>OU015627.1:20000000-21250000 GCA_907165235.1 Zeuzera pyrina
CGAAACAAAACAGCAATAGAAGCTGTTATTTCACGCCGATATTCTGTGAGAGGGTGGTATTGCACCGGGCGAGCCGGCCCGATTCGTTCTGCAATGCAGCATGGCTCTACCACTCTTTTAGTTAGTACTTTAGTTAGTACTTTCAGTTAGTTTAGTACTCGGACAAACACTTAACCAAGCATTTCGAGAACGAAAAGGCAAAAGCGGACAATGAGGAGTACCACGTGAGCATTAATTTTGAAAAGTTTGTCTGAAGACTGGCTAAATTTTTGTATTTGATTATTGATGAAACAAAGCATGGAGTCATCTAAAATGGGAGCACCTAGGAAGTACAGCGATTCTTTTGACAAGACTTTAATATTTGGTTTAATATTTGGTTAAATTTATTAATTATTTCATTTTTTTAATAATCGGAACAGAATCGGAAACAAAGTGTTCAAGTGTGCTTTACCTCCTATTGTTCCGTCGTCAAGGTACCAAATTTTTAATTTGGAATTTAAATTACAAATGGCAAGATGGATAGCCAAACTCAAAATAGCTGGCACGAGAGGATCACCTTGTTGACAGCCAACTTCGGAATGTAATAAATTATCTTTATATATTAATTTTGAAGGACTGCTGTAAGATTGCAAGATGTAGGGATATATGTCCGGAACATGCTGTTTTATCAGTTTCAACAAGGTGGATCTATCGACAGAATTAAATGCATTTTTTATGTCTACTTTGAGGAGTACCTCACCTCCATCATGCATCAAGAAAGCACGTGCCGCATGCACTGCCGCTTCACATCCTCTCTTTGAGCCAAAACCTACATGCGTAGGACAAAAATAGTTTGGCTATTCTAGAATTTCAATTACATTAGTCAAATCTTTCACTTTTGGGTAATTGCATTTGTTTCTCAGGAAGTTACTCAATTAATAGAAAATAGTATAATAAAACGTACTTTTATTAGACAATCATATTATAAAATAAACGATTTCGTTGAAATCAAAACAATAGTCTGGAAATAATATTCTCTGCACATGCGTTTGCTGGCTTTCTGAAGATTGTATGGTAATAAACATACATATTGTAAAATACATACATACATAATATCTTCACGCTGTATCCCTAACGGGGTAGTCATATTGTAAAATGATGTTGAAAAAACAATACCTGACTGAGTTTCTTGTCGATTCTTCTGTGTCCAGGTTTTCTTTTCGAAACAAACTAAAGTAGATTTGACGTTCAAAAACACCTTGTAATTGGGTTTACTTGAATTAATTGATTTGACTTTAACTTTGACCTCATGTTGCAAAAACTGCAGAACATATCTTATTCGAATCATGTGCTTTTCAAGTTGTACTATACACCCTGTACTTGAAATGTTAGAGGGGACATTTTTTTCACGACTTTAGAGACATGTCTCAACAATGATTGACTTAAATATAAAAAAAAACACTGAAATCTCGATATCGTTTTCGTAGATCTATCTAAATGTATCATACATACTTATGTTACATGTTTTGCCACCCCTAATTTTTTTTTCATGTTCATAGAATACACGTACCTATTTTCCAAATCATAGTGCTAAAAGACTTATAGTAACAACAGAAAGACAAACGTACAGAAAGAAATTATAAGAGTTGAGTTTTTCGCCATTGGGCTACGGAACCGTAAAAATAATAAATAATACAAAATTTCAAATTTTTTTAAAGTTGTATTTCATAAATTTACACGTGTTAAATAATGCAGGTATAAAATTATAAATAATCATGGCTTTCAGCTAAGACGGACGAAAAAGTCAGCTAAAACGGACAAAAAAGTCACGGAACCCTTTGTCTACGGAACCCTCGAAACGGCATCTTTAGCATACCTACTGTATATTCTACTCTACTCTTTTGTGTATAAATTTATGACTATAAAAAATATTTGTTGCCTCCATTACGAAGTTTTTAGATTTTTTAAATAAAATAAGTATTATCTATTCTTAGAAATCGATTCAATTATTCGAGGTAGAACGAACCATCTCGTGAACTGTGTACATTCAAAGAAAATGCTCAACGTATTTCAATATCGCGATCAAAATAAAATATTATCATACATTCTGAGGTGTTGAAAGCAAGTCTTCGCATACAAAGATGATATAGAATATGTATATTGGCCTAAATAAACACTGTGTTCATTGTTCAATAAATAAGTCTCTAAGTGAACTGGCTTTTACTGGTTTACACTTACACCTCAAGTAATATACAATGGTACTTGTTGTCATTATAGATAAAATAATACAATATTATTAAAAGAGGTAGGTAGTTATCATATCATCATGCGGAAACTGAGGCAGTTAAATTAAGACAATTGTTGTAGTTTGATTGTTCGCATTGTACCGATGCATTTCCCAGGGGGGCAGTTTCAGATCACCTCTCCTGCAACCTGACTCTGCCGCAGTGCTACAATAGCGCGGACCACACGCGATGTCGTCCTCCTCGGAATCGCAGGATGGAATCCAGATCGCTCGCGACCCCTACGGCCACTTTAGTCTCATTTTACGACAGACGAGGAACACTGTAATCTTAAGCTCTGGCCTGGGCTGTATGGCAAGGGCATACTGATCTGTGCCAACCGCCAACCACGAAAAAGATTTTCATATTACGTTCTTTTTAAATGCAATCCTAATTATTTGTACCCGACTGTTCAAGAAGGACGGTTATGTTTTTCGTATATTCACTATACTACACTACGTACGGCAATTTTATGGAACCAGCTTTTAGAAGCGGTATGTCGATGGGCGGCGGTGATTACCTTCCATCAAGTGACTTGCTCATTTGTCCTCTCCGGCATAAAAAAAAATATATATTTGTAGCCTTCGAGTGCAGATTAAGGTTTAATAGCAAAAATTTTTGAAAGCCTACGTAGATTTTTATACTGAAGTATAAAAATAAGTAGAGAGTATGAATTTTAAAAATTTTATTATGAACCCATCTTGTCGATACCATTTTTAACATCTTTTTAGTTCTTATTACAGTTTTTACAATCGGGATTTTAGATATTTTTAATTAACTTTTTTTCATATAACATATTTGCACCTTATTCTCCAACAATCAAAATAACGTGATAGATATGATACGATGCACGCTTATTACGTAACATGCAGACAACATGCGATAGCCAATATCGCGCGATATCTGCTGTCAAAACGAGAATTTGCGTAATGTAATTTGTATAGTGGCGCTAAATCAACCGCGAAAAGTGCATTTTATGGTCATAGAATAATAGATACGCAATCGTCATATGTGATACCAATTTTTTATTACAATTTGTCACTACTCGCGTAGTGATCCCGTGGCTGTCGCTGTCTGAATTGTAAGGTAATAACCCCGACGATTATCACGATAACACAAAAAAAATTCTCCAAAACCAGAAGTAGAAGCTCATCTTTTGAAGTTCACGTCTGTTTTTGGGACACTTTCATAAGTATTCTTTTTTTTTTATTTTACAATAAACAAACAAAAAACAACCATTTTGGAAATAATTTCGATGGACTTCTGAAATTTCGCGTCAGGTCTAACAGAACTATAACGTCACATTCACAGATTTTATTATACAACGTCATATTTTATTGTGTTCAGGTAGGAGTAAATGCAAAATTAAAAATCAATAAGTTCAAAAGATGTTCTCACATGTATTTCATTATGTACAGCTAATATTAACAAAATATAGCATGTATGATCTACAAATTGATAATTATATTCAGATGACATACGCTGAACTATTGATTTAGGAAACTTTTTAAATGAGAACCTAATTATAGCTTTACGAAACGGGAGCAAGTAGCTAGAATGAGAATATTTTAAGAAACAATTCTGTTTCAATTAAGTACATTCGTTTCCTCGCGGGCCGCTTGCAACCCACGCACCACGCAACCTTCAATTTTTTATAATGCTCCAGACAATCACATCATCCGCAAGCACCAAAAGTTAAAGGCGGGCACTTACGAAATATGGATTAGGAAAATACTTTCAGAATTTAATGGCGCCACCCACTCTTAGCATAAAAAGCGTAATTATATATATTTTATGTCCTATTATACAACTCCTCCCTCCACTTCCCGCCGCTAGGTGCACAGCGTGTTGGGTGGCGGTACAACGGGAATCAAAGTTTTTCCAGCAGTGGAAAGTGGAATTTCAAACAGATAAGTATATATACACGTAAACAGAAATACATTCTAAAAATGTTTATTTTGGATTCAGAGAAACCTAAATACCTTTTTTTGGAACCGCAAGAGCAACCTTTAAAAGGTATCCATACCATCAGGGATGAGACTAGGTTATGTAGAAGTTTTATCCACAAAAAAGTCACAAAAATTTCTGTTTGACCCGTGGGATCTAAAAGACAAAGAATCTCCAGAATCTCTTACGGAACGCATCGGCGGGGTCATTACCTAAAAATTTGCAGAAAGCGACAGCCACGCGATCACTATGCGACCGCGACTGGTGACTAATTGTAATAAAAAATTGATATCATGTCTGACGATTGCGTATCTTAACAGATATGAACAGAAATGCACTTTTCGCGGTTGATTTAGCGCCACTATATAAAGTACATTAGACATTACACAAATTCTCATTTTGACGGCAGATATCGCGCGATATTGGCTGTCGCAAGCTGACCACAAGTTACGTAATAAGCGTGCGGAGCTCCTCTGCCGCTGTATCGAAGCTATTTGCAGATCGACACTTCAGCACTCTTGTGTGCTACGACAGCGCGGAAACCAACGCGCTTACGTCCTCTCTGTACGATATAACATAGAGTGGACATTACCTTGAAGGCCTCATTTAATTGTCTTGTTCGATTTGCTGGTTCGATAATCGGGGCTGAACTTAAAAGCCTATTTCATGTTTTCGAAAACATTTTCAATATTATTTGTATTAAATATATTAATACTCATATGCATTTATAACAACAAGTATATGTTAAGTATACAATGTACGTACCGTATATTAAATACGACCCAGTAGAATGATTTGCGATGGTAAAATCTTGTGTTTATACAAGTGTTAGCATATTTTGTACGCGCGTGTAAATGTATTCCATTTATTCAATATAGTCGTTGGTTGTATTTCGTTATTCTATATCGGTGTCATGGCAAAAAGGCATTATATCGTATGTCCCTTTATACAGCAGACAGGTACTATATATTTAGATACTTATTACAGCATAGCAAACAAGGTTAGGAGAATGTCTAGTTTATTATAGCGCTGCGTCTAAACTCCAGTTAACCGAAGGCTAGTTTCATCTTGATAAGCGTTACAGTAAGTCTTTGGAAGTATAACTGCAGGATATAGAATTCCAAAGACAATGACCCATTAACAAAACTATTCTGTGATACCGTGCAGAATACGTTTCTTACAATATTTGCATTATACCAAAGAGGCGGGGCGGAGTGAATTTTGATTAATCGACATAAAAAATTTGAACAACTCGCGGAGTATGCCGGCTTCGCATCGGTGCAAAACTCTGTGAACGAAAAGCGACAACTCGCATTTGCAGCAATTTGTGTTCCTTAAGTAGTACAGTTAGTTGTTAGCAACCACCATCTGCAAAACGAAGTTTGTCATAAAGTTGTAAATTTTGATTTTGATTCAAGTGTTACTTTGCGGAAATCCATTTCATATGATGAATTATTGTATTTTTTTTTCTGATAGTTTTAATTCGTTATATTCGTTAGCTTTCCCTTTATGTAAAATAAATCTAATATAATGCATTCTTATTAATATTCCGTCAATATACATCTTATTCTCATTATTCAAGTTTCTTTTTTCAGATTTTTTTAAACATTACATTTTGGAGTTAAAATTAGAGACTTTTAGAGACTAGAGTTTTTGAGTGTTCTTTTTTCGGATAAGTATGAAAATATAACACAAAATATGCTGTGTGTTACGTTTTAGAATTCGTGATCTTTAAAAACTTTCATTTGATTCTCACATGTTTATCCAATAAAAGTTTTTTTTAACATTCTGTCAAGTTTAGCACTATATGGTTTCTAAGTCTAAAGCTTTGAGTTTGGCCAGGATCAGTTTATAACCAACATTTTCTAAATTGGTTTGGAATTTCAAGTTTTTTTTTGAGTACTATGGAGAGCATTGTATTCAAAAAAAAACTTCTTAATAGCTGCTCAGGTATACCAAGAAAACTTATTTTTGTAGTGTTGCTCGTATCATACCTGGTTGCATTTTGTGCGGCGGCGGCGGTCATCGGCGCGCCAGCCATCGTCCCGCCGCTGCCCTCCGCTCTGGACATTGACATCGCTTTGTGTCGATCGAATGCGCGTCTGGAAGATCTACATTGATGTAAGAACCGTGAGCACAGTAATGGATATCACATTTGTAATTCAATATATTTATTTGTAATACTCTGTAGCTTTTTTATTTATCTTACAAAACAATAGTAATGTATGTATGTGTATTGTAATGTATTTTTAATTTTTACTTATTGACACAATCTGACTATCTATGATTTCATTTATGCTAAAAATAATGTTGGGATTCTCTAAGTATTTTTTACTTTTTTCAAACATATGCCATATAACAATATAAATATGGCTGAGTACAGAAAAACTAAAAATTGGTAAATACATTTAAAAAAGTTTTAGTAAATTAACATCGTAAACTAAAAGTAAAATTCGCAGACATGCCTGACGGTTTACAACAATTAGTTCATGTTTTATGTGTCTGCCTCCCGCTTCGTGTCGTCTTCAAATGTACCTGCAGTACATGTACAGTTGTAGAGTTGCATCGGTGCTCAAATTCTTCGTTCGCCACAGTCAGTCGAGTACACACCAGTTGACCGAGTCGGTCGCCATCTCCGCGCGCGCTCTCAACTCTCGTAAAGCTCATGGATTGCACGACACATCCAGTAACTGTTGTGTCTTAGTTCTTTGGTAACGCTGACGGATTATTGTCGGTGCCTTTGTAAAAAGGAGGTGAGTAGCATAAAAACTCATTTGTAACATCGAAGAATGATTACACAATCATGGAAATTTGTTATTATCATGTAATAAGTATACATATGAAGTAATTGAAACTTGTTCCTAAATAACGTTTATTTTGTTTTTAATAACACATCTGAGGCATTAAGATGTTGACCATAAATCAAACATTTTATCTTAAAGAAAATAAAGGTATTATTACAATGAAAACTATTTTACTTTTTTAAATATAACTAAATAAATAATAGGACATAGTTATATTTAAAAAAGGACAAAGAAGAAGTGATGAAACTTTTGAATATTGAGGTTTGAATTTAAGAGTCATTGTATTCATAATGTAAATCGCTGTCGTTTTTTTGGTACGTCAAGAAAATAACTTCTGTTTATGAAATTATTTATTGTTTTCACAGAATCCATCCTACTAGAGCAAATTAAAACGGTTACCTGTTACATAGGAATAGAGTTTCCGCCACCTTCGTCTCTTAGTTCTGCTGTTATTAAGAGTCTTTTAAAGGATTCCTTAAATTGTACCGCATCTGGGTTATTAATAAAACCACTACAAGCCCTTTTGGTCGCAAAAAATAACTCGGCGTGGTCTTGATTCACTTCATTCACAAGCAGATGATTCTAAATCTTACAAGATATTGTAATAAAATGGCGGTACAGTTCAATGACAGTTTATATCGATTATCGGACCCATAAAAGCAAATAATATGGCATTAAGATATTTAAAAAAAACGTAATTTCTTGAAGAAAACATACAAATCATTATTATATGACAATCTAAAATAAAATATGGAAGTATACTCTTGGGAGAAGATTTACTTTGTAAGAAATTTGCTCTTTTGAAATGGATTTATTGGAGTTTAGGGGTCCCAGTCATCCCAGTCCGATTTTGTCTTATATGAGACCTATACCTAATACAGTACGAGCTTATACTTAGTTTAGGGTTGTACAATGGATATGATTGCTGTCTGAGAGATATATTACAATACATTTGTAAAGTAACGGCCTTAAGGTGGTCAGAATTGATTGGTAGTTAGCGTTTAATTTTCAAACGAAATCTATCAGTTACCTTCATAAATCATGTTCTTGTAACCTGTACTTGTGGTAGGCTATACTATATCACCCATGTAGGTCCTAATCCTAAAAGTCCACAATGGGATAGGGCTTTAAAGACTTGTATAGGCAATGTTGGACCGTTGACGATTATAAAGTAGTTAAAATATAAACTCTTTTTCATCTAGTTGACAATTCAAACTAAACGGTTGCGTTTTGTTTACGCTTAAAACTAAGGATGATCGATGTCCATTGATATTATCGATATATCAGTTATGAACGTGAAAACATCGATATTTCAAGATCGATGTTAGGTCCTCTAAAACATCAATCCATCAATGATGCGAACAAAAATATCTAAAATCGATATTTATTCGATATTTCTGCAACAAATTAAATGAGGATTTAATTTGTTGCAGAAATAAAATTGAGCTTTTGTAGGCCTTCAAGGTATATACCATACATATACAAAATTCTGAAATTTCTATACGACATTTTAAAATGTCAATATTTCAATGCACATTTGGAACTTTGGCCAAAGAAATACCAGTTCTATATATCGGTGTTTTCAAACATCATTGTTTTCTTCTCGATCGTTGTTGGGCACCGACGTTTATTAACCGATATCGACATCGCTGTCAACATCGGCGTTTTACTTATTAGTTAATTAATTAAATCACTTATTACATATTAGTATAATTAAATTACTTATTATAGTCGGCCCGGGGAACCTTGATCCCTATGACAGTTCATGTTAGTGATGGGTCGTGTCGATGTAACTTAACTTTTTTATAGGCAAAGGCGTGACTTGCATTCAGCCACGTTGGTAAATATGTTTTTAAAAATATAATCTGCATTTCTAATGTTTGTTATATTGTTGTTGTAATGATTTAAGTTTTTTGGTATAGATTAAGTAAGTAAAACGAAAGTTTTCCAAATATAAAAATGCACCCATTTCATTTTCGTGTCATATTTTTTTACCCGGTAAACACGCGTTCGTTATGGGAACCAGGTCATTTATATATTTTATCATAAAATAGGATATCCCCCTTTAATGTGCACACTCGTTTCCATTATCGACATTTGTTTATCGATACTTTCGGCACTAGTCGATATCTTCCAAACGAAGTAAGTTTTGCAGGTAAACGTAAAGTCTGATTGAGATAATTTCTTGTAAATGTTAATAATTGTTATAATTCCAACGGAATATCATTGTAATGGCATATATCTACCTAAAATTAATAAATGTCATTTTTAGACGCCTCCAATTCGATTCTAATGTAACGGTGACGCCACTACAAGGTTGTGTCGTCGGAATAACTGTCAGTGTCATAGGGATCAAGGTTCCCCGGGCCGACTATAGTATCGCTCATCCCTACGAAAAACTTCAACGACACACCTGTAGTCTGTATATTTGATTTATATGATTCCACTTTGCCATCTGTACGCCCAAATCTGCTTACTACCGAAAGGTGTCAAAATATGATTTTATTGTGCCGTGATGCTGTTTACTCGAAATAGGAAATGGCGTCATGTTAATTTGTGTAAATAGGTAATTGATTGATATCAATTTTAACCATCTTCCCTCACCGAGTGCTAGTTTGCTAACCAAGTCTGAGCTCTGATGGAGATTTTTGAAGATGCTTCGTTGAGAAGCAAAACACGTGGCAATCAATAAATTTGGAACTTTTAACGGAAGATAGCTATAAAATATATGTAAATTATTTATTAAGGCGGATTTCCGCAAAGTAACACCTGGGTCTACAGGTAGGTACGATAACGTTGATTTAAATAGCACGATCGTTTCTGATGCTATGAAACCTATGAAAATTCCTGTCAGGGTAGGCTTTACTTTGACGGATAAAACCAACTGAAAAGCAATTTGTTTCGAAACATTATGGAACTAAAATAAGTATATGTAAATACATATACGATATACATATATGTATGTATGTACAATGTACATATATTGTTCCGTTTGAGATAAATATAAAGTAAGAGTTTCCAGGACAGGCGATTACTATGATGTCTGTCTATTACGTAGAATGTAATATGAAAAGATATTCTCTGACTCCGTATATAAATTATGCGATCAAATACCTACGTGGTTTATTGCACAAGTTTTTCCACATGGTTATAATTTTTGATTCTAATAAACATTTTTTTAAAGTTGAAATTCGAGAAGACCCGTTGATAGCGTATTTGGTACAAAGTTGAAATTAAAAAAAAATCCAATTTACATTTTCATTTATCCCTCGACTTCGTACGCGCAAAATTCAAAAACATACAATATCTTTATAATGCATGCGCTGTTTACCACGCGGTGCAACTATATAGTATAGCTCTAAGACTAACATGTGCATTTAGTTTATCAATAAGTGTTAACTTATACTATACTATGTAATAATGTTATATGCGCTGGTGACCCTAAAATAAATAAATAAATATTTATAAATTATAGCCTATATGTTATTCTGATGTATGAGCTTTATTGTTGTAAAGTTTCATTAAAATCCATTGAGTAGTTTTTGCGTGAAAGAATAACAAACATCCATCCACCCTCACAAACAATCGCATTTATAATATTAGTAGGATATTTCGTTGTTATGAATTTACCGAACCACTGCACCGAATTTCAGTTCAGTAGATATAAAAATGAAGGAATAAATCGACCGCAACAAACGGACAAACAGACAGACAGTTCGGTTTTTTGGATACGGAACCCTTAAAATACGTCTGATAGAGCTGCAATATTTCTGAACAAAACTGTATGATGTAGGTATACAGTTTAAATTATAATTAGTGTTGCAACGAATAGTATATTCGGCCAGGAGCGTGGCCGAAGAGCCGAATATTAGGCCAAACTATTCAGCCTGACTTACGCACGAACGAAAATTGATGCGCAAACCGCATTATTTATTACAAGGATCGCGCACTCTGCTCAATGATTGGCCTGCTCTCACTACGCTTCGCCAATCGCATTAATTAGTTATAATAGAATTATGTTTTATGCAGGTTATAACAACTTTTGAAAAGTATGATTTATAATTTAAATTTATGACATCATAATGAAGAGACTGATTGTTTATTTCACTTCAGTTTGATTAACTTTCAAAAACTTAATTTTATTTCAGTTCGCAAATAATAGATATACAAGTAGATAGTTAGTTGATTTTGTTAGCGTTTATATAGTAATAAGTAATCTACAAAATAAGTAGGCAAGTTCCATTTCGATTGTTATGTTTTTTGACCTTTTAATAACTTAGTTTTGTTACATTTCCTTTGATAGATAAATAAACAAAAAATTGCGTTTTCTCGAACTATTATTATTATTATTAATATTAATAAAAGTTACATTACTAATTTACTGTGTTTTTTGTTATTTCTTACTCTTGTTTTTTGCTATTCGGCCAAATAATGATTCGATATTCGGTATTAGGCCGAATACCGATAAGTAACCGAATATTTGTTGCAACTCTAATTATAATCAGTAATTAATTTTGTATAATTATTATCGCTAATTTGTTCCTGACATCAATTCCACCTACATGTGACGACATGAAATCTATCTGCAACTATAATTAAGAAACAGTGACAGTTAGAACCACTTTTGTAGGTACTTATTCTGTAGATAAAATACATTTTCGTGATTTCCGAACAGAGAGAGGATGATTCCAGCCATGAAACTGAACAACTTTTCGCAGAGAAGTAAATTAAAACGCGAATATTTTTCTAATTTTCATATAAAAGGAAGGGTTTTAATCGGCTATTTTCTATGAAAAGTTAAAAAAAATTATAGTGAAATAACCTCTTTTGATACAGAAGCCGCGAAAATTTCACCGAGCACAGGAAATATTTTTGTAATTCGAATAGTTTTAAACTTTCATGATTCCAAAACAAACAAATTTAAAATTTTGACCTATTTATGCTATATTATAGCTGTTAAAGTTTCACTAAAAATAACTGAATAATTGCAACGCAGATTGCCCTCTTGAAACTACGTTTCCAGTTAGTCAATAAGGAAGGTTGATATACAATATCGTTATAATTACCTATACATTGTAGAGCATCATTAAACTGAAAATAATTATCATAATGGTACTAGACGTTATTTTTGCTACGAAAGGAAACGAATGAAACCGCCAAAAATAATTAATAGTTAATAATTACGATAATAATCTGGATCTATTTGCATCAAATATATCAAAAACATTATTTGAACTGAAACTTTAAAACGAAAATGTGCAGTTAAATTCGTTCATCTATTCAATACAACAGACAACAACGTTAAATAAACAACACCTCTCTTTTCCGTCGGGGGTTGAAAAGGGATAAAATTATTTCGGTTTTGATATAGCAAAAACTCGTCAGTAAAACGTCCCCAGAAAATTCGCAATCTATCGTCGTCGTTACCTTTAGTTATCTATGTATAAACATAAGTTTAATTTTATCGAGGTAGACAGAAGGCGGTGCACTAAGAATCGCAGTCCTTACATACTTCATTCACCTTCTCAAATTTCATCAAAATATATGGAACTATTGACTTCTTACTCCTCCTTAAAATCGCTTGGTTTTATAGTTTTGACTACAAACCAATTGATAAACCGTCAGCTGACATCAACTCCCATATCTAATATTTTTGCATATTTTACTGACGAAAGCGTTGGTAGATAGCGATTTTCTTTTGGGGCAGTGTTGTTGAGTTATATTTTTGGAAAACGTTTTCCAACTATCTTGCTCAGTCAATAGGTACCATATATCACTGTGTTCGATAAGAATTCTATAGAAATGGTAATTGTTGCCGCACATGACGTCAACAGATATCGATTTTTCGTTTACAACACACGACAGTTATGACACGTGTGTAGTTCAGAACCTACCTACCATTTACTATCCGTTCCTCATTATATGAAATAAATGAGCTGTCTGTTGATGGTCGATAACAAGCTCGGCAACGTTTAGACATGTTGAAATGCCTCAAATCGAGAAACGGTAGCATTTCTAAGAAATTTTAAAAATCAGAAACCATATAGATTAATATTATTTTGTAGTATATCTATTTGGCCGTCTGTTCTTTTATTTACTCTGTCATCGTTACACCTACTGAGCTAGAACGTACAGCGACATAAAAGACAACCTAAACCCAGAAATAAAAAAAAAATTAAATAATGAATGTTCTGAGCTCTATTTTTTTTTTTAAATTGTGTCTTCTACCTTGTTCGATTTTGCTAAGGAAACCCTAGTTATTTCGTGTCCAATACACTTCTAGCCGGTTTTTTATAATTGGAATAAAACGTGTCTACTGGCAATTATTTTGTTAATATTGGAGATATATGCCTAATAAACTCAATAACAAAAAACATAGGGCTAACTTTATTACTAGTATAGTGTTACATCCCGCTTCTGAGGTGTAAGTAACTCTCACTATTGGTAAACTTTTCCTTGTAGAATATCGATATGGATAGAAATGTATCTAGAACGTTTTTCAAAACGTGCATTCCCTAGCTCGTGTACCTACAATAAGAATACCAACTATCAAAATCAAACCTCTTAACACTCTAAAATGAAGTGTCGCCATCTATTAATAATTACGATTGTTACATTTAATGACGAGTGTTGACAATAACTAATCGTGTATACAATACACCCTAAAGTATTCTTAAATATACTTCTTCATTTTAATCTCCACCATAAACTTGATGTATGGATCAAACAATAAACCAAAACCGAAACAACGTTCGTGAGTATTCGGACTGCCTTCGGTAGCGATCGGCATAGTAGGAATAAGTCACCTCACTCCATAGCCATACCATGTACAATGGAAAGTATTTTTTCGAACAACCAGATTATTAATTTATTAAATAACTGCTTCTATGAACACAAATATATAGGATATTTACAATTGAATGAACACACATGAATTACTATAAGAACGAAGTTGGACATATCATATCGTAAAATAGGTACTGTTTTGACGACAAAAAGTCGACACTTCTACTGCAGCTATGAACTCAGAAAAAAACATGCGCAATGGAAAAATAGTACTCAATTAAACACTTTATTGAATAGAATTTACAAAACGCTATATTTAATAATTATAAATAAAATATGGAATTTTATCGCTGAATTCATAGTTCAGACAATATTTTTTTAACTAATATCGTTTAAACCACGTGCAAATGTTATTGTCTGGATGACAGCAAGAATTATATTGGGAAAAATTTAATACGGAGTCGTATTTTATTAGTACAAACTCATAGACTCGTATACGAAAGATGGAAAGAAAAGAAAATGACGACGACGAGAACTGTGAAGGCAGAATGATTCAAGATTGAGGGTATGCAATATTTTTTTTAATATACTGGCAACTACTCGTAGATAATTTTTGCCAACGTCTTAGGGTATGCAATAAGAAAGAGGTTTTTGACTTTTTGGCGGGAACGGGAGAAGTGAGGTTGTCATTTTATTTAGATTTTCTGTTTTTTACATTTTTAGGAGTTTTAAAGTACAACAGTGATAGTATATTGTGTTTTAAAGTTCTGTGTAAGTGACAAGAATGGAGGAGATCTAAATAAACATGTTTAGCTGAAGTATTCACGCTCTTCCAAGAAGTCCTTTATAACTTCAGTAAAGCCTACTATCACTTTACTGGAGGAGTTTTATGATAAGAAAAAACTAATTTACTTGTGATTCTACACTATGGATTACTTATTAATACGTGAAATTGGCAAATACGCTAAACTGTGCACCATGCCATAAAGGAAGAAGAAGAAAAGAAAAAGAGCGGGAAACTTCGTTTCCCTAACTTTCGACTCATATTTACTTGGTCAATGGCTAAATGCAATCTGCGAAGCCAAAACAAAGAGAAAAAAAAAAGAAAGAGGTTTAATGAAACAGGGTATAAAATGACTCTGACAGGCAATTGTTAGGGAAAATAGATTATAAATGAAAAAAACCTCACAGACTTACTAACTATTGTTTTATGTTATTTCAATTTTACAGTTTTTGATTATTTAATGAGTATTTATATTTTGCAATATAATGTATTTCTAACGAGCGGTAACGTTTTACATTTTTATATTGCGATAAATAATATTTTTATATTACGTTAAATAACATTTTTATTTTTACCAATTAGAAAGTACTTTTAAATGTATCCCATGTAAAAATGTATTTCAATCGGACACTGCTTAAAGGAAATGCCGTGAAGTTATATTATACATTTAATACAAAATACGAAGAAGTTACCAATCTATGAAGCTTTAATCTGCTCTCCATCAGTTTTGTTTTTGAATTGCATTTCCTTTTATAATAAACGATTGCAAGTTCTTGGAACGCTTTTTGCACTCATATAATGCTGTAAGTTGTAATTAATTGCTTTATTTAACATCACCAGGACGTACGCGCGGCCATTAAACTGCCTGTGTAAAAATAAAACATCATAGCCGCGTCTGCGATCGGCCTGTTTGAACTCCTATTTCTGGAAGTATGACAATAGCGTCTACGAGTAGCATTTTGAGCAATCAACAGTCTCTACATTGGAATGGATTTTTAATGGCGATTTAATTCCACCGCAATAATAAATCAAATTTAAAAATAGGATACTTGTCAGTTTTTACAATTGTATATTTTACATATATCTTCACGCCATAACCCTAAAGAGTTCGTCTGAGACGATGGAGTGTCAAGCATCGCCAGTTTCGCCAGAGTTGCATCGACCGTGGTCTTAAGTAATATACTCCAGACAAGTGTTCCGTAAAATGGTAACGCTTGCTGGCGCTATTGCTTTTCAAAAGTACCCTTTGGCTGCTATGTTTGCTACCTTTTATACGGTGGTTTTCACACGATTTTAAATTTCGTTTGATATATAAGAAAGTTAATAACGTTTGACAACCAATTTCAAATTCGTTACTCTAAATCACGCGGTATTTGTCATTCTATTCTACTAACGTTTACGACAAACGAGCCACTTGTCTAGGCCCCCAGTTTACTTGAGACCACGGTCGATGCAACTCGATCGAAACGAGTCGAGTTGCAGAGTTGAGTTGTAAACTCTTAAATAGTTTACTTGAGACCACTGTCGATGTAACTCTACGTCGTCAAGCTATTATTTAATTTTCCGTTAATTTTCCGTGTTTTTAGATATTTTATAATGCAGTGCGAAAGTTTAAAAATTTATATTCATAAAAGCAATTTAATGAAGGGACATATTGCATACTCAACTCTAATTGATCATCCCCCTTCCCTTTTCTTATCCTCGCACAATTTAAAAATTTCGAAGAATATAGAATCTTACTCATAACCATAAGTTACGGAAATAATATAATAAAATCCGCGAAAGTTTTAGGACTTTTTAAACTTGATCGCTGGGGATTTATAAGTACGGATCTGTGGTATGGATCTCCAGCAATTTTAAGTTTAAAAATTAACTACTTTATAAATATCATACAGAGTCTTCTATGCGTTCACACTTGACTAACCTAGACCAACTATTCAAGTTGTTTTAGTAATTATTCTGTTTCAGTAGATCCCTGTTCTTTAGAGATCCCGTTTTAGTAAATATTATTCCGTGACGATTCGACTTGATCGCTAATACCATAATACCATTAATGTCCAACACCTATAAGTATAAAAACCTTAAATATGTATATTATATGTACATATAAATATTTCTCGACAAATACAAGATCATAACAATGACAACCGCATCCAAATCCATTCCTTGGTTTTTGAGATTAGCGCATAAAGATAGACAAACATGCTAAAAACTTCCTTTTGTACTGTGTAATGACACCGTACAGTTAATTTTGTTGTTTGGAAAAAGTACTAATCTGTTACATTCTGTTCATGCAATCTTTAATTGTAATTGATATATTATTGCACTTTCACCTTTACATAATATTATTTGTATAATGTTACAGTTCGATTCTCGATTGGATATTATACATTTTGTTTGATAATATTATGTACAATGTATATACATAATATCTACAATACATATTACTTACCACTTACAAAGGTTATGACAATGGTCACGCAACTGATATCAGTTTCAACTGTATGTATGCAAGTGTAAACAAACCAGAAGCACTCTCATAATTTATTTATTTTAGTTCATTGCATTTCATTGTAAGTAAAATAGACATAAATACGCAATAATAACTTAGATACCGTGTGTAACTTGTTTAACGATCCTACTAAATGTTCCAAACTAAGCCCTTGTACCATAGGTGCAACCATGAACAAACAATGATATAATTATCCAATACCTTATGTCCAGACTTCAAGTCAAACTCACCAGCAATTATATTAGTACCTTATGTTTAGAAAGTAGATGCACTAATCTACTCACTTGTTTAGAAACATAAGGTCATAAAAAATTACCACAATCAAATGGGTTTTTTTAGGTAACTGCGTTTGTTCTCATAAAGAAGTTTCTCAAGAAGTCACATAAAGAGATTTAAACTTACTAATTTAATCAACAGCAGAATTATAGGTAGCGTAGAAGTGATCTTCTCTGCACATGAATTTACTGGCTTTTTCAAAAGTAAAATTATGTCTTCAAAAAATGATAGCTAAGTTTCTCGCTGGTTCATCTCAGAATACTTCTTTATCTGGGATAAATGGAGAAGTTATCGCATATCCACTATCATATTAAACGAGCAATATTTGTATATATATATATTTGACATTGCTTTCTCGAAAACAGCTCTAGTGATTTCGATGAAATTTACAATATAGTGATTTAGGGGGAGGGAGATATCGATCTTAATTATAATATATCATATAATCATATTTTTTTAATTTTTGTCTGTCTCTTAGTCTCTTTCTATTTGTTTGTCCGGGTTAATCTCTCGAACAGCTGACCTGATTTTAACGGGACTTTCATTGGCAAGTTTTCAGACTCCTCACAACAAAGTACCTATACTAGATTGAGTGTCCGAATCAATCGCTACGTTCCACTCTCAAATGAAGCTCGGGGACCACACCTAACTCACTTTCAATTCGACGCTTGTACAGTGAACAACGTAGTGCATTGTACTTTATTTCATACATAAAGCACTTGTGTAATACTTCTGTATTAAGCAATTAAAAAATCGATGCTCGGTTTGATATTAGCCTGCAAATATACTTTAGCTATTTTGCGCTCAAGCAACCAGCACTGAATTGAAGATATCTGGAATATTGTGAGGATGCTTCGTTGAGAGGCGAAACACGTGTTGATTGGTGGTTTTTGGAGTTTGAGCAAAAAATAGCTAAAGATTTTAGGAATTCAACACATGAAATGGATTTCCGCAAAGTCACCTGAATCTATACAATATGCGAAATATACATTTAAAATGAATTTTTAATGAATTAAACTTATTTTATTATACGTAAAATTAAAATGCCGTGAGCAGGTTTTGACCATTCGGAGCGACGACACAATAGCACTGTCTCGCTTTTACTTACGGCGAAGCGGCAGTCCCCGCGCCCCGCTTCGCCAGCGCGTAGCGCTACGGTAATTTGATGTACTTACTATTTGATAATGAGATTTATACATATAATAGAGCTATACAATTAGTAATTTTATCTACAAATATTTAAAATTGACGGTTTTCTCTATAAATTTGCTACTTCTGATAGAAATCACATCACGTGCAAACACGACGATATATTTATAACACTTTTATTTTTGGTTCGGTTAGGTCTTTTACCACAACGCGCGAGCCGAGCGAGCGAAACGAGCGTGCTGCGGCAGTGGCCGGCGAAGCGTCAGGTCGGAATCCGCTTTATACGAGTACATGGAGCAGTATTGAAACAGGAGTCCGTACTCTAAAGAGATAGTTGAAATCGAGAAATTTAATCTCGTGATATCTCTATAATCCTCCATCTTTTTCATCTTTTGCTGTTGATATAGAGGTATATACAGCAATCTTATATAAATTAGTAGGTGTTTCGAGTTATTTTCAGGAGCAGTATTGACATAGCAGTCCGCACTCTAAGGAGATAGTAAAAGTCGAGAAATTTAATCTTGAAACATCTCTATATCTTTCTATCTCTTTTCAACTTTTTCTGTTGGTATATGTATATATAGCAATCTTATATATTATACCAGTAGATGTATTTCCGAGTTATTTCCAGGAGTTAGGAAGAAGAGACGTCTCGCAATTGCACCAACTCCATTCACTGCGCCGGCACATGTGTCGGCATTGTCAGGATGCGAGCTTGTTAAGTTTATTTATTTAGTTTATAGAAAATATTATTTTACATAGCGCAATCTATTATTTTAAATGATTGCTTATTTTTTTATTGTCAATAATTAGTTTATAACGTCTTCAAATTTTTTAAAGATAATATCGATTTAATGAAGGAGTAACATTTTATTACATGACATAATATTTTTTATTAGCAGCAATTCGTAGCAATTTTGTATATATTTTCACCAATTTTGAAGTGCCGTTAAATGCATTCTTTTGGTTATTTATTAACACGATAATTTGATTTTGATGTATTATTCTACTGCACTGGTTCCCTAACTTATTTTGTCTACTGAGTCGAGAGCTCATGCAGTCGTTGTCTAAGATGCCTCCTAGCTAAATGAAATTACAAATCACCCCCCAGGCCTCTACACAAGGCCCCCATTTTTTTTCTGGGTCTCTTACCGCCCCCCTTTAGGCCTGCAGCGCCCACAAGGGGGCGTTATCGCCCACTTTGGGAATGGCTGTTCTACTGTAACGTATAATTCAATGACTTTTCCGAAGGTAATCAGGCTTCTTTTTTGTACTAGAAAAAGACCCAATTTAACGCAGTGGAAACCGTGAGGCACAGCTAATTCGTACTAATATTATAAAAAGGTAAACTTTGTTTGTTAGTATGTAATGGATAAACTCTAAAACTACTCAACTGATTTCAAAGCTTCTTTCACCTAAAAAGCTACATCATCAGCGAGTAATTTGGCAGCATTTTATTTTCAAAAAATTTTTTTTTAAGCGAAGCCGGGGCGGGTAGCTAGTTGCTAATAAAACAGTTACGTCTTCAGTATTTGCATAAATGACGATGTTAGACAAAACAGCGGAAGTAGTAGAGCAACTTCAGTTGGGAAATTGTATTTCAAGCAGAATTTCAAGATTAACTCTGCCTGCTTGCGCGGTAGCGCGCATCTATCCTTCGCAAGCCGAGACCCCAGGTTCAATCCCTTGGTCAAGTCAATTTAGGAAACGAATTCATCCTTGGAGTCCAGAACGTTACTATGAGCTCCCCCAGTTCGCTGTATGACTTGTTTGGGCGACTCGCTTAGTTTGGGGTCACACAATCTGCGTAATTGTCTGGACTATTATTATTATTATTATTTTTGAATCGTACTGAATTCAGATTGCTTTTATTCTCAACAAGAAACATAAAACACTGCAGGATACCCGAAACTGTTTAACAAAATCATCGTTTAAGATTTAATAAACTACATCCATTGAATCAAATATTCATCCTTTTATTGTCTGCGGTAACTGACACTAAAAACAAAATGTAAACCGAGCGCAAAATAGTTGCATCGATTATTGCTCGTAATATCACCTATAGTTAACTTTGCGGCCGATTCGAATGTGGCAGCAGCAACAACACTCGACCTAGTCCACTTTTTAGCCATAGATCCGTAAAACTGATTGTTTCGCCCGTTTTCGCAAAACATATTTTTCGACTTGCACATACCGCTTTGAATGCCAAGAGGCCATTGTTTTAAAACAGTGGCAAAGGCTAATGAGTTAACTTTTGTTCCATAATTTTTTGCCTGCTTTCACGGACCAAAATTTAAAATTTGCTGCTGTACCCTACACGTATGTTATAGATACATTGATTTTGAATACAAAAACTCGACCGGCGAACACTATACAAATTACATTATACACAAATTCTTGTTTTGGCAGCAAATATCGCGCGATATTGGCTGTGGCATGCTGATTGCAAGTTATGTAATAAACGATTATTATTTTATTTAAATTATTTTGTTATTTTATTTTTGTCGTAACTACAAATATTCTTTTTAAATGTGTTCCTAAATAAAAATATAATGTAATAAATATAATACGTACTGTTAATTAATTCATGTATCTACACCGTATTTATCTCCATTGAACTATTAAATCAACATAGTTACACAAGTACACACGCCGATTATCGCCTGCTCGCGTGCAAGGGTCTGATCTGACCCGCCGATAGGCACACGGGTCAAGGTACTTAGACTTCACATAAATTGGGACCTTTGGATTTATATCTTTAAAGTTTACTTGGCCTCTTTAGATAGTTTGATTTACACTTTGAAAGTTTGAAATTAATTTTTGAAATTAATATTTGATATCGACAGCAATATTTGATTTCTAACTAATATCTAAGTTCCTAAATTCTTAAATAAGTGTTTTGTTTGTAATAACTAATAATAATAATCCATGTTTCTTTTCAATGTTTGTTTTATTTATAGATAAAAACTCTACGTCAACTTTTAAATTCAATTCCAAAATGAATCTCATTTGGGCCTTAATTACTGTATTAGGATTTCAAAATAAATATCATATAAAAGACACTTTCAATGCCTATTTCATTCAGAATTGTACACAATTTAGACACTCTTTTCTATAAGCCCACAACCTTTATGTAGGCCTCTATCTTGCTATAATTTGTTAGTGGTTTTTCTGGGAAATATCAGAAAGCCAATCTAATTTTCCGCAAAATCGTCACATTCCCCGTTCGTCGGATTCTGAGAACACCTAGTTGTATACATATATCGTGGTACTCCGGAAACAAGTAAAATTTACCTGCTTTTGTTTTTGTGATCGATTAAAACTCTCAGATCCTGGACAATTTCCAAGAATAGAACATCAAAGTTTTTGCTTTTACTAGTCTGTTATAGAATTACTGCAAAAATGTGCCTTGTCTGCAGCTAAGCTAATTCAAGGCTAATAATAGATACAAGGTTGGCCGATCAATGTCGGCTAGCATTAGTTTAGTTTACAAATTTTGTTCTATACACATTCATATGGCATAAATTGTTTATCATTAAAAAGAGAGCTTATATTTCGTTCTCCTCTTAGCAGTTTTAACCATAAAGCCGTTTCCTGTTATGCTAATTAAATCGATTCCTTAATATCGATTGCAGGTCATTGTCCGCTGTTAAGGTCGCGTACTGATTGGATATGGAGCGTGACTTGTTTTGGCATTGTTTTTGTTTGCAGTAGCAATTTTTAGATTTAACACCTTTTCTTTACATAAAGATTTTACGTTATTTAATATTGCATCCAAATGATAAAAGTGAACTTGTTAATTAAAAAAGATATAGTTTTTCAACGGACACTCAATGTCAATTTATCTCATTTAAAAAAAGGTTTCTGTCAAATGGATTCGAAAAGGTTTTTATCAAACGTAATTTAAAAAGTGCCAATTGATTTTTTCTAAAATGAACAGTAAAATAAGATTTTCTTCAAAACAAGATTCATGTCGACTCGACTTAATTTAGTTAAGGGAAGATTCAACGTGACACTTGTCAGTATCACAAGCAATGTAATTTTTTGGACGACATTGTTTGCTCTCGCGGTGGGCGGTACGTCTCCGGCAGAATTTCTTTCATACGCACTAATTTCATGTTCAAGGCTACTATTTACTTACGTGCCATGGCAACGTTGGAAAAGAAAACGTGACCTTTCAGGAATTTAATCTATTATCTACACTAGAAATACGTAAAAATGTTATATTATAGTTTTATTATAGTTATATTATAGTTTTTGCAAGTTTTCAGTTTCAAAGAGTAGACTGCGCCGAGTTTTCACAGTCGCTGATAACGCTAGAGGTTCGATAAAAAGCGTGTTATTGTTATGATGCGCTCGTGTACGAGTTCGTGACCGCGTGACGTTTTCACTATTTATTTTTACCGCGAAAATTATATGTTCGCAAATTGTAGAGGCGAACAGCGAACTTAAACTAAATGTTTACGTGTTCATTCACACGCTGCGTAACGTGCGCATGTGTGCGTGGCGTCGTTGCGCCTGCGCCTAAAGCTGAGCCGAGCCCTCTTTGTTTGTTGACAAGCGGCTCTGTTCGCATGTAGTCGTCGTACGCGACAGTTGTGTCGTGTCTTGACCCTACTTTTCTTTCAAGTTTTCGCGTTATCGTATTCGTTAGCTAAATTTAGTGCAGTTATTTTGAATATTTTTCCCTCTTCTACGCAATAATCGAGTGAACAGTGAATTTTGTGGAGAACTCTACGCTATTGGCGTTCGTTACCCGAAGTTTTTTTCGTCTTCTAAAATTACTCGGTCGCTGTTGCGCCAGAAGGTATGTTTTTTGTTGTCATTTTAAAATGCTGCCTTGTGTGTTAGGTATATTGTGAGCCATTTTAGCTGTTAGATACTTGATTTTGTGTAGGTAGATGGCTACACTCTTACAATATGTGGTTGTTTAAATGGTAGTTAATTATCGGTCTTGCTTGCATCTTTGTCATTATCAGTAATTATTTTAAAAACAATACTTCCATTTAATTTAATGCAATTTTGTTAATCAGTTTAGATAAATTGTAATGTGGAACGATCGAGTGCCTTTCATTTTATTACATTTCGAATGTATGCTATTACCGACAATAATAGCACTAAACATTAAATTTATTATCTTTTTTAATCTTTCTTTATATGCACTTGCAAAATTATCGTCCCCGATCAAGCAGTAAGACATTTCCATATACTACATATTATTTAGCTTGGTATTACCAATTCCATTGACACGTGTTTCGAGGGTCAAGTAATCATCAATTATCGAATCACACATTTCATACCTCGTGTTAAATAAACCTCAACAATTTTAATTCTCGATTATCCCAAAATTAAATGTTTAATTTTATTGAAAATACAAAACCGAAAGCATTTAAAAGTGGGACAGGTCGAAAGTTCAGATACGCTAGAATAACACGATTTCTCTAAGCATTGTTAATAAAATGTTCAAATAACATCGAAAAAGACAAACGTCTTAAACTCAGAGCTTGCTGTAACCAGAAACAGTTATAATTTTGCCGCTTTAGGCGTCTAGCGGTACCTCTTATGATTGTCTGGTGGCCTGGTAAGTCTCTAGAGTAACGGGACCAGTCTTGCACCGTATGTGGTATAAACACATATATGTTTATTGTATATATATAAATTCAACACTAGTGGTCATAGCACTGTGATTCAGTTTTGCGGTCATTTAACGCGGACTGGTCAACTGCGAACTGTTATGACAATCAAGCATTTTAACGCTTCTAAGTAACAATTTTCTGTCTAGAATTTAGCTGTTATATTGGTCACAATTTTCGCATGACCTACAATTATCTTCACATAACCAACTACAATTTGGTGTCTTGATTGTTTGTTTTTTGTTTCTAGAAACAAAACGAAAGAGCTAATCAATTTTTGTTTTTGATAACATTATATGATCCTTATATCGCAAAGATAAAAAGTAATAATAATTACGTACGTATGTATTCGTTCTTTTTACCATGTATTGTATAACTTTATATTTTCTTCTCTCTAATTTCACTTTGTCTACAGTGTTATTATATTACCACACTAAGCTTTCATACAATCATATCTTTCTTTATGAACTTACTTATGATTTCTATATGATTTACTTACTTGTATTGCTCAATATACTTTTAATATCAACGTGATTTTACTTTTCTATATTCTTGATCATATTTGTGTATTTATTCATATTTTTAGACTATAAATCACTTAAAGTTACAACTTACGAGTAAATTTAAAAAATTGCCTGGTCTCCTTTTCTGATGGTTTAATAGCTGGTATAAGGCTGGTATCTTAGTTATGCATAAATATAATACACCAGCTTAATATTATTACATTATAACGTCAAGGAGCTAAACAGCGAAACAGAACACCCCTTTTAAAATACGCAGGTGGAGCAATGGAAAAGGCTTATTATACATATTTATCTACCAGCCAAATCAATTATTTATTTATTAGAAAAAAGGCTTGGACGCGTCTTTCACGCTTCTTGAATATTGTCATATTATAGTCGTATGTTGTGACTTGCTAAGCGGTCAATATTCTTCGAGGTCGACATAAGAATGAACTAGCGAAAGTTGTCTCAGCCGCTCGATCAACATTGATCCAAACACAATTTCTTCCTGCTGGTGATGATAATACACAATTCTTTAAAGCGAAAGCGATTCGTAGCAATGCTTTTAAGAATGTCAATTTAAAAATGCATTGCACCTAAAAGCCAGTTGTAGAGATTTCAGCTTCGAGAATCTTCGAGGTACATACTTAAGCCTTTGTTCACGGCGAAGGATCAACAAAGAATTGTGATTCAGTCTGACAGCGAAAGTCCCGGATGATTCAAATACATAATTGTACGTTGGCTTTATTCCAACACACGAATTATGTACATAATGTGGGGGCCTTCTTACGAACTCAAGCCTCCAACTAAACATCTAATGAATGTTAATAGAAGTAATAAAGATAATAATTAGCTTTACCTTTTATCTGCTAATGTTCGTCTTGTAAGACAATATGATTTCTCAATTCTGCATTACACTATAATAAACAGTAATCGAGGTAATATGCTTTATGGAAATTTTATTACAGATGTAATAGTAGGTAGATATAACAATAGTCTTTGTCTCAAAATATTGTTCTTTAATATAACATGATAGTAACCGCAATGAGCAAATTACCCCAATATACTGCGACAATGATGAATTGTTCTTTACTAATAATTTTAATAAATATTAGATATTACTGGTATCATAATGTTATCAGTTGTAACTTATAATCGAATTTGTTACATTTAATTAAGAATATATGCGTTTAACATGATTTTTCGAAAGTTACCAACTCAATGATGAGAAAAGTCATTTTATGTTTATCCCTCTTGATGTTTTGGCTTTTTTCCAACGTGTTTAGTTAGGAAAATATTTACGCGACAAAGTTTCGGAGCCCTTTGTCGGAATCTCTACTGCGTGTTTCCCAATAATAACAAGATTTTTTCAAAGCATAACCAGTTTTACATTTTATAAAGGCTCCATAACCACACGGATTAGAAGCATACACACTGCATAAACTGTTACCATACAGTAATTGTCATCACATTTACGTGTCGGTTGGCCTTCTTGACTGTGCAACTTATACATATTAATTTTCACTCTCAGCCTCAGCCTTCGTAAATCTAGATAGCATATTTATAGAAATGTAGCAAACGGTTCTTTGTTTATACTCTTCTTAGCAGGAAACGTGCGGGAATTTTGAGGAGTTATATATTTCCTAGGAATCTATGTTTCAACGAATCATCATTTTACACTGAAGAAAAGGAACAAATCAGAGAGCTTTTTGTAAATAAAAATAACGTTCGAATAAAATAACATGTCACGTTGTACATACGTATATTTTATCACGCATTTTATACAAAATGAGTAAAACTGTTTATAAATAAACGATAGAGTGATTGAACAATTTTATCATGGATTTTACGACCTGTAGTTGGAAATTTTGACGCCAGAGATCTCAATTTTTCTAAGTGACTACAAAACAGTGACAGTGATATGGCAGTGATATTTGGAATGCTGAGTCTTCATTTCATAGACTTCATTTTCACAGTTGCAATACATGGTTGGCTAACATTTGTAACACAAAAAAAATCAATGACACCTCTTTTAAAACAGAGATTAACATTTTTCGGAGCAACGGGAGCAATTTATATCTCTAAACAAATTTAGACTATACAGCAAACTGTATAGTTTGCTTTAAACATATTCCTCAAAATGAGTTGGATTTTTTAAAATTAATTACGGTTTTTAAAATAACCGAAAATAACTGTTTTTTTGGTATTTTTCGTAAGCTAGCGCACGCACGTTTGCATAAAACAGAAGATCTATTTTAGATTAAATTATTGTTTATCAATGCCTCGCCTTAACTTTTATGTGTTTAGAAGACTTTGTTTTTCTATTTGTTCCTGGAAAAAAACGGCTAATTCTGCTTCATTAATGTTATGAAGAACTAATAATAATTAATCACATATAAAGATCAAATAAAATCGTGGAAACAATTTTTGAGAAAATGCAGATACAAGTTAGAAAGTAAGAAATACGTATACATAGGTACATATTAAGTGATAAATATGTAAAATAAGAAACGAGTGGTACACCTACATATTTTTACTGCTACTAGTAAACATCACTTAAAGTGCAAGTCAGTGAACGTATTTACCAATTGTCAGATCGGCCAGAATTGAATTTGATTATACCTTGTATGTTTAAAGCTACTAAAGCTAAAATAAATAGTGTATTCAATAAAACATTTCGACATTCACCGCTAGCACTAACCCGGTCATCGGTCTTCATTACAAAGACGTCTAACACTATCACCGACTTTACAATATGTGTACCTATAAAATGGAACACTACCTAACACTATCACAGTTTAGAATATACCTATGAAACGGTAGCACACTACTCCTTATCTATACCTACTATAAATATATTATATATATATATATATATATATGTATTGTCTGTTGTATTATGTTACCATACTGGTAAGTTCTGTCTGGATTCCCCTGTCTAGACGTGCGTGCATTAAATTTTAAACTGCACCTCTCCCAAGTATTCTCTCGTTCTTCTGCTCTCGTAAAACTTCAGTATATAACACTGTCTAGACTAAAGTTTTGAATTGCATCGTATCCCTTCCGACTTCTTCGTTTCTAGCAACGCAATAACTGCTTTAACTGCGACTAATAAAATTAAATGTATATATTTGATTATTTTGAATAATCTATGCAGACGACATATGAAGGCATCCATTATATTATGTTCTTTTCTACATAAACTAGCGGGTATTGAATAATATTAGCTATTATTATTATATGAACATTTAATTACCATCGTTTTGCTTGTGTTTTGCCTTTTTGACGTTTCCTCTAATATTCAAACACAATTAGATCTCAAACAACAGAAGTTTAGTCATTTTCTGAAACTCTTTAAAATATTATATACTTTAATTTCTGTTAGTACATATCGTATTTAACTGTAATTTAACTAAATTAGAAGTAAAGGATAAAAAGGAGGTTAATATATTGTTCTTTTTTGAAAAAAAGTGTGACTCATTCATTCATTGCTTCTTGCCCGTGTACGACAATCAGGCTCAAAGTGCCACTTCCGCCTAATATGCATTTCGTTTTCTGAAAGATAAACACTCACATAATCAAAAACACAAATTATTTCTTTTTTTATTAATCATACGTTTGAAAATATAAAACAAATGTTATTAGTCATTCAGTAAAGCTATCAAACTTCAGTTCTTTCATTAACAAATCGTGAAATTTTCTTAGTCAGAATTAATCTATTACGCCTTTAAAAATTATATTTTGAAAATACAGAAAACTATTATCGATCATTGTTCGATTAAATTATTGCACGCAATTGTTTCATATTCTGTCAGTTTATTTTTTAAACTTTACTCATATCAGTTGATATTTTCATCATTTATATACTTGATTGTGTACTCTTTATAAATCCTACATTATAGAGATGTTATTTGCTAAACTTGACATTTTCTCGCATACCATATACCCATAATTCCAAAAGAAAAGTAGTGAAGCCTAAGCTATACATTTGAAGTTTTCGTTGAAACCTATCTGTACCGCCTTCATCTAATCTCATTACTTTGTTCCAGCTAAAACTTTTATACTCATCAATTTAAATCAAAAGCATTATGTAGGTAGTGCTATTAAATTAAACAATTTAACAAATGAAACATACAACTATAACACAGAGAGTAATAACAGGACCGAGTCTGTACATCGACAATATAATATTACACAGGATTTTCTTTTAGTTCTACGAAATAAAAATTCAAAAAACTTATTACTTTTTGTGTTTATTTCTTCGAGCATTACTGACAAATTACTAAATTATTTTAAATGCACAGCGCTTTCCTAAAAACACAGTTATTTAATACGGTGTACGTTATATTTTGTCACACTATCTACATTAACTTCTAGTAGAGAACACTTTCCAGTATTAAAAATATCTGAGAACACTTTCCCAAATGTCAACACTAGTAAATGAGTACCTTCCTTTTAAAATGTAAATAGCCCAGTAGGTACCTCTTTATACTGCGTGATCGCCAAGCCACAAAATATTATTTATAAATAAAACCTTATAGACATCCGGTAATTAGTAAAACAGAGAGCCAACAGTAATAAGGACGCTAAACTTGGCTCTACATGAGATGTCACAATTTTTAACGCTGAAGGAATCACGAGACTGGTCTTATTTTTACATTTAATGATGGAATAATAATAATATACTTTTCAGACTTCGATGGAACAAGTCAATAAACTTTGAAAGTATGAGACTAGTCTAACAGTCTGGTCTGGTGTTCCCTTGGCGCATCTTGTAGTTTAAGCAGTTTAATGGATTTCAATCAAAGAGATTTAATAAGTGAAGTTGAATATCTTTAATTTTAATAGACGAGATTTCGTTACAAAAAGAGATGTCGTAAGATTTGTTTTAATCGTGGAAGTGCTGTGGAATATAGTATAATTTGTACCCTACTGCCTCACAAGGCGGTTAATATAAAACTAATTACATACTTAGAATATTTTAAATAACCTATAGTTCTGGAACTTTGATTTTTTAAGCGTAGAGTCGTAAGCAATAGCTACCTAAATTACCTAGTAAAAATAAATAGTATGCATTGATCATTGAAGTGTCTTTTCTCATTATATTTATTTAATTCATATTATGATTAATAATGATTATAAAAGTGATGAATTTAGACCATAATTTCCAACGTTTTACAACAACAAAAATTATATTTTTTTAATGTAATATTTTCATAAATCACTATATTCGTTTAACGACATGAAGTTTTCTATTAGAAATGATTGCAAATCTCATGATGAATCATTGTCAGTAAATGTTGCGGAGAGCGATCATTGCCTGCAAGATTTAAAGCCACTGACCGGATAATGCGGAGGAACACTTAGCCTAACTTTAAAACGAGTCCAAGGGTATCCGAGTATCATATCTCACTCTCCCATACGTTTCTAGTGGAGTTGTAAAGAATACATCTCACAAAATTTACATAAAAACATGTATATACAATACAAGCCACCCGCCCCGGTTTCGCACAGGTAGAAATTTTTTTGATAATAAAATACAACCCATGTTACTTCCTGATAATGTAGCTTTCTAAAGATATAAGAATTTTTGAAATCAGTTGAGTAGTTTTTGAGTATATCTATTACGTAATGGATAAACTCAAAAACCACTCAATGTTTGTACGTACGTACAAAGTTTACCTTTTTATATTACTATTAGTACAGACATTAGATTTATTATAATATGCGCAAGAATAATAATATTACTTCAGACACTAATTGTATGATCTCACACTGCGTACTAGGCTTATTTTAAGATTACCTTAAATAATGAACTACAGGAGTACCCAGTAACTCCCAGACTTCAAGCCGATGTAGAAAATATAAAATTTCCTTAGAGGGTGTGTTATTGAATGCTCTTCAGTTTTTTGTATGGTAACAATAATATAATATATAGTAACAATTATAAAATACAAGCCTAATACTAACGCTCGATTTGTGGATTGAGAAAAAACTTTTTCATATCATAATTGTCTTTAACTTTACACAATCTTCCAAGGAAAAAATGTGTTTTGAACTTGACCTCTTTTGAAAATTACCTCCTGATAGATATAACATTTTTATAAAGTATAAAAAGTTCGCTGTAAAACGCCTATAACAATCAAAATAACAACAAAGATAAAGCTTCTAGAAAAAATATATCCAAAAGTTATAAAGAATATCTCTAGAGACCCTAGACAAGTCTCGTCGGCGCGGTGGTAAGCTGAGGCCCCGGGTTAAATTTCCTATTAGGTCAATTTAGGAAACTGAAGTTGATTTCTAATCCGTGTTACTGGGTGCTCTTCAGTTCTTTGAGAGATACCCTTAACACAAGTCTGGTCCTTAGTTTGAGCTCGCACAATTATCATAGTGTAATTGTTTGGTGAATTAAAATATAGCATTAGTATAATAATTGTGTGGCTTCAAAATAAATGCTATATGAGTACTACTTATCACACAGGATTCCAACTCTAAACCCATTTGGAAAACTTCATTCCCTAAATTGATCGTACCGAGTACTAGAACCTTGTTCTGAAAGACAATTGCCGCCTTCACCACTGGTCTAATTTCAAGTTTAAATTATTTTTCATCAATATTAGACGCCAATATTACTTATTTCATGAGAATAGTAGCGCAGTAAGTATTAAGTAAATACTTAAAATATGACAACGATCTGCCTTGGTGATTTATCAAAACAACAAAGAATTTTCGTTTGTCATGAACTAATTAATACTCTTTCAAACACTTCTTGTTCCGATGAACTTTTATGTCTGGTTCTCCTGTCCTGTAGATAATTCTTATTTCATTCACTCCTTACGTCTTTTTATGAAGTTCTTTTTTTTACCTATTGACGATATATTTACTGTACGAGTCTAATTTTCATTACTTTACAAAGAAAATTTTTTGCGCTTCACTTAAAAAATTAAATTATATATGATAACATAATTCTTCAACGTTCAACTTTTTAATTCTAGCTAGTATGTTTTTTGCTGTAGTTAAAATTGGATAAAGTTAGGAGATCTTGATAGACGATGTACTCGAATAGTTAATTTATATTCCGCCTTATATGAATAAGATTCGACACGTGTTTCAACTCCAACTCATTTCATGATTAACTTGTTAGACGAAACGCGTGTCGAACGAGTTTTTAATAAGATAAATACAAGCTTTACTGTTCTGCTCAATAAAACAACATGATTTTCCCACTGCCACGTCTAAACCTTTAAAATATATTTTACATGACATAATTGAAGGCAATTAAAAAAAAGACGAATACAATCAGTAAGTAAACAAAATAACGGCCGTTACTTTCTTTAAAATTCAGCTAACTTTATCTTGAAATCGTTGTCTTAGCTCTATCAAAATTAGTCTTATTAAGAATGCCAGGACTCTACAAGAACTCTACCTCTAAAACAACCACCTAACGTTGTTAAAATTTGCAGTCTATAGCCCCTAAACTTTAGACTTTGGTTTCGATTACCAGCCTAGTCAGTTTAGAATGAATTTTTCTAAGTTATCTTGAAGCCGTACTAGAGTGTTACTAGGTATAGGTACTCTACGAACTTTGAACTCTATTTGAAGCCGTACATTCGTTTGTCAAGAGAAGAGATAAGAGGTAATACTTTAACCGGTAACAACCGCACTATATAGATGTTATAAATGACTTCCATTTGCCATGAAAGGAGTAAAAATACTTTATTCAGAATCGACGACCCGAATGGCGCGATCGATCTGTAGCATCACCTATAGACTATAGTAGCGTTTCCTAAACTTTTAAGGTCATGGAATACTCAATAAATCCCTATTTTTATGGAACCCTATAACAAACTATAACAAATAAAAGATACCTACCGCAATTTAAAATAAAAGTAAAAATCCTTTATTACAAATATTTGATATAAAGATTAATGTTGTGAATGGAATTATTCATAAGTCAGCCTTGGTCTTCCTTGGCTTCTTCTACCGCTCACTTTCGCTGTCTAAATTTTCTTCTTCGGTCTTTCATCAAGCATTCCTTTCTTCATTTTAGCACTAGCTAGCACTAGCTTTTCACAATTACACTGTCGTGCAACCCTGTCATACTGTGTATCCATTCATTGCTTATTTTGTCTGCAAGGGTGACGCCGCACATATTTCTAAAGATCGCATTTCTACTGCATTTATCTTGTATGTATGTATGAAATTATTTTACTGCTTCCTATGAAAATTATGAATACATCTAAAATCAATCATTTTTATTGTGTTAGGACCTACTACTATATGTATGTTTAGGTCAAGTTCCGCGCAAAAAATAAAATTACCAAAGGTGACGGTAGGCAAAATACTCCAAGGATTCAACGACAAATGAACACTCTTGGAACCCTAGTGTCTTCTTTTACGCGGAACTCGCTTTGGGAATCGCTGACATGTAGGATCATTCACCTCGCACACATTGTGCCATCCTTGGTGATGATGTCGAGGACGATGACATTTTACAATTCTGTGCCACGCGATTCATTATTCACTTGGACTTTAGGGTCGTCTCATTTAGTTTCAAAATTATTACGCAACAATACAACGTTAATTTTAATTGATACTATTAATTAATTATGTAGATTACTGTTGATAAATGTAACCGTTAACCGTAATTGTTTGTTAATTATGATATAAGTTGCGATTACGTCACATTCGATAGACGGTATGAGTAAAAAGGTACGTTCGTGGTAAAAAGTTTCTCCATAACCTATTGACAAAATTTTTGTATTTAAAAACCATTGATTTTATTATCTGAAACATTACTTTCTTAGGGCGATTAAGGTTTTTATTATAATTTCTTATATTGTTACAGTCTGTAACAAAATATATTCATTATTATGATTTCTATTGCATTACCTTTTACATACCTATTAAAAATATATACACAAATAAAATGATTTATTGGTCGCAGTTGGCCGTTATATGTCTACGTAATAAAAAATATATGAAAATTTTATTTCTTGTCACGCTCATATTTTTATGCAGGTGTTACAAAAGATTCTCTTCTAACATAAACAAAGTTTTATTTATCCCGACGTAGATTTAATACGTTTCTGTCACGTAAACGTTCTATGAAACGTTTTCGCGTTGTCCCTCTCGGCGGCATTCGAGATAAATATATAAGCTATATTTACACAGGGTTCATTAACACTGTTATTTCGTTCGTTCGTTAAATTTGCAATCGCATTCCGATCGTCTGCGGATTTTGGACGCGATGTGAATCGTCATTAAAATTAATTGTTCGGCTTCAATTACTTTAGTAACTTCTCTGTTTGTCTCCCTATAGATTCAATTCTACTTGTGACGGATTTTATGATACGGATGATACGGGTTTCATCACAATTTAGAATCTAAATTGGGATCACCAATTAGTTTCATTAGAGGTCCATTTTTAGAAAATAAGACTGTCGCGGTCCGTTTGGCAGATGATGATTAGCAACCATCGGATATCAAATCCTGGTTCAATCTTTGTTGTTGATATCATCACTCGTCGGATAGTCAAGATATAAAACGCGAGCTATTTTGTTTTGATATTCTTATATTTTAAAATCCGCACAAAATACGTTGACGGTCCGGATCCGGACCGCGGTCCGCCATTTGGTGACCCCTGATTTAGATTATTTATTAAAAAAGATTAAATATACGGAACTACAGCTTGTATTCGGTAATTTTCGGAGTTATGTTGATATTTGTAATGGTGTATTGAAGAAAATGGTCATGCATAAAACAACACAAGGTGCAGCGATAAAGCCTAAAGCGAGCGAAGTCTGTTTTGAATTTTTGGAAAAATGTATATATTCTTGGTTTCTAAAAACGTTAATCTTAATTTAATAATTTGTACAAAACAAGTCATAGAAGTATTATATTGATAATTTATACTGTAGTTACAATCGCTAGCGCGTCAGTTACTTATCACGTAACTTCTATACGACTTGACCGTTTGAGGTCATATTCCCAATATCCTACAATATTACATTTTTGTTTTGTCGAGTCATAGCTAAGCTAGGATTCGATAGATAGCGCTGTAGTAGATTATATCGCGCGAAACCGCGAGGCGCAGTTAGTATATATATAATATTCTAAATCATTACTGTAAAATCTCGTATTACAATTGGTGTACAACACGGAACACTCAACATGTTTCGACAGACCTATAAACGAGTAGACCGGTCAGACGAGTCGACGAGCCTCTCGGTGTGTATCGTAATAAGTACTAATCTATAAATAGATAAGGAGTCGTGCTGTTATATGTGGTTTAAGTAACTGCAGTATTATATTGCTATTTTAAACCAACATTTATGTTATTCTTTTTTTAACCTCCATCAAAAAGATGGATGTTATACTGCATTGTATAAGTTTAATGCCATCGACTGTCTTAATTCTGTGGCAACGTAGTTCCTAAATGCATAGAAATTATTTTTTATTTAAAGTCCGAGAATTTCCGCAGTTATGCAGTTTTAGAAAATGATTTTAGCTTTGCTTGATGGAAATCGCTCCAGATTATTTCTTATGTCGAGAGTTTTTATGTTTTATTAATCATATTTTAGATCATATTTTGTTTACATTTTAGTAGCAAAATTAATATCACGTTGTTGTACCAAAATTAGGTTTGTACCTTTCACTAACGATATACCAAAGTTTTAAGGTTGTTCCTTTCTTCCATTTCTAAAACTAAAACAAAGCATTTGGCTCAATTCTTTTTTTGATAACGTCAATTTAGAAAATTACTTTCTTGAAATGTGTGTTACTCTTATGTTACTTACTGTGTAGATACTTCAACCAATTGTCAGTAAAAAATTCACGCGGCCACATAATGTATCTAGTGGTTATGTTTGTTTATAGACATTATTATTGTATGAGGAATCGGCCTCCGTTTTCCCACACTTTCTCTGACCTTTTCTAAAACGAAATTCGCAAGCTCAATGATAAACATCTCAAATATTAAAACCGGATTCAGTCTGGCAATAACAATAGCGGTTGTTATTATAATATCCGGTACAAGATCACTCTCAATGAGTAAGCTTCCTTAAACGATCGGCTACTAATTGATTTGTTTGTCAGATTTAATTGAAATAGCATTTTAGTTGTAGATCTTGATTTTATTGTTTATCACTGTTAGCGAAATGTTATACCTACCATACATGACAGTTTTTGACGTTGATGGCCCTTTATAATTACTACCTACTCACAACAGAACGGAGAGAACGCTTGCAATTATTCTATTCTCTTATTATTACAAAACCGTGGCAGAGCTATATTTATAGTATACACTGAAATAACGAAATATATTTAATAATAAAAAATTTATCGTGAATAATTTAAGTGATATAATCGTGGCTGTTAATTTTTTAATTTTTTTTTTACTTCTGTTGTTAAATTTAAATGTTGTTTATTTTTAACCCTCGACGAGATAAAGGGATGCTACAAGTATAAGTTTCACGCCGTGGTCTGTCATTGCGTTTGTCTCTACCATCGCAGCTTTTCAAGAATGTTCTGTTCGGTCAAAATTGATCTATATTATTTTTTAAATCAATGATTTTTTAATTTTAGTTAGGTGCCTGCTGCCTATATATATAATATGTATTAATAATACATACATATATTGTTGGTCAATAAATAAATATCTGTAAAAAATATAAGACATAGCATTTTTGCCTTTTAGGTTTCTTTCATTCCAAAACAAAATATTTAAGAATTTTTGCCGGGCTATGTTTATTTATGCTTCGCTGAAAATAAGTATGTAGGTACTAAATGGATTTCAATGCAGACTGTACTATTTGAAATACAAGTTTCAATTACTTAATGCGGCATATATAGTTATATCTTTAGATTGTCTATGTAGGTAGCGCCACTAAATTCTGTCAGTATAGTGATCTTAACAAGGTATTATAATAGATATTAGTAATTTGTAGGGGTTCAGTTACTTAAAAAGAAAAGCAAACCCCTTACGACAGCGGTTCGCAACCTGTGGTATGCGGACAACCAGGTGTCCGCGAGAATTAAATTGAAATCTCCGAAACCCACAATAAATTAATATTTATGCCTTCGGTGTGGCGTTGACTCGCACCTTATAAGAACAGCTACGTTCGACTATTCTTCTAAGTTTCATGTTAATTACTTAAATAGTTACAAATTTTTAGTAACCAAATATGTTATATTTTCATATTTTTCATTATTAAAAGTTACAATTGAAGTTTGTTTTTTTCATTCATGATAGAAAAAATGTTTAGCCATTCTTTGCTTTGCCGTAGTATGGTAATAATTAAATCCTTATCTAAAGTGTATAGGAAAATGTAACAAAGATGTCTATCTAATAAATCTCCAGAAATTAACTTAGAAAATTATTATTTTTGAATATCGTTCGGAATCCTTCGTGAATCGAACTTGACCAACTTTTCTCGTGATCGAAACAGACGAATTTGGGAGCAAAAGTTAGTACATTAAGTATCGTTAATAAACTCCCATGGCTATGAGGTCCTGTCACCTCCCGGCGAAGTTAATAATACCAGCCAATCGTATGGAAGACCACCCGCACGGCCCATTTACTCCCTTACTGAGAGTAAGAAATCAGTGCATCGGTTCGGGTAAAATCTGATAACGGTTACAGCTGGTGTAGAATGATAAAAACTTAGTGCTGTTAATGCTGATAAACAAAAAAAAATCGAAATTAAAATTGTAATAATACCAAACACAAAAAGAGTCTAGACCAATTTCCACCAAAGTTAAGGTGACGCGTTGGAAATTTTGACGGCAAGAATCACAATTTTTCTATGTGACTACGAAACGTATGAAAATTATATTTACTAACGTGATTATTCATTTAATTGACTTCATTTTGGCCAGTTGCGATACACGATTGGTTAACTTTTGTAACACAAATAAAAATATTAAAGAAACCTCTTTCGAAACAGAAATTTTCATTTTTCGCAGTAACGAGACCGATTTAAGTTTCTAAATTTTCCGTATAGTGTAATCTAAACATACTCTTCAAAATGGCAGTTGGATTTTTTAAATGAATTGTAGTTTTTAAAATAAACGAAAATAACTGTTTTTTCATATTTTTCGTAAGCTAGCGCGCACGTTTGCATAGAGCAGAAGGTCTATTTTAAATTAAATTATTGTTTATCAATGCGTCGCCTTAAGAACGTTCTCTTAAACTACAGCCGTCAAACAAACAAAAACCGTATGCTAATTATGTAGTTCATCTGTTCGAAAGCTACGATGACACAAACAAACACACGGACAGACATTAATATAACAAAAACCTCTCTTTTCCATAGAAGGTAAAAAAGACTGCGTCGTTTTTTAAATTATTTTGTTCCGTAAGTACAACATGAAGTGTTTGTATGTGATTGTATGTACGTAGGCGTGTACAGTACGTGGCTGTATACGTAGAATACAATAAATAGTCCACACTCCAAGCAATTGTGTAACCTCGAACTAAACATTACTCTTTTAGTATGTGTTCTACACAAGCTGGGGGTGTATCCAGCCCGTAACATTTAGAAATTGTTCTCTAATTGAATCTGGGGCCCTCGGATTGGAAGAGAGGTGAACTAATTATCGTGTCAGTGGGACGGTCAATATGAATTTACGAGTTTTCAATTTTCGATCATAGGCCCTTCGAGAAAAACTTCGGAACAACGCAAGAAGGGGTCCAATGCGTTCCGTAGGAGATCGGAGCCCCTCGGAGTTTTAGTGGATAAAAGTCTCACATAGCAGTCTTTTATGACTCCGTCCGGTCGTTCTATCCAGCCGATTTGCTTAATTTTTTTTTTAATGAAAGGTATTGATAGACAGATTTGTTATCATTCATCAAGCATTGGAAATCACCTAACTTTCACCCTTCTCAAGTTATACTCAAACTCGATTTCCTGTTCCTCCGGTACATTTCTTATGTTTTCATAACTTTCTTCATATCTCCGGTTCTAATTGAGGTACGCGGTTCGTTTTAGTTTAAGAACAGTCTTTCGATTTGACTTTGATTTTCGATTTTTGCATTCAACTTAGGTTAGGTTACAATTATTCATCATATAAGAGCGTTATTTTTGAATTATATTACCAACACAATGCTGCTCACGGGTCCTCTCGTATATCTAATATTGTTTTTTAATTATTTTTTTTAATTCGGGATATGCAGGTTACAATCAATAACAAAATATAAGAGTTCGAAACTTTAAATACATATCCGCGACATAGATTATAAAAATTAGTAAAAATTGCTTAAGAATTCGGAAGATATATATATGTAAGTACATACAAATAGTTATCTACGAGGTAATTAAAATTATTCAATTCACCCTCCATGTTATCGCCTTTTTCTTATATGTATCAAAATTAGAATGAAATGTCAACATGGGGGTGACTTTTACTAAGATCTTCTTCATATCGTGTGTACATTCTTGTAAGGGTTTGTGAAAAGCATTGTTGCGTTAGAACGGAACTGTAAAGCCTTTTGATTGACGAAGGATTGTAATCAATATTAAAATTAATCGCTACAACATTTGGGGTTATCCGTCACAGAATGTTTTTTTACAGCTGAACAAGTAAATATGTACCCTTATATAATTAAGCTATGTTGTGTGTCACCGCTTACCACCTACAAGCTTTATTATACAAAGTATCGTTAGAAATATAATAATCCAACGCATATAGTCCCACGGATAATAAAGATATCTGATGGTTGAGTCGTTAAAAAATTCAATATTCCAGACACCATAAGATGCCGAATTGCTTTTTTTTTTAACTTATGGGTATCAAATAAAGATACGAGATCAGCGAGTAGAATATAAAAATATACCTGCGCTTAACTTGACTGCATATATTTATCTAAAACCACACTACTCTGAGACTAACGCTTTTGTATAAGTATTGGTTTGTATTGTATTGTATGCTGCTGTTTCTTGACACACAACCTATGGTGTGAAACTATTTTGATGTTATCAAAGCTCGTATACCATCCTTCTAGATGAGAATATGATGCCAGAGAATACGATGACGCTCTGATAACAGTAAACAGTACTATCGAGGGTCGTATCTCGTATACGAGAACTACTCTGATAAAAGTAGTAAATACCTACAGTTTTGTGTTTTATTTTATGCAGTTTTGAATAGGTAGGTATTTTTATTATTATTGTTCAAGTAATTTTAAATAAGACATAGAAAAAGATTATTTAAAAAGTACTCTCATACCTCTGAAAACTGTCATGGAAAAATGTGAGTACTCCTGGCACACTTAAAAAATTTCGAGGCTTGAGAAAATAAAAAACGAGATATGTTAGAAACGTAACACTTAGTACTTATGGTTTATTGCAAAATAGTATTTAAAAATAATATTTTAAATGTTAATTAATACTTATGAAAATTTTAGTTTATGTAATTAAGCACCTATGACCTACGTGCTCAAAATAAAAAGCGATTAACATAAACGAATGTAATTTTCGATAAAAGGAAATGGAATCATCGCATAATATGTGGAAAAATAACTTTTTAAATTGTAGCTTATACATAAACATTAATATGCCATACATACATACATATATTCACGCCGTATCCCTAATGGGGTAATCGGAGAGACGGAGCCCTAAGCGTCGCGGTCCTTACATACTTCTTTCGCTTCCTCAAATCTCATCATTCTCCTCATACATTTAAATAATACATAATAATAAATAATTCGAAATTTAAAGCAATTAGCATGAACGAACATCAAATGAAATAAAATGGAATGACGTCTTTAACGGATTGGTTTATTCCCTTTCAGAAATTTCAGAATTTAGCAGACGGTTAAACTTTGTCGTCAGACTGACATTGATAAATAATTGACAGCCACCGTTACTGGAATTGAGGTCTTCGAAATTCTTGTATATATCTTCGAATGTAATAATATGATTCGAGTTTCGTTAATTTAATACTCTTATTTTTCTGTTTTGTTTTATTACAGAAAGTATTGGAAAAGAAAATTTACTTTTTTATTTCGTTATCAATAAATAGAGGCTTACTCTCAACTCTATATTTTTCTTAAAATGTATTTATTTCAGACAAGCCGTTACCCTTCTGTTTCGCTGAGGCGTAAATGAAAACTTGTACCTATTGTAGATTTTTGTTTGAAAAATAGTGAAAGGTCTATGGAATTCAAAAAATAAATAGCCTAAAACCATCTATAAACGATTCCGCATCAAATGGTCTAGTCCCATACCGATACGTTCAGTAGTTTTCACGTGATTGGTAACAATAAAAACATTTTCATTTTATATATATCTACTAAGTACCTACCTAATGTCAGATTAGTATCTAGAATTACTAATTCAGTACTTAGTGTTAAACTGTAGTACCTACAGGATAATGAAAAAATTTATAAACTAATTATTGAATACGGCTATACTCACGTCCAATCGGTATAGGTACCGACTAGTTTCGGACCTATTGGAGGTCCATCATCAGGGTGAGTGGGATGAGTTCGCCGTATTCAATAATTAGTTTGTTAATAATGTCTCATGAAAGTTTTAATCTTCTGTCATCATATACCTGATTTAGCCATAAAATATATTAGAAATGTTAAAAAAAAAAATGAAAATTATCGTTACCATAGAAAAACAGTGTTCCTTAATCATTTGTATTCTATGTATATCACAAAATCGTAATTTTATTACTTATCTCACTTCTACTTTAAGATATTGATTCATGTAGTCTTCATATTAATTGAGAAGAATTTACACTCTACAATTTACACCGCTGAACATGTTCACGCCCGATTAGAAGCAAATTGAGCGAAAGCTGACTTTAATCAACTTACAAAGTTTTCAACGTTGTACTATCGATGTCAACTTCATGTTTGGATACCTACGCGACTTAATACTGATATTATATATTGAGCGTGATATTACGTACAAACGGAGCAATTCGCGTAACGGAATACAAATAAAAGAATGCAGGTGAGATGCTTGTAGTAATTACTACTACTAATGCTGCACAAATCTACTGGATGGGTGACCTAGTGGTATGTACTTCTAACGTCTCCGAACTTTGCCGTTGGTCTCTATCTTCCTATTCTAGATAACGAGTTAGACTTGGTGAAATCTCGTTCTTCTTTCTTTCTCTTCTAGCAAACAGATTTTTTAGAAGGGACATTATTTCTAGAAAGAAGATTCTTTAGCAGGTAGGTACCTAGGCGAAGAGAACTTTTCCTGGGTATTTACCTGCTATGGACCACCGCTATTATAACACTATTTCTGTTTGTTGTTTTCATACCTTATACCACTGGTTCCCAAACTTATTTTGTCTACTGAGTCGAGAGCTCATGCAGTCGTTGTCTAAGATGCCTCCTAGCTAAATGAAATTACATATCACCCCCCAGGCCTCTACACAGCGCCCCCATTTTTTTTCTGGGTCTCTTACCGCCCTCCTTTAGGCCTGCAGCGCCCACAAGGGGGCGTTATCGCCCACTTTGGGAATGGCTGCCTTATACTATACCTACTGAACTATCTATTTCCGTAAGTAAAAAAAGAGAAAAAAACCCACATGTTTATCAGTCACTCGATACTTATCCAGTTTTAATTTACTTCTTATTTACTACGTCTACTTATCTACTTATTTACGTCCTTCAATTTCAGTACCCAAAGATCTGACAAATATCTGATGAGAAGCTTAGAGAAATGCTAATTAAATACAATTCAGTAATATTGAAAGAAAATGGATATAGACAGTGTCACAAGTATTTAATAAATACGCAATTTATTGACTAAGCCATCAATTTTGAAAGCGATAAGATTGGTATATATTTTACCTACTCCTTTCTGTTTATATCGTTCTTTATTACGTTGCACAATAATTTTAGGTCTGTTAGAAAATTCGCCATTCTTATATCTATGTTTTTTACCTATTATGGTGCGAGTAATTTATCCGCAGATTCATTCGAATCCAGTGCACGTCCGCGTTTACCATATGTGAAAAATTCATAACATTCGTTGCGAGATAATCCATCTTTGCTCGCTATCGTTAGATCTGTTCTGAATGTTCATTGTTCTTTAAAGATACTAAGCTATTTCGCTAATATGTATCATTATATAATTTTTCTCATGATTTGGCCCGTGTGGATTTAGAATGATAAACTTCACAGAGATTTTCGCAAGTTTCTAAAAAACAGAATTTGATATTTTTTTCCATCATCCCATGCTACATACCTACCGATAATTGATACGATATAAGCTCAAATTGAAAGATATATGGAGATTTCACCTATTGACTAGTCAACTTATGGTAATGACTCTAAACAGACTCCACAACAACGAAGATCAATCCAAATTGAAACTAGCTCTAAGAATTTACACAATATAAAATCTCTTTGCAAACATTGCTTGATATAAATATATCAATTTAATCTGAGAGAAAAGATTAACTTTGACTTAATACAGTTACACAATATTGCTTCTATGTTTTAATAAGAAATATCTGTTACATTCAAGCGTATTTTAATATTCATTACGAGGATTACAGACAAAGAAGTTTCTGTGTATATGGTTAGAACATTACGCGTAATACTAAATAACACGCAAGGATTTTCAAGGTTTACGTGCTGAGGCGATCATCAAAGGTAATCGCCGCTAAATAAGCAAGGAACGCACCGTATCATCGCGGAAGTCTTCTATATATTGATACGTTAACCACATTATATGCAATAAAAACAATACAAATACGCCATTAAATAAACTTTAACATAGCAACATTCGATTGATTTTGCGATGTAGTCATCTAACAACCAGTTTCGCTTCGGTCAGATTATGTAAATAACGTTCACAGCTGTGAGCGTACTGTACTCCATAGAATTATTTCTTAGTCATAACATTATAGTCCATAACGGCAACTGAATACGATGCATAATAGCGCGCAGTTACCAAATGCGCAACTCGTGTTATCTGGTTGCATAAGAGCAGGGCTATTGTAACTTTATCAATTTATTGTCAACTTGACGCAATGTATTGTATCCAAACTAGGCCTTATATTTAATAATACAGTACTCAATTTTGTTTAAATATAATACTGATAAGGAGGAAAGTTGGTCATTTGAAAGGATTTGACATGAACTAATGATCCGATTTTCATAAACCACATAACGGTTACCAAACATTGTATTAATGTTTTACATAATGTTATGAAAAAACGATTTATATGCAGAATAATGGGGAATATCACATATAATTAAAAAAAAGGAAAAATAACCTAAGTCGTTGACCTAACCTAATTACACTTCAACAATGATGTGACAGATTGTCAGTAAGTAAATAAAATTTAAATGAAGCTATAATATTGTTTATGTATAAGAAAAATTATCGCAAAGTTCACGAACTTGATTAAAAAAGGAATAAAAATATTGATATTCAATAAGCACAGTGCGTGTGTGCGAATACTTTAAACGAAGTAGTTAAAGAAAATAAACTCGGAAAAATATCGTTTCCGGCATCGCGAAAAATATTTTCGTACTTCAATACATCACGACAGAATTATGGGTGCGATAAATCAAGCAATACGTGAAGATAAACTCACTTGAAATTAGCATTTTCAATACTACATACTAACGCCTTGTCCTGGCTTCACTTCAATAGCATCTATGGCATTGATACAAGTATATACCATATATTGTATTGACTCAGGAGTTACTTTGCGGAAATCCATTTCGTGTGATGTTATTAATTTGTTATAGTTTTTAGCTATCCTCAGCAATTCTAAAACCACTAATTGACACGTGTTTCGCATCTTAACGATCATACTTCAGGATATTCCAGAGATCACACCACAAACGATCAGTACCAAATCCAAATCGGATTTCGTTCTGACATTTGGGCGAAGGATAGCGAAAAGGGAACATCGAGTACCTACCTGCTGCTCAGTACACAGAGATTGCTCTAGACTCTAGTACATAGAGACTACTCGTACGCTCGCTCACGAGATAGAGATAGAATGGGGCAATAGACTAGCGAGAGTAAAACAAGATATTGTTGTTCAATGCGAGTGATCAAGAACGCGTATGTGTCCTTTAGACTTCATTTATGAGATCCACATACGCTCGTCTCGTATCATTCATTTTTCTTGTTCGTTCGCTTATTAGGTGTCAATTTTCGCCTTCGCCAAATATTTTCTAATTAAGGTCTTAACAATCATAATGAGTTGATCGTAGTTTAACAGTGCTCCAATATTTGATATGATCAATGATCGAAAGATTGAAACCCGAAATTAATTAGCTCGACGCGGCCGCGGACTTCGTAAATAATGATAGTACTTTTTGAAGTGAAAATAGACAAGCTATACCTACATGAATGGCTTTCTGCGAAATAATGATAAATAATCTACGTACGCGTTCTAGATTTGCCGCCTCAAAAATGACTTGGCCGCGTGGTACTTATTGTGAGTGTGAAAGAATTTACAAGTTATAATCTTGCCCTTTTCGTAAATGAGCAAGGCAGTCACGCGACACACTATTCTGTCGAAAATAAAGGTCTTAATAAAATTTTGTCACGCATATTTCGTAACGTTTTACATATCTATAATATTATATTAGAAATATACATACTAGGAGCCCGTGTCGACTTCGCCCGAGTTGAATACATAATATGTCCATTGTCCATGCCTATGTCCATCTAGAATAACTGAATGATGTACCTTTCAAATGGTGAAAGAATTATTGAAATAGATGCAATGGTTTCGGAGATTACCCTCCATATATAAACTAAGTTTTAAAATCTACTCTCTGTTGATAATATTGATATAAATAAACAAACTTTTCTTTATAAGAATAGTCATTTTTGTAACTTTACAGTTCTAATTCAATTTTTTTTATTAATTTTTGTACTTATTATCTAACCCAACATTTTTAAAATTTAGGTTAAAATTAATGAATCCAAATATCACCTGACATAATAGGTATAACTTATAATATTGATCTACCTGTCTTTACCCTATTTGGGACATATATCGTGATTATATCATGAATGGTGTTTTTAAAAATTCAATTTTATTATTTTAAGTGGATTTCAAGCAACTTATAAACCTAAACTTTTAATTGGATCATATTAATTCTGAGAGGCGATCATACCTCCTATATCTTTTACATAAATATTACCACCTTTTATATCTATTACTAATTTTTCGAGCCTCACCATTCTTCTCACACATTGTCGCCTAGGTGTATAAATGCTTTTGGCAATCCCGTCCGCTAATACTCGGGCCATTTTGATCTTAAAACTTGGGCCATTTTGATTTTCATAAGTCAATTTTGGTCTTCCTCGATTTTTACTACCAATCACTTTCGCTCTGTTATATCAGTCTTCATTTATTGTTAATGATATAACACCTCTCCAGTTCCTTCAACAGAATATTTAATTGTAATTCTTTCAACTAAACTGGAGTACAATAGAGTAGGAATCCCGAAAGTAATCACTAGCGAAGCTAATACTTTCTTCACTATTACTGCGATAAATTTAAAGCGGTTGTAATTTTAAGAATTATTATTTTCAACTGCTAATAAGAGTAGCTAATTGCATTTGTTTGCATTCATACAATTGTCTTCGGAATTGACTATTTGTTGTACCAACATGCACATACATATCGTCATGCTGCATCTCTAATGGGGTAGTCAGAGAGGATGGAGCGCCAAGCTTTGCGGTCCTTACATACTTCTTTCGCCTTCTCAAATCTCATCATTCTCCTCACATACATTCGCTTAAGTATGCAGATGCTTTTGACATTTCCGTCAGCTGACGCTCTGGCTTTTTGATCGTCATAAGCCAGCCTTGGTCTTCCTTGGCTTCTGTTACCACTCGCTTTCGCTCTGTAGATTCTCTTCGTCTTTCATCACTAATTCTTTCTATGTACCCGAACCATATAAGCATTCCTTTCTTCATTTTTACAATAACACTGTCATACTGCGTATCTCTTAATTGCTTATTTTGTCCACAAGGGTGATGCCGCACATATTTTTGAGAGATTGCATTTCTACTGCATTTATCTTACTTTCATTTGATTTCGGAACTGAAAGACAAAACGGAATAATTAAAATTAACATACAAATAATTAAAATGCAATCAACAGACAATAATTCAATGTGCATCTGTTCACTTCGTGGCGTAAATACCATGTAATGTATTTTATGCTAATCCCAAAATAAACATATGCATTGAAATCTTGAGAGCAAATAGTTCAACTATTCCTAGACGGCTATTATTAGAAGACATCCAGAAGACCATTTGCAGACCTTGCGCATAATTTAACTCTTATAGTACCTGTTTGTGATCCCATCCATTTAGTTTTCATATAAATGGATAGTTAATTTCACAAAGAGACTTCAGTAACGCGTGTGTCACAATACGCTCGTCATTCATAACATAATCGCATAATTCTAGTCTGAATTATTCAGACAGTTAATTTAAGTGCTCGTGTAAATATCATTGGCCGTTACATTTCACTTATCTTTTAATATCGTTACTTTTAATCGCTTAAGCGAACGGAATTTAATAAACACTAAATTGCATTGTAGTGCCAATTATGAAATTTCATAGATATAGAAAAATAGTTTTGAAAAACAAAAATACAGTAGGTACTCAAAATTGGTTGTGATTATTATATATAATAGTGACTATCTAGAATGACACAGTTTTTGAATTATTTACAGTTGTAACTATGATTATGATTCCGTTATCATATCGCAGTACCTAATTGTTCCGATCTCATTTTGCATTTACTCATATTTGCTTTGAACTGAATTTCCGTGACACAAATCGACCGCTGATATAATTCCAAACTGCGCCATAAAACCATTACCTATAATTTGTTTACCTTCCGGATCCATTTCAACGTGAAAAGTTCTACTAGTCCACTTCCTGAATCTCAAATCCTTTTTTCCTTTTTGCCTGAAGTTGGCTTTTAGGAATCCTTTGAAATTTACGTCTTTGAATATTGTACCAAGTTTAATTCAGAAAACAACAGAAGTATTTTAACTTCAAATTGTTGTTTATTTTATTTGTTCTAATTCATTCTTTTCTCATTGACGTCGCTTATCCTTTGACGTGTAAAACAGTGCCACCAGTGCCAGCTGTCGAGCCTTTATGAATTATTATGGGCTCATAATGGACTATTAATCAGTATAAATGTCAAGCAGAACTGAAATGGCAATTTCATAATAACGTTGTATGTCAACATACGCCTTTAGTGCAATTAGAAATGGATTTGACGATAATTTAAAGCTGTAATTAGAATTTAATTTTAAAGTCCTAAATTATTGACAAACATATGAAAATTCTTCAGAATTTCGGAACCTGGCCGAATCTTTTTTATGCTCACTGTAAATGTAATGTTTTCTTTTAATAGAACTCAAAATAATTGATACGAGAGTTATCTACATATTAAAAAAAAATATGAAATCTATTACGAGTCCATCCGTCCGTTCTACGAGTATCCTACCGATTTGCTTAATTTTTTTTAAATTGAAGGTATTTATGCACAATGAAGGTATTTAGTCATCAAGTATTGGAAATCACCTAATTTTCACCCTTCTCAATTTATACTCAATCGCGATTTCCTGATCCTCCGGTACATTTCTTATGTTTTCATAACATTCTCCATATCTCCGGTTCTAATTGAGGTACGCGGTTCTTTTTAGTCTAAGAACAGTCGCTGGAACGAGCTCTTTCATTTGAGTTTATGCCCACATAAATTGGTTGAGTTAGAGGAAAGCTAGGTGTGAACATTCGTCTTGAGTTTAGATTTTTGCATTCAACTTCGGTTAAGTTACAATTATTCATCATATAAGAGCGTTATTTTTTAATTATATTATCAACACAATGCTGCGGAGCAGCACGGGTCTTATTGTAATATTATTAATTCTAATAAACAAAGCAAATCGATGCATAAAATGCAAGGGTTGTTGTAAAATGTATAATTTTTCTTCAAAACATCCCTACTGTAAATGAGTTTTATATGTATAGCTATAAATAAAATGAATGTTTCTTTGTATATTTGTCCTCTATGCATTCCTAAACCACTCATTCGATGGTGATGAAACTTTGGTGAGTTGTTCTGGGTATGACCGCGAAGGTTTATATATTATTTAATTTAGTAAATAAAAGACTACGCGAACGAAGTCGCGGGAAACAGCTAGTTAAAGATAAACATAATATCAGAATAGACACGGCTAGAGGGGAATCACTAAATAAATCATTTGTAATATAAATATATTATGCACACGACATTGAAATTAATACAGTAATATATAATCCAAACAAACAAAGGTAATATATAATCCGAAAAACAAACTTAAAGGAAAAAATGTAAAAGAAAAGTTATATTCGTTTTGGAATCAAATTACTTTACCGTCTTAACAAAGAAAATGGAATATCATACATACTCTTAAATTAAAGGTGACCAGACTTAGAAAAGGCTTCAGTTCGAAATCCTTTTTGATTGGATTCGAAGTTTAATTGCCTTCAAAATCTCGCTTAAGTAAATATGCCGTGATTTTTATTTCTTAATCAATTTCGTCACATTAGACAGTGTATGTCCTTGAGGCGATACGTTCAACTGCTGTTCAATAAACTACTTTGTTGCGTAGTAAGCAATCGAGAGGACAACATCCCACCGTAATATTTTAAACACAGAAAAAAACTCGTCAAATGCGGAACTAACTCGCGCATCAATTAGTCTTTTTTTCCAAACTATTGATAAGCATTGAGCTGCCTGAATAACTAAGTTTGTTTGTCTTGGTTCTTTCACACTTTCTGGGTTTGTCATACCATCGACCTGTTTGTCACTTCATAATTCCACATAAAATTAGAAATTAATATTTTATGCATTTTTCGTTTACTTGTATTATGAAATCTTCCTTCGTATATGATTCTAAACAACTGGAATGTATACCATCGTTTTTGATCAGTTCAGTCTGTTAGTATCAAAATTCAAAATACGTTGTGTAAGGCCTAACATTTTACCATTTAATTGAAACAACGAGGTTACAGATCTTAGTATTCTTTATTAATTTCGGTTTGATTAAAATTAGTATCATAATGACAAAAAGAACAAACAAATAGAATAGATTGATCTTCTAAGCGTGCCATTTTAATTTCAAGATATAGAACCCTAAAAAGCAGCATTATTCTATGCGGCTGGCGTAACAGGCAAATTAGGTTCACAAACTGGATTACGCTAGGGACTAAGAATTTGGAGAAAAAGGTCTGACAGAATTGAAAGTAAATGAATGATATGTTTGTTATGCTTTTACAAATATAAACGAAAGTTTTTCTCGGTGACACATTAGAAATATTCAAGACATACCCGGCCCAATGCGAATAAACTGACGGGGTAATTATTTTTATTTCCAATTGTAATGAAATGAACTTCAAATATAAAAAGAAGTGTATTATTTGAAGTTAATTAAAATGGTGAGACGGAACTACTCTATGAGAATTCTGGGTCTATGTACCCAAACGGAATGGGACGAATAATTTTTAAAGCTCCGTAACTTAAAATAAAAAATGTAACTCCGCATGAACTCCGCCTGTCCCATTAGTCGCGGTCAATTTTCACAGAACATCAATTTCTAGTAAAATAGAAATAACAATTTAATAATAACGAGAGTAGAATATACCTTGTTTTACGTATTTCTAAAAAACAGCTTCAAAACGCATGAGCGTGAGTCGTACTCTCATTTGACCTTGAATATATTTATGTAATAAATTCAAAAATTATTGCTTCAAGTAGGCACATACTAATATAATATTACAATTATTTCTTATATGGAATATTTTTTTATTATAAAAGAGGGGGCAAACGAGCAAGCGGGTCACCTGTAGGGAGGCTAACTTGAATAAAGTCGTCAAATAACGATTTTCGTGGGACTGAGCGGTATTATAGCGATAACTGGTATCGTCGTATTCAGTAGTTTCCTCAGTAAGAATACTGTGGTAAGAAAAACGGTGTTGTCACTTTCTCAGTTGCTGGAGGGGGGGAGCTATGACGTCACGAAGATGGCGATTCTTGGTTTAAATTTTGTCAAATAACTCGATAGTTATCGATAAATAGAATAAGTAGTTTACTTAACCTACTTAGACGAGTGAGGTGTCATCTGAAAAGTATTGAAATGCCTAACAAAAACGTGTCTGACAACCATAAGTATAGGTTCAATATTTAAATAGTTATTTGCATAAAAAACAAAAATTGAAGTGTTAATTTTTTATAGTTTAAATAACGCGGTAAAAATGCCAATTACATTAAAAATGGCTCAAATATGAAATCTTGCTTCGTTTTTCATCTGTAATATACACTTTAAATTTTTAAAATTGGATAATACATAAACAAATTACGATAGTTTTAAACGAACCCGGCGCAGGCGCTCGTTCGCTAGACACGGTCGGCCGAGTCAGAGCCCAGCCAACACGCGACATTTTCTTGCAAACTGAGTTACATAAAAATTTTAAACTTTCGCGTTGTGTTATAACAAACATACATATTTTTACGCTGTATACGCTGGAGATATAACGTCATTAAAGAACAGAGCGTACGATTTCTGTGAGCTTAAACATCTGGAGCAGGAGTTCGACAGGAGGTACTGACAAGAAACGGATATCAGATGAACGGAAGAATGAAGCGGTCTAAAAAGAAGTCAGACATCCAGAGGTGAGCAGATAACCTTCCTGCATGCCCCAGTGAGGGAGTTATAGATAAAATTGGATGGATTTTAAAAAAGTACTTCACCCGCACTGTGTACACACAGGGAAATAAGGTGAATAAAATAGTGGACACATCGAAGTATGTTTTGCCGTTGCTGACACCAGGTGTTTAGAAAATATATTGATTGCAGATGCGGTAATTCATACATAGGCTAAAGGAAACAGACTGTTGCTGAAAAGATAAAGGAACACATCACAGCTGTCATCACGGCAAACAACCAAATCAGCACTAGCGGAACATGTTCTCCAATTAGATACCCAATCATCGGATTGAACTTCATCGCCCGCAAGTACTTTCCACCGAACTCAACTTTTATCCGAGAACCGTGCGTAAAGTGATGGAAACCAAGAAACACAAAAGTTTCTATGGAAAAAACGGATGCAATTTATCAACGGTGGAACCCAATGTTTCAAGTAACAAAGCGAAGTGTTTACGAATGTCGGGGGTAGATGATAAAAAATCTAGCTCGGACTGCATCACTCCGTTTGCATGCTGTGACAGTTTGCTCGAGACCACGGCCGATGTAACCGGGCGAAACGTCTAGGCAAAATAAATGATAATCTCTTAATTTTCCGTTTTTTAGATATTTTAGAATTCATAGCCATTTTGTCTGTATTTTCACCACTTTTGAAGTACCATTAAATGCATCCCAAATTCTTTCAACCATAGAAAGCTACATTATCAGCGAGTAACACAGGCTGCATTTTCTTTTCAAAAAATTGTGAAATCTACCCGTAAGACAGCCGGAGCGGGTTCGTAGTATAATATAAATACATACAATATGTTGGAACAGCATCTCGGTGAGAGGATATTGAACCATTTCCCAAGAGTCATTATAATGAATTGACAATAGTACATTGTAATCTTAATTTAAATACAGTTGCAGGCGTCTGCTGCAACACAGTAGAACAATGCATGGCACTGACCCCGTAATACGAAGTGGAGTATTAGTGTATGGTGTTACGAAATTAACCTAATACATTGATATTGTACGTACCCATGTATAGTAAAGTATATTTATGTGTCATTGGGGTTTAAAAAAAAAGTTAGTTATTAGACGTGGGTAACACTTCGCTACGGATGTATTGGCTCACTTATTAAAAATATATTAACGCATAACACACTTCAGCGCATAATACGCTGCCTGCGCTAAAAAGCTGAGGGGTGCAGAATGTTTTTGCAGAAGGCGCGCTTTTGGTAACTATTCACAATCGTATCCATAACTTATCTCCCTACATTGGTAGAAACAAAATGAAGGATATCGTACGAGCGTCTTGTACATGGACCTCATAAATTAAGTCTAATATCCGAGTGACATGAGACTAGTAAATTCCAATTAGTAAGTAGTAGTACATACATACATACATACATATGTTCACGCCGTATCCCCAACGAAGTAGTCAGAGAGGACGGAGCGCCAAGCGTCGCGATCCTTACATACTTCTTTCGCTTCCTCAAATTCATCATTCTCCTCACACATTTTCGCTTAAGTATGCGAGTGCTTTTGACATTTCCGTGGGCTAACACTAGCTATTTGAAGTAGTAGTAGCAAAGCCAAAATAGTAACTCATGCTAGCAAGCTAATGAATAGCTTTGTATAGACAGTTTTTAAGTTAAAAAACCACAAAACTAGCATACTAGCCTCTTGTTACTTAGGCGCCAAGGACAGAATGTGATACATTAGCAATCGCGATCACAGAGCAGTAACTAGCACAGTACAAATAAGCATACAGTATGCTATCTCGGCAGTGTCTTAAGAGATAATTACCTACGGTCGCTCGGTACGTAAACACGCAATAGGGCTACCGACTTGGACTGAATGTTTTTCTTGGGTTACGTATTTGATAATAGGTAGGTTCAAAAGTTTGTGAGTTAGTATGGTGGAAATAGACAAAAAAAAATGCATTTTGTGTGCAGTATAATTAAAAATCAGCAATAAATTAACTAGATCATTATGATAATATATTTCCTACAAATTAGCAACAGATAAATATTTCCGGTTTCGATATAGATGTATTCAAACATCCATACACTGAACATTATGCTCGTAAACTTGATTGACATAATATTTCGTCAGTAAATGCGCGGGAGCGTCTTATACCGTACGACGACAACCGCGGCTCACTCGCGACTGTTGTATGGCGAGAAATGTCGAGATTTCGAGCGCGTCGTTTGGGAGCGTTTGTACGAAGATAGAATACTGTATGCTTACTTGTACTGTGTAACTAGGCTCTTGTTACTAAGGCGCCAAGGACAGAATGTGATACATGAGCAGTTGCGATCACAGAGCAGCAATGTCCGATTTCACCAAAGTCACCTAATACTTATCAAACTCCTATCGTTTTTTAGGGGTTCGCTAAGATATTCAATGACATTTCGAATAAATTTATAATTATAACAAACGTGTCAATAGGTTTACGACGCGGGACGGTGTACTGTGATCTGAGTGGTTCCGTAGAGATCGGACATTGAATATTCGAGTGCGGATAGGCAAAGAGCTGTGGGCGTGGTCGCCGTTTAAGTAATCTATTACTAAACTATGAGCAGTCACAGGGTTTAGTACTGGTCTGTGGTCGCAATAAATGACGATATCTTATTTTCTTCCGCTGCAATCTATTTCATGAACTTTCATTATTCTATCTCCTTCTCTGCTGGTGACTAATACACAATGTTCTTACGTGTCGTATTTTCCTTTTTGTTTTAATGCCCATAGTATTATTTTGTTCATTTAGTCCGTACGTTCACCTCGACCGTAATGTACCACTTATTAATCTTCTTTTGTCACCCCATCAGCGTAATTGCGACTATTGTTGCTAATAGAACTGTATGAATACTCACTGTTTCACAATTTGGCTAGTTGTACTTAAGGGCCATACTACACTAAAGTGTCTAATAGTGTGTTGATTGTTTTGATACAAAGGGTTGACTACATAACAACTGCTAACCATAAAGGATCCTACAAACGTCCCTCTCAAGGGAGTAAGCAATAAGTGAAATACATTTTGAAGTACACTTTCCTGTATGAGAAGGAGGTCCAGAAAGTTTTCATTTATACTAAACGTCACGCTATTACTCATTGAAGGTGGACAGATTGAGGACACTTTCAGCCTTTCGTAATTGACCTTCCAAATGTTAAAATAGAATAATCGTGGAATCACTGCGATAATCAATTCCTTGTAATAGGCCCCATTCCTTGACTGGCATTTAAAATCTGCACAGGAAGATGAGCGGTTGGTATAAGTATAATCCATGTTTTTCGTAATTTCCCAAAGGAAAAAAATATTTTATAAAAAAATATTTTTGCTTTTCGCACCGTTCGTCTTAATAGATATAAATATGTATAAATGATAAGATGAAAGGTCTGTGACATACGTACAGGCAGACAGAAACAATAAGGTCTGCTACAAGACTACGGAACCCTAATAATGTGGCGCACGATGTAAACACATTACGAATATTACACACACGATGATTACATATAGCCCATAGATAAATGTTTCTTAGGAATAAATAAAAAATATTTAAAACTCACGGCGATAGCCACCTGGGCAAAGCCAGGGTAAGTCACTAGTTCATGTCCATACTTCCATACTAATGTTATAGATGCAAACGTCTCTTTCTGTCTAACTGTTACATTGTCACGACTAAACCGCTAAACCTATTTTGTTATAAGGTGTGTAGGTAGTAGGTAGTTTGAACCCCAGGAAAAGAGGGGTTAGAACTTCTATAAAAACGTTTGTGCAGGCACAAGTTTAAAAATTGGTATAGCTTTAATATATTTACGTATGTTATTATATATGTATGTAAATATAGTTCATAAAAACGTGTTACACATATGTTATTTTTCTAAGACATTTAAATAGATATTCTATTAATATTTTTTCTAGTATATGTTTTATTATTTTCTTAATTTTAGGTGCATTATTACGTTGATAATGAGAATTAAATGTTATTATATTCTATAAAGAATAATATTATGTATTAAAATCATTTTTCTTTATTTTTTATTGCACGTCATATATCTGTATACTACATTTATCTAATAAATGTACATTTAATGTCTAACTATTAGCTAATTTATTCAGCAATAAATATTTCAAACTGAAAGCACAAAAGACAATGACAAAGCGCACAAAACTGCTTACTGTCCTTTATGCCAAGAGACAACAGCACTGTGTCGTTAAGTTGGAAGCCTACGACAGCATGACCTGGATCGCAGTCTAGATTTAGGTCAACTGGATTTTTTCCAGATATTCCGGCATGCAGTAGTTAATCCACTTCCTGTATACGCTTAATTAATGAGACCACTTTCTGCATTTACCAAAATGAGCTTTTAAACTGCCTATTAAAATACCGCTTATATTAATTTTTTTTTCTTTCTTCATGGCATGGCGCACAGATTGCTAATGTCACGTATTAATAAGTATAATCGACATGAACCACGTTCGAAGCACATTCGTTTTATCTTCTCATCGTAAAACTCCTCCAATAAAGTGTTAGTAGGCTTTATACTGAAGTTATAAAGGACTTCTAGGAAGAGCGGGAGAACTTCAGCTACATATGTTTATTTACATCTACTCCATTCTTTTCACTTAAACAGAACTTTTAATCACAATATACTATCACTTTTGCACTTTAAAACTCCTAAAAATGTAAAAAATAGGAAGTCTAAATAAAATGACGACCTCACTAATTCCGTTCCCGCCAAAAAGTTCTCTTAAATCCTGTTATATTTTTTTATGCTACATTTACCTTGCGTTTTACCCTATTAATTGTTTTTACGTAAGTAGTTATAAATGACACAGGAGTTTTCTGCATTCAGCCGCATCATATTTTTTTAATTCAAAACACATCCGAATGATCGCTACATATGTGTTATGATTATGAATTGATTGACAATCCGTCTATCAATGTTATAAGTATTTATAGCAATGTATCGTGACCTGTAATAATAAGCATCATTTACTACGCGTAACAAATTCGTCACACTTTAAATAAACTACGCAAAAAAGTACAAGCTGGAAAGAGATTTCGTTTTTTTTTCAGCACGATGATATTATTACTGCGTTGTTTGGCTTGGGACCTAACAAGATATACATTCAATCTTCTTTCGCGAGATTTATGAATTATTTGTGTCTGCTACTGTGAAAATTTATTTAATACATTGCGGTTCATATTCGAGCTTTAATAGTCGTAAGTAGCGACAGGTTTATTAATTTATGGGTACGTTTTATACAATAAAAATTATAAAACTTTGACTACGCATTTTCAAATAACACAACAAGACGATTTAAATATAATTAATTGAATTCATTCACAGGAATTCGATTAATTATTAATCGACACAAAATTCTCAAGAAAAGAAGAAGACGGTTGAAAAGATGCGAAATTAAATAACCTTCCAAAAGGAAGGAGGAGAATATCATCTAATCGAGATTTATGGAGTAGACCTATGCGTTCGGGCAGTCTTAGTAGTTGGAAGGTGTCTATATTGTGTACATTAATCAGTTACATTAATAATCAGAACTATAGATTTATGTTTTTGAACTGAACTGAATTCATTGCTGAAGTTAGAGAAATTATACTTTTCCTTGCTTGTACCACCGACTCCGGCAATGAATTTAAGGAATTACATTTAGATATACTCGTACCATCTTGTTTGCGTTTCTTTACTCGTAATAATTTCCTAAGTCATTGCTTAAATCATAGTTGGGTAATTTTATAATTTACATTATTATTTACCGTTTTCAATAATTAATTAATTATGAAAAAAATTGTTCCACATCATATTTTTGCTTCTGTGTACTGAAGATATGTTTATAGGTACGTTATTCATTATACAATAAAAATTATAAAACTGACTAAGCATTTTCATATAAAATGCGTATAATATGTTTTTAAAAATATTTTTGCGTCCGTATATTGGAGATATTTTTGCGTCCGTATATTGAAGATATTTTTGTGACCGTATATTGAAGATATATTTGCGTCCGTATATCGAAGATTTTTTGTGTCCGTATATTGAAGATATTTCTAAGAAACATTTGAAATTAGTTTTAAACTTCTATCTGTACCCAAAACGAACATGTATAGATTTTGTATCTGCTTTCATAGGAACAATGATGTTTTATGATATCATATAATGTACTTACTCCAAACAACTACACAAATTGTGTGACGCCAAACTAAGTATTAGGCTTATACTATGGGTACCTACCACATTACAAACTCCCAGAAACACCCAGAATCCAAGGTAATTTAGAAAAGTTACATACATACATACATATCCTCACGCTGTACCCCTAACGGGGTAGTCAGAGAGGACGGAGCGCCAAGCGTCGCGTTTCTTACATACTTCTTTCGATTCCTCAAATTTCATCATTCTCCATACACATTTTCGCCTAAGTATGCGAGAGCTTTTGACATTTCCATCTGCTAACACTCTGGCTATTTGATCTTCATAAGTCAGCCTTGGTCTTCCTTGGCTTCTTTTACCACTTACTTTCGCTCTGTAGATTTTCATCGTCAGTCTTTCATCACTCATTCTTTCTAAGTGCCCGAACCATCTAAGCACTCCTTTCTTCATTTTTACAATAACACTGTCGTGTAATCCTGTCATACTGCGTATCTCTTCATTGTTTATTCTGTCCGCAAGAGTGCACAGCATTTATTATACTTTCACTCGATTTCGGGCATATCCAGGCCTCACTACCATACAATAAACTTGGCACCAACACCGCATAGTGGATGGCCATTTTGGCAGTGTTATATATATTCACACTATCTACTAATGCCGACAGAGTACCGTTCACTTTATTGCCAGCTACTACCCGTCTCTCCACATCCAACTCACATCTTCCATCCCTCGAAAACACTCTCCATATACACAATTTCATTCGCTTGTTTTAGACATTTTCCATTTACCCAAATCTCACATTTTGTTTGTACCACTTCCCTTTCAAACATCAGAAACTGCTTTGTTTACATTCATATTCAATCCTTTCAATTCACCTTCTTCTTTCATGCACGTGACTAGTGTCTGCATCTATGCTTCTGATGGTGCTATAATCACAGCATCGTCAGCGTACAATAGGCAGTTTACCACTGTGTCAACACATATCATACCACTCATACTACCTTTCATTCTCTGGAGGCAACTGTCCAATTACAACACAAACAGCCAGGAAGACATCACGCAGCCCTGTCTGACACCTGAACAGACTTCGGACCAGAAGTCACCTTCTATCCTTACACAGGCTCTGTGGCCGCGATATAATGACCTCACAGCTTGCAGTAAGGAGCCCCCCACGCCATACTCAGGCAGAAGATCCCACAATGTCTTTAGCGCTACTCTATCCAATGCTTTTTCTAGATCCACGAAAGCGCAGAAAAGTTCGTTTCATAAATTACATGACCGGGGATCGAACCCGGTGCACCAGCTTGCAAGATCGCTGGTAATGCATTTGGGATAATACATTGGGATTATTCATTTGGGATAATAGATACTCTGCCAAGCCAACGAAACAGTAATCGTTAATTTTATGTATTACATATTACATTTTTTCTTTTTTAGTAGATAATCCGAATGCGCAGGCAAAAATAGTAAATATATTTGTCATATACATACATACATATATATGTGTATATCTTCACGTTGTATCCCTAACTAGTAATATAAAATCCAAATATTTATATCGTATTATAATGTATTTAAGAATCATTTTTGATTTTAAACTTTTTATTACAAAATAATCTTATAAATTGTAAAGTACTAACATGACATAAGTTAATTCCTATTGACGATATTTATAATATTATCAACCCACACCACATAATAGTTATTTAAATGTCATTAATAACTGTTGTACATTACGGCTAACGGATTGTTATATTTGCTTAGATATGTATAAGTATTTATTTATTTGAGACTAGCGGATCGTCTCGACTTCGTCCGGGCTGAATACATAAAATATAGCCTATGTCCTGGAATAATGTACCTTTCAAATGGCGAAAGAATTTTTCTAATAGGTGCAATGGTTTCGGAGATTACCTCCCATGTATAAATAAACTTACAAAACCCGCTCGCTCTCTCTTTACAATATTATTAATTAATAATAATAATAGACAGTTCATAATATAATAAAGAGTTATGTATTATAGTAAATTCATAGACAACAGTGTTGGGCAAAAGTAATTGTAAAACCAATTACAATTACTTTTTGTAATTGTTTGCCTAACAAAATGTGTTCAGAATTACATTTAATTACATTTAATTACAATTAATAATTGTAATTGGTTTTACAATTACTTTTGCCCAACACTGATACACAGAAAATATAAATTAGTTAACACAATACATACGTAATATGTATCTACCCATGTATAATTGTAATTCACTAAAATATTCACCTGTTACTGCTGTCGAAATAACTGTTTCTACTATATAGTGATTGACAATATAAGTGCACTTACCGTATATGGTGCATATTTGATTCAGTGATTGGCCAAAAAGCGTCTGTAAATACAATCATATTTGCCTACATAGTTGAAGAGTAATTAATTTCATTTTAAATTTTGCTTAGAAGCTTAAGGCACTGATAGGGTCAGGGCTTGGATTGGTGTTAAGAAATAAAAATATTTGTTAGTGTGAGTGAATGAACCCTCTGTACGTGTCTTCACGTACAGAGTGTTCCATACCACACGTACATTTATAAATACATACATATATTCACGCTGTACCCCTAAGGGGGTAGTCAGAAAGGACGGAGCGCCAAGCTTCGCGGTTACATACTTCATACATATATAAATTATGTTATAAAATTAATTTCTTGAAAATCAGCTGTAACAGACAATCGTTTGTTCATTTGTTAGATGCATGAGAGATTCCTCAAAAAAACAGTATAGAACAGCCGTACTCAATCTGTTGCCCGCAGACCGCATGTGGACCGCCAAGGTTCGTTGGGTGGCCCGATAAGTTAAAAAAACTTATCAAGCTAAGCAAGCAATTTGAATGCCTATGTAAACAATTTTCAAAATTACGCGGCAAAAACATCTAATTGGGATCTAACTAATAAAATACTCATGTGGATGACGTTTCACGAGTAGCAAGTAGTAAGCACAATACAATAATCTAGATAAAATTATTAGAAAGTTCATACAAATCAACTCAATTGTATCTCGTTTGTACTTCAACTAATTAGGTTTTTTTTAAATTTTAATAGTAATGTTGTAGCCCGCTTCAAATAACTATTATATACATGTGGCCCGAGAAAAAACAAGGTTGAATATAGCTGCTTAAGGATATTTCCCCAAATGGTAATTAGCCGCAAAAGTACAAACACAAATAACCCTAATTGACCAGAGTAATGACTTAATCCTTGTTATCAGTTCTTCAAACCCGTGGTCATTGCACGCCGCGCTGTGAGCAGACCGCGTCGGCCTTGTCGCTTCGTTGACACAGTTCATAGACACTGACACTGGCACTTACCTCTCTGCAAACACTTTTATGAACTGAGCTACATTACATTTTAAAATAAACAAATATCGCATACAATTCTGTGAAAATTTTTTTGAAATTGAATGAGAAATATACCAGTTATTTTTTACTTTTAAACTTGTAGTGGGGATAAATTAGATATTTTATATTATCGGACTGAGGTGCCATTGGTCAGCGCTAGATTTAACCATTTTTATTCTCACCTGGTTCTCATTATTTGGAATTAAAAGCTATAGTAACTTCTATATCTTTCAATAAATTTCAAATATTTTTAACAGATATGCAAAAAAAATTATTAAACTTATCTTTAGGTTACTTAGGATATAGTTTAATAAATAGTCAAACAACTTACTGGCAAAATATTTGCCTAAACTCCAGCACAAACTGCACTAAAATCCAGATAAAATCCAAACTTCGGAATACGTAATTGAATTTAATGTTTGTTTGTAAAACGAACGGTGCATGTCACACAACGAATTCGGCTAGGATTAACAGATAAACATCCAATCTCAACGCCGTTGTATATACATAGAAGTACATATGTATGTACGTACGTATAGATATTTGAAATGGTCAGACCAATAAGACTGAACGAAATCCACCTTGACACCACTTCTAAACTTTTAACATAATATTAATGGCTTCTAGGTCATAGGTATAGTGTATATCTATATCTTGCCATTGTCTAAAAATAAGTTTCTTCAAATAAAGACTAGTTACCCCTTGTCTGACTTACGACCTGCGCGATGTTCAATGACAATTCATCAACTATTATCAATTACAATTGAAATTTAAAAAAACCGTAATTTAAATTTGAAATCGGGATTTATGTAAAGCCCAAAAATCTGAATTTTTCTGTTTCTTTGCAATGTCGAAGTATCCGGATTGAGGTATCATGAACATGCATATAAGCAGATGGCAACATGTTCTTGCTTTCTCAGACCAGCATTTAAGGAGTTGATTTTAGAAAATCTTAAAAATTTCATCCTACGTCATTTTAAGTATTATCGCAATGATTTAAAAAACTATAACCATTCCATGCAATTGTCAGTAATTAACAGTTATTACCCACTCATTGTTGATAAAGACGTTATTAGTTCTCCAAATTAGCGAAACGTATGAAGTTACCATGTTTACGACGATAGCTTTACAACAAACGTACAAATCAGGGGCTGCAGTCCCGACATAGCGATTATTTTCGTAAACTACCGATCGATAAAAAAAAAAGAAAAAGATCGCTTGCCATAACGATAAGCACGAACACTTTGCGAGCTGTCAAATTTGATCGTAAAAACATTATCAGCAGTCGTAGACTTGACAGTTAGATTCGATATGATTCCAATCACATTCGATAGTTTTAATGTAGAGACTTGCAAAAATCGTTAAAAATTATTCGTTATGACGTATCGACCGAAATCGGTTGTAAAGTGATCGCTATCGATGTCGAGACTGCAGGGGATCTATTATATTGTCGACACTCGTACAGCCTGTTAGTCAGTATACGAGATCTACAATTCGTGCGTTAGCTAATTAAGAAAGATCTTGTAGAAAATAAAACTATTTTACATTAATAATACCTACTGTCGTTCTCGTTAATCAGGTTATTTTGTCGTGTATATACATAGTAAAGAATTGTTTAAACTTTAAATGAGTTAAAATTGACGTAGAATGTCAATAAGTCACGAGATAACTGTGATAGATGACGCAATATCATTAAAGATAGATTACAATATACTAAAAATAATTCTAAACATAAACAATAAAAGATATAGTCCGCGTCGTGTACTTTAAGTGTAGCAATCAAAATAAATTGGTCCATCTATAAATAAAACTCGTGTAATGAAATATATATCAAGTAACCTGATCAACCGCCACTAGAAGACATCGCACCAAGTAATGATTTCACACTTGCAACAGTACAGCACTATTCGCTAGAGAAATGGTGATCTATCGGCTTGTGTTATACAAATGTGTTTGTATCTACAGTACAAGCGAACCGGCTTATTTTGATTGCATTATTTTTGAAGTAGATACGCCACAAGGAATCATATCCTGAGTCCTTTGTACTGAGTATACACTAAACTAAAACCTGACAGTGGTCGTCATCGGCGCGTTGTCGAGGGGCTCCGGGATCTTCTCCGAAACGCAACCAGAGCCTCTTGCTCTGTGCCGAAGCACACTTCTAGGGGGAAACAGTTACAGAGCCACACGCGCTGTCGTTATCTTCGATCGGAGCCATCACTCCGATCGGCAGCGAATGCCGCCTTAGTCGCCTCTTACAACGATTGATGGGTCATTGAAACTTTTTAAGAATTTTTTATATTTTTCAATTATTTATACGAAATTTTTCGATGTTTTGAATTTATTTAACCTTATTCTCAGGCCCAGGCTACAGGGCTGTACTGTAACTGTACTATTATATTATATGCTAATTACATTGTAATATAATGTAAGAATGTTATTAGCAATTTAAGGTAGATGATAAAACCCGACTCATATTTTTAGAGTATTGTATGGAAGGAAATAGTTAAATTGTTAATAAGAGGAAAAGTAAAAAGACATCGAAGTATAAGACTAATTATGAATAAAGTTACTAAACAGTAAGAAATAGAAGATAAGATGTGCAATATAATAAAATAAATATATGTGAAATAATAACTAGGAAAGAAATACATGTAAAAGAAAGTAAAGTGTTAGATTACACTTTACTAATTACTTTACTAGATAATATAGTTAGATAATCCAAATATACAATGTAATAAAATAAAAACTAAAACAAATGTAATAGAATAAGACATAAAGAAGGACTTAATAAATAAAGATAAAGAATAGGATAATAACAGAAGAAGTAAGAAAGAAAGAATGAATTATGAAAAAAGAAAGAAGGAATGATGAACGTGAACGATCTGAGAGAGAAGGTATACAAGAAGAAAGAAGGAAGGTGAATGAGCTGAGAGAGAAGGTATACAAGAAGAAAGAAAGAATAAAGTTAAGAAAGACAAAGTTTCTGATAGGCACATATCAGGTGAATCAGATAAAATAACTGGCTTGTACATTTAACATAGGTATATTAGGGGCGTATATTGCATTATCCAAATTTTATATGTGTAGTTGTCGTATGATGAACAGGCTTGATAGTGGTTCTAGGAAATTCTCGAAATTAGGTAACGATACTCAAATTTCTTACAATCTTATTAAATGAAATACAATATTGGAAAATGTTTAAATTTATATAATAATAATGCGCCAGACAATACACACCAATCATCTGATCTCAAACTAGAATATTCCCTGTGCTATGAAAACGAGACGACGATTACTAAGGGCGTCTCCCAATACACCCAGACCCGAAACAATCTAGAAAACTTCATTTTCTAAATTGATCCGACCGGGATCGAACCCAGAACCTTCCGCGCTTTGGTTACCGTCTCGACTACTGCGCCATCTAGGTCGTCATATATGGCTGCTAATTTTTCTAAATTAATTAATTAATTTAAAAAAATAAAAGCTGTCCTATAACGAGTGTGTTGGTCGTTGTTCCAGAGGGTGGCGGGTTGTGTGCGCGGGCGCGCGGCGCGGTGCGAGAGCGCGCGCGGCAGGTGACCGGCGGTGTCCGCGGCTCATGTGGGCGGCGGGAGCGTGCTGCTCGCGCCAAGCAGGTACAGTACTGCTGCTGCTCGGTGCTCGCTCATGTCTACCATATACCTTACACCTTACTTATCTACATGTACGGTACACGTCAAGACTGCGGTGTTCTACGCTCGGCTGGTTATTGATTGGACTTGTATAATTTTCCATTTAACGTTTTTATCGCCACGTCTTTACCGTCCGAAATACAATAGGTAAGCAAAATGCTGCCCTATGATGCCGACGATAAAGACGCTTTTTCAACGTCCACTGCATGACGTTAGCGTGCACGGAAATATAAAAGCGTCTCCATACAACTGCATACATTTTGCTTCCCCATTGTACCGTGGACGGTACAAACGTGGCGATAAGAACGTTAAACGGTAAATTATAAAAGCGGCCATTAACATAGTAATGTATGTCGGCGAGACGTTTTGATCCACGGTTTCGATTGTTAAAATGTCTCTTCACGATACGCAGTAGGTACACCACAGATTTTAGGTACCAACCTAGTGGGCAATAACAGGCACCAAAGACTACTCATTGTGACATAGACATAATGCACGACGGCGAGATGTTTCAACCGATTGTTCGAAAGTATTAAAATATCTCGAGGATTCCCAATTGTTTCGTACGTCGACTGGAGAATAATATTTTAATCAATGCGACTCCACTGAAACAATCGAGTCGACCAGATTAGAGATTGCGATTCAGTAACGTTTTCAATTCATGTAGATATTTGCTGTAACAACAAAAATGCAGCTGGAGAATTTTGTCGAAAGAAACGAAACAATTTTTTTAAATACTCAATAAACTTTAATTATTTAGACTGGCCATTACAAATCAGTAAAACTTTGTAAACATACAGGGCGTAAACTAATTTTATTTTGATTTGGTATAGCATCTGACATCGAGACAATGACTTTTGTAAATGTTTAGTTAATACAATGTCATGTAATCCATAAATTGTACATGTTAAAGGTAATTCTACTAATTAATTTATATATATAAGAACGTATAATCAAGCGGTCAGTAAACAGTCAACTGATAAGATCATAAGTGCGATACATGATAATCTTGATGATATCTGACCGGGTTTCTTAGATTTCACATAGTTACACTACATTACATATTAGTCTATAGTTATACTTCAATAATTTATTAGAGTTAGTAGAGCAGTCATTGACTGACAGACCGGCAAGTCGATCGCGCCGAGCGGTAACAATCCAACAAAGAGGCAAAATGTACTTTTGTACCGTTCGAGCGCCAAATTATTTAGAAATTAATATTTGTGGATCCCTGAATTTAGCACTTGGCACTTGCAGCAAGATAAAAAATGTGCTGGATCCAGCCGGATTGCTGAATGAAGAATCCAACAAATGCAATCCCTAATTCAGATTCGAAAGAAACAATCGAGCCAATCGTTTGACTAGAGTCGATCGAACTAAGCAACAGATAGGTACTACCTGCTCACAAGAATCTAAAGAGATATCTTTAGATTGATGATTCCCTCGAAAAGCGACTCGATGAAAATTTTGTAGAAATTGATGCTGCGTTCGATTGTTGAAATATCTCGAAATCGCCCATTATTTATCTGACACAGACCTGCACCAGCCTAATAGAAATTATAATATGTACATCATGGTACGATGTGCCTTTCACTGGTGTGTAATAGGACACATCGCAACTTACTATTAAATAAACAATAACAATACAGCATAATAGGACATTGCGGACTAGAGATGGCTAGATACGTGTTCACGGAGTTGTATCGTTGCGGTACTGATAGATGTACTAAATTCAAAAGCAAATCGGGTGTATATCCTACGAAGTAGAATGAAACTAGAGTAAATTGCGCGAACCAGATCTCGCGGAATATTTTATTATCGCAGAGAGGTGTAGTAAAGTGCTTGTGCACATTCCGTACAGGTCCCTGGACAGGGGATCCGCGAAGCTGAAAGTACACGCGATCTCGAAAAATATCGTACATATCCATCACTACTGCAGACAACTCTGTCATATAGGCATAATAATAAAAATATACTTCAGTCAAATAGAAGCTATAAAGCACGTACACATAAAACATGACAAATAAAAAATTTTCAACGTTTGAAATTTGAATATCGGGTGTTTATTTTGCTATATTTTGCTTAGCGATCTTATATTACACAATAATCTAAGTGTACACTGGTGTCTCATGTTCGTAAAAGTATGGATGGACCTCCTGAAAAAAATAACATGATCGTATTGCTAATATTTGTTCGATTTAGTCCATATTTTTGGGAACATTCCTTATCTTTGAAAACACGCAATGGCATATTATGAGTACCGCTGATTCTTTTTTATCAGAATATAAACAATTGATATTATGTACGTTTAATATATTGTCTAATATTTTTGTGAAATGTAATTGATATTTTTATTTCATTTAGACAGATAATGCCTTGTTTTATTTATTTTACTGTGTAATGTCGCATGAGTGCTGTTAACTAACGCCCCACGCGCACTATTTATTACGAGAGAAAACACGATTGAGATTGTGAATGAAGTACTTTCATGAAATATGTATGTATGTACCTGCCTACGCTTAAAAGTTACAGAAGTCAGATTATAGTAATTAGATTCTTTCTGAAAAGTGCATTCAAATCTCCATCGCGGTGACGAAAAAACATAGTGAAAGGAGAAAAGTAAGTCATTCCATATTAAAATGAGTCCGTATACTTGCACTAATAGGCAATTGCGAAAATAGGCAATAAAATAGTATGTTTGTCCCACTTTGGAGCACAAATCTCTAATTTAAAGATACGACGACACGTGTCCATAGTGCGGTGCGTGTTGCTTTACTTCTGAAATAATTTCAGCCATAAATACGTTACCAGCGTATCTCTTTGATTTTAACTCAATTTTTTACGTAACTGATTTTTATCTAAAGCCCAACTTTTTATAGGGCCCTATATAACGTTTACAGGAAAAATATAACGAGAGCCCTAAGTGTTAAAGATTTCTAGAAATTAATTTTACAAACTTATTTTTATATAGTAGTATAGGGGTATCAACCCCTATTCATGCGAGTCGAACTAGCAACTTGACCAAATATTCGTAATGAAAAAACGTACTGTTCTCCTTTTACTACAGAAATAGTGCGCTTAGGGCGTCCCCGTCAGTGGCGCAATGGTTAGCTGACGGGCGGGTGTGTGTTGGTAGCTAGCAGGCACTCATGCGTGAGACGGTCACTAACCGTGGCGCGGTGGCAGGCGAGAGCGCCGGCGGCGGCGCCACGGCCGCTCGGACGCCGGTCAAGACCTTCCAGGCGTATCTGCCGCCCGCGCATCGCACCTACAGCTGCATACACTGTCGCGCGCACCTGGCCAGCCATGACGAGCTTATATCTAAGGTGGGCTTTTATTGTTTAAAAGCCTATTTTCATGATAAACCTCACATAGGATGCAAATACAGCTTCCATGATGAAAGTTACCGTCTAGTTTAACGTCAGGTCACTTGGTGATTTTTGTCATGATTAGATTGATAGTATTTAAATATTATGAAGTTCATATTATCATTTCGTCAGTCAATTCATTAGCCCATCAGTTTGACGCCAATCTGACCGAGACTGATGAACTGACTGACGCCAAATTGACCGTGTAACGTCGGCTCGGAGACCGGATTATTGCTCGCTAGATTCGTAGTAGTCTTCCATTATCCTCATTCAAGTATTCTAGTTTTCTGAAACATGCAGTTATCACTGTATTTGGTCACCTATCTCAACTCCTCTTGTTTTAGTTAATGAAAGAAGAATGTTAAATCTTGCCGAATACATATTATAGTTATAGCACATAGGTATAAAGTGACTACCGTTTGTTTTCGCCTCTCTGCATTATGAGCAGATAAAATATTAGTCTAATGCTCTAATGCCTGATTTTACCAACAGTAACTAGTCACCTACTATATACCTACTCGTATTCTTAAATAAAAACGTTTGGTGAAACGCAAAAATAGGGGTACTCCATGCTTATTTACGGGTTTCCTAGATCGTAGAGGATGTTAGTAAAATCGAGCATAAATATTGGTAAATGTCTATTTAAAGACCGTTAAGATCTTTATTACCTTAGTTACCTATATAATTTACCTATAGAGAAGCTAGGAGACGCTAGTCTCTCCATAGCTTATTTATTTTTATCAGGTGGATACATTTCGGTATTGTCCATCGATTTAAATAAAATAAATCATTAAGCGTTAACAACAACCGCTTAATGTCACCAGCCTCGTTTTGCATTTTGCGTTCCATTAAAATTGTTTTCACACAGAGTTCGATCACGATTTCAATCAATTTATGAACTATTGAACGTTGCTTCCCTGAGAATTCTTGATTACATACACATAAATATCGTTTATTTTTAGAAACATTTAAAAAAACTCGGTCAACTTATTACGCGTTCATGAGAAATGGTTTTTTTGCATTCATTGTATGATTTCCTTGTTTTGCTTTGTTTGTGACGAATTTCCTTAAGCCGTTCATATAATATTTAACTACCACACCAATGCAATTTGTTTATTTGAATCACGTTTACATTCTGGGTCTTCTGATACTTTAGCTACAGTAGCAGATCTCTCTATTCTCATAACTCAGCTTTAATACGATTGATCTATGATAGCTGAACTCTCAATTTCTTGTAAATTATTCTTAGCCTATACCCAATCATATGAAAAGCCTACAATGTTATACACCATCTATGTCGCTGCTAAATTCCATATCGATAATAGGAAGGTTCGCCATTTCCAACATATTATATTCTCATTCCAAAAAATCACTCACTGTAAAAAGGCCTTCCAGTCTTGGTCACTTTATTTTCACAAAACCGAACTTTCTTTCCGATGCCTCGGTGAATTCCAAGTATCAATTTGTATTTCCGTTATTACGTCTGATCGAACCTAACAGTAGACACTATTAAGTTTTATGATACAAGTACGAGTATTAAGTTTCATGATACAAATACGTAAAAATATATTTTAGATTTTAATTTTAATAACGAAATCGTAGCAGTTTCCCGAAGTTTTGGGTCGTATTTTTGATCAAGAACAAACATTGTGTTGGCACAAAGTAATCATTTCGCTCGTTCCCAATTTATTAGTAACGAGCAATGCTTTTCTTTATTGACATGAATTAATCACATTCCGAATTGACCTGTTTATTCATTGGAATCGTCTTCCATATTTCTTTTCATACTCTACACCAGCTGTTGTCCGCAATAAGTTCAATTTTTTCTTCTACTAACTTTAACACTCCTTTTTAGAGATTGAGTTTTCAAAATCGGCCAAATACATGTTAAATTTATTTGTTTTGATTCTTTGGGCAATTAATACTTTTTTAATTTTAGTTCTTACTTCGATATCCCTTTTCGGCCGTTGTAGGGGTTGATTCCCAAAAATCTCATCCCATCCACATTATATTAAAAGAAACTTTTAAGTTTTTCGACCCAGGAGGTCAAACTGTGTGGTTCATGTCAGTCAATATATCAATCAAATAATATTTTGGAATAAGAAGCTCAGGTTTCTTATTTAGAAATACTCGAAATACATCCAGTCTGTATCAGTATTTAGGCAATTATAACATTTGGAATAGATTAGCAAACTATAAACTTGTCCCCTTTGAGCGCATATTTTTACGTTAAATCATCGTATAAACTAGTAGTTGGAAAGCATTTTAAAAATTTAAATGTTATATTTCAGTCGTTCCAAGGCAGCCAGGGGCGCGCGTATCTCTTCAATTCAGTGTGAGTATCATCGCAGTTTCACAGTTTCCAATTTGTTGGAACAACTTTCCTAGTGATGGCATTACGAGATCGATTAATGGAAAATTTTATTGATCGATCTCGAGTAGAGAATCGATTTATTGAATGATTGCGGAAACCCAAAAATTGAGTTTCCATTATATTTGTATTGGTAAGAACGCAACTATAAAATAGTGAGGTAGCGTGCAATTTTTTTATAAATTATACATACTTATATCGAACACTGCCGCGTCACCTTATCGCTCTCGGACCCAGATTTAGCGCTTTTTTGAGTCTTCTAACTTTTATCTATCCCATACAAAATTTAAAAAACCCGTAGAACGATTTTTGAGTGTCTGTCGTCTATTCACTGGATCGATTCACTGCTCGAGTTCGAATGATTGATCTTCCATTAATCGATCTAAGATCGCCATCGCTAGGAAAGTTGTTCCAACAAATAGAAAGGTGTGTAGGGCACTCACGACCTTTGACGACCCCCGTGGCGCAACGGTTTAGCGTGTCGGAAAGTAAAACGGGGATTGCGGGTTCGATTCCCGTCCCGAGTCTGGGTGTTTATGTATATATTTACAAAAGAAAAGTATATAAGTAGTATATCAGTTGTCTAGTACCCATAACACAAGCGCTATGCAGCTTACTTTGGGACTAGATGGCGCTGTGTGTTAATTGTCTGAGTATGTCTGTCTGAGTATTCATTTCATGTTTTCTGTGTCCATATTTCAATACTCTTTATAAGGAGTTTTTGAATTGATTTTTATTTAGCCTCAGTTTGCCTAAGGACGAAAAAATGATTATGAAGTCCCAACGATGTACCTACTCAATTATTAATTAAATTGCTTAAAATATTTAATAATTTATGAATGCATTATTACGACGAATTATAAACCTTACCACTGTGACATAAGGTAGATTTTTATTTGCTGTTAATGCACATTTCTAGTCGCTTTTCATTCGATAAGGTTCGATTTGATAGAGTTAGCTTATGGTACCTCTGACGACTTATCGTGCTGTAAGAGCGTACGCAGGACTTTGCTCAGAAGGGGAAGTCCCCCTCCCCCTGTATTAAAATTAATGTTGTGTTCATAACATGTTCCAGTGTGAACGTGGGCTGTGGTCCGGCAGAAGAGCGCGTATTGTTGACGGGGCTGCACGCAGTGGCGGACATATACTGCGAATGCTGCAAGACGATGCTCGGCTGGAAATATGTAAGTACTATGATGATAGTTTAGTGAATGAATGCCGGTAATTTCAAAATCATTGAATCCCGTCAGTCACACCAATTGTGTTACCCAAACTAACCCTCAATACTAATGGTATGGGTGGGTATTGGTTTCACAACGAACTGGTTGCGAACGCGGTAACACTCGAAACGCCAAGACAATTTAGTAAAAATCATTTCCTAAATGACTTCCGAATTCGAAATCTTGATTAGCAAAAGCATGAATATCGCGTCAAACGGCAACAGTGGTACGACTCAACTGTATTTATAGTAACGAGTGAGCGAGTTTACTACATACCTATTCAAGACATATCAAAAGCAGAAATTAGTATTAGTGATGTGCCGGATATCCGCATCGGCGGATAAATAATAAATAATAAAATATTTATTTCATAACACATACATACACAAATACCATAATTGAAATGTACAAAAAATCAGGTTAGTGTTACCTACTGAGGTTACTTTTAAGTGTAGGTACTTAGATACCCAAGAAAAGATTAAACTTGTGTTATGGGTATCTCGGTTCTGTCGCACATTGATATCACATTGATTTTTTTTTTTTTTTATAAGTACGAGAAATAGTGGACGTCATTTCAATAAAATACTAAAGCATGCGTGTAAGCAGGTATTTGTGTGCGCGAAAGCATGTGTGTGTCCTGAGTGAGTGGGTGAGTAGACGCGAGTGTATATGTATGTATATGCATACGCGCATGGGAGAATGTTATGTTTAATTATGTTTATTAGTGTAGTGTATTTAAATGTAAAATGTTCCATCAGTATAATCCTCTGTTTTGTAAAATTCAACCAAAATTAAGTAAAGATTCTGTTTTTATATAATTTAAACTGAGCAACCAATTCACTATCTTAACCTTACATTTAACTTTACAATTGGTATAAATATTGCATTGTTTGTTTGCCAGATTATACAGATGACTACTAACAATATTGAAGTGACGTTTAGCTAGACTAGTTTTATGTTTATCTATATGGCATACTTAAAAAGACCTTCTTTTATTTAAAATAGCACTATCAAACTTTAATTTACTATGATTACGCAAAAGAGTCTGAAGAACAAAAAGTTGTCTCACAGTTAAAACCTGACAATCCTGATACAATGAAATCGTAGGATACCTGTATGAATTAAAGGTCATCACTTTTAAGACGGCCCTCTGCGCTCGCTCAAGTTGCAAAAAGTCTGTTTTTGAAGCTCTTCCCAAGCTGTGAGATACAGTAAGAAATGATAAATTGACAAAGGGCAAAGTAAATGTTTTTCACAGTATTAAAATTGGCTGATAATCGGAGAGATTTAAAAATTATAATTAATTTGCGAACACGAGAAGTAAGGGTTTGAAGTTGAATTTTCCAATTTAATTTATCCGAAAGGAGAAGAAAGATCCGGATCCGTATCCGTTACTTTTTTGGCGGATCTTTTACCTTATTAATTATCAATACATAGATTAAATTCTATATAAGTCGAAACATGTCCTGTCACGCAAAGCGTCAAGTGGCGTCAACTATCATTTCAGTCACGCGCACCGACATCGATCGAGTAAGAAAGTTAAGATCCCGTATCCGTATCCACGGATCTTGATACCAAATATCCGTATTCGGATTTGTATCCGTGGATATATATTTTTAACGATCCGGCACATCATTAATTAGTATATACCGCACAGTTGGATTTTCATCAAAGAATTGTCATTGACATGTCAGCCACGCATTACGTTTTCACTGTTTCGCTATGAGATCTGATTCTGTTTAGCCAAATTCGCATTCTCGACATTATTGCCATTAGATCGAGATATTATATATTCCACTTGTACACAGTGAATTCACGAAGACTGCTTTAATGGTCATACATATGTTTTAATTATAAGCGTAAAAATTTTAAGTAGATTGCTGACGTTACTGTATTGGAGTACACCCCTCGGACCAATAAATATAATGGGCGGAGTCATAATAAGTTGCCCCTTTTACCACCGTGTGTCAAACGACTTTTTCTGTCTCTTTCTAACTCATTGGGCGTAACTACGAGTAAAACAGTAAGCTGTAGTAAATGTGGCACTGTCAGAGTATTTCGTTTCAGATTATGAGTCGGTCATGAACTAATTATTTGCAAAATATTCGCAAATCTTAAGTGTTTTGGATACTAGTATTCACTAAAATAAAAATATGTCATGTTCAGCTGTGTATCGTTGTACTGTGACCTTCATAACAATCGATGTATGTATATTATACAAATATTCTGACCTTGACTGACGCACATTAGTAAAATCTGAGAAGTCGGCCAACAAAAAAAGGACACTCCAAAGACATGCTTTTAGAGCAAATGCTTCGTCCATTGTAATACTCGGTCCGACGTATATACCCTGTAAAAGTAACTGTGAGTGGAAATAAATAAATGAACAATACCGTATGGAACGAAAGTGTTTAAACGTGAAACAAATTATCTTTCCAGGAACACGCGTTCGAGTCGAGTCAAAAATACAAAGAGGGCAAGTTCATAATAGAGCTTGCTCACATGGTAAAGGAGAACGGGTGGGACTAGGTGCGGGCCTCCGCGCCCGCGCTGGCGACAGGCGCGCGCGCTGGCCGGGCGACCCGGGCCGGGCCGGGCCGCGCCGGGCCGGGCCGCGCCGGGCCGGGCCGAGCCGGGCCGGGCCCAGCCGGGCCGGGCCGGACCGGACTGACCCGGGCCGTGCCATGTCGTGCTGTGGCACACTCCCCTTGTGACGCGCGCACGGACTTTTAAGCGTCAATTACGCAAATGAAGCGGTACTTTGAAACGGTCATCCCGTTTACCCGTTGAAGCTTCCTGAGAAGATGGGCTGCCGGCGCCGGCGGGAACCATCGTGATGACGCGTCAGGCGAGGCGATGACTCGCCTCGCTATAACGGACCAGTCGACGTGGGACGTCTCCGAGAGTACGTTTGCGGAACGATCGGTTTCCAAATGGATATTTATCTTACCGATTGTGTCGGGTTACGAAATAAGCCGGTTCCGCATCGTGTGAGATCGTTCCAAGGACGTTTATAACGAAACCACACGTCTACTGATTCTCATTGAATGGACAGTGGTGTTACCAGCGGGCAGGGATTAGTGACCGTTGCAAATATCTGGCGGATCGTGCGGGGTCGGGGATTAGTGGATGTCTGGCTTTGTGAGGATATCGCCTTATGTGCTCTTTTCGTAATTTAGTCGGCTTCAGCGCTTGATCACCGCCAGTCTACGTATAATATAAGTTATCGATCTCAACCGCCCCGCGGGGCTTATGGGCTTAGGATTTACACTGATTTATTATAATTTGAACTTTACGTTTAATGACGACGCCCCTCGAGCGGCACGTTTATGTTGTCTTAGTTTTTATTACGTCGCCGTCGTACTGTAGGTAAGAGAACAACTAATCTTTCTCTTGTCCCCTTAACCTGTGATAAGTATGTTAGTATAGAATTTTGGATTTCTTGAACGGTTCTTTCGAGAAATTGCTCAGAGACGTCAGATTGTATGTTCCTAATGATTTCAGCTGTACAATTAGCTTTTTTATTATTTTGCGAGGAGACTAGTCGAAATATTGATGTATTCTGGAGGACTTTTCAGTTTTATTTTACCTTTTGCGCCTGAATTAGTGATTTTTAGTTTAATTTTTAATGATTATTCGACTGTTCCTCTTTATTTTTTTACATTATTCGATTTGAATGAATTGAGATAAAAAGCATATTAGTGAAAACAATCGCGTAGTCGAAAAAGGAATCGATACATTCTGTAGGACATTTTTATAGACAATGGATAAGAGCATTACAGTTTTATTATTCATTTATTGTTTCCATTAAATGTAATAATTAGTAAAACATTTACCCTATATATTTTAACTGCATGGTACTTCATTTAATTATACCTAAACTTAATATAAGAACTTGCATGAGCTTCAAGTATGTATTGTCTATGCCGGTCGACTCTATTTCACGATATATTTTGGTTGACATTTCTGGATATTTATGTAATATATCTAATCGATAATTCTTCGGAATTGTACGTGTGGTCCCGCCATTTTGCTGTTAATTCCGTAGAGACGGCAACCGGATTGAAAATATAAAAGAAAATAAAATAACAACATTTAACGAAATATACGCAGAAACATCTCGAGTAATATTACAAATATTACTCTAATTATGTTGGGAATTCATACGCGCAAATGGCAGTATTTAGTTTTTGACAAAGAGACCTGCCCTCAAGGGTCTAGCCCGGGCCCAGATTGCTGAATCAAGGAATTTAAAATTCGCATATCTCTTGTTTTGATTGAATTGAAATAAAGACTGAATGTTGCTCACATTTTTTATCAAAAAGTCATTGAAAACAGCAGATAAATAAATCATTAGACAATTTTTTTTTATTGTGTATCGATGTACCCACGGAAATTAAAAAAGGCGGAACCAACCGTAAAATTATGAAGAATTACCTAGTTTTATATGGAATTTTGACGTCCGACTTCACTAGTATAAATAACTAACTGTAATATTGTACACAATGAAGTTCTGCCGTCGCATACCGTAATAAATACCAGAGTTGAAAACTGCCACTAGCATATAAACATCTGTATTCATAATTATATATAAATATAATAATACAAATTCAGAATAAGTGACGCTCGTTTGATGTTATTAAATGTTTATTTTTACAACTAATACATACTTAGATTGCTACATTAGTTTTCGGATTTGTTTAGAATGTAAGACGACTTGTCTATTGTATTTTTGAATAAACAAAAAAAATATTTGTGACGATATATAACGAACGAAAGCCGCGTGACCAGACATTTATTGATATTGTAATAAGACCAGTCTGTTTAAGTAATAGTTCAAATTAATAATGTCAAAAGCTCACGAAACGACACTAATTGATAATGTGCAGAGGCACCTCATACATTATGTACACAATAAAGTGAAATACAGAACATATATTATGTATATGTACAACTTTTAATATTATCATATTCAATGTAAGATGATAAGGTTAATCGATAAACGCATCGCAAGTTCACTTGTCTGTTTCATGTAATCGTATTAATTGTTATCATAGGGTTAAAATGTTAAGCGTTTTGATGCACAATGTTCAATGAAAATATTTGAGGCTGAATGTTAAGTAATCACTGCTCGAAAACCCCATTAAAAATAATGCTCATAGACAAGATAGCGTGTGTTCTGTAGCTCTATTCTTTTTATGAATCACAATACAAACGATTTGTCTATATCCACATGAAAATACAAATATTATGCCGTAAGCAAAATAATATTATATTTTCATTATGAACATTATGCAACACATATTCGAACATAACGAGATTGTCACGGTATGTAGTTTAGATTAACACTCTTAGACCTACGAATAACCTTGATCTTTGACGAGATAACATATTATAAAAATATATACATATTTAAATACATCTTATTGATATCGAAAAAAATAAAAATGCTAGATTTCTGTGAGGCATATTTGACGTATTTTTCTACTTGATCGTTTAGGGATGCTGTTAGATATTTTTGGACCATTGTTAAGATAAAATGATCAGTATTCGTGGAGTGGAACAGATTATATGTTAGTTTTCATGGATGTTGATTGATGTGATCGTTGTTGTCGAAATTAGTACATAAAGGCTTTGGATAGATATAAAAGTTACAAAGTAATATATCCCATGCACTCATAAACAAACACCCAAACTTGATATTCCTAAAATATTGCCTGTGGCATATCTGTGGTATTTACAACATCTTTTTTGTCATTTTTTTATATTGTATCTGTTGTGGCTGTTTGGACGAATGACCTTTGACTTTTCCCTAAAAAATAAACCATACCTATAAAAAAATGTACCTATTAAATAGCACTGCAGCATTTTTAGGGATATCAAGGGAGAGCGCGGTCTTGGAGTGTTAAGTGATGGCCAGCATATGAAATATTATTATTTATAAACGGTGCATTACGTGTACATGTCGCCTATTTAAAAAATGAGTTATCCCAATAGGTATTTACCAAGAAACCGCTTAATATTTTTGTATTTTCCTAGTATGTAACGATGCATTATAAAGTGGTGTCTCTTAAACGATTGTGTATGCATTATGCTATAGATGAATATTTCGTAAACATTTGGTTGAAATAATAAGTGCGTAATAAAACACTTTTCATATATCAATGGTTTTTATTATTCCCATACTCAAATATACAAATTAAAACCATTCATATTATGTATAGCAACTTAAAAACAGTTTATTTTGGAAATTAAATTAAGTGTTAAAATCGTCTAATCGTACATATTACTAGTGCTTAAGTACGACGACATTGGTATATTGGTTTAATTTATTAAAAGCCTTAATCTTTTAACTTTTACTTTTACAAGTATTTTGCAAAATACAATACATATTATGCAGACAGATGTAATTCATATTATCACTATTTTTTTAGTCTATTCGCATGTTTATCGCAAAGCAAGTATTGTTCAACGTTCATAGCTATAAACCGTATATTCCACACACAAAACAAAATTGTTAATTACCCCTGTCCGTAAATATTGGCTTAAATTTTTGAGGTGTAACCTGAATTGCGAGGTCCTAGATATACACTTGTAAAGTTGTAATGATTATCAAACTAAAACTTAGAATTCAAATACTAATAGATTTCCTTTACTAGTATTCTACCTCTTTAACCCTTAACTATAGAGACATGGGTCCATTGAACCCGTGTTGATTTTTCAGTCGTAATTAAAGCGCTGCAAGCGGCGCAGCTCCCCCACTCCTCAGTACCTTCCATCAGTTCGCCACAGCCCATAGCCCACACCATACGCTGTGGAGACGGACGTCTTTCGCTCGGTACCCCAAAGGTAAGTAATAGATTCCGCTTGGGTCCAGTGGACTCACGACTACAAATACGTATTTTTTCATATCTGCCATTTTGTTTCTTTTCGTGTCTCATTTCAGTTTCTGTCATGGCAAACAGAAAAGGTTTGGCGGGTAACCTTTGCTCTAATAGAGCAAAGGTTAACCACCAATTTAGACAGTGATAACGACGAAAACGATGAATATTCCATGTCTGCTCGTAATGCCGTAATTACGAATTCCGACAACGAGTTTTCTGATTTGTCGTGGTTAGTGAACTCAGAACTATCTGACAATGAAGATTTATATTGTATGTTGTATATAAGTATATTGTACGTAAGATTCGAGTGGTAACGAAGTGAATGATAAAGTCGCACAACACGCCGTTGGCCGATGCCTATTCTGCATAGGTTGTTGGAGTTGCTTTGAATGCATACATCATCCAGTAGAGTCATGAAACAGACTCGAAAATGACACGGACATGTTTTTGAAAGGACTTGCCAAGTACTTATGTGAGCCGTTCATAAAAGAGCAATGCTATGATCAAAGACTGCCTACGCAACTCTCAACTCAGTACTAGCATTCTAAAGCTTCCTCTGGCAGCTACAAAAAGCCCGAAACTGAATAGGAACAGGGAACTGTTCACTTATGCTCTAAGTGCCAGCGCCCATTTGCATGACATGTTCAAAAATTGTATGCAATTCATGTTAATAGGCTAAATTTATTTTAAGTTATTGTTTTTTATATTGTTCTAAAACATTTTTATATTTAAGGAAAAAAGTATTTTAGTTTAATGTTCTTTTATGTGAACATGATTTTACTTTAAGATAAATTCAACTGATTGAAAATATAAGTGCAAATTAGAAATAGGAATGTATGTTTCTATGGTTGATTTTGTGATACAATACCATGATTTATAAAAAAAAATATATATAAACTTAACATAATTTAATTTTTATTACTGTTTAAAAATAGATGGGTCTACGGGACCCGTGACCTAGACTATAAGAGTCGTACTACAGTTAAGGGTTAACGTTTACAAAAGAGTGACCTCTTGTGCGTCTGGACCACAGAGCAGTATTTAAACAGGAGGCTGTACTCTGACCAGGTAGTTGTATTCGAGAAATTTAACCTTGAAGCATCTCTATACCATCTCCATCTCTTATTATCTTTTGCTATTGGTATATCTGTATATAGCAATCTTATATAAAATATACTAGTAGGTCTATTTCCGAGTTATTTCTAGGAGTTATAAAGAGACAAATGAAACATTAATGATCAAAAGTTACTCCAACTCATATAATGTCTTCAACTACCTCTTCAGAGTATGGTATCCAGCTAAATTAGAATATTCTTAATCTAGACTATCATACATAATCTTGACTTGATTTCATATTTGAACTCTCTCTATTCTGTTACAACTATTTTAACATCCTCACAGGCGCTCTGGCACCGTCCTGAGTAACTTCATGTTTTCTCCAGTTAATTATGGATTATCTGTCTGTTTAGTGGTTTTTTCTTGCTCATTTTGTTCCTTGTTATTTGGTTTTACGATTTTAAATTGTTAGTTTGTAAAATATAAGGCGTTTGAGATTGCATCACTTCAGATTGGAGAACCACCTTCGCTTTTTCTAGTTCCGTATCAGGCATAATTGGTAAAGTCTTGAAGAACATCTGTGAAACAACGATTATTAACAATTCAGTTTTCGGTTAGGAAACCAAAGGTGCTATAAGCTGCTTATCTTCGCGACCAAGTCATAACAGTAAGGGATAGGAATTTGTATAAACACCAGGTTAGCGACCTATCAAAACAACACAAGACGACAAAACGCGACCTGTTTCTGTTTTGTCATCTGCAAACACAAATACACATATAAACTAGCGACCCGCCGCGACTTCGTAGGGTAGCAGAGCCATTTTGGACAGGACTTTCGTAGAATCCGTTCTCAGTGAGCGTCTACACCGCGAAAGGAATAAGTATGTTAAATTTCAAGTCAATCAGACCTATAGTTTCGGAGATCTCGTGATGAATCAGTTAGTGAGTGGTATTCTGCTTATATTTACATATAGATTACAAGACATATTACAAATTGTAATAATGAATAACTATTGCATTATTTTAAAATAAGTGTTACTGCAAACTGTTGTCTATTATTTGTTATATTACACTGTTTTTAAAACGATAATGAATGAATTAATTAAAGTAATTTATTTTACGTAACTCGCTGTCTGTTATTGGCAAAAATGTTAAAACGGCTTTTCAAAACATTCGGTTGCGGTTTGGCCAATTGATACTATTAGTTTACGGTAGTAACTAAATAATTTGTGCTATTAGTTATTAATAATTTGTCATTTCCGACTATTGCAATCAAAAATCAAAATAGGCTTTACTTCAAAGGCAGAAAGTACCTATGAAATCATAAATTGAAATGTGTGATAAGTGATAAGCAACGATAAAATAATAAACGAATATTAAAAAAACAATTATTTAATCATTATCAGAACAAAATATTTCAATTATTTCGTTCTGTTAATAATTAAAATCCTAAAATTAGCTCTCATACACACATACTGTTGGACTATATATTTATTATTTATTTATATTTCTTAAGGCATTGGTTACAAGACCATCAGCCTAATGACGTAACTTCTGGAGAAACAGTAACTGTCCCTAACACTCCTCTAGTAGTGAAAGTAGGCTTTACTGAAGTAAAAAAGGAATTCTTGGAAGAGCGCAAAAACTTCAGCTACACATGTTTATTTAGATCTCCTCCATTCTTTTCACTTACACAGAACTTCAAAACACCATATATTATCACTGTTGTAGTTTAAAACTCCTAAAAATGTAAAAAATAGAAAATCTAAATAAAATGACGACCTCACTTCTCCCGTTCCCGCCAAAAAGTCCGTCAACTGTATATTGCGTAACCGCTCGCTTACATCACTGGCTACAGTGCGTGGCTCGACAAAATGCAATAATGAATGACAGCATTATTAAGTGTTTAATAAGTTATTCCTAAGTTTAAATTACAAAAGTCGAGTGGTTAATTTTTGGGTAACTGTGTTCGTTTTTATAATAAAATTCCTCAAAAAATTACTCAATTAACGGAAATGAGATTTAAACTTGTCATTAAACGCACACTGATTGGAAAAGCATACTACAAAATTAGGGATTTCATTGAAGACAACAATAGACTGGAAATGATCCTCTCTGCACATGCATTTATTGGCTTTATGGATATTGTATTTTTAAAAAATTTTTGTAGAATGATGTTGAAAAAATGATACCTGACTGAGTTTCTTGTTGGTTCTTCTCAGTGTCCAGGTTTTCTTTTCGAACCAAACTAAAGTAGATTTGACGTTCAAAAATACCTTGCATTTGGGTTTACTTAAATAAATTGATTTGACTTTGACTTTAGACTGAATAATGTGTTATTCATTGTGTCGAAATAATGCGTTACATATATTATCTGTTATTGTAATAATGAATTTCGCTACTGATGAGAATGAACGCAAACGAACTTACCCTGCGAGTCATCAGCAACATACCGTGGGCTTTCTGCATATGTGTCTTGAGTAACGACATCCGTGCAAATCTATAAAGAAAATACCACCTGACTTAGTCAACTCATTCCTGGCCATGGTTATTCCTATTCTCAAGCTTGTGAAAGAAAGTAAATCATCAGAATGTGCCACCCACAAAATCTTCTAATTCACGTCTACTCATTGTAAACGCATGGTCGACTAAGCGATGGCAAAAAAGCAAATTGTCGAGAATTGGTTACTGTGTCAGTTTATACTTACACATTTCCATCTCATTGCAATACTTTGATATGTAAATATCGGCAAAATTAATCTCTGCATTGTTGCAATTAAATTACAACAATATCATGTAGATAGCTCAGTATAAATAGCTTGTAAAATTAGTAATAGGCTATGAGATGTAAACGACGCTATGGCGACAAATCAGTAACCTTTACCTACCAACTATTCTTCAGTATTTATTTATCATCATGAAGCCACTAGAAAAAGTACAGCAACAATTACTAAACCTCGCGAGAACCACTCGCCACTCTTATTACCTAACTTGCAGTCAGCATGTAACAACTAAATATCGCGCGATATCTGTTGTCAAAACGAGATTTGTATAAATGTAATTGGCATAGTGGCGCTACATCTACCACAAAAAGTGCATTTTACGGTCATGGCGCAATAGACACGCAATTGTCATACATGATATAATTTTTTTATTACAGTTAGTTTCGATCACAAATAAAGAACTAGATTCACAATCTCCTATAAAATTTAAATAAATTATTGCCTAATTGACGTATATATTTTTAATATCGTAAAGTATTATCGGTAATATTGTGTTAATCTAAAGTAGACCTTACTGTCAAACCATAAGGTTATAAACGCTCGTAAACGATTCTTGCATGACATTGAAACGAAGTTTGTTAAATAAAATATTTAAAATGCAATCTTACGTCTTGTGCATAAAATATAATTCAAATAATCTATTTGCGTTGCTATGTTGCTACGTTGATTTGTCACGTGAAAGTGACAAGGATAAGACAAATATTGTCAGGCAGTATTTAAAAATATGATTACGAATTTAATAAAAAAGAGCTATGTAACGTTATTACTATAATGAAATAATGAACACGTAAATAATATTATTTATTTATTAACCTATTATTATTAGCGTTCTAGATGTGTTATTTTTGCCATTTTTGAAGGAGCACTTTGACATGTTCGCTGTTAGCGTTTTCGAATACCATTAAAACAGAAGTGCGCTCAAATACTCATTTGAGCGCACATTTGGTTCGGACATTTTTGGAGCGTTGATTGTGTATCTAGTTTTTTATTTGTGATCGAAGACAGTTAGTCAACGGTCGCGCAATGATTGCATGGCTGTCACTGTCTGAAAATGTTTAGGTAATAACCCCACCGAGAAGAGGGAGTTCCACTCATGATAGGCGCCTTGTAAGTGAGTGGGCAATGCGAGCGAAGCGTTTAGGTGCCAATACGGAATTGTCGAGTAAACATCAAGGAAAGGAAAAGTCCACATAACAAATTCCAACCAATCAATAAACGATGATGGTCGGGGACTAGATGGACACAAAAAAATTCTGGCCAAAACTGTTTCGACAGGTGTTTATGTGGTCCACAATAACATGGAATGTGCCTTCGATTTTATTCGACTCTCCGTTACGTTCTTTTATCGAAAAGAGCGAACCGTGTTAACACAAACAATGTGGAACATGTGTATGATCGAACTATGCTTAAAATTTTACCTCTTGGGGCATATTTGGCAGGCGCACGGCGGCGGAAGGTTCCTATGCACTCTGTTGATGTGCAGCAACAGAGCGGACTTCTGGGCAAAGCGACGATCACATTCATTGCATGGATGCTTCTTTAATGCTGAAATAAATTGAATAAGATACAATTTATAACAAAATTTCTCATCAGCCAGTTAACAGAAATTTAAATTATTATGGGAGACGAGAATCAATAAGGACCAACTTCCGCCCCAATATAAAAAAATATTATATTACAAAAATATGGATGTATTTAATAACTTTTTTATACTGTTGGTTAAGGTTGGTTCTGCATTGTGCTCTAGTTAAATATAAATATTTTTTGTAGTTAAATATAAAATATAAGCACAAGACAGAAGCATTGAATTTTTAACTATGTTGTGCAATGGACATCAAAAATACTTCTTGTATGTGCTGTATATGAAATACATACATACATATCTTCATGCCGTATCCCTAAAGAGGTATTCAGAGAGGACGGAATACAATAATATAATAATATATGAAATACAATGTAAAAAATGCTTAATTTTAAAGATTATTAAACTCTACTTACGGAAACTTACAGAAAATGTATACATACTGTTAGTCCCACATTAATTTTAATCACATAAAGTACCCACGTGTGATATTTTGTAACATTTTAGTAACAAGAACGAGGGTAGATTGGATTTCCTGCATGTAGTGAGGCTGCATAAAAGCCTGATTTTGGTCTTGTAAGAGTTCAGTTGTTGAGAAGCCGTCGAATAGTCAAGTACATTATAGTTGTGATGAAGAATTGATAGCGTGTTCATAGTGATCAGTGCTTCCGTTACATTTCATATTTAACAATACATATTGTCTATATGTTGCAATGAATAGTATGTTCGGCCGTAGAAGGAATCCGAATATTCGGCCAGGAGCGTGGCTGAAGAATAACCGAATATGCAGCCAAACTATTCGATCTGATTAAAGCACTGACGCGCCCCATACCGCATCATTGCAGGGATCGCGCACCCTGATCACTGATTGGCCCACTGCTTAGAATAATATATTATTGGCATTGTTTTGTTGACATTTATGACAGTTAAATGAAGAAAGTAATTTCACTTCGGTTTAACTAACGTTCAAAAACTTAATTTCGTTCTGGTTTGCAAATAATAAGTTGACATTATTAACGTTTATTTAGTAATGACTAAACTACATAATAAGTAGGCGGGTTTCATTTCGGTTGTTATCTTTTTTGACCTCTTAGAAAAATAAGTTAGTTATATTACATTTCCTTTGATCTTTTAGATTAATAAGCGAAAAAGACGGAGCATGTAGCCCACAGACAAATTAGCCTAAAGACAAGAAATGAAAGGGCACCGTTTTCTGCCATCGATGCGCACAAACGCTCATATAATTTCAGACACAAACGCGCGCTCCTTTAGTATTAACCAGAAAGCAGATCCGTGACCTGTGTCTAATTGTTTTAAAAAATATAGTATAAATTACGTAAACAATGCCAAATTGCGCTGTAAAGTGGTGTGGTAGTGACAGTCGTAAAAATAGTTTCAAAAAGGATAATATCACGTTTCATCGGTAAGTATAAAATTAATAATAAAAATTTATATCAAAAAAATGCAGAGCTCTCACTATACTGGTTGCTGGTAGCTTTGAGTCAGCGTTTGTCCTTGTCTAGCAAGCTATAGTTACATGTTGCATCCTCACTCTCGCAAGATGGCACGTGTAAGTAGGGACGCGAAAAAACGTATCGATATATCAATATATTTTCCATTCATTTTGAGAATTTGTAATGACTACCATTTTTTGAAATTATATACCTAGTTCCATCCATACTATATAATAATATAATATATATAACATATAATTACTTAATATAATATATTAATATATATAATTATAATAATATTATATTATAATATTATATAATTATATAATATTATATAATTGTATAATCCATATGCATACTAATATTATCTCTGTCTGTCTGTCTGCTTGGTTTTTACGGCTAAACCGCCGTACCGATTTTAATAAAATTTAGCATGGACATAGTTTGACACCAGGGAGTGAACATATGCTACTTTATTTTTCAAAAATCTACCCCTAAAGGGGTGAATAAGGGGATGAAACTTTGTATGGGAAATTTTTAACTCCTGAACCGATTAAGACGAAATTTAGTATGGTACATAGATAAAACCTTTTCTATTAAAAAACATACTTCTTTTTTCCAAAAATCTACCCCTCAAGGAGTGAAAAAGGGATGAAACTTTGTATGGGAAATTTTTAACCGCTGAACGGATTAAGATGTAATTTGGTACAGAGATACACCTTTTCTATTAAAAAAAACACAGTTTTCTTTTTCATCAAAAATCTACCCCTAAAGGGGTGAAAAAGGGGATGAAACTTTATAGGGGAGCTTTATAATGCTAAACCCTAACAATATGGGTATCAAATGAAATGGAATACGCAGAGGTAGGTCCCTATGTATGTGACATGATCATAAATCCAATATGGCGGATGTTCCACAATAGGAAATAAATTTTTTATCCAACACTAACAGTACGGGTATCAAATGAAATGGAATGCGCAGGGGAAGGTTTCTGGACATGTGACGTCATCATAAATCCAATATAGCGGATGTTCCTTAATAGGAAATAACTTTTTCGTTCAACATCAACAATATGGGTATCAAATGAAATGGAATACGCAGGGGAAGGTTCCCAGACATGTGACGTCATCATAAATCCAATATGGCGGATGTTCCATAACAGGAAATAAGTTTTTCGTTAGACACCAACAATATGGGTATCAAATGAAATGAAATACGCAGGGGAAGGTTTCTGTATACATGACGTCAAACAGACGCACATAGAATCTCCTTCTTTTTAAAGTTGGTTAAAAAAATACATACAGACAAAAAGGTTGAGTGGTTCTACCACCAAAGCTTTTCAGTTTCGTTTTTTGTCAATTTAATTTTTTTTTAAAGTTTTACATTAGGAGAAACTCGTACTATTTTCGTACGAAACTAATTTGATTTGCATTTCTATTCCAAATTTTTGATTTTTTGTTTCGAAATAAAGAATCTTGTTTTGATTATATACACATATTATATTATTTCTATTTTTAAAATAAGCTTATAAAATACTTCTTGTATTTATCGATATAATATACAATATCTACGAGTACATCACTATTTCGTTTAGTACGTGACATTACCTTGCCGCCCCCTTACGTCTCATTCCTCTAATCTTGACAGAATAGTTCGCTTATAAATTCGTAAACATTTCAGGTCTCTAGGGTAGTCTGTGATGTAGCCGGAGCTTTAAAAAGCGGTGGTAATAGTTCACGCCTAGCATGGCTGAAAGTCAGGCAAGTAACACGTGCATAGGTTATAGCAGCCATAGTCAATCTGCGGCCCGCATGTGGCCCGCCAACGTTCGTTGAGTGGTCCGATAAGTGAAAAGAAACTTATCAACCCAAGCAAGCAATTTGAATGCCTATGTAATCAATTTTCAAACTTACGCGGCAAAAACATCTAATTGGGATCTAACTTATAAAATACTCATGTGGATGACGTTTCACGAGTAGCACGTAGTAAAATCACAAACACAACACAATAATCTAGATAAAATTATTAGAAAGTTCATACAATTCAACTCAATTGTATCTAGTTTGTCTTTCAACTCATTATCGTTTTTTTATTAATTTCAATAGTAATGTTGTAGCCCGCTTCAAATAATTATTATAAACTAGAGAAAATAAGGTTGAATATGGCTGAGTTAGAATGTTGGTGCATACATACATGTTTGACAGAAAAGTCACCATTGTGTAGTGTCATTAAAAATCCTGCTGTCTCGCTTACGCGCAAACGTTTTGTTACGTAAAAAGAGGTTAGGTTACGTATTCGAAGATTGGATCTAATCTAATGTTTAAATTATATAAGGTTGTCTAAAAAATTGATCACGAGGTCATGAGTAGTGCCTAACTCAAAAACATGCTTATTAGAATAAATTATTTTGAATTTGAATAAAATCATGTAGATGTAGAGGTACATCGATTTTCCTTTCATCTCTCCGATTAATCTGCTTCCACGCCACTTTCAGTCTTTCCTACCACAGTGTGCATACACAAAACGTATGTATGAAATAGCCTTACGTCGGTGTGAGTCCATGTGTGTATTAAGTATCTCTTTCAACTTGAATGAACGTCCGCAGTGGTCACAGATGAACTGCGCGCTAGAGTGTTTCTTCTCATGTCGCTGAAAAAAAAATTCATTATTAACAAGTTCACTTGCATAAACTATATATTTGATATGTTCGACACACATGACTGTGATGTACGGTTTGGTCAAGTAGACACGACTTGCGTGCTGAGAATTTTGTGTGTCAGACAAAGCACAGATTGATTGTTCGAAACAATCGCTGTTCTCAGGACCAGGCCTAGCTCACTTTAAATTCGACGCTTGTGTAATTAACAACATAGCGAAATTACTACTTTTAATATTTAAAGCCTTCAAAGCACTTGTGTAATACTTTTATACATACATATACATATCCTCACGCTGTATCCCTAACGGGGTAGTCAGAGAGGATGGAGCGCCAAGCGTCGCGGTTCTTGCATACTTCTTTCGCTTCCTCAAATACTTTTACAATAAACAATAATTAAAGGATTAATGCGCAGTGTCATATTAGACTGCAAAATACATATACGTAATATAGATTTTTAATTAATTAAAGTTTCTATACCTAAAATTAAAGCGTCGTGAGCAAGTCTCGCCCATTGGGAGCGACGACACGATAGCAGTCTCGTTCTTACTTACAAAGCGACAGTTCCAGCGCCGCGCTCTACCAACAGGCAGCCTCACGATTATTGTTTTAATGTACTATTCTAGTGTAACGTATAATTCAATGTTATGGATGTTATAATTTGTGAATTGCCAAACCAATCTATTATAAAATGTATAATCTCTGCACATGTATGTTTGGCTTCAATTGCATAAAAATTGAACCATCTACAACAAACAGTTGGGCAGCTCGGGCTCGTCCTACGCCGTCTCCCCTCTCACGATTGCTCTGTCTAAGTGTCTACACGTCTGCATTGACTGACTCTGGATGAATAGATTGTGGCCGCGCTATGTAGTGTACTCGCAGCGGGCCGCTTACTACAGACTTCTATACAAAATAAGTTACACACGTTCTACCCGAGAAACGAACATTTCTATGCACACACACATGCACATCTTAACGCTGTATCGCTAACGGGGTAGTCAGAGAGGACGGAGCGCCAAGCTTCGCGGTCCTTACGTACTTCTTTCGCTTCCGCAAATCTCGTCATTCTCCTCACACATTTTCACCTCGGTATGCGAGTGCTTTTCGCATTTCCGTCAGCTAACAGTCTGGCTATTTGATCTTCGTAAGTCAGCCTCGGTCTTCCTTGGCTTCTTTCACCATTCGCTTTCGCTCTGTAGATTTTCTTCGTTAGTCTGTCATCACTCATTCTTTCTATGTGCCCGAACTATCCGAGCATTCCTTTCTTCGTTCTTACAATAACACTGTTGTGCCAACCTGTCATATTGCGTATCTCTTCATTGCTTATTGTGGTGTCACTGACACCGCACATAATTCTAAGAGATCGCATTTCTACTGCATTTATCATACTTTCACTCGGTTTCGGGCATATCCAGCCCTCACTACCGTACAATAAAATTGGCACCAACACCGTATTGTGGATGGCCATTTTGGCTGTACTAGATGTATTCACACTGCCTAGTAATACAGACAGAGCACCGCTCACTTTATTGCCATTTGCTACCCGTTTCTCTACTTCCAACTCACATCTTCCATCTCTCGAAAACGCACACCTCAGCTACACAATTTCATTTACTTCTCTAGACATTTGCCATGTACCCAAATCTCACATTTCAAACACCTAAACCTTTGTTTTGATGATTTGATTCATATTCAATCCTTTCAATACACAGTCGTCAGGCATCGTCCGGCATCGTCAGACTACAAAAGGCAATTTACCGCCGTACCATCACATATCATACCACTCATACTACCTTTTAATGTCTGGAGGCAACAACTAAAATACAGCACGAATAGCCAGGCAGATATCACGCAGCCCTGTCTGACGTCTGAACAGACTTCGAACCAGGGCGACATGCCACCATCTATCCTTACATAGGCTCTGTGGCCTCGATATAATGACCTCACAGCCCACAGTAAGGGACTCCCCACGCTATATTCAAGCAGAAGACTCCATAATTTCTTTCGTACTACTCTATCGAATGCTTTTTCTAGATCCACGAAAGCGCAGAAATTTCCCCATGATAACGCGGAGCGAGAAGATGTGATCCATACAACTCCTACCATTCCTAAAACTACCACTGTGTCTCCCACAAATATCTTTCAGGAACCCCTTCCATGCGTTCAGTCAATACCTCGATACTTGCTAAGCTGACCAAACTGATGGCTCTATGGCACGCACAGTCTAAATGAAAACCTTTTCCTTTATAGAGAGTTAGTTCTCTGGAACCTCCCCTTCTGCCAACAAAGGTTGCATAGTGTACAGAAGGTATCCCAGACCCCAGGACCACCATACTTGATCATATCAGCAGTCACTTTATCATTTCCCGCAGCCTTTCCACATTTTAGACTTCTTATCACTTTCTCAAACTCTTTCATACTAATGGCATATTCCAGGTCCTGATCCGAGTGTGGCAATTCATTAGAATCGCTCTCAGCATCAGACACAGAGTTGACACTTACATATACTCCATAGTATTCACCCCATCGCTGCAAAACATCTTTATTATCTGTTAGCAGGCGGGTATCTGTCGAACGCACTTTAGTCATTCCGCAAGGTGCCGGACCATTTCGGTACTTACGTACTTCTTTCTAAAATAATTAGATTTCCGTGAAGTTATCCGACATCTTGTTTTGTTTAACGCTCTACACCTTTCACGCTTCTCTTTCACTAGTTCTTTTGTTTCTGCTTTCTGCAGCTTACATCTATCTTTCACCAAGTTCTTCATACCACAGTCATTTTTAGTAGCAAGGTAGTCTCGCCATGCTTTCTTCTTTTTAACATAGACTCTTTCACGTCTTATTCCACCAAACATCACGATTTTTACCGTTCCCAATCTTATTCGTTCCACACATTTCTTTCGCAGCCTCGATCATACTTTTTCTTCTTTTTACATTTCTATGCAATCTTCGAAATGAAACAATAACAATACACACACAAACAAACAATATTTATGTAAGTGTATTGGAAAGCAAAATATATGATTATGAAGGTGACAAGAGTAAATAAGAGTATAACAGCCGCCGAGGACACGACGCGAAACAAAATTCCCCGTGTTTCTTCATTATATACGATTTGATGACATAACAGTGAGGTTAATATTTACAAAAATAATTAAAAGATAATTTATAAATAAATTATGAATACTTACTTAATAAATAAGTATGTCATTGTAAATTACTAAACTTACACCATATGTGTAATTCTATACAACACTTTTGTACTACTTGTGTGACGCATGAACTGAACGCACTGGTGCTTATTAGCTCCTAATTAATGCTTCAGAATTTGATGCGTAGGACGCGTCTACCTCAGCTTATATAGATTAGTCTTTGGCTTAATGAATCTTGAGTCTCTATTCCACTTTTATTTCTGTGCTTGTACTATGGTTATCACACAACAAACTAAGGAACACACACTATGTTCACAAAACTTTTGATTGACATGACTCGAATTAGTCGGCTGGGAATCTTAACTCACAGTTTGAAAAGCAAATGCTCTATCACTGCCGATCATGAAAGGCCAGTGCCCATAAAAATAATTAACACTCACCACAAGCGTTGAGAACCTTGTGTATGCGTTTTGACAATGCTTGCACTGGTAAGGCCTGATCCCTTGATGGTGGTTCAGGTGGGACAATAAGGTGATCTTCGAGCTGAACACAGCAGAGCACTGGTCGCAGAAGAACTTCTGTGGCCTGTGTAATTAAGTTATATTAGGGAAATACAAATTATACATATGTAATAAGCTCATGTGCTTATTATTTTCTGTCTTGGCTAGATGTCTACTCTTATAACTGGTATATTTCATTCATTATATTAAAACAATGAAGCATATAGAAAACAATTGTGAAAATACTAAATTCATTAACAGAATTCATTAACAGAAATTGGGTTATTGGCTTTGAACCTTCGGTAATAGCGATAGGGTGGGGACCGCGCGGTCGTTATAAATTTTAATTATATAATTATGTATAACACACTTACTATATTTAAAAGATATTAACAGTAAGATATGTATATATATATATACATATGTAATAATGTAAATAATGTAATATGTATATATATATATATATATACATATCTTACTGTTAATATCTTTTAAAGCCTTAGCAGAAATATATAAGGGTCAGCGCTATAAGAGAACTATATTTTATTGTATTATTCTCATGACCGACCTCTTTTTTTAATTAAAAGAAGGGCCAAATGAGCTAGCGAGGCACCTGATGGAAAGTGATCACAGCCACCTATTGACAGCCGCAACGTCCGGGGAATCACAGGTGCGTTGCCGGCCTTTCAAGAAAGGAGGGGGAGGGAGGAGACGGGCGACCGGCACTCTCAAACACAACAGCAATAGATGCTGTTATTTCACGCCGATATTATGTGAGAGAGTGTGATATTTCACCGGGCGAGCCGGTCCAGTTGCACGAAGCATGGCTTTACCACACACAAACTTTCATATATTTCTAGCAAATCTTTTAAGAAACATCACTTTTTTTTATATTTATAGAAGAAAAATGCTCAGAATTGGTTTTATGCAAACAAGCAATTCGAACATAGTAGTTGTCTGGAAAAATCTTTCTTACAACGACGCCACCTACTTAGTTGGTCTTTCAGTATTTTTTATTTCTTGGTGCAATCAAGACGTATAAGATATAAGATAATATTGTAACATACAAAAAAAAAAACAAAAAAAAACTATGAAGAAATTAAATTGATCTATAACAGCTATGTACAAAAAAGTTATAAAAAACTGGACATCGACCATTCTTAAAACTCATAATTTTATTGAAATCATGATAACTTACTTTTTTTCTATATTCTCGTTCGGATCATGTTGCAGGAACGGTCGACTGCGGCCTTTACGTCCCACAAATATCGCTCGAGCTTTCAGCACTACATCAGCATCAGGAGCAGTGCAATTTTTCTCATGCCTATACAGTTCTGTACTTCTGAAGATATAAGAAAACAGAAAATAATAAAATATTGTAGTAGTAGTGTTGTCTACTTAATATTCCTAATCCAATTAATGATTCCATTTCTAAAGCAAAATCATAGGTTGCTCAAAACCAGAACAACTAAATGATGAGTGAACACAAGTGAATGATGGAAAAACGCCACGCACCAGCAAAAACTAGCTGAGCCAAGTTTCTTTTGATATATTGTGTTCCTCCAAATGATTGGTGCTTGGTGTCATAAAAGCTTTTCAAAGGTAATTCTATATAAATCCCATTATAAATGTTAAAAATAGAGAGGCTAAGCGATTAAAAAATATTTTCGTGGGACTGAGCAGTATTATACTGACAACTGGTATCGTCGTATTCAGTATTCCTGAGTAAACTTCTTGAGTAAGAAAAACGGTGTTGTCACTTTCTCAGTTGGCGGAGGGGGGAGCTATGACGTTACAAAGGTGACGACTCTTGGTTTAAGTTTTATCGAATAACTCAATAACTACTTAACCTATTTGGACGACTGAGGTGTCATGTGATAGGTATTGAAATACATAATAAAAAACGTCTGACAATCATAAGTAAGGTTCAATATTATTTTAAAAGTTATTTGAATAAAAAACTAAAACTAAAAAGTGTTCATTTTTTAGTTTAAATAACGTGATAAAAATGCCAATTACATTAAAATTGTTCAAATGAAAAATCTTGCTGAACCTGTAATTTACATTTTGAATTTTTAAAATCGGATGATAAATAAAATATGACAGTTTTAAACGAACGCAGCGCACTCCGCGGGCGCGGGCGCGGGCGCTCGTTCGCTAGACACGGTCGACCGAGTCAGAGCCAAACCAACACGCGACAGGTTCTTGCAAACTGAGTTACATAAACTTTTAAAGTTTCCCATTGTTTTATAAAATATCTAAAAAACGTAAAATGAAATGACTATCATTTATATTGGTTCGACATTTCGGCCGATTCATCGGCCGTGATCTCGAGCAAACTGTCACAGCATGCTTACGGAGTGAAGCAGTTTGAGTAAAATTTTTATAATCTACCCCCGACATTCGTAAATAACTTTTATTAGGCCACCTCCACACCGCACTAACAGTGTCCACACATTTAACCGGATGCGAAATACGAGGCGTTGTTACTTGAAACACTGGATTCCACCGTCGATAAATTGTATCCGTTATTCCAATCTCGACTCTCGGGTAAAAATGACGTTCGGCGGAAAGTAGTTGCAGGCGATGAAGTTCAATCCAATGATTAGTATCTAATTGAAGAACATGTTCCGCTAGTACTAATTTGGTTGCCGGTTTTTTACCACTGTGATGTTTTCCTTAACCCTTTCAGCAACAATCCGTTTCTTTTAGTTAATGTATAAACTACTGCAGCTGCAATCTATTTTCTAAACACCTGATATCAGCAACGACAAAACACCCTTCGATGTGTCCACTATTTTGCTCACCTTATTTCCCAGTGTGTATAGAGTGCGGAGGTAGTACTTTTTTTTAAATCCAACCAATTTTAACCATAACTCCTTCACTGGGGCATGTAGTTAGGTTTTCTGCTCACTCCGGATGTCTGTATTTAGTTTTAGACCGCCTCATTCGTCGGTTCATCTGATATCCGTTCCTTGTCAGTACCTCCTGTCGAACTCCTGCTCCAGATTCAAGCTCACACAAATAGTACGGTCTGTTCTTTAGTGAAGTTACAACTATCTGGTTTATCACAGATACACAAGTCTAACGTGCCTTTGTGTCCGATCATAAGTCAAAGTGGATTTTCCACTTACGTTCTTGCAAAGCACGTTGCGTACGACGGTTAAATGTGTGGACACTGTGAGCGTTGTGTGTTGGAGGTAGATGATAAAAAAATTACTAAGGATACGGAGTGAAGCTTGCTGCAACAGTTTATTCGAGACCACGGCCGCTGCAATTCGGCCCAAATATGAAGACAAAATAAAAGGTAATTGGATTAATTTCTCGTTTTTTAGCATTTTATAATACAACTGCATACAAGAAGAAGAAAGTATGGCAAAACTACCTTGCTATCAAAAATAGCTGTATTACGAATGATTTGGTGAAAGAGAGATTTAAGCTGCAGAAAGCCGAAATGAAAATACTAGTGAAAGAGAAGCGTGAAAAATGTAGGGCGTTAGATGAATGCAAGATATCGGAAAACTTCGAGGAAAACTACAAATTATTTTGGAAGAAATACGTAAGCAAGTGGTTCTGCACTTCGCAAAATGGATAAAGTGCCTTTGAAAGAAAATCATCTCATAACAGAAAAAAAATACTTTGTACTGATGGAGTGATTATTATAGAGAACTGTAAGAAAGTAGCAACTCCATCTCTGACACTGAAAACGATCCTAATGGATCGCCATACTCGGGGCAGGGACTGCAATAAATCATTAGTATGAAAGAGATTGAAAAAGCGATAAGAAGATTGAAATGTGGAAAGGCTTCAGGAAAAGATGAGGTAACTACTGTTTTGATCAAGTACGGTGGTCCTACGGTCTGAGACACATTTGTAAACTATGAAATCTTTGCTGGCAGAAAGGAGAAGTTTCAAAGGACTGGTATCTTTCTATAAAGAGAAATCATCATGTGGAATCATACATGTCATTCTTTGAGACGCCTTCAATATTTTCTTCTTATTAAAACAAAAATTACGCTGGCACAAACTCTTCTTCTGCTACTGTTAGTTTATGCAGATGTTTGTTTTCAGGACGTCAAGAAGGAGCAGCTAGATAAACCGGAACGTCTTCAAAATTTTTGTATTCGGCTTATATACGGTCTACGTAAATATGACCATGTGTCTAGTTTCCGAAAACAGCTAAAATGGCTCCCCATTCGTCTTCGCAGGAACACTCATGTCTTTACATTTTTAACCTTAGAAGCAACACTTGTACCCTTCTAAAATCGCCTGTCCATAATACTGCTGCATATGATGATTCTTTCTGTTGTAAAGCTGTCAGTCTATGGAATCACTTCCTACATATATAAGAAATTGTCATACACTAGCATCTTTCAAAAAGCTCTTAAAAGACCACCTTTTGTCATTTGCATAATTACTTCTGTATTGTAATATGTATTATCTATACTCATGTGTGCGTTAGTATTAGTAATTATGTGTGTATAATGTAATAGTTATATTTGTTTTCTTAAGGACATACTACCCTCGTTCATTTTCTCTAACTCCGAGGTGTGCTGAAAGAAATCTCTTAAAGAGGTAAGCATTGCCTTTGTAATTGTTATTTTTTTTCTGTGTACTTTTTTTGTGCAATAAAATAAAAAATAAAAGAAAGAAAGGTTCTCATCCAGACTGTGCATCCTACACAACCACCATCAGCTTAGTCAGCTTAGCAAGTAAAGTCTATGATGCAAATCGATCGATCGATCGAACGTACGAAAGGCACAAAAGATATCCGTAGGAAGCGCGAAGGGATCTAGAAAAAGTGTTTGTTAGAATGGTCAGAAAGAAATTGGTGAGAAAGAATATGGTGTGAGAGGCCCCTCACTGCGGGCTGTGCGGTCATTATATCGTAGCCACAGTCTGTGTAAAGATAGATGGTGACATTAGCCCTGGTTCGAAGTCTGTTTAGACGTTAGACCGGACTGTATGATGCCTGCCTGGCTACTATTGCTGTATTCGGATGGTTGCCTCCATACACGGAAAGGTAATATGAATGGTATAATATGTGATGGCACAATGGTAAACTGTCTTTTATATGCTGACGATGCTGTGCTTATAGTAACATCGGAAGCAGAGTGGTACGTCACGTGCATGAAATCAGTGACGTACATGAAAGAAAAATGTGAAGTTGAAGAAATGAATGTGAACAAAACTAAGGTGCTGGTGTTTGAAAGAGAGGATGTACAGCCAGAGTGTGAGATTTGTGTAAATGGAAAATGTCTAGAACAAGTGAATGACATGGTATAGAGAGAGCATACCTTGAGAGAGCATTTTCTAGAGATCAGGACCGTATTTAGATTTCTGGAGACCTCGGGGCAACAAAGGAGTGGAGGCCTGGCCCCAAATTATTTTCCAAATAAAATGACCAATTTTTTTCAGTCGAGTTTTTCAATAAATAATTGATTGTGAAACCAAATAGATTCTTTTAGTATTTAACAAGCATATATAAATATTATCGGAAACAAGAATTATCTGAAATTAAATTTTAATGTTAACGAACGGAACCTTCCGACTGGATTTCAACGAACTCATCAACGATTCGCCGAAAAATCGTTGATGAGTTCGTTGGAATCCAGTTCCCGAAGTAAATGGCTTTCAATGCTCAGGAGAGAAAGTTTTGAGAGAAAGTACTGTAGGTAAAGGTAAAACAGCGAAAAAAAATATCAAAGGAAAAGATGTTTACTAGTCGAAATTTGAAAGATTTTTTTTCAGAAGTCTCTATTGTGGGGGCCCCTCTTTTGTGGAGGCCCCGGGGCTGTCGCCCCGGTTGCCTTCCCCTAAATCCGGCCTTGTAGAGATGGAAGACGATAGTTGTATGTGGAGAATCGGGTAATAGCTGGCAATAAACTGTGATTTGGCCGCCCATATTGCGGGGTTGGTGTCAACTTTATTGTACGATAATGAGGCCTGGATATGCCCGAAATCATATGAAAATAAGATAAACATGTGCGGTGTTACACTTTTGCACAAAATAAGCAAAGATGACAGTGTTGCACGATAGTGTTATTGTAAAAATGAAAAAAGGAACACTTAAATGGTTCGGATGGATACATAGAAAGAATGAGCGATGAAAGACTAACGAAGAAAATCTATAGAGCGAAAGTGAGTGGGGTAGCAGAAGTCAAGGAAAACCAAAGCTGACTTACCAAGATTAAATAGCCAGAGTGTTAGCCGGCGGAAATGTCAAAAGCATTCGTATACCTAGGCGAAAATGCGAGGAAATGATGAGATTTTAGGAGGCTAAAGAAGTATGTAAGGACCGCGAACATTGGCGCTCCGCTGTATATCTGACTACCCAGTTAAGGATGCAGCGTAAAGATATTGTATGTTTGTTATAACACAACGCGAAATTTAAAAGTTTATGTAACTTAGTTTGCAAGAAACTCGCGTGTTGGCTCGGCTCTGACTCGGCCGACCGTGTCTACTGTCTAGCGAACGAGCGCCCGCGCCCCCGCAATGCGCCGCGTTCGTTTAAAACTGTCGTAGTTTGTTTATTTATTAACCGATTTTAAAAATTCTATATGTGAATTACAGATGAAAAACGAAGCAAGATTTTTCATTTGAACCATTTTTAATGTATGTAATTGGCATTTATACCACGTTATTTAAACTATAAAAAATTAACACTTCAATTTTTGTTTTTTATTCAAATAACTTTTTAAATAATATTGAACCTTACTTATGATTGTCAAACTTTTTTATTAGGTATTTTAATACCTTTTATATGACACCTCAGTCGTCCAAATAGGTTAAGTAGTTATTACGTTATCCGATAAAACTTAAACCAAGAATCGCCATCTTTGTGACGTCATAGCTCCCCCCTCTACCGATTGAGAAAGTGACAACACCGTTTTTGTTACTGATGAAACACTACTGAATACGACGATACCCGTTGTCGGTATAATACTGTTCAGTCCCACGAAAATGGTTATTTGACGACTTTATTCAAGTTAGCTTCCATACTATAGCGAGGCCCTTATGACAGAATGAAATCTAAGTAAGTGCATACCAGTTCAGTTTTTACATTCTTCCAAGTTCTTTCAAATGTTAATAAAGTAGTAGGAACTATTCCGGGGGAAAGAGAAAAAGTACTGATGTACATCAGTCTTTTAAACAGATATATACTGTTTGAGAAGTTGATTAATTAGGCTGATAAGTAACGCAATGTCTTTAAGAAACTAAAAAAACAAATACCTTCTGAAGTCTGCACCACATGCAAAACATATTAAATAACGTTCCCCATGTTTCTCTCGATAGTGTCGTGAAACTGCAGGTATTGTTCCTGATATTTCCCCACATTTAGAACACCTGAAAATAGTAACAATAATGAGATCTTAAACCTTGAAAAATATATGTCAAAAACAGGCGCCGCAGAGTACCTAATCTTTGCCATAAGGGCACACGGGACCCGTGCCTAGGGTCCCCGAAATGCCGATATACTTATTGGATATACTTATTCGCTTACATGGCAAAAACAGGTCAATGTCTTTCTATTTTTAGGTAATTACAAGGCAAGATTCCTACAAAGAATCACCATCGACATTAGTCGACATTTCTACATTGAAATGTTAATCAGACAACAGATCAGATTTTTAATTTTTTTTCTAAACATTGAACATTTTAATAATAATCTTTGATTTAAAAAAAAACTGTTATAAAAAAATTAAACCGACTTCAAAAAAGAACACTGAAAAGTATGAAATAACTATCCCTTACGGATCGAAACTTAAGTACAAAAATAACTTTATAAAAATACGATACAAACACCCATATAATTAAATTTGACAGTTACTGAAGTCGGTGCCAAGCCTACTAAACTAATAGACTTTCCGTTGTCGAACATTGATTTGGCACCGACTTCAATAACTGTCAAATTTAATTATATGGGTATTTGTATCGTATTTTTATAAAGTGACCTTGGCCTAAGTAAATATCTAGAGCAGGTCTACAATTAGTTTATTTTCTAATTCTGGAGCGCAATGTGTTAACTTCCATTCTATTGAGGAGCACAAACCGTGAGCTTTCACAATAAAGGATGTGAACAGATCGAACATGGGATATTATTGCCCATTATGGCTATTATCGATATCATCAATATAACATCATATCAATATCAATCAGTTATAAAAGAACAGTGTAAAGGTTGCATCATAATTACACCCTAGCAGTATTCTTACAATCCGAAGACGACAGCCACCAGCCGTATTCACTGTCCGCCACAAGACTGACTCTACTGACTGAATTTATTATATCACAGCCAATTTATATCTTCTCCCTACTTTACCATTATACCATGTGAGGACAACGATAGTTAACAAATGACATACAAGAGAATCGTCAACATAAATAACCAGGTCGCGTTATTTGGTGTATCTTCGAAACCAAAGCTTTAATACCAGTGAAATTTCAATGGGACCAATCTGGAAGTGTATCCTTTCGAACAAAAAAGATTTTTTTAAATCGGTTCATAAATGACGGAGTTATGAGGTAACAAACATAAAAAAAAAACCACCGAATTGAGAACCTCCTCCTTTTTTGGAAGTCGGTTGAAAAATATACTGTTCCGTAAAAAGTAAAGTAAACATTTTTTTAATTTAAATACAATTCACTTTCCGATCTGTATCATATTAAACATATCATAATATTACCAATTTGATGACAAAGAATTGACATCTCTACTACAGCTATAAACTCCGAAAAAAACATTTAGAAAAATTATGCAGAAAGGAAAATTACTCAATTAAATATTTTATCAACTGAGGTTACGAAAGCACTTCATTTAATTAAAAATAAATTATACAGTTTATTAGCTGAAAAAAGTTTCGGTCGGAATTTTCCTTTATTTAAGCTATACCTATACTTTTTTATTTAAATATGAACTGAATATGAATTAAATGATGCAATAATTCCATTTTTTATCAAGTATCATTTTCAAACATTTTAAAAAGTGCATACAAGTTCAGCAGAACGAGGCAGAATGAGGGCTGACACCAATGTGTGAGTCCTTATTCTGCTTTATAAATCTCTACCCTATTTCTTCACTTTCTTCTTCTTCTGTCACTTCGCAACTCATTCATTATATAGAAATACCAGCCGTGTGATTCTCTAAAGCGACTTAGTCGAATTCATTTCTGAATCCGCAGTGAGATTGTCAACTGTGGACTGGTATTCTCTAAAGTCGACAGAGATACTAGCGCCGCCTCAATGAGTGCGGCAGCGAGTCATACCATCGTTAATTAATTTTTTGTTGTGTCGCTAAATATGACAATCTAATCTAAAATAAAAACAAGTTTTATTTAATGTAATTATTTCAGAGAAGTTAAAATACACTAAGACGAAATATCGACTGAGATGTTCACTCTTAAAGCAATCCCCGATAAACTCGCATCTAAGATCACTTCACTTCGTTCCTAGAATGTTTTGTGTAGAGAATTCCATTTGAAGGTCAAGTGGGGTGAGTTGTCGAGCGAGGCTCTCTTGGGCGATTCCAGTTTTTACAGAACTGCATGGCTGGTCTTATTGCATAATAATATACAAGTACCATAAAAAATAAAATGTAAAACTGGGTAAAAAAATTCGAATATGGCATCACTGTACAAATTCTTGTCTATAGTTTTAACTAGTTTTATTTTAAAAATTCTAATTTAGAATGAAGTTTAAAGTGTGATTTGTTACTCCATCAATTTTATTTGCGTTCCTGAACCCTCAACTGGCCGGGTGGATTTTTTGTAACATAACGGGCCGGGTACGGTCACCGTGACAGCATGTACTGTAGGTATAATATTTTTATGTTATTACACAGTGTTACTTATAGTATTTACTTTTAATTAGAAAAGAAAAAATAACAAAATGTAACTTTTATTAATGTTAAATAAAAAAAAACATTACTCAAATGCTAAAAATAAACAAAAACTTCTGTAAAAAGTCCTTAAAAAAAATCTAAAGTAATTTTTGGAAAAACATTTTGGTTTTGTTATCTTAACAGATCATATAACATAAAAAAAAATAAGAAATAATCATAAACCGTATTACTAATGAAAAATTGACAACCGTCATTCATGGTCTTGTTTCGCGACAATCGTGACACATCTTTTGGCTACATTCGATACATATCGGCTTTCTACAACAAAAACATATATGGTAGGTCTTTCGTTTTTTTTTGGGATTGCAAGTATAGCATGTTTTTCTAGTTTCCAGCTTTTCTTCTACCTCAGGTATAGGTTCTTCTATGTTTAGTACTCTTCTTATAGCTAAGCGAAGTTCTCGAGTCAGCTGTTGACTTGCCCGCCTTTGTAAATGCGGTTTGACAAGACTTAATGCGATATCTTTCATGAACTGAAGTCTTTTTATCTTGTCCTCTCGCACTGAGTTAAAAACTATAAATGCAATATCCAGCAAACGATAAAAAATTTATTTAAAAAGTTGTCATCGGCCATCTACGAGTATGTCGAGCAGTCAAAGAAGTTCGAACATCTTTGATCTAATAAGTCAACCCCATATTTAGTCTCGTTATAAAACATTATTACTGTAGGTTTTTTCTTGACATTGTCTATTGCTGAATCCTGATGCATGCTTGATACGAGTATAAAGCCCGCCATACACCATCCAGTATGCTTGATCAAGTCTGTCCAGTACGCATGAAGCGGCGTTTGGCATGACGCCCCTAGAGCACACACACGATCCGTTGTACTTGACGTCAATCCCGTCCAGTATGCATGAAGCACTTGACGAGCCGTCCAGTTTGCATGAAGCATTTAAGGGACGGTTGTGCGAATGTATTATTACGATTATCTTTTTAAAATTATATTTATCTTATTGAAATATATATCGACGTGAGAGCTATGTTAGAGATAAGTAAAAATTAAATTAATGTTATTACAATATAGTTATACTATTTTTGTAAACTTAAAAATTATCAATTGATTATCGATTATTATCAATTGATAAAAAATTAAATCAATAGAAAAAATTAAGTCATTCAATGAAATCCATTGAAAATTTAATTAAAAGAATATTAATTGATTAAAAATTATAATTAAATTATATTTTTTAGAATTAAAATGTTTTTATTTACTTAATTTAAAATGTATTTAATAACAAATAATTTGACCTTCCACGAAACAATGAAGATCAAATAGCCAGAGTGTTAGCTGACGGATATGCGAAAATCACTCACATATCCTAGACGAAAATGTGTGAGGAAGGTGAGGAGATTTGAGGAAGCGACTAAAGTATGTATGAACCGCAAAGCTTGATTTGAAAGTATTCTCTTAACTACCCCATTAGAGATATAGCGTGAAGATATGTATGTATTTATGTATGGTATAATAATTGGTAATTGATATTCAGTTACAATTTTTTAGTTTATAAAAATTCATTTTCTCCTTGAAAAACGCACCTTATAAAAGAATATTTATGAATGGAATACGTTAAAATCTCGACGTTCTCTTTTTTTTAGATTGAAATGTGAATCCTCCAAATAAATCGCTGTAATTGAATGAAAATAACTTATTTAAATATGCGGCCAAATGCGAATAATTTCTTCTATAATAATTTCTAATAAGTGTATTCGCAAATAATTTCTTGAAAATACATATTATACATATATTATACATATTATACATATTTAACAACTAACTGTAAAAAGAAATATGATTTTTTTTTTAAATCGTATTTTTACTCGTATTGTAATAACATTAATTTATTCTTTATTTATTTTAAACATAACTCGCTTCGATATATAATTCAATAAATCAATACACATTTCAATAAAATAAATCAAGACATTCGCACAACTGTCCCTTAACCAAAATTTCAAGCGAACTGACGAAACGGCATGACGCGCCCACACACGTTCAAGTACGCAGGATGGGCTTGATGGCTTGATGGCTTGATGACTTGATGGATTGACGGAAGTTGGGCAAAACGATTTCCGTCAAGTATAACTGATCGAGCCAAATCGGCACCACACACGAACAATATGACTTGATGGAACTGTCGCTTCATGCATACTGGACAGACTTGATCATGCATACTTGATGGTGTGTGGCGGGCATAACCGACCTATTTTTTTTGGGACATAAGATACTAGGTCAATTCATTTGTAAATCCAAATAAGGAACTTTCTACTTTACCAGTTTTTGATGGGCAAAACTTCTTTAGGAATGTTTGGTTTTTTTTTATAGTGCCAACAAATGTAAGACCTTTTTTCTTCAACTCTTTCACTAACTGTATTGAAGTAAACCAATTATCGGCTGTAATATTGCGATTTGAGCCCTTTATTTTTTCTACAAGTCTCAAAACAGATTGGGTCGGTTTTTTTAAGTGTTTGTACTGTTCTGGTAAATCTTTCCGATCAGAATCTTTACTCACATAAATGTAGGCGTTGTGTAAATAGCCCGTTGTAGCATCTGTGATACACTGAATTTTCAAGCCATATTTTGCGGGTTATTTTGGCATGTACATTTTAAATTTGCATCTGCCGCGAAATGCAACCAGCATCTCATCAACACAAGCTGAAGTTCCAATCTCGTATACGTCTTGACAATTACCAATAAAATCATTAAAAATTTCAGAAATTGGAGCTGCGAGATCATTTTCACGAGATCATTTTCACGTCGTTCTTGCCGAGTTGAAGATTCATCAAAGCGTAATGCCAGCAAAAGTATTTTCAAATCTATTTTGCGCCATAATGCATTGATAAATACATCGGCCAGTACCATCGAGCTATACCAACTTGAGAAATCTGCGTGATTTTCTTTGAACACCGCATAATACAATGCCTAATATTGCTTTTAGTTCAATCATATCTAAATCATAAACGTAACTTTTGTCGTCATACTTGTCTCACATCTTTTCTAAGTTACTGTTGGTATGTGTTATAATTTTTTTTAAGAATACCCTCATGAAAAAAAAGTACCATACATCTCCTGCTGATGACTCTGTTGTAAGGCTGTTTCGAAGGATTAGACGTATTCCTGGTTGTACATCTACTATGTTATGACTTCTTGTTCTACTTCGGGCGGCAGGTGGAACAGAAGACCAGCGAAACTTATTTTTGCCGAAATAATTTTTATGTCTTAGTCGAACTTCCTCGTTATCGGAAATACTTTCACTTGCCTTGCGTGAACGCTTACGACTCGATTGAAAATTTGACAAAGGTTGATCATCTTCATTAGATGAGGTAACTTCTTCTTCAGATTCTGAGTGGTGTGACTCATAAATCACATGATTTGGTTCGATATCCTGATCAATATCAGTACATTCACCATCATCATCAAAGGCAGGGCCCTCACTATCCTCTTGTGTAAGCCAGTCTTCTATTTGTTGTTCAAAACGATCCATTTTGTTAGGAAAATGTAGACTACACCGAGAAAGGAATTCATTAATTAAAATCACACAACAGGCCAGGTGCGGTCACTGTGACCGCTGCAAATTTTTAAACAGTAAAAACTCAAAACAAAAGACGCGTGCAACTATTGCTAGTCCACTCCTCGTACTAATCGGCTGAGTTAAGAAGGTACCGGGAGGGGCGAGTACTATCGAATATTGGAAGAGTATAATATTGGTAGTGTTGCCACCTACTGCGGTCATGGTGACCGCACCCGGCCTGTTACAGGTTAATCTAATTTTATATGTTTCTGAGCTAGAATCTCACATATTAGACATAAATACCAATTTCACAAAAATTACGTTAATTATGTGACCGCCATTGTTAGAATGACATGACAAGTGTATTCACTGACTTATGAATGCTCCATTTTGCCGTACTATTGCTCTATGTATTTTTTTTAATCTAAGATAATAATTTTTTCTTGTCATTCACTTTTTTTTACTTTCCAATGGAACCACAATTTCCCTGGCATACCCTGAGGCAGCCTTTAGACCGCATTATATTAAATTTTATAGACTGTATAACATTATAGACTGCATTACAATATTATAGACTGTATTGATTCTTAAATTGTGCCTATATTATCCATTATCCATTCATAGAGGATAAAATTGCCACTTCTGGCAGTAAGTATTTAGATTTGATGGTAAAGGAGAACCATATTGTAGTAATAGATGCTAGTTCTTCTATTACCTATGTATGTAAATTACTCAAAGTAATTCAGTTCCTGGAAGCATGTTACAATAACTACTGCTTACATGTTAAAAAAAACCTTAGCATTGAATTCTAACCTAACCCAAAAGTTGTTTTGGGGTACAAAAGATTTCATAAAGCGAAACTGTTTTTGAAATTTGATTAATACCTACCGATAACACCATCTATACAGGCTTAGTATTGGCTCTCAACAACTAGTAACAATATCTATTGTCAAGTGTTAAAACAGGAAGCAGTAGTTTTTGTAAAGCTTGGCCAAATTCCTTGAGTGGTACAATTTATACTTTTCTTTCTCTCCCACAGCATGGTATCAACATTATGTAAAAAAAAATTAGTTTCAAATTACATGAAGCAAACTTACTCAAAATTAATGCCATTCATGATGAAATAGTCCTTAGGTAGAGGTGGTACCTCTACATTTTTCATTAGTACAACCAATGTGTCAATCAAAGCCTTCTGAACTGTTTTAAAGATTGGATTTTCTTCTATTAAATCTCTAACTAATGTCTTCTTCGGCTTCCTCGATATTAAACAATGGTGACTTTTGACTTCATCACTGTCACTGATGTCTTGCTCAGACTCATCACTCTGCTTTGGAACATAATTAGAATCACAAACGCCTTTTTCACCATCTTCCAATGCCACACCATCTTCAATATGTTCATATTGATAGTAATCTTCGTTATTTATGAGCTCTATGTGCTCCCCGTGCTCCTCAGCTGCCTTGATAAGTTCTTCAACAGGTAAAGTGTCCTCATTTTCTTCTATACCAATTATATCGTTCTCCTTAATGGGCAAATTTTGGTTATTGGTATTTGAGTTCGTATCTTTTATTATGACCACAACATAAGTGTCTTCAGCGTTATCCATTTTGTCCTAAGCACAGAATACTGTCCTAAGCATCTATGAAATTGTGAATTATGTTTTATAGAGAATTAAAATCACTAATTATGCTAGGATAGATAGTACACACAGACCACAGACTACACAGACTACCTGTAGTTAGTACATACACAGACTACAGTCAATGACTAAGGAAACTAAAGGCAAGAAACAAGTGCAAAATAATCGTGCCACCTAAACTTCAAGTGTCGCAAACAATGGCTGCCGATTAGTGATGTACCAAATATCTATTATGAAGATGTCGTTGTCAGTTGTTGAAATAAGTATTGTTTCCGCATCAGTATTAAAATAAAAATCATTTTGTATGATGTCTTCAGAAAAAGGGAGGGCTTTTTTTGTGTCATAGATTTGTACAGAAGTACTGAAATATTGTTCAAACTGAAAACAGCAGTCAGCATAGTTCAATGCTATCGGCACATAATTAGAATCTGCGCTTAAGGCGATTTTAAGGTGTTATTAGCAACGATAGCAACGGGTGCCTTCAAGGATAGCCCCTTTCTGTTCTTCGATCAATTTCGTTCCATTTAAAGGAACCCTACATACAAACAAATTACTTAGGTACTTCTATTTGTAATACTTAATAGTACGTCCATGATTATTACAGATATAAAATTGCTTTTTCAAAGAAACCCATATTTTTATGAAGCGCTTTCCTAAATGTTGAAGATCAATGAACATAGGTCAAAGAAGTTAAAGAACAGTACACTCCTTTTAATGCTTTTCTTTTCTTTAAATGCATAACGTTACTTCTTCTAGAGGTGATGGTGAAATTAAAATAAGTGCTATGAGAAACATACATATGGACCAACCAAATCTATAACCATGGCGTACTGTAGCACTTTGATAAACTAAATACTAAAATAATAAATTTTACTAAAAATTAGTGGTACACAGTAATTAAGAATAATATTTCAATTAGGAATAGAACACTGTAGACTTATAGTATTCGAAGAATTCTCAAATTCAGTTAAGTACTTCCAGAGGTTACCCCGTATTTACAAACAAACAAATTTTATTTCTTTTCGTTGTAAAGAAATAAGTAATATTATCGTTTACAATATTATCTAGTGTAGAAAATCCACAATATACCGGCCTTTTGAATAAATATTTTAAAAGTTAAGATAGTAAACTGCTAGGCACTACAAGGGTGACCAATGTCTAACTAGTCATATCTAATGTACCTTTTTTTTTTTTACGTCAGGAAATGCGTTACGCATCCCGTCCCGCCTAGGGGGGTGGCAGGGGGGTATGTGGGACTCCTCGACATTAGGGTGCTAGGCCGAGTCTACCCACTAAAAACTGACGGTGTTCCTCCACGGAGCCAAAATGCCGGGGCAATGCGTGCGCGTATGAACTCGTCCGTGGCCCCGACGGCCATGCCCAGCCTAAGCCGGGCCCTCCTCCGTGTGCGGGCAGTTTGACCTGCCCGCTCTGCTGGGAGGCGCGCGGGAACACCGCGCGCACCATCCCGAGGCCATTGGGTGAGGCGCCTTCCCCCGAAGGACACCCCAGGCCTCCAAAGTGGCGGCTTCCGCACCCCGCCTACACCACGGCAGGGGCGTCCGAACGCCCACCTGATTTTTACGTGTTTGCTCACGGGTTTTTACAAGTTTTCCTTCTTCCCACCTCTGATTTTAACGTGTTGTCTCACGGGTTTATTTCGAGTTTTCCTTCTCACCACCTCTGATTTTAACGTGTTTTCTTACGGGTTTCATTTCAAGTTTTCCTTCTCTCCACCTCTGATTTTTACGTGTTTCCTCACGGGTTTTTAAAAGTTTTCCTCCTTTCCACCTCTTGATCCGAGTCCTCCGCGAAGGACGCCGGAACACAACGCCGAACCATCAATACCCCTCTCAAAGGAGAGGAGCAAGTGGAAGAAACGTGCCAAAAGCCGGACCCCCGCCCTCACGCAGAGAGCGGGGAATACAAACCTATCCCCCCCGGGTCCAGGCCGGGTCCTTTCGGCTCCACCTCCTACTCGGTCCCAGCCCGGTCCCACCCTTGATTTTAAGGTGTTTACTCACGGGTTTTAATAAGTTTTCCATCTTACCACCTCGGGGCCTAAGGCCCTACCCGCCGGACCACAACCCTCATTAAGAGGACGGGGAACACGAATCCCTCCCCCCGGTCCGAGCCGGGTCCTTTCGGCTCTACTACCTACTCGGTCCCAACCTGGTACTGAGGACATCACCGAAGCGACACCCTCAGGAATATTTATCGACTCTCCAGTCTAGATCCGCAGTGTTCAGTGCAAATAGGGCCACCTCGAGAAGGATGTAGACATGAAGTCTACGCACTGCGGTCTTGGAGTGGCAGGCTAAGGCTCCACTTAATGGGAGCTATAAGCGCCTCTTGGTCCACCCCCTGTGGCGGGTCACCCACACCACCCGGCCCCATCTAATGTACCTATAGTAACATATTTTTACTGGGTTTGAAAAATAGAACTGTTTGTTAACATTATTGTTTGTAAAATAATATTTATATTAAATACATAACATTTTTAATAACATATTCACAAATATAAATAAATATAGATAACTAAATAGCATAATTTTTATTAAATAATTTCTGAATAAAACTTTTGAATACTGAGATTTGAATTTAAGCAGTCATACTCATCATGTCGCTGTCGTTTTTTTGTACGTCAAGAAAAGAATGAAATAGTTTCGGACACCTTCGTCTCTTATTTCTGCTTTTAAAGTTTTATAAAAGGTACTTTAAATTGTACTGCATCTGGATTATTAGTAAAACGACTACAAGTTCTTATTGGTAGCAAAAATAACTCGCCGTGGTTTTGATTCACATCATTCAGAAGCAGATATTTTGAATTATGAGATTTTTCTCTCCCGGAAACATCAAATAAAAATTCAGCTAGATTCTGTAAACAATTAATATTTTCCTACTTTTTCACAACAGAGGATTTACATGGTCAAGATATTAAAAAGTAATTAATTACCACTAAATATTTTCTCTGATTCCCAATAACCTTTGCGAGGGCAATGCTTCATACATAAAATTATTTTCTTAATGTTCTATCGAAAGAAGTTTCTTTGAAATGCAAATAACATAATATGTATCATGAATACATCATATGGGTTCGATTTTCTTTTCCGATTATGTCAAGCCACTCTTTTTCTCTAATAATACATGATCGTAATCTGAAACGAGATAATTACGACATATAAACATGATACCTGTATTAATCCATATTTTTTTAATATAGGTAACATGGACAGCCCTAACTGCAATAACAATAAAAATTGATATGAAGTAATTTACTGATTTTATGAATAAAAACTGCTAATAACTAAAAATATACATGACTATAATACAGTAAACTAAGAAACAGTAATTACGGTTGAAATATATATGACATCAGACTAAATTAATGAATTTCTGTTACGTACCAGTGCAATTATAGACTTCGTTGATTATTGCTTTTCCTCGAGCCACATTCTAACACACTACACTTGGAAATTATTGTGGCATTATACTAGCTTCTCCTTTAACAAAACAGTTCCAATATTTAGCACGAAATCACAGAAACATTAAAAAATATTAAATCCATTGATATGTTTTGACACTTCGTGTACTTGTCAGCGTGTCGCAATAAATGGCGGACCAGCTCCTCCAGTAAAGTGATAGTAGGCTTTACTGTAGTTAAAAAAGGACTTTTTAGAAGAGCGCGAAAACTTCAACTACACATGCTTATTTAGATCTCCTCCATTCTTTTTACTTACACAGAACTTTAAAACACAATATACTGTCACTGTTATAATTTAAAACTCCTAAAAATGTAAAAAATAGAAAATCTAATTAGGCGCTACTATCGCATACTTTTTTTACAGTCATACTTTACGGATGTACCAATACTTTTTACATATCTTTATGTAATGTATATCTTACTATATTATATATCTTTATGTAGTGTAGGGTTTTATATATCTATATGTAGTTTATATCCTAATGATTCCGAAAACCCACCAACGCAGCGGTTTAGGTTACATCGAACAACAGAGGAGACTGGGCATTTCAAGGTTCTCAACTTAAGCATGAAATAGAAGAAAACACAAGGTAAACGAAAACTCAAATCGAAATAGAAAAGTAGCCAGTCTGACAATGAGTATGAGTCAGACTGACAGCACATTGACAAGCAACTGACTTATAATATTTTTATTTGGTTTCTGAGACGCAAAATGAAATCCCCACGGACACCCAGCCCGACTCCTCGTACGGAGGGCGGACCTCGGGCTCAAGGCGTCGCCAGGGGAGCTTCCTTTTCCGGAGAGGGCCGGGCCTCTAGCGAACCCGGCCGGCGAGGCGGCTGAGGGTCGGTTATTGTGCCTAATGTTCCGCGTGGCAGTTTACGATGCAGCTTAAGGCCCGCATTTGTGCGTGTAGAGCTACGCGATCGAGCTTCTAAACGTGAGACCCTATGGGTGTCGCGAGGGACGTCCTCGCCTCCACCAGTGCGGACGATGCGGTCGTAGTATGTAAGTCGGCATGTTTGAGTTCGAACGTGTAATTCGTCGTCACTGTCGCCTAACACATGTCTAGATCTTCGATAGCGTTTGCGGACGCGGGTCTTCGGGGTGCACGATGACGCCCTGACCACTAGGTCGTTTGGGTGTAAAGAGGAACGGTGAAAGCAGCATTGGGACGCCTCTTTTAGATATTGAGTTATTGAGGACAATTCTAGATCGTAATGCAGTACGTCATGATAGGCCTGACGCACGTCTTGCATAAAGTAACTTTAAATCCCCCCGATTGTGCTAAGGACGTGTGCTCCGGTGCTAATACCGGTTTTAACACACTGACATTGGTCCCGAGTTCTTGGAGGACGGCCCTTGTACACCCAATCCCCATAAAAGGCGATCACTCAGATCCGTCCAACTACAAGCCCATTGCCATCACCTCTTTACTCTCCAAAGTAATGGAATATTTACTTATCTATAGCATATCTTCTATATTATCTATGTAATATAATATTATATTATTATTTTTATTATATTATTATTATAATCTCATCTATACTAATATTATAAAGAGATAAAGTTTGTGTTTGGATGTCCGATGTAATCTCCGGTACTACTGATCCGATTTTGAAAATTCTTTCACCAATAGAAAGCTACATTATCAGCGAGTAACATTTTTAAAATTTCTATCTATGCGAAACCAGGGCGGTTCGCTATCCATTATAAACTACCAGCTCCTTGAGTACCTAGAGGAGCACTAGCTGATTAGTGATGGCCAGTACGGTTTTTCCGCCGAGGTCGCTCAGCTGATGATCTTTTACGCATCGCTGGGCAAAGGCAATCGAGACTAAGAGGAAGGCCCGGGCAGTAAGTTTGGACATAGTGAAAGTCTTTGATAAGGTGTGGAACGGGGCTCTACGTTCCAAGCTTCCATCATACGCGCTTCCCGAGTATTTATGGACGTGGATTCTTTCCACCCGAATAAAAAAGATTTTATAAAAATGTATACAGTTATATATGAATCAATCATAGTCATATACTATTATATACAACTGTATACAATCTTATATAATTATGCATAATCTACAAGAACACATTATGGAATTGTATACAAATGTATATATTCGTATACAATTATATATAACTGTATATAATTATATGTAATCTATAGGAACGCATTATGGAATTATATACAAATGTATATATTTGTATACAATTATAAACAATTGTATACAATTGTTTATAATTGTATACATGTTGTTGTACGTATATTATATAAAATGAAGAAAAAAATTATGGATTTCTATTCAAGTGTGTATTATACAGGCTGTATATGAAAACGGGACAGTTACTTTAATGGATGAAAGGGCATAACTAGTATGTAGTTACAAAAATAATTATCGAAAAAAACGTATCCGTTTAAGAGTTATGACTGTTTTAATTTTCAAGTGTTATCCCCACCATTTCTCGTAAAATTGGGTTGATCGTGTACAGTTACAGATTTTAAATCTTACGTATTTTTTTATTTTGTAATAATTTCATCCGTTACTGAAATACAGCCTGAAAATAATGCGTATACCCCAATGGGGTTTTCAGGCTGTATTTCAGTACTGAAACACAGTACAGTTACTGAAATACAGCCTGAAAACCATTTTCGAAAATAATGCGTATACCCCAATGGGGGTTTTCAGGCAATCAAATTACACACAAATTTTAAGTTGAAATAAATAGTTCGTTCTTTTGATTACAATCTGATAAGAAAAAAAAATTAAAATTAATAGAATAACAGTGAAATAAATTTTTTTCTCTGAGATAAATCAACAAAGAACAAGAAATTACTAACTTTTGAGTGTCATGTTCGGGCTAAGTAAGCAAAATATACACAAACTAAAAATTATTACATACATACTTCCTACATATTTACTTATTATATAATAACTAAAGATGTAGGAAGTTTTAAAATTTATAGCAGAACATAATGACATATTTTTTTTTTCTGACAAGAATCGCAAAAGTACGATAATTTGCTAATTTAATATATTATATAATAATTTGCTTTTGGGTATCACTTACGGGCTAAGCAAATTGAACCAAATCCGTAAATCAAATGAAATTGATCAGTCTTTTGTCTACAATTTTATGGATTTCAAATAATAAATATCTTAGCGGAACATACGAATTTTTTTTTTCTGAGAAGTATCGCCCGGTCATGGTAATTTTACTCGTAACTTTGGAGGACAAGCCAGCTATAACAAAAGAACAGAAAAGTTTTGTATTACCACTAATAATAAGTTTATTATTATAACAAACATAAAAAAAATATATTTTTCATATTCAATAAGAAAAGTAAAAAAAACAGGATTCGTTGACTCGAATACATTATATAAAAGTTGATGTCACCGACGTGGCGCTTCACTTCAGTCGGGCCACAAAGTACTTTATTATACAGAGAACAAACTGGCCTCAAATGGGTAACTGCATAACTAATGCCATCTGTAATCCAGCGTTGGAACTACCATACGTAAATATATAAAATATAGGTATACATATCGCTGGTTTGCGAGAACACTGACGCAAGTCATAATTAAAAATTATTACAGAAACCATCTAACAGAACAAAATATTAACCATACGTGATTATATTCTCTTTGACACAAACCAGAACAAGGTAGTCCAAATGACACAAAAAAGAGAATATAATGTTTTGTTAGATGGTTTGTGTACATACGAGGGCTGCTATTTATGTATCCGAAACTGGCCAGTTACAAAACAATATTAAAAAAGTAATTATAGCATTTAAAAATGGAACTCTTTGGCTGAAGAATATAATTTGTTTCATGTAGCTGTCATTTGTTTACCCTTTGTGGCGTCATTTTGAAAATTGCGAGTCTTTATCACCATGGATTTAAGTCGTGAAAACTTTCGTGCTATGATTTATTACGATTTTCGGCGAGGGCTAATAGACCGGCAGCTAGGTGCAGATTTTTTCGATCAATCGAATCACGTATGCCCTTCAGGATTTTCGTCATTTAGTAGGTGTAGATTAACGACGCGAGTGTGCGAGATCGTGATCGCGGGACATGCCTCGTACAACTGAGTTTCAAATTGATAAAAAAAATCAATTTTTAATCAATTGAATCACGTATGCCATGCACGTTTAATGATGATTTGTAAAAAAAATCCAGCGGAATGATTGCCCAGCACGATTCGTATGCCTCTTGAATTTTAAAATAATTGTATGATTATACGTGTAAATGTCAAAGGGCAGACGTGATTACATTGATAAAGAATAATATCGAATTTTTAAATATATCGTATTTAATCGTAAGCATTTATTCGAATTTTATACGATGATTGCCCAGCACGATTTGTATTCCCTTTGAATCTTGGAACAATTGCATGATTATAAGGTGAAATCTCGAAGGGCATACGTGATTCGATGGGTAAAAAAAAATTCAAAATTTTGCAACTTATCTGAATTTTTTTTGCAGTTTTGACCCATGGTAATTGTATGTCATTTTGTATACCTTTATTTAAAGGTATAAACTGAATTTTGCAATAGGTTTCGTGAATGATTCGATTGATTAAAAAAGAAAAAAAAAATTTACAAGTGTAGTAGTAGGCACTAATCCTCGAGACCCGCGCTACACGTATGCCGAGGGTTTTCCGCTGAATTTTGTCATCAAAATGATTATTTGGTACACATGGCATACGTGATTCGATTAATAAAAATCATTTTTTTTTCAAATGTAAGCGACGATCTTAGCCCAAAAGACCCGCCCTACACGTATGCCGATGGTTTTCCGCTGGATTTTTTTTTACAAATCATCATTAAACGTGCATGGCATACGTGATTCAATTGATTAAAAATTGATTTTTTTTTATCAATTTGAAACTCAATTGTACGAGGCATGTCCCGCGATCACGATCTCGCACACCCGCGTCGTTAATCTACACCTACTAAATGACGAAAATCCTAAAGGGCATACGTGATTCGATTGATCGAAAAAATCTGCACCTAGCTGCCGGTCTATAACTCAAAAACAGTGCATCGATCAACTCACTTCGACTTTTGGGGCCGAAGCACTATCGAAAACTACTGTGTATCACTGGTTTAGTGAGTTTAATCGTGGGCGGTCTGTGCTCACGGACGAAGTTAAAGAAGGTCGCCCTAAATCGGTTGTTGTACCTCAAAATATTGATGCTGTGCGGGAACTAATAATGCAAGATCGGCATGTTACATATCGCGAGATAGAGGCGTCTCTGGGTATAAGTATGACGAGTATATACAGAATATTACACGAACATTTAGCTGTAAAAAAAATTTCTTCACGTTGGATTCCGCGCAACTTAAGAATTGACCAAAAACGGGCTCGTGTCGATTGGTGTGAAAAAATGTTAAAAAAGTACAATCAGGGTGCGTCATGAGTGTCTATAATATCTGCACAGATGATGAATCTTGGATATATGCGTATGATCCTGAAACTAAACAACAATCAACGGTTTGGGTGTTCCAAGATGAGCCGAACCCAACAAGAGTCATTCGTTCAAAAACACTTTGAAGCAAATGGTCGCTTGTTTTTTTGGTATAAATGGACATGTAGCTACAGTGCTACTAGAGTATCGTAAAACAGTTAATTGTGAATGGTACACGACCATTTGTTTGCCAGAAGTCTTTGAAGAAATAAGAAAGAACAACCGACAACGCAGAATCCTTCTTTGTTATGGCAATGCTAGCTGCCACATCGGCCGAAACAACTCTGTATTTGGAAGAACAAAAGATCGAAGTAATGGGTCATCCGCCGTACAGCCCCGACTTGGCCCCCAACGACTTCTATTTATTCCCAACCGTGAAGAATAAATTACGTGGTCAACGTTTTTCGAGCCGTGAAGAGGCTGTTGATGCGTTCAAAATGCACGTTTTGGAGATACCTCAATCCGAATGGAAAAAGTGCTACGAAAATTAGTTCCAACGCATGCAAAAGTGCATCAATCATCATGGTGAATATTTTGAAAAGCAATAAAGCTATAATTAATGCTATATGTTTGTTTCACTTTGTTATTCCGGATACATAAATAGCAGCCCTCGTATTTTTAAGTTTGACTTGCGTCGGTGTTCTCGCAAACCAGCGATATGCTTTATTTCAGATATTTAATGGGAAATATATAAAACTTTATTTTAAATGGAAGTAATTGGAACTTTATTACAATAATTACAAGCAGTGTTCTTCAAAAAATTCTTTCTTCTGGTGACTTCATGTTGACAAATAATACTGCGGAATATTTTCTATTTTGTAGATAACATGTTAACGCCGTAGCACTGTCGTCCACATCTTATATCTATTATTATATTCACGAACTGTTTAAACTAATTATCTACGTGATATTATAAACTCATTGCAATGACGCGTACATAGGACAAGAAAGAAAAAAAGAAAATAACAAAAGTAAATAAATAACAATGACTAAGGAAACTAAAGGACATGGCATGTTGATCTATAGCAACATTTACTTATATATATTCTAACGCATGACATTCAAACGTAGTGTTATCTCTTTTTGACTTACGGCTTCTTGAGTGTGTAAGAGAAAACAACAGTACTTTTCTCAGAGTAATTTTTTTATGTGACATCATTGTAATGTCAAAATGTGCCGGTTCGCCATTTATTGCGACACGCTGACAAGTACACGAAGTGTCAAAACATATCAATTAATTTAATATTTTTTAATATTTCTGTGATTTTGTGCTGGATATTGGAACTGTTTTGATAAAAGAGAAGCTAGCATAATGCCACAATAATTTCTAAGTGTAGTGTGTTAGGATGCGGCTCGAGGAAAAGCAATAATCAACGAAATCTATAATTGCACTGGTACGTAACAGAAATTCATTAATTTAGTCTGATGTCGTATATATTTCCATCGTAATTACTGTGTTTCTTAATTTACTGTATTATAGTCATGTATATTTTTAGTTATTAGCAATTTTTATTCATAAAATCAGTAAATTACTTCATATCAATTTTTATTGTTATTGCAGTTAGAGCTGTCCATGTTACCTATATTAAAAAGATATCGATAAATACAGGTATCATGTTTATATGTCGTAATTATCTCGTTTCAGATTACCATCATGTATTATTACAGGAAAAGAGTGGCTTGACGTAATCGGAAAAGAAAATTGAAACCTCTGTAAAAATTACATACATGTATATGATATATACATACATATCTTCACGCTGTATCCCCAACGGGGTATTCATGATATACATTTATGTTATTTGCATTTCGAAGCAACTTCTTTCAATAGAACATTAAGACAATAATTTTACGGTATGATGAATTACCCTCGCAAAGATTATTGGGAATCAGAGAAAATATTTACAGTGGTAATTAATTACTTTTTAATTTCGTATGTAAATCCTCTATTGAGAAAAAGTAACAGCAAAATATTAATTGTTTATAGAATGTGGCTGAACTTTGTTTTGATGTTTCTGAGAGAGAAAAATCTGCGCATAGTTCTGCGCATAATATCTGCTTCGGAGTTATGTGAATCAAGACCACGCCGAGTTATTTTTACGACCAATAAGAGCTTGTAGTGGTTTTTTACTAATAACCCAGATGCGGTGCAATTTAAAGAATCTTTTAAAAAACTTAAAGAGCAGAATTAAGAGACGAAGGTGTCAGAAACTATTTTAATCTTTTCTTGACCTACAAAAACTACAGCGACATGATGAGTACAATGACTGCTTCAATTCAAATCTCAGTATTCAAGTTTCATCCAGAAATTATTTAATAAAAATTGTGCTATTTAGTTAGCTATATTTATTTATTTTGTGAATATGTTATTAAAAACTTAATGTACTTAATATAATTATTATTTTACCAACAATAATATTAACAAACAGTTCTATTTTTCATACTCAGTAAAAATATGTTACTATAGTACATTAAATATGACTAGTCCAACTACTTATTTCTTCACAATGTAAAGAAATAAAATTTGCTTGTTTGTATGTACGGGGTAACCTCTGGAAGTACTTAACTTAATTTGAGAATTCTTCCACTAGTAGAAGTCCACAGTGTTCAATTCCTAATTGAAATGTTATTCCCAATTACTGTGTGATAAGGCCACTAATTTTTAGTAAAATTAATTATTTTAGTATTTAGTTTATCAAAGTGCTACAGTACACCATGGCTATAGACTTAGTCGGTCCGTATGTATGTTTCTCATAGCACTTATTTTAATTTCACCATCACCTTTAGAAGAAGTAACGTTATGCATGTAAAGGAAAGAAAAGCATTAAAAGGACTGTGCTGTTCTTCGACTACTGTGATCTATGTTCATTGATCTTCAACATTTATCAAAGCGCTTCATAAAAACATGTGTTTCTTTTAAAAAGCAATTTTAGTTCTGTAATAATCATGAACGTACTATTAAGTATTATAAAAAGAGATACCTAAGTAATTTGTTTGTATGTAGGGTTCATTTAAAGTTTCGTACAAAAATGATCGAAGGACAGAAAGGGGCTATACTTGAAGGTGCTTTTGTATAAATCTATTACACAAAAAAAGCCCTCTCTTTTTCTGAAGATATCATACAAAATGATTTTTATTTCAATACTGATGCTGTAACAAGACTCATTTCAACAACTGACTTAACGACATCTACATAGTAGATATTTGAGACATCACTAATTGGCAGCCATTGTTTGCGACACTCGAAGTTTAGGTGGTACGATTATTTTGTACTTGTTTCATGTCCTTTAGTTTCTTTAGTCATTGATAAATAATGATAACGACAACAGATAATAATCTATTTTATGCTTTCAAACGACGACCACAGACTATTAATGAACTAGCGTACAGACAGGAGTCTTGCAGGTGAAGCAAATAATATTTTGACAGGATTACCGGGGGGGGGGAGATGCGATATGCTAGACGCGCCCATTTTATAGAATGGCATGTATAAAAAGGTAGTCTGGGCATGACATCGCAATATAACTCGTCATAACATGCGCTCGCTCAAAAGCAAGGTGATTGATAATTTCGATGATTTTTAAATCATTTCATGGAACATGACAATATGAGAAAAAAACTATACTACTTTTACTTTATTGCGCTTCGCAAAATATGTCCTTTTATACCGGTAGGAAATGCAACGAAAAATCCGCCACATTCAATCTAGCCAAGGACGGAATTGCACTGATTTCATAAGTAAATATAATTTTTCAGAATCGTATCACAAAACCGATTTACCGAACTCATCATAACGTATTTCGATTCATTCGAATATGTTGCAATAATTTGTTCATATTCTAGAAAGTAATATCGTAATGTTTGTCATACAATGATAAACCTTGAATTGGTTTAAATTCATACCTGTTTTTAATTGCCGAATTGCAGAAATTGTGACGTAAACGCACTCTCTAATGAGACTATATTTTTTCCTAACATTTAATTAAGACGCGTTACAAATAAAATTACAATTCTAGTGTATCGGACTCGCAGCTAAGAATATTTTCATAGCGTTATGGAGTTTTTCTCGTAGAGTTTTTCTGTGAATATACCTGCCTGTGACCACGACGAATTTTCAGTGTTGCCAAGAAAAGTAAAAAATATAAATAAAAAAAAGCTCAAGTTAATTATTATCTTATTCCTGAACTCGTACATCGAGTTCAGCAATAATTCACAAAGTGTTTTTCATAATAATTAATTATTATAATTATAATTACTTTCGATTGCAATGAAAAAATATTTTTTATTTGTAACCTACGCTGTCATCTATAATGGAAAGTTGAAAGTGCAACATTTTAATTTTAATTCGACTAAATTAAAAATCAAACGAGATCGTAGATTTAGAACACATTCAGTGTTCTTCCTAATTTAGTATGGTTGTTATTCTGTTATTACCACGTTCGTAGTACTGAGATTAATCGCACAGTCGGGTAATAGTCTGTGCAGTCGGGCTACTAGCCCTGCATGTTATGCACTACGTGATATTGTTGAATTAAGTGCTTATTCAGTAGCGTGATGTTGGGTTTTTTTAGTGGTTTAGTCGGCTTAAGTCGATCCTACTATAAAGACTGCCTCGATATATTTGTCGCCAAAGAATGTATTAAACATTAAAATGTATTGCGTCGACATTTGATATTATATGAATAATATTTCATTTCATACTAAAGACGTCGGCTGTTATGTGCATAGATCCCTTTGCCTTCCCTCTCAAGGTATAATTGTACAAAAACATTTATAGGACTTTTTGGCGGGAACGGGAGAAGTGAGGTTGTCATTTTATTTAGATTTTCTATTTTTTACATTTTTAGGAGATTTAAAGTACAACAGTGATAGTATATTGTGTTTTAAAGTTCTGTGTAAGTGACAAGAATGGAGATCTAAATAAACATGTGTAGCTGAAGTTTTCGCGGTCTTCCAAAAAGTCCTTTATAACTTCAGTAAAGCCTACTATCACTTTACTGGAGGAGTTTCACGATAAGAAAGAACTAATTTACTTGTGATTCTACATGGATTCTACTTCTACGACATTGGCAAATGCGCTAATCATCTACTGAATTATTTTCTCGCTTTACTTGACGTTGGCATTGTACTCACGTACGGTGCCATTTAAAAGTTAAAAAAAAAAAATTTAAAAATATTTATATTTTTACCGCGCTTTCAAAATTTGTTGTTTAAAACTAAACAACAAATTTTGAAAGCGCGGTCAACAGTTCACTTGTAGTTCTACACTTTACCTATTATATCAAACTAAATTTAGAAGTAAAGTGTAGAACTACAAGTGAACTGTTGACGGAATCTACTAAATTTGCAATGGATTTACTACATAAATGTTTGGCTAGATGCTAGATGACACAATCATTCCCAAACCCTTTCAAAAGTTCAAGTCGGGCAACAGTTTTGTTGAGAACAGCTTCTCTAGTAGGTAGTACATATACCTCAATGGCTCCAGCTTTGTGATTTTAGAAATCGAACTTTTTTAAATTGGTTTCTAACATGGTAATTATATTTTCCTAAAACGGCATTTATACTTTAAACTTTGAATTCATTGTGGAGCCATACGAAAAATCAACAAGTTTATCGAGAGGTTGTTATATACGTTTTTAGAAATATGTTTTAAATTTTAGTTACCTTTTTGTGATAGGCAATTTTCAGTCAATAGTGGTAATTATTTGTATTCGATTTATTTTTGAAAAAATTATTAAATGCATGTGTCGATATAATGAAATCATTTAGTCGTAGGTAGTTAACAATTGTATAATGTTATTGTACTTGGAAATTATTATTAAAGTATTTAGACGTGATCATCCCTTTGTGAAGCCGGTTGGATGATTCGTTTCGACTAATGCACGACAATGTACGCCCGACGCTCGCATCAACGTTCTGCCGTGGCCTGCTCAATCGCCAGACCTCAACCCAATTATTGAGCACGCATGGGATATGCTTAAAAGAAGAGCTCTGCCGAGTATGGATGCCATGCATACCCCACAACTTTTTGACTTGTTAGAAAGAATGTGGGCGGCCATTCCTCAAAGTGATTTTGATAAAATGATTTTAAGCATGTCAAATCGCTGTGATTGTGTAATTCGTGTCAATGGTGGAAACACAGATTATTAATTTTTTTGTCTTTGCAATAAAAATTTAAAAATCCTCATTTTTGCCTTTTTTTGCCATTTAATTGATGACATTAACTTAGGTTAATTTCCCACAATTTGCAAAAATTGAAATTTTTCTTAATTTTTACAAAATATAAGGATAAGTTGCTAACTTAAACATAGGAATTAAAGTAAGAAGCCAGTCTGGAAGACTAGATTTGATAAATATTAATTGGATATTTTTTTTATACTTAAAAATGTAATTGATCCCTAAACACTTACAACTGTAAAACACTTTATGTAAATTGTTTTTATTATTTCATATTTCATTTACTACAGCAATTTAAAAACAGTTTATTGTTATAAAGTAAAACTAAATTGAGGGATATTTTATACATACTTACATTTAGTTACTCATATTACAGTAGGTAGTACATAATATGCATGCACTATTATTATTATCATATAAGACCCATTTAAACATGTCATAAATAGTTTAATTAAAATAAAATACTCCCTACTATATACAGACAAACTGAAATTTTCATTGATACAAATTCATACAATGTATAATATTTAATTTCTATTCCATAACAATGTAACTCTTGCACATGGAATCACAAACATCATACTAGCTTCTAAGTTACCAGTTACCTCTGTTTCTCATTTCTTGCTGCTTAGGTTACAGACAATGATCTTAACAGCTGTGATAGAGTTGGTAACATAGAAGATGGAATTTCATGTCATTATGAGATATACAAAAACAATTATTGTCAAATAATATTAAGAAATATAATAATAATAATATTAACGATTCGATCTCGGTACTTGTCGATATTTAATTGATTGTCTATGCCGTTTAATATAGACCTGTGTCAATCGTCATTTTCAAGGATTTGATCGTTCAAGTATTGAATTGAAAAAAAATTCGGTCATATGATCCAATCAATCATTCATCCATTGATTGTATACAGATACAATCATGACTGTATTTTTGATTGAAATGAGAGAACGATTGGATGATTAATCTAATTTCTTATAATTTCGATATTTTTTTATAGTTTTCTTTATAATTTTGTCGCATTGGTAATTTTATTGTTCGTATTTTAAAAAATAATGTGTAATTTTTTTGAATTTCACTTTTTATCATAATATTAAACGGCATAGACAATCAATTAAATATCGACAAGAACTGAGATCGAATATGTCAAATTATCGAATCGATGAACTTAATACGTTCGTTCAAATGTGATTGCAATCATCAATACTTTGAAATGATTGCAATTAAAAAATCGAATCAATCATGACCGACACAGGTCTAGCTCATATGATAAAAAATGAAATTCAAAAAATTACAGTGTTTTTTAAAACATAAACAAATTTATAAATGCGGCAGAATTATAATAAAAGCTATAAAAATATCGAAATTGTAAAAGACCAGATTACTCATACAATCTGTCAATCTTTCATTTCAATCAAAAATACATGATTATCTGTATTCAAACAATGATCGATGGGATCATTTGACCAAATCTTTTTTCATAGCAATACTTGAATGATCGAATCTTTGAAAATGAACGATTGACACAGGTCTACCACACAAAGAATTGGGAGAATTTAGGAAAGTTTCTTTCCTAAATTGTGCCGAGCTAGAATTAAATCCAAATCTATGCTCGGAAGGCAGATATACCACCAACCCGCCAACAAATACAGACTAGTACATACATATATGTGCAAAAATATATGAAGATATAAGACAAAGAGTGGCTACATAGTAGAAACAGCTCATTGGACTATCGTAAAGTACATATTTTGTTCATTCTCGACTGTACTGCATACAATCTATACACAGTAAACGTAATCTAATCTTATAATAAAATTACAAATGCCCGTGCCTTTGTATTGAAACTAAGAAATAAAATCATAACAGCAGAAGCATTAGTAATGTGTCTTCACCATTGAGTGCCTACAACGGGAGGCGACATACGCACTATTTCTCATACAAAACTTTCTGGCATTTTTTGCGGGAGGAAGTACTATCACTTTACTGCCACAAGTAAATGGGAGCACTTAAATGCAATGAGTTGTTTTTATGCACACAAACTATTCGACAACATTCCCCCAATTTAACAAATACGTAGAAATAACTGGATTTAAACTATTTGTGATTCGTTAAGGTTTAAAATTAGCGACCTGGCCATGCTAAAAGTGCTGAATTGCGTTTTTAGTAGAATATAAAACATTTTGAACGCGTGGCTCGCCAGTCGCTTACATAACATCGCCCTGCCATGCCACTTTATACTTATTAAATTGTGTAAGAAGAAATATAAACTTTGACACCGATATGTAATTTATTTGTTTGGATTTACAATAAAAGAAGACAAAATGAACATGAAGACAATCCCTAAAATGGTGACCCCGACGAAAAGATTCCTCAACATTGATAGACTAGTATTTGGATCTATAATATACGGAGAAAAATGAACACTAAGAAAATTCCTAAACTGCCATGAAATATTTTCCTTTAGCAATTTAATTGTAATTTTATTTGTAACGCGTTAAGGTCTATAATTAAATGAATGCTAAAAATATAGTCTCGCTAGGGAGTGCGTTTAGGTCACAATTTGTACAATTCGGCAAAAGGTACGAATTTAAGCTAATTCAAGGTTCATTAATATATGACAAGCGTACGACTTTCTGGAATGATGAACAAGTTAATGCAACATATTCGAATGAATCGAAGTACGAGTACGTTATGACGGAACGGTAAATCGATTTAGCGAAACGATTCTGAAAAAAATATATTAAAATGGAATACTAGTTCATACAAAAATTATATTATTTACTTATGGATTATAATTCCGTCTTTCGCTAGATTAGATGTGGCGGATTTTTCGTTGCACCTCATGACGGTTTAAGACGACTATTTTGTGGAGCACTTAACGCAGTTAATTCGATTATAGAAATAGTAACAAATCGATTCAAAACTGGTTTTTATTGTGCGGTGGCTATTCTTTTACTTATACCTTGACAGATGTGAATGCCTGTAAATCGTGACTCACGTTGTAGGAACTCAATGGTCTTCACGCATAAACGACCGCTTTAACGAAGGCTTGAAATTAAATAGGGTTTCCGCATCCCCATTGCTGCTTAGTCTAACTTGTTTAACTTACAATATTTTTCCATTTGCATGGCAGTCCAATTTAAGATCCTCATAATATATCCAATGACCAATTTTATGGAACCAGCTTACAACGGCAGCATTCCCCGACCGTTACGACTTAGGGAACTTCAAGAAACGAGCCTAATCTTTCCTTTAAGGCCGGCAACGCACCCGTGATTCCCCGGACGCTTGCTCGTTGACCGCCTCCACCATAAAAAAGTGATGCTTTTATAGTCCGTGAGATTTAATAGGTTAGATTTGAAGTTTCTTAATTTTCATGCCGCTCTAACTTTGTATCTACGTTCCTGATACCTAATACAAATTCAATTAAATAAATGCTGAATAAAAAAACGTTATTTATTATGCCCACGACTGATCATTACACAAAACTACTAACTTTGATTTCTTTTAGTTAAAAACACAGATATTTCCTTATATATCTTCAAAAAAAATTTCTAAATGGACGTTGTTACAATATTATATCACGAGGCGTATTGCTCTAGTACTGCTACCATTTGTAATCGTTTCGTTACCAGACGAAATCGATAATCGATGGAAATGTCGTAATAATCGAATAATTTAAAATTAAGATATCATTATATTTTTTAAATAATTTTAGTTCTGTATTCTTTTTTGTGTTTGCGTTTTAGTAAAAATGTATATAACAAAATTCAAGGACAGACATTTTTGAAAATAAGTAAAATCGATCATTGATCTTTCGTTTAAAAATAAACCACAATAATAATATCAGAATTAATCTTCAATGATTTTCAAGTTTAATTCTTTTACTTTTTTCGTCGAGCGTCGGCGACGAAGATAACTCTACGGACATGGATCCAAGCTCAAAAAATGATTAAATATTTATTTTTCACCAATATTTTTTATTACAGTCTGCCTTTATTTACTACTAATACGTAGTGTGCTTATTACAGTCTTAAATAATGAAGTTTCTTATACATTAGTCCCAAAAAATAAATATATCGAATTAAGTTTATTCATATACTTAAATATGTTTTACTATAACAAAAATACAATATCTCAACAAACGTACTATGTAGCTAACAAATTAATAATCATACGTGAAATATTATGATGTTATTATAAACATCAAACAATGATATCGATTTTCGTTAGAATCGAAAAAGAATCGAGACATATTTGTTTGGTCCAATAACTAGTCGCAGCCATGTCACAGATGTCAAATCCTACCTATTAAATCTCACGAACTATAACGCGGTATTAAAATAATATGTCAACAACCATCAGTCTCCTTGAAGTAAGTTATTAACTATGGTCGTCGCTAATAGAAAATACAAACTTTATGGAATCATATGTTAGCTGTCAAAAATTCTCAATTTCATACATACACGTTTCTTTATTTAATTATTCCTTATTTCTTTAATTTATTCTTTATTCTGCCTATTTGACTTTTTCGCCTCTTATTATGAGTTACTGCACTATCATCCATAACCTTGACTTTGGTTTCATATTTGAACTCTCTCTTTTCCGTAACCTCTAATTTAACATCTTCAGAGACTTGATTTCGTATCCTCTTGAGCAACTTCATGTTTTTTTCAGATAATTTTTGATTTTTCGTCTCTTCGGTGGTTTCCTTTTCTTTTTTGTTATTATGACTTTGTAGTTTTAAATTGTTATTTTGTAAAGTATAAGGCAAGTACGATTGTATTTCGTCCGACTTGAGAACCACCTTCGCTTTTTCTATTTCGTTATCAGGCATTTTTGGTAAAGATTTGAAGAACATCTGTAAGCAAGATGGTTTGTATTAAATTAAAAAATTAAAAGATTTCGATACAAAAAATAATCTAGACTTTTATTACCAAGCTATGAACATTTTCGAAAACTGCAGCTTATAAACAAAAGATTGGTTGCTTCGAAGCTCTTGAACAAATTGGTTTATTCTTTCAAGAGCTTCGAAACTACAGACAAGCCGACAGCTTTTGCAGCCGGCATTAATAGTATGTTTCTTTTGCACGACTGCTGACAAGAGTGTCAGCAAGCGTGCGCGCAATATTGTTTAACTGATACCAAACTGGTTCTCTGTAGCGTACTAAATGTTGTAGAACTATATAATATCAAAAAAATAAATTTAAATTAATTTACTTTAATAATATTTTTAACATGCTATATAAAAATAACGTACTAAATACACACATCGAAACGTTCACACTTAGTCTTACAGTCACAAACACGTGTATGTGTATGAATTGTTTTTGTTATTTCTATACAAACGAAATCACAGATGAATGACGGTAGTCGGAAAAACTTTATAAAGTTCATGTACTACCGACCGGATATTTTTATTATTGTAATATCTTAGTTGTAATAATAATAAAAAAAAACTGACGAACAACGATATGAGTAGAGCCAAATAAGATTTGGCCAAAATTAATGTCACATGTCTTAAATTATCTCCATTGATATTTCGAAAGCAATATTCTTAGTTTTGTAAAAGACTGGTGAAAGTTTGGTCAGTTGGATAACAAAAATAAGGCAACAAACAAAGTAAAAAAAAATGCCCTAAATTATTTTTCTGCCACTCTCAGAAAAAAAACAGGAAGGTTTGAACTACAAAAAATTATATTGTATAGACTCAGGTGTTACTTTGCGGAAATCCATTTCATGTGATGAATTCCTAAAATCTCTAGCTATTTTCCGCTCAAACTCCAAAAACCAATAATGACACCAGCTTCGGTGCTGGTTAGCTGGTCGAGTCCGATCTCTGGTATATCCTGAGGATGCTTCGTTGAGAGGTGAAACTCGTGTCGATTGGTGGTTCTAAAGATTTTAGGAATTTATCATAATAAATTATAATAATTGCCATTATCTCGAAAACCATTGGACATGAAATTTGACATTCTGATAGATCTCAACCACATCTACCTCAATTTGGACGTTTATTTACTGGACACCCTATACCAACAAAATATATTCCACTACAATAAAATGTTACCAATTCATTAAGTTAGGCTGCCATAATTACGATTGCATTTTTCAAAAATTCGACAATTCTTAACAATGATTTTTGCCTGTGGTTTACACCATTAAAATATAATTATGATTTAAGTTACGAAATATTACTAAAATCTTAAACTTAGTATATCCTGGCGTATAAACGAAAATGGAGCTCGTTGACGCGTGACGATTTTTCATTTGTCAATGTAGCCTATGAAATGAATGATTCCCTTGATTATTGCGATAATATCATAATCATTGAAATAAAACAGAAATAACACAAAATAAGAAAATAAGTCAACAGCGTACTCCACAGCGTGACGACTTGTGACTGTCATTCAAAAAAAAAATAGCCACAGTACAAGTAAGCAAGCAGTATTATATCTTCATACAAACGCTCCCAAACGACGCGCCTCGAAATCTCGGCATTTCTCGGCATACAACAGTCGCGAGTGCGCCGCGGTTGTTGTAGGATAGTGTGAGATGCTCCCGCGCATTTACTGACGAAATATTATGTCAATCAAGTTTTCGAGCATATTGTTCAGTGTATAGATGTTTGAGTACATCTATATCGAAACCGGAAATATTTATCTGTTGCTCATTTGTAGGAAATATATTATCACAATGATCTAGTTACTTTGTTGCTGATTTTTAATTATACTGCACACAAAAAAACACAAAATGCATTTTTTTTGTCCATTTCCACCATACTAATTCACAAACTTTTGAAACTAGAAATAAAATACTAGTAGAATTATATAAATAAAAACTTATAAAATTTGCAATAATATAAAATGAAAAGATAATATGACAATTTAATACAGTACCTATTATCAAATACGTAACCCAAGGAAAACAGTCAGTCCCAGCCGGCAGCCCTATTGCGTGTTTACGTACAGCTCGACCGTAGGTAATTATCTCAAGGACACTGCCGAGATATAATACTGCTTGCTTACTTATACTGTGCTATAGCGTCTCGTTTGCTGCCCCTTTCCTACTCGTGTCACTATCATAAAAGATTACCTACATTCTCACTCGCGCTCTTTGTACATCTATACGCCAATATTTATTAAGTTTATAGCTACAACTAAGTAACACTATTTATTTTAAAGGTTGCAATAGTTAATGGTCATAATTTGTTAATGTATAATAAATGTAACGAAAAGTAAATGGTTACATTTATTGTGGACACTATATAGCTTCAAAATAATTTTAATTATAATTTAAGCTACAAAAATATTGTTTAAAGCATTAATTTTAAAATTTTCAATAATTAATGGTTATAATTTGTTATTGTAAATTTAACGCAAAGGTTATATAACAGTTATTGTCAACACTATTAATTTTAAATTGCATATGATTATAATCAGAAATGTTTAGTAGTGGGAACTATCAATTTTAAATACAATAAGCTGTAATTTGAATTTACTAATTCTGATGCTTATTTACATATTTCCCATACGAATACTGAGGAATGTGAACTCAAAGAACTTACCTTGCGAGTCATCAGCAACATACCATGAGCTTTCTGCATATGAGTCTTGAGTAATGACATCCGTGCAAATCTATAAAGAAAATATTATATTAATCATCTAACTGCCGTATTTATTAACCAAACAAAAAATTATAATCTTATGAATATTTCGAAATGTTAAAATATCCAAAATTTTTTATCAATGTCCACTGGTGCCTTCTACAATATTTTTAAGTACTTTGGTAGAATTAACTAATGTCATATTACAAGCTAAAGCTTTACGTTAGTAACTAATTAATCTGTGTTAAAGCTTAAAAATTGGTGAAATGCGGTTCGACTCACGCGCAGAGTTCACTACTTCAATGTAACCTAAATCATGCATTATGTATCCTAAAATTGACAGGTCAATCTTAGTTATAAATTATAATGCATATTAGGAACCTACACAAGCAAACATCTTTCTTCTTGTAATGTGATTTTTTTACTCTAAATTTTGAGTATGCTGTTATAGTATAAATTAAAATACTCTACGGGTATAAAATTTCTGTCAATGCTCATAATGCCACAATTAATTTTATATATGAGGACAGTTATCAAACGAAGTTACTAATTCTTCTTTGAATTTACCATGTATATACAAGACGGGATGATAAAATTGTCTACGACAGTCAGACAGACAACGCCTTTCGTTTTTCTTTATAACGTAAGGAACCCTAAAAATGAAGACAATTTGGATGCCACTAGTCTTCAAGTTACAACTTTACATCGTCGAACGACAAGCGAGTGAATGAATGAAGTGAGCGAGTGAATGAATGAAGTAAGCGAGTGAATGAATGAAGTGAGCGAGTGAATGAATGAAGTGAGCGAGTGAATGAATGAAGTGAGCGAGTGAATGAATGAAGCAAGCGAGTGAATGAGCGAATATTGCTAACTGCAGGCGCAGGACATTATCACTGGCCAACTCTGATCTATTGTAATCGCCACTGTACAAAGCATTAGCGGTGACCCATTGTAGCCAGGAACCCCAGAATATTCCTTGACGTGACATCTTGAAGCACCTCACGACAGAGAAAATACTGAGCGAGTCAGATTCGTCGAGTGCTCATCTCAGTGGTCTACAATTACACAGAATGTGGAAGATGGTTTTCTGCCTCTCGACAGTGCCGGCATATTTGTGATTTAAGTGCATGATAAACTACGGTTAAAACTGTACCTCGTGGGACATATTTGGCAGGCGCAGGGCGGCGGGAGGTTCCTATGCACCCTGTTGATGTGCAGCGTTAGAGCGGACTTCTGAGCATAGCGACGATCACATTCATTGCAAGCATGCTTCTTTACCGCTGAAACAAATTTGATATGACGAAACTCCTCAAGTAGTCACTCGGTTCACAGAGATTTACAGGTTCAAAGATTATGTCAAAGATGGGAATGTGTCAGAAATAAGACTGTTAAATTTCTAGGAATTACTATAGACAATAAACTACAATGGGGTCCTCATATTGAATTAACTTAGCTGCGGCTGGAAGACTTAGCTCAGCATTTGCTGTGCGTCAAATAAGACAACTAACTGATGTAGCTATGGCTAGAACTGTGCTTTTCAGCGATTTTCACAGTATAATGTTATATGGGATTTTACTCTGGGGTCACGCAGCCGATATGCAAATGATATTTGTTTTACAGAAAGGAGTGACACGATCTATTTATTGTTTAGAATCTCGATCATCGTTAAAAGAAAACTTTAAAGATATTAATATTCTTATAGTCTATAGTCAGTCTATCTTCGAGAATATTATGTATGTCCGTAGGAATTTACACAGGTTCCGAAAGATGGGTGGATACGCATAAGAGAAATACCAGATCTAGAGATGAAACTAGCTATCAAGGGCTCTAGATTGGCAAGGGTACGCAAATCTTTTATTGGAGACGCTGTTCGCTTTTATAACACTTTTCCTGAAGAATTAATCGCACTACCAGACATTAGATTTAAGAAGATTGTTAAAGATTTTTTGTGCTCGAAAGGCTATTATAAAATTGAAGATTTTGTTAAGGATAAATTGGCTTGATCAGCTTGTTGTGCCCATGAAATAAAGTTCTAATGTTAGGGCTTACGAACAGGGCAATATTGTCAATCAGTCTTTGATAATTTAACGTTCGAAAAATACTTTACAAAGTTTACTTCGAATAAAAATCTATTTTATTTATTTATTTATTTTCATTGTGCCGAGAATATCCTATCCGTACTTGTGTATTTTCTGGCCAGTTAATCACTTCTTGTCCTTGACAACTTCGTAATTAAACTGTATGTCAAGGTAATATAATTTATATATTCTGGTAGGTTGTGATTTCCTCTACCACCACTATTCCGTTGATCCACTACTTATGGAATACTCTGTACAATATTTTATGTTCACTATAGCAGTAATTTGGTAAATAAATATTTTTTTGCTCATAAAAATACTTTCTAGTGTATATGATATGGGTTCAGCTGACTTCTATTACACCGATCGCCACGGAAGTCATTGCGAAAACTCACGAACGTAGATCCGATTTCGGTTACAATTTCGGCAGGTTTGGTGACGAAACCGAAACTTGCTGAAATTAAAAACGAAAGCTTGGTCGGAAACTACTGAGAAACTCTTGCTATCTCGCTTACACATACATGTTTTTTACGTGAAAAGAAGTTAATTAAAGTTTACAGTGCTCGAATGTATTTTGCGCGACATGTTTAATATATTTTTGTTTTTAAAAACTCGAATTTTATTTCAAATGTATCTACATCAAGAGGTTATTGCGTGTGAATGATGCCTAACGCCTAAATGCCTAACATAAATTGCAAACATGTATCCTAGAAATTCCTCTGCATGACGATTTACATAGTGTATTTACTTCAATTTTTGTGGTAAGACCTACAGATTTGATGTTCAAAATAAATTACCTACATACATAAATATCTTCACGCTGTATCTCTAATGGGGTAGTCAGAGGGGACGGAGTGCCAACCTCCCTATACGCATATAATTTAAATGTATTTTTTTGTAATTTAGATTTATTTATATTATAAGTATTACTTTACGTCAGTAAACTAATTAATCTTTGGTATTACCTATATAATTTAAATAAATCTATTTTCTTTATTACCATCTCTTTCTTTCTATTTCCACACCACTTTCGGTCTTTTCCACTCATATAATATACAGTAGGTACACATTTTATGAAATAGTCTTACATAGATGTGTGTCCATGTGTGCAATGAGTGCCTCTTTCAGCTTAAAACTTCGTTGGCAGTGGTCACAGATGTACTGCACGTTAGAGTGTGTCTTCTCATGTCGCTGAAAAATATTGTTAATTACATTTATTCAAATTCTCCAAATCTGTATGTATAAGTTTCAGAGAAATGGGGAGACTGTCCAGTCGAGTTAGAGGACCCTCTGACCCCTCTTTAATTAACAATAAGTGGTCGTATGACTCTATCCAGGTTAAGGGACCACTGGTGGTTCCTTTTTCCATTTATAATGGCTAATTTACACATTAAAAGTTGGTAAGTCCTTAAAAATTAACTAAAAAGCAAAATTACTATCAGGAATTAAAAAAGGGTCTGTTACAACAAGAATGTACTTTATCGTGAACTGTGTTAAGCTTATTTTTAACTGTACCAATTTGTGAGACCATGATATAATTTCAATTTAATGGAATTATGTATTTATTAAAAGATATAGCATGAAAAGTAAATGGATGTTGGAATGGATTCAGTTATTTTCAACGAAGTACATATATCCATATCCTGCTGTCTAGTTAATTATGTTACATGTATAAGCTGTTACAAAAATATGTATGCATAAGTAAGAGAAACTTACCGTAAGTGCCGTGAAGCTTGTGTAAGCGTGTGGACAATGCTTACACCGGAAAGGCCTGATTCCTTGATGGTGATATAGGTGAGACGTCAAGATGACTTTTGAGCTGAACACAGCAGAGCATTGGTCACAGTAGAACTGCCTTCGGTAGTACTTCGATTTCCTCCTGTGTAATCAATTTTTGTAAATAAAATACAATATTTTAATACCTGTGACAATATAGTTGCACTAAAGTATGATTTAATTACCCACAGCGCAACACTACGCGGTGGTACATCAGTCAGTGGGCTACGTTTACGGAAGTTATACACAATATCTATATTAAAATTTATTGTAGAATGATGTTGTTAAAATGATACCTGACTTAGTTTCTTGTTGGTACTTCTCAGTGTCCAGGGTTTTTTTCGATCCAAATTAAAGTAGATTTGACATTCAAAAATACCTTGCAATTGGGTTTACTTGAAAAATTGATTTGACTTTGAAGTCCTTTTTAACCCTAATAATTCACATTTTACATCAGCGATACACTACTTTTTTATGCGAGAGTAACTCTTGCTGTTCTTCTACTGTATATAATATGTATAAAACAATTTGCCAGTATCCAGAAGACAAGAAGACTTATGAATATCAAATACATAGTGTAAGCTGACGCGTGAGGACATGTACATATGTATGTAAAACTATTCACAAAGTTTGTTGAACAAAAGCAGTCAGAACATAAATAAAAGATTGACAGGAAAAATTGTTCTGCAGCAACATGTCCGCTTTTAGTACTGTATTTGTTTCTATGTATTTTTGTTATTGTAAATACAAAAGGAAAACTGGAGTAAAAAAGACAGCCCATAACCTGAACAGCAAATCCTTCCAGGCAATATTTTTCTTCCATGCATCCTTTAAGTATATTGTTGTATTTTGTACTGCATAAAAAATTGCTAACAAAATTATTTAGAAATTTTCAAATAAGCATGGATAAAACTGGACATCAACTAGTCACAAAACACTATAATTTTATTGATACTGTAGCAACCTGGCAATGCTGAAATACGTTTATTTGTGTAAAATGATGCAACTTAAACGCGCGGCTCGCCAGTCACTTACATACCAACGGCTTGTCAGGAACTTCATAGTTAATATTTTATAATTGTTTAGACAGAATAAATAGTTCGGCTTCAGCATTTAATTTATTTATTGAAGAAATAGCATATGTATTAAGTGAACCCAATAAACTTAAAAATACCAAGAGAAGAACTTACTGTCGTTTCTCATTTGGATCGTACTGCAGGAACGGTCGACTGCGGGCTTTACGTCCCAGGACTGTCGCTCTAGCCTTCAACACGACGACAGCATCGGGGGCAATACAGCGTTTTTCATGTTTATATAAATTTGTTGTACTGAAAACAGCAGAGAATAATACAAACATACAGTTATTGTTATACTACCATTTTTTAATGTGGACACTGAGTGTAAGTGAGAGTAAGTGGTAACTCGCAATGCCTGTAATGAAAGAGAATGTAACCACTACATTTTAGCGCGATGTATGACATCTAGTGTCACCATTTGTCATACCTTTTTAGATTCTGCCATGAATGCTCCAGCTTTCATAGCTTATCAATATAGGACAATGGTGGTTTGAGATAAAAATTAACAATAAAACTACTTACATAAAGTTGCACAATTTTCCTGTATTGTTTTTATATATATATCACCAAGCGATAAGATTAGCAACAGTTTTGTACGGGAATAGCAATTAAAGCACTTTCAGGGTAAAGGTCGGCTCAGTGTCCTATATTGACATGTTATTTGACACATAGTACAGTATTTTTTTACATTACACGTATTTTACAAAGTAATTCAAGCCCAAACATTGGTTTGTGATCTAATACACAATTCGTTATTTTATTACTAGCTTTCGACCGCAACTTCATTCGCGCGCAATTCAAAAACACAAATATCTTTAATAATTTATAGCCTATGTGTTATTCTGATGTATAAGCTATACTATTGTAAAGTTTCATCAAAATCCGTTCAGTAGTTTTTGCGTGAAAGAGTCATCCATACATCCTCACAAACTTTCGCGTTTATAATATTAACAGGATTATTATATACGATTACGAGCGATTATTATATACGATTATTATATATATATTACGAGCAGCCATTGGCCGATGTGTCCAATGTCCAATAAGATTTCAAGTGTGCAATACTTGATATGAATAAATAGAGAACGTCGAACACAAATGAATTAACTAGGGATTTGTCAGCTTTCAAAAGATAGATAATGTGAATTGGATATACTCTATAGAATAGCTTATCGAACGTTAGTAATGAATTCAACCGTACTCTGCCCGCGTTAATTTGCAGTGTTAAAATGTCTATAAAGATGTCAAAATGACATACACACATACATATCTTCACGCCGTATCCCTAACGGGGTAGTCAGAGAGGACGGAGCACCAAGCGTCGCGGTACTTACCTACTTCTTTCGCTTCCTAAGTATATAAGAATATATACAGAAAAAGTAGCAAAATATACTTTTCTATTTTTTGGATATTAGTTAAATAATAAACCACCGGTTTGCCGCTTTGAGACTTGCCTACAACTTTTTTTTTAAATTAATTATTCTTCTATTTTTTTGTAAAATTGATGTATAAAACGTAAGTGTAATTTTTTTTTTATTTGATAGCTTATGATCAGTAAAAAATAAAAATTGAAGTCTGACATCCCTATTTTTGGCACAACTGTTTGCCAGACCACCTCGAAAATATTTATTTTAACGAGAAATTTTCTTTTTAAGATTGAAAAAAATCAAACGTCAAAATTTTTGTTCTCTATTCCTCTTTTGAATAAAATTGGTCTGGAATGTTGATACTTGATCTTGGATTTCAAAGATACACTGAATAACGTCAACTGCTATAACCTTTATTTATTTATATTGATGATTCTCTTGTATGTCATTGTGATCCAGAATTAGAAAAGAAGTTAATTGTAAACCTGCCCTAGATATTTATTTAGACCAAGGTCACTCACAAGGGAGAAATAAAAAAAAAAATATTAAAAAATTAAACCGACTTCAAAAAAAAATAATTATCCTTTATCCTTTACTAATAAAAATCTGATAATCTCTCACTATAATGATCGCGACCGAAGACAGTGCGAAAACTTACAAACGTAGTTTCGGTCCTAGTTTGCTAACTCAAAACTATACTTTTATGTCGAAAGTTGTCAAAGTCGAAAGTTGTCAAATCGAAAGTTGTCAAATCGAAAGGTTGGGCACCGTTGATTGACTCAAGGCAAGGCAGCCAATGCCATAAAGAAACTAAAAAAAATAGAACTACCTTCTGAAATCTACACCACATGCAAAACACTGAAGATAACGTTTCCCATGTTTCTCCTGATAATGTCGTGAAACTGCAGGCCTCGTCTCTGATATGGCCCCACATTTAGAACACCTGGAAATAAAAACAATAATGAGATCTATTTATAAAAACAATAAAACATAATTTTGGTTTCCTAAGAATAACTCATAAATCTACTTTAGATGCTCTTAATAATCTCATGCATAGTTCTTGCAGCCACTAAGGGCGCTTTCAATTTAGACGGTTGAGTGGGACCGCTGCTGCATGTTTGTTGCAGCTATAACTGTCCTACTGCAGGACGGTTGCAGGATGGCAGCAGTTCAACACCAAATGTTTAACTTGAAGCGTATAAGGCTGCCAGTGTGATCGTATTTTAGTGATGTCTATCAATATCTGACATCAGTGGAACCATGGATTCGGACGAATAAGTGTTACTGTTAGTGCTTTTGTTGAAAAAACATAAAACGGAATCCACGCCGTCCGAGGGCATTACCTATGTTTTCTTTATCATATAAAGCAGGTCATTTTCGCAAGCTTTACCCAAATTTAAAATAAATTCAACCAAGCGGGAGATACTTCTATTTCATTTATAAACTCTTCTGTGTTTATATCATCCATAATTTATGCAAAACTGTTATATATTTACTAGCTGTAAACTAAACACGATTATTCACCGCACTAGTAAACAAGCAACTGAACACGTGGCATTTGCGACATTGCCTTCTGTGTACTGCTACCATGTATGAGTCGTAAGCGCATCGCATTGCTTTCTCGTCGCGTCAATTGTATGTAAAAAATAACCGCACGTGCGTAATACGACGGTAGTCCATGCTGCGATGCGGCAGCAGTCCGCACCATCCGTCTAATTTGGAAGCGCCCTAATACTGTCAATACAGTTTCTTTAAGCCATAGAACAATTTTTAACGCCTGTAAGGCTGTCTTCAGAAATGCAAATGTCTTCTTCTCTAATCTCTAAATAGTATAAAGCAAAGTCGCTGTTTTCGTCTGTCTGTTTCTCTGCTAACTTCTTCTAAAGCGCGTAACAGATTTTGATACGGTTTTCACTTTCATTTAGAGATTTTTTTCTGGAAGGTTTATACATATAAAATATGCATATTATAGTAGAAAAAAGGCGAGAATTTCAATGATTTGTAATGATGTCGTAAAAAACACGCTTTTGGGAGGCTTACATTGCTAATTGTGGCTAAACCTTATGAGATAGATCGAAAAAATGTACTAAGAAATTGTTTATCTTATAAAGGTCTACAGAAAAGTCCCTGATGGTATATGTCTATCTCCTAAGGATAACCCACAGTAGCCATTTTTATCTTTTACATATTATTAAAAAAACAATGGGTTATTTACGAAGCTATTTTTAACAATAAGTATTAATGCTTATCCAATTAAGTAGGTTAGATATGTTGTGCATTTAATGTAGATCAAAATTGCCCTGTGCAACATATCATTAAAATGAATATCTTAGTTAATATCACAGATTTTAAATTATTAATCGCTCGCAGCAAAACAGAATATGTTTATGTTATCTAATACAAATAAAATATTAAAAAAAAGAACAGCTCTAAACATTGTATATGAAGATGTAGGAGTTACACTTACTACATACGTATACACGGTCACACATAATATTTACACTATATTTCTATTCCATATATCTATATATCTTATTACAGTACTCATAGACATACACATACATAAATATATACGAACATAAAATTTACATATAAAAATAATTAAATAATTTATGTACAAACAAACTTTTTATATACGTATTTTTATTTTACATCTACCCACACATTTTACACTACACACACCGCGCGCTTATAATAAATGTAATACGTAAGTAGTTCATAAAAACGAGTGAAACTGATATACTTGGTGTGAACGTTTGTAAATGGGAGATTAAAATCATTTTAAATATTTGAATTTGCATAATTATTATTTCTACTAATCATCCCATAAAGACATTATATGGTTATACAATTTACGTCACACTCACTGTACAAGCCTGTGAAGCCGGGGCGCTAAATTTAATATAATAACAATGAAAATTGTGTTGTCTATACTACTATTACAAGGAGATAAACTTTTTTGTTTCTATGTAATTGATAAACTCAAAAACTACTCCACTGATTTCCAAAATTCTTTCACCTATAGATAGCTAAATAACAACAAGTAACATGGCCTGTACTTTTTTTTAAATTTCTACCCATAAGAAGCCGGGGTGGGTCACTAGTAATCTACTCTATATAGTGGCTCTTGAGATTTTTACAGACAGACAAACAATGCTGGGGAATTACCTTTTGTACTACATAAAGATTAAAAAAAATGAATTATCAGTATGAGTTCTGACTAATGGGAAATACACACTTAACCTCAAGCTGAATCCCTAATGGAGTAGTCAGAGAGGATGGAGTGCCAAGCATTGCTGTCCTTACCATTCATACCACTTTCACATCCTCAAATCTCATCATTCTGCTCACACACTTTTGCCGAATTTGCTTGCTTGCTTTTGATATTCCAGCCATTGATACTGGCTATTTGACCTTCATAAATCAGCATGTCTTCCTTGGCTTCTGCTAGCACTCATTTTTGTTCTGTAGATTTTTTGTTCAATTTTTCACTTTCTTTCTTCTTTCTATGTGCTACTCTAGCATTCCTTTCTCTATTTTTACAGTTACACTGTCATCCAACCTTGTAGTTGCTTATTTTGTTCACACATATTCCTGAGAAGTTACACTTCTACTGCATTTACTATAATCCAATTTGGGGCACATCCATCAATACTGCATTATGGATGACCGTTTTGTTGGATTTCAATATATTCATACTGACTATAAATGCAGACAAATCACTGTTTACTGTCAGCAGCTACTCATCGCTCACATCTTCCATCACTCGAAAACATACAAACAATTTCATTCACTTGTTATATTATACATTTCTACATTTATCTGCTCATCTCGTTTTTAGAACACCAAAACGACAGACAACTGAATAGACTTTGAACCAGGGCGACATATACACAGGTGCTGTAACCACAATATAATGACTGAACAGCCTGCATAAAGAGGCCTGTCACACCATATTAAGGGCGCCCTCACACTCTATTAAGGCAGGAGACTACATTTTCCTTTGCACTAGATAGGGTATGCTATGGTTAAAAATGTCTCCCAGAACATCATTAATGCCATAAGTATATTCCATACTACAGTAGAATCTCGATAACTCGAACCTCATTAAGTCGTAATCCTCAGTAAGTCGAAAAAAATTGCCATTCCCTTCCGCTGAACCCCTAAATACGCGGTATCTCGAATTATTTAGACTGTAACTCGAACATAATGTTATTTTCCTGCGAGGTATTGATAAGCATATTTATACTCTATAACTCGAATTGCAAAAAGGAGACTGTAAGTCATAGTTAGTAAAATACATATAATGACGTCTTACTTGGTATTCCCCAAATCATATCAATAAAATGCAAAAGGAATGTTATTGTTTGTACCTTTTACATCATCGGGAGATCTACTGATTTCCGCTCTTAGCTCTTACCTCCCCTTACCTCCGATATCCTGATTTAAAGACCTAATCTCACGAATTTCTATTTTGACTTGGTAACACGTAAAACAATGCAAAGGGATTCCTCAATCCCACGACCTTTCATACCACAGTATACACAAAACACCTAAGTCGAATTGTTATTTAATTTTGACTATAAGTAGAAAAATATACTTAGAACTCGTGCCTTTCTAAGTCGAAATTTTAGCAGTTAAATCCTTTGTACCTCGAAATTCTTGTTAAGTCAAAAACTCACTAACTCGAATTTTTTTGCATTTACCTTGACAATCGAGTTATCGAGATTCCACTGTATTATTTTACATTAGTAACTAATTAATCTGTGCTATTATCTACAAAGCGACATGGAATCAAAATGAAAAAAGAAATATAAGCAAACTTACTCAAAATTTGCATCATTCATAATGAAATAATCTTTTGGTAGAGGTGGTGCCTTTATATTTCTCATTATCTCTACTAATGTGGCAATCAATGCTTTCTGATCTTTTTTAAACTTTGGATTTCCTTTTATCAAATCTCTAACTAATGACTTTCGTTGCCATGGCTTCTTCAATTTAAAGCTATGGTAACTTTTGTCTTCGTTATCACTGGCATTGATGTCTTGTTCTGAAGTATACTCTATATGAAGCTGCTCTGGGACATAATCAGCATCATTACTGTAGTCTTCAGCATCTTCCAACGATTCAATATTTTCGTTATATTCATCTTCAGACACTGGTTCCACTTTAATGCTTTTGAGTTCTATATGCTCTCCATGTTCCTGGGCTGCCTTGATAAGTTTTTCAACAGTGCAAGGGTCCATAACTTCTTCTTTAACAAGTTCATTCTTCACTTTGATTGGTGAATTTTGGTTTTCAATATCTGTTTCCTCATCATTTACTATGACCACAACAAAATCGTCTTCACAATTTTCCATTTCGTCTTACCCACCTGGAAACAACGTAATCTGAAAAATAAAATTGAGAATGGTGAATAAATAAACTTTAAACTACTTGTAAAGATCACAATAACGCAGAGAAAAACCATATTTCTAGAACACAAGATACGACGGATAGTACCTAAAAAAACAGTACTTATCGGTTTAAAAATGAAATTATAAAAGCATAACAGACTACTTACCTCTTCTTCTAGCTCATAAAAATACGATGATACGATTATGAGACTAAAAAAATCATAGAATCATTTTATGGGAATAATTTGAGAGAACTGTCATCCTATATTTTATTCTTTTTTTTTTTTTTTTTCTCTTTGTTTTGGCTTCGCAGATTGCATTTAGCCATTGACCAAGTAAATATGAGTCGAAAGTTAGGGCAACGAAGTTTCCCGCTCTTTTTCTTTTCTTCTTCTTCCTTCATGGCATGGCGCACAGTTTAGCGTATTTGCCAATTTCACGTATTAATAAGTAATCCATAGTGTAGAATCACAAGTAAATTAGTTTTTTCCTTATCATAAAATTCCTCCAGTAAAGTGATAGTAGGCTTTACTGAAGTTATAAAGGACTTCTTGGAAGAGCGCGAATAATAAAATAAATAAAAATAAAATAAAAAAGCCTTTATTTGACCAAGCTACAATCTACATTTTTCTATTTCAACTTAGATTATAAATTTATTACTTTCTATTTGCTAGGTATATACATAAGTTTCTCTTTCTTTTGATCCTAAGACTACATTATTAATTTCAAGTTATTTATAGTTAGGTTATTACAGTATATTAAGCTAGGTCCCCAATTGGGTAAAGGCCTCCTCCAAAGCTGCCCACTTATCTCTATCCTGAGCTAATTGCCACCAGTTAGGACCTGCAACTTTTTTAATTTCATCGTCCCATCGAGTAGAAGGTCTTCCTCTCCTTCTTTTACCTTGAGGTCCTGTCCATATGGTGGTGTTGAAGGTGGTGGTGAAGAGCGCGAATACTTCAGCTAAACATGTTTATTTAGATCTCCTCCATTCTTGTCACTTACACAGAACTTTAAAACACAATATACTATCACTGTTGTACTTTAAAACTCCTAAAAATGTAAAAAATGGAAAATCGAAATAAAATGACAACCTCACTTCTCCCGTTCCCGCCAAAAAGTCTTTTATTATGTTAGTATGTTACGTCATCTTACTAGGGAGGAGCAATATTTATCAATATATACGAAATATCTATATCGATGTTCAAAATATCAATATCTTAAGATATTGATATCGATAATAAATAATTATTACTGTGTTTAAAAGTTTGATTTAGTTATTGTGCTGTCGAGGGCTTGTGAAGTTTTATACATTGATATTAGAACCGTTCTTATTACAATCGTCATCGAGGCAAAGACTTCCAAAGTGTAACGCTTCATGCTCTCGGCGTTCATATTTTTTATCCTCCATAATATTGCACCCCCCCTTAGTCATAAGCTGACGACGCCCTTGTTCCCAGATGAAAGAAAGTAAGCGAGAACTGGTATGTCAGAGAAAAAAGGCTTGGCTTTGCCCATGCTAGGGGAAGGAAAATAAAAAAAATAAAAAAAAATAAAAAATACCCATGAGTTTCATGGACGCCCAAATCGCTGCACTAACTCGTCAAGTAGAAGAACTGTCTACGAAGCTGGAGAGGATGTCACGCCAACGGGAACGATCCGCCATCGGCCACAACCGCAACCGTTCAGCATCGACAAGGTCGCAAAATAATTATATGAAATTTCCTACATGTTGGTATCATTTTATATTCGGTAGTAACGCAAAAAAATGTGTAAAACCATGTGATTTCTCGGGATAATCGTAAGGCAGTCGATCCTGGCGACCGACAACTGCCTAAATACAGGTCGCTTATTCATTACAGACCAACGTACCAAAATTGAATTTTTAGTAGATACAGGTAGTGATGTATGTGTTTTTCCATATAGTGCATTAAAAGAACTTAAGCAAAAAACTAACTTTGAATTATACGCCGCAAACGGCACATCAATAAGTACATACAGGTATGCTCATCTATCACTAAACCTAGGGTTGCGCCGTGACTTTGCTTGGTGATTTATTGTTGCCGATGTTATTAAGGCGATAATAGGTATCGATTTTTTATTTTTTTACAATTTGATTGTAGATATTAGAAACCAACGTCTCATCGATAATAGTACTACGCTCTCGACCGTGGCTTTGCCTGTCGGTGTTGCTGATAACATTTCTTCGGTAAAGGTAATGTCTGGCGACACTACTTACCACAGTATACTAACTCACTTCCCTGACTACTAGCCCGTCTGGCATACCCTCTTCACCAAAGCACAATACACAACATCACATACGCACTACACCTGGACCACCTGTTTCATGTACTCCACGAAGACTAGCACCTGACAAATTAAAAATCGCGAAAGAAGAATTTAGCGAAATGTTACGTAACGGGACATGTCGACCTTCTCAGTCACCTTGAGCTTCGCCTCTACATTTAGGGCCGAAAAAAGATAATGGATGGCGACCCTGTGGAGACTATCGGTTATTAAATGCCCGTACCATTCCCGATAAATACCCCATTCATCATATACACGACTTTGCTCATAACTTGTCAGGCTGTAAAGTGTTCTCCAAAATAGACTTAGTTAAAGCCTATAATCAGATACGAGTCTGCGCAGACGACATCGAGAAAACCGCAATAATAACACCATTCGGTCTTTACGAATTCCCGTTCATGACGTTCAGACTTCGTAACGCCGGACAAACCTTCCAACGGTTTGCGGACGAGATGCTGCGTGGGCTAGAGTTCTGTTACGCATATCTTGATGACTTTTTGGTATTCTCAGAAGATCAGGTAGCCCATGAGCAGCACCTGCAGTACTCTTCACAAGACTGAAAGAGTACGGTATGGTAATAAACGTATCAAAATGCGTCTTTGGGGTATCGGAAGTGGAATTTTTGGTGTACAAAATATCAGCAGAAGGCACCACACCTCTGCCAGCGAAGGTCGAAGCCATCGAAAAGTTCCCAGTTCCGAAAACAGTGCGTGACTTGCGACGTTTCCTCGGGATGATTAACTTTTATTGAAGATTTTTACACAAAGCAGCTAAACATCAGGCTCCGTTAAATGCATTGCTAATTGGATCGGTCAAAGGATCACACCCAGTGCATTTCGACGAAAAACAACTTGAAGCCTTTAAAGCCTGCAAGAATGATCTTTGTCAAGCTACCATGTTGGCACACCCAGAATGTGGGGTAAAATTCGCTGTGGTGACAGATGCATCAGACTTCGCAATCGGTGCAGTCTTACAGCAACTACAAGGTAACTCATGGCAACCACTCGGGTTCTTCTCACGTAAGTTGACCTATGCTCAACAGAAGTACTCTCCGTATGATCGCGAACTTCTGGCAATTTACGAATCCATCAAATATTTCCAAGCAAGCAAGCAAAGCAAGGGACTTTGTGGTTTACACAGATCACAAACCTCTTACCTATGCCTTTCATCAGCGAAAAGAGAAATGTTCACCGAGACAATTCAGACATCTCGACTCATCTCGCAATTCACAACAGATATTAGGCATTTTCTGGAAAAAACAACGTAGTAGCCGACACATTATCGAGAATTGAAGAGATAGCCCAGCCAGTACATTTGAAGCAGTTAGCAAATTCACAGCAGACAGACAATGAGCTCCAACAAATATTGAAAGACAACACTTCACTGCACCTCAAGAAAATCAAAGTGCCAGGAACACACGCTGAGCTCTATTGTGACGATAAGGACGGCCTACAGAGACCGTACGTCGCAAAAGAATGGCGTAAACAGGTTAAATAAAAAAAGACTGCAGAGAATGGACTCGGAACTGCATTCCCTGTCAACGCTCCAAAGTTACGCGCCACGCAGTTTCTCCTCTAGGTAACTTTAAATCACCTTCATCAAGGTTCATGTTCATTCACATTGACATCATCGGACGGACCATCTCGCAGGGATATCGTTACTACCTCACAGCCGTTGATCGCTTTACAAGATGGCAAGAGGCAATACCATTGCAAGATATCACTACTGAGACAGTCACTAGGGCCCTAGTCAGTGGATGGATTTCTCGATTCGGTTGTCCCACCGATGTAGTGACAGATAGAGGCAGACAATTTTAATCATCCTTATTCAAAAGTCTTTCTGAGATAGTTGGATTCCGACACAGGCGAACAACCGCATATCACCCCGCATGCAACGGACTTGTTGAGCGATTTCACCGCCAACTAAAAGCAGCGATAACTTGCCATGCGAATGAAAATTGGGTCGAATCGTTGCCTATAGTTTTACTAGGTATCCGCTCCGCTCATAAGGAAGATCTTCAAGCCACTGCTGCTGAATTAGTATAGTGAACCATTGAGATTGCCCGGTGAACTCTTTCATTCTCAAGTTGACGAAACACTCGATATGACACAATTTGTGCCCAGATTACGCTCATTCGTGAAAAATCTTCAACCATCACCGGCTTCGCGTCACATTAGCAAACACTCCACCTTCATTTTCAAGGATCTGGCTACGTCATCTCATGTATTCCTGCGAGACGACATTAAAAAAGGTCACTCAAAGCCACCTGTTCAGGTCCTCACGAAGTCTTAGCACGTGAAGACAAAACCTTCAAAATAAAATTACACGGAAAATCAGTTACAGTATCAGTAGACCGTATTAAACCAGCCTACATGTTGTCTAATTCAGACACATCAACCACATACACTTTTATCACACAACCACCTTACACCGACTGTACACACAGCTTCCACTCGAACGCCAACTCACAGCTTGTCGCCAGACAAATTATCTGACCCCAAGAAAGATCCACTTCGTACAACTCGGTCAGGTCGGCAAGTGAAATTTCCTACTCGTTACTGCAATTATCGTCCGTAGTGACGGTCTCTGGAGGCGGGTGATGTGGACATACTTATTAAAATAATTAAATATTTTATACAGACACGCATACCTTTTTATATATACATTTTATTCTATGCTTACTTACAATGTTAACATTGTGCGCTTGCGCGTAATATGAGTTTTGTAAATAAATTATTGCATTGTAGCTTAGAGAACGCCCGTGTATAGTTGTTATGTACTTCTGTGATCGTATGTCGGAATAAAAATATAAAGAAATATAAATCAGTATATATTGGCGCCTTCATTACCATACGTTCTTACAACATTTATTCCACTATTTAAATTCTTTCACGACGATCATGCGAGTTTCATTGGAGTTTAAGCTTAAAAATTTGTGGCCAAATAGTATAGGGTAAGCGCTTTCTGCGGGTTTATTTAACTAGGTACTTTTAATTTTCATAGAACCTTAAAGCTAAAACAATAACGTGCTCTCGATTTTATTTTTGCTAGTTGGGCGGTTCCTGCTCTTGAACATCGACCCTCATAAATGATTGTGTGTGTATTATGACCCCAGAGAGTAGTAACATTATAATAAATGTACAACGTTATTACTATATTGGACTTTAGATAATTAGTATCTCCTTAGATCACTTAGGCTGAATCTGTGCCTGACAGGTGAATATTTCGGGACTTTTTGGCGGGAAAGGGAGAAGTGACGTGTATCATTTTATTTAGATTTTCTATTTTTTACGGGTTTTAAAGTACAACAGTGATAGTATATTGTTTTAAAGTTCTGTGTAAGTGAAAAGAATGGAGGAGATCCAAATAAACATGTGTGGCTGAAGTTTTCGCGCTCTTACAAGTCCTTTTTAACTTCAGTAAAGCCTACTATCACTTTACTGGAAGAGTGTTAGGGACAGTACGTCATTAGGCTGATGGTCTTGTTACCAATGCCTTAAGAAATATAAATAAATAAAAATGAATATTTCGCAAACATTTAATTATAATAAAGTACCTAATAAAACACTAAACAAGAATCGTTTTCAATTTCATCCTTTATTTATAAACAATTTAATGTTATAAATTAAAACAAAATTTACAGGTACTCATACATATGTACATTTAGTTACTTATATTAAAGTAGCACATAATATTAGATATTAGTAGGTATCTTAAACTAAAATATAATAAGTGCGAGTCTCTCTCTGGTACGTCTTCACGGCTAAACCGCCGGCGATTTTGATTAAATTAGGAATGGAGATAGTTTGACACGAGGGGACGGAAATAAGCTAATTTCATTTTCAAAAATCTACCCCTAAAGGGGTGTAAAGGGGTATGAATCTTTGTATGGTAAAGCTAAACCGTCGAATCGAGTAGGATTAAATTTGGTACAGAGTATACTATTTTTATCAAAAAAACATAGGCTACTTCTTTTATCAAAATACTACCCACCCCTAAAAGGGTGAAAAAGAGAATGAAACTGTTTTACAAAAAATGCTACGTGGTTTTTTATATGTGACGTCATCATAAATCAAATATGGTGGATGTTCCTTAATAGGAAATAACTTTTTTGTTCAACACCAACAATATGGGTATCAAATGAAATGGAATACGCAGGGGAAGGTTCTGTATATGTGATGACACATCCAATATGGCGGATGTTCCGCAATAGGAAGTAACTTTTTGTTTAAGACTTCGGTATCAAATGAAATGGAATACACGGGAGGTTTATGTATATTATGTAACGTGCAGCACTGCAACACATACTGGGTTTTTCGGCGGACATTAATTTTTTTGATAAAATGATAATGGTGATATTTTCGAGTTTCCTCGGGTAGCTAAATATATGACAAAGCGTTTTATTTTCAAATCCAAAATGGAGCACAATAATTTTTTGAATGAAATGACGACATAATAATTACAATAATGAAGTCTATTTTCAAATCTAAAATGGCGAACATTATTATATTGGCGTTATTTTTGAGGTTTCTCGGGGCGCCAATTAAAAAATGACGTTGATTTTGAACTCCAAGATGAAGGACGTTATTTATCATAATTAAAGGACATGGATGTCATTTTCAAGTTTATTTGGGGTGCAGAAAATGAAAATGACGTCGATTTTCAATTCGATGATGGTGGTTATTTTTTTTCTTAATAACACGACATAAGTGTAATTTTCGAGATTTCTCGAAAGCTGTCTACGAAACTTACGTCATTTTAAAATCCAAAATGAGATACATCATTTTTTAAATGAAATGATATAGGTATCATATACGAAGTTACTCATGGAAATGACGTCCATTTTCAAATCCAAGATGGTCATTATTTTTTTAGTAAAGTGATATGGGTGTTATTTTTGAAGCTGCTCCCGGTAGAGACCACGAAAATAACATATATTTTTAAATCTAAAACGTACATTAAAACATTGTAGGCTATAGGTATTAGATCTATATAATCCATATTCATACTTTCATACTAATATTATACATCCCAAAGTATAAGTATATAAGTCTGCTCGTCTGTTACCTTTTCACGGTTAAACTACCAGACCACTGTGGATGAAATTTGGCACCAGAGATAGTACGAAACCAGGAGACGAACATAGGCTACTTTTTTATTAAATATCTATCCCTAAAAGGCTAGGAAGGGGAATAAAACTTTATATGAGAAATGCTAAACCGGCGGCGGTGAACCGATTATGTTTAGTACATTGACAAGCTTAGCTTGCGGGCAACAACCTTAAGAGTCCGCCATGTAGACTTTGGTGTGTCTGGTGACTTGGATGTCGATCTGAGAAGACTGAGAGTTAGATATTTGTATACATACAACTTCAACTCTTTATCTTGAAATCCTTAAACGTCGAAACATGATTGAAAATTCAAAAAAAACAATTCAAAAAAATTTCGATTAAAAAAATCCAGAAAAAACCCTGTTTTGCACAAAAATTCAGTTGCATCTCCGAAAGTCTACAGAATTTTAAAATGGTTTTTACGAAAATTTATAGGTAATTATTATATCTTAAATTCTGTCTTAAATCTCTAAAACCAATTTCTAACTGGTAATGCAGTTTTCCTGCAAATTACAATTACGTGCAAAAACAAATTTTGAGATTTCTCCGCGCTAAAATATGATCAAACTGCAAATGCGAATATAAACTTTATTATTATCTTCATAGGGCGCGGGAGTAATGAACGAATTCGGTTGCGCTGGGCTGCATAGGCAGACTCTTAGCAGCTGCAATAGAGTTGGTAACATAGAACATGGAATGGCATGTCCTTAAAAGATATATAAAAACACAACTGACGAATAATATTAAGCGTTCAGACGAGTACTGGAGTACCACACAACGAATTGGGGGACATACCCAGTAACACTTAAGGTGGCTTGCACCAACTATTTAAACTCGATGTAAAGAACTGACATCTCGCTTGCACCAACCATTTCATAGTCGGTGTAAGCGAGATGTTTGGTGCAAGCCACCCTTAGACTGCTGATTGACTTATTAGACTGATGCTGAAAATGATTTAGGAAAGTTTCGTTCCTAAATTGCCCGAGCTGAGAATTAAACCCAAGTCTCCATTTAGGTATGATTCTCCATTTAACAAGTTAATAGTTCCTTCATATATACAATAGTTATGATTACAAAACTACTCCAGCTTTAGGTTCAAACACTAATCACGTATTTGCTTTACTGCTTTTCTGCCTCTTTGACCTTTTCGTTTCTTACAATGTGTAACTGGACCATCATCCATGACTATGACTTAAGTTTCCTATTTGAACACTCTCTTTTCTGTAACATCTAATTTAACATCCTCAGACTTCCTTTCGTATCCTCATGTTTCAGATAAGTTTTGATATTTCGACCCTTCGGTAGTTTCTTGTTCGTTTTTTCTTTGTTATTATGACTTTGTAGTTTTACATTGTTATATTGTGAAGTATAAGGCAAGTACGACTGTATTTCATCCGATTCGAGAACCACCTTCGCGTTTTCTATTTCGTTATCAGACATTTTTGGCACAGATTTGAAGAACGTCTGTAAGCAAAATGATGTATATTAAATTAAAAAAATTAAAAGACCTTGTCACGAAAATAGCCCAGATTTATATTCATTACGTAGTTATGAACATTCTGTAAAACTGTAGCTTATAAACAAACGAAACACATACAAATTGGTTCAATCGTTCAAGAGGTTCGACGTCACAGACAAACAAACAGATAGACAAAACAGCGTCAAACTTACGAAAATATTGAAAGCACTCGCATACCTAGGCGTAAGTGTGTAATTAGAATGAAGAGATTTAAGGAGGCAAAAGAATTATGTAAGGACGAGATTCTTGGCACTCAACCCTTTCTGACTACTGAGAAATAATGGCCCAAACTGACACCAGAGGTTCTGACATCTGTACACTGTCTCAAAAATACACCGATACGCATCTAATTTATGGCGAATGTCAAGGGTCTGGAGGTGTGTACAGATGTCGACATTGCAGTACTATTAGAGAGATAGACACCATAAGCTGTAAGCTATATAACAAATAAACATATTGTACTATAAAAAAATATATAACAAATAATTTTTTCAATATAATTTCTGGTGTCATATTAACAATGGCTTTTGCCCCTAGTTTATATATGAGTATATGATTTAAGTTACAAAAATATTAACAGTATTGAGACCTGACGGCCAAATTTGAGTGTTTTTAAATAAGTTTCTTGAGGCGGGCACACGTTTAATGAATGTGAAATTGAAATATATATTTCTTTATACATTTACTATCGACTGCCTAAAACCATAACGCAATTTATGTATTTTCATTCGATACTTTTTTTCTGCAATATAATGACTTTTTGAGAGAATTTTAAGTATTTTTCCTAAATTACTTGAGTAAGTTACATAAAATGCGGCTACCAGGAAGACAATACAGTTTATTAAATACTGGTTAAAGGATATTTTATTATGTGAAATAATATTTCAGTTATAACGATATATGTCGCTTTCGGGTGGCGGAGTGTAAGGGAGGAGCCTACGCAAAAAAAAACTTTTTTTGATAGCTTGCTGTTAATTTTAGTTTGCGATAGTTAATGGTTATACAATATTTATTGTGGATATTATTAATTTTAAATTGCACATGGTTAAAATCAGAAATGTTTTATTTTGGGAACTATCGATTTCAAATACAATAAGCTGTAGTGAATTATTAATTCTGTCGCTTATTAACATATTTCATTACATATTTACATATATTCATTTTTTAATATGAATGCAAAAAACTTACCTTTCGAGTCATCAGCAATATACCGTGGACTTTATGTATATGAGTTTTGAGTGCTGACATCCGTCCAAATCTATAAGAGAAACATTATATTGATTACCCAACTGTTACATTTACCAACCAAACATTAAAACGATAATCCTATGAATATTTCAAAATGTTAAAATATCAACATTTTTTTATCAGTCTCCCTGATGCCTTCAGCAATGGTTTTTTAATTTAAGACATTGGTAGAATTAACTTGTCACATTAGATGTGATAAATTCCTAAAATCTTTAGCTATTTTCCGCTCAAACTCCAAAAACCACTAATCGACGACACGTGTTTCGCCTATCAACGCAGCATCCTCAGGATATTCCAGAGATCAAACTCGGTTAGCTAACCAGCACCGAATCAACAAATTTTATCTTATGGACTCGGACTTCCTCATTCTGTTCCAGTTTTTTGAACCACTAAAAAAAACCACTGCGCATATTATATTTTTAAATTCAATTTTTCTCGAAAAAGAGTTTTACGGCAAAATATCCGAGATGGACTTTTTATCTAAATGATTAGATCTACCGATTGGCATTAAATAATTATAACAAATTGGCTAAAAAACGTAGACGACGAAAGAGACCGTTTGCGATTTGCAATGTTACTGTCGTCTATCGAATGCGACTGTCAACTTGCAACGTGGCTTGCTCAGGCCGGTAGAGTGAGGTGTGGGTTGAGTAATTGATGATGTTATTATTACTGTCACCTGGAGAGTGGTGTACCTAATTTGTTTAAGGGCGCCTAGTACACCTCTGCAATCGACATCTAATGGGATAATTATAGAAAGTTAATTAAATAGACATCAGAAAAACGTCACACAAAGAAAACATTTATTTCTTCTAACTTAATCTCTATGGTGGATACAATCAGTTCACTATGTATTTATTATTAAAAGTTAGTAACAATTTAAAAAGATTAAATGCTATGGTTAAACATTATCCTGTTTATTATTCTATATGTATTAAATAAAGTCACCTATTATATAACAGCACTTAGATATTAATTAGTTTACAGAATAATTCATTAGTATAAAAGTTTTACAAGTATTGAGCTCAGATATTACTTGTTATAGTTACAACAACATAATTTATTTATGTTATCTTAAATTAAAGAGAAGTATACCTAGTTATAAAGACTTAGACACCCTTTCCTTGTTTATGTACTGCATTTAAATTCTTAGTGTTACAGATACATAAACCCAAGTACATTTTATACCTTATCCAGTATTTTATTTCGCAGAGAAAAATATTTATTAGATACACAATACATTTATGTGGAGCTAATATCTAACAGAGAATCATTTATTAGTTACACGCAGAGTGTTATCAGTTTTATCACTGATCAATCTTAAGAAGGAGGTGGTCATCCACCAACTGCACCTACTCCTCAGTCTTCCCCTTTGTGGAACATCTACTAGCATCACAGCACCCACATGACCCGGCCTTCAAAGATTCCCCTTTAACAGGAACTGCGGCCTGGCCACGCGATATAGCACCCAAGTGAAGAAGACTTAGACTTCTTGATAGTCAGAGTAGTGCACCAAACCATTCTAAGAACTATTGTGATTAGTTCATACTGAAGTTTAGCTGAATGTTGAATAGATTTTAACTACTATTCCTAAGTATTCATTACTTATAGGGACAGGAGGTCCACCTGGTTTCTATAGGTGTCCTTTGAACTCTGTAACAAGCACATGTAGACATTAGGATCCTATTCCCTAGTCCTATCATCATTGCTTGCCCTTATCTACAGCTACAGTACTCACCATGGGATCCACCATGAGATTACCTAAACTACTTTAACATATTATTAACTAACTCATTTAATCTAATTGGGGTTGCTACTCCCAAACAAATACAGCTAAGACTATCCTAGGCGACATGTGGCCTAACTTTAAGTTTCTTCATGAGACTTTGTTGAGGCAGCTTGTCCCGCAGCAGAGAAAAGAAAAAGGAAGCTATCGGATACGAGACGCTTTTTATACCCCACGACGAAGGTCACCTATGCTCCTACTCCTGGAACAACTAGTGTAGAGACAGTGGTCGACAAACCCTATCCAAAATTACACCTACCTAGCGAGTCGATAAAATTCATTAATTTTTTCTAAGTGTATGACGTTTATGTCAACTATAGTTTTAGTATTATTCGTTCGTACTAATAAGTTTATTAACTAGAGACCTAATATTTCATCAATTTAGAGCTTATTCTATCTAATAACAAAGGCTACATATTTAGAGTCTATCGATATGTTTATCGAACATATCCTTACATCCATACCTCCAAGTATAGACAATCTAGACCAACGGTACATTTGTTATCGAAGCCGTGTGCGTGTTCTAGAATGTTACAGAAAGTTCTATTTACAACCGAATTATTAACAATAATATTACTAAAGGAGGTCTAGATAATCAGTAGGCTATCACTTTTACATTAATAATACTCAATACTCAAAGATATTATATTTATGACAAATTTATTCCTGCTGAAAGACTTACGGTCAATGCTTCAAACGATATTTAAGAAAGCTCAACGGGTCTACGTTGTCCATGTCCGTCTGTCATAGTGAATGTTGTTTGTAAACAATTAGTTTAACCAAGGAATGCTTTATTTTTTTTAGATAACAGAAGTTAAAAGTTAATTTATCTTTTAAGTAATTAAGTGCCTCTATAAATATTATAAGTTATTGTTCCCCACGTCGATGGAGACTCAATATGACTGCTACAAACTTACATGTCTAATGATGTGTGGTTAACATTGAAATACAAACTCTTTTGGTGGTAACACTACCATAATATGGACATGCTCGTGTCACATTAACTCTATTGTTCTTTCAAAATTCTGTGGAGACGCTAAGTTCTAATAGTTTCCATGGTACATTCAAATAAATTTTGTGTAGTGAAAAGAATTTATAAAATAGGTAAATATTTTTATTTAAATAGTATATATTTTTTGTTTCGCAGTGGTCTTAGTCGCTAAACTTTGTTGTTTCTTCTATTTCAATTTCTGATTGTCCTTATCTACAAAATTTCCTTATTTTTACTTTTATTCTTCTAGACGACATAAACCGGCACGATTGTTACCTAAAACTTGCGGTTAGCATGCGACAGCCAAATATCGCGCGATATCTGTTGTCAAAACGAGAATTTGTGTAATGTAATTTGTACAGTGGCGCTAAGTCTACCATGAAAAGTGCATTTTGCTGTAATGGCGCAATAGACACGCAATAGTCATACACGATACCTCGCGTGGGTGTCGCTATCTGCAAACTTTTAGGTAATAACCGCGTGGATCTCTTACAGGCACATTTCTGTTATAAATGCAGATGCACAAGTTCAGATAACAAACAAACAAAATAAAATTTAATCAATAACGGTTCCGTACTTTCTATTCAAAATTTAACATCTTTTAGCAGAATTTCAGTTTTTATTTTATTAACTCCATACCACACTGCCAATGTGCATTTACATTTCTTGCAGATATGCATTTGCCCTTGAGCCTTTATCAACCAGTTCTTATTTACATTCATATATATTTTCGTTCTTTTTATTACTTACTAAAAATGCATTTTTCCCTGTTCAGTTGTAGCATCTATATAAATTTTATACAGCGTCAGAGGACATTTTTTTTATATTAGCATTGCATTATCAACGCCTATTCCATTAGATGTTGCTCCTAAAAAAGAATGGTGCTCCTAAAAAAGAATGGTTCTCATCAACGATAAGACCGCATTGTCGAATTTCATATTCATGAGCTTTTCTCAAGGGTATTATCATCATTATGGGTATCCTTTTAAATAGAATTGACGTGTAGCTGCCTAGTTAGTATCTATTGTGAGTCTTAATTCTAAGCGTTAGGGTTCGTATGTCCTATTGGTGTAATGTTCTTTTTAGTATTTTTTCATTTTCTCATTAATATAACTGTTTTTGAAAACTTTTTAAAGATAAATAGAACTGCTTTTCGTCATTAAAAGTAAAAGAAACAAAGCAAAGCGAAAGATAAATTGCAATAATTAACAAAGAAATTAGTTTTATGTTGTTTTACATATGAATTATTAGAAACTATTCAGGGTTGATTTTTATTCAGAGACGTTGCATAATACACTAACAAGCGATAGCTAACTCAAAACCAGAAATTAATAACTACAAGCGAATAATCATTTCCGGTCCCTCTACTGGACACGAGGTGCGATGCGAAAAGCGACCCCGTTTCTATGTACCCGAACCCTCTAAGCATTTCTTTCTTTATTTTTACAATAACACGGTTATCCTACATTGCCATATTGTATATTTATTTATTACTTATTTTGTTCACATGGGCTACACCTCATATATTTCTAAGAGATTGCATTTCTACTGCGCATTATTACTATTACCTAATTTCAGGTATATCCAGCCCGCACTACCGTAAAATAAATTCGATTAGATTAAACTATGGTTAAAACTGTACCTCTTGGGGCATATTTGGCAGGCGAACGGCGGCGGAAGGTTTCTGTGGACCTTGTTGATGTGCAGCAACAGACTGGACTTTTGGGCATAGCGACAATCACACTCATTGCAAGCATACTTCTTTAACGCTGAAACAAATTGAATAATGTACATAGGTACATGGATTCCTGACACATTTACCAAATTATTGGCATGCAAAATTTAGAAATAAAAGAAAAATAACAATAATAAATACAGAAAAATAACATTTAGTAAGCAGCCATTCGTGCAGAACGACCCGAAATTTATCGGATGTCAGACATTTGATATTATCTGGTAAATGATTATATATGCGAAAAAGCATTGACGTAGCGTTTTTATCATATATATCAGTTTCTTGCCAGGCAGTACTAGCACAGTACAAGTAAGCATACAGTATTCTATCTCGGCAGTGTCCTAGAGATAATTACCTACGGTCGCTCGGTACGTAAACGCGCAATAGGGCTTCCGATTTGGACTGAATGTTTTTCTTGGGTTACGTATTTGATAATAGGTACTATATTAAATTGTCATATTATCTTTTCATTTTATATTATTGCAAATTTAATAAGTTTTTATTTATATAATTTTACTAGTATTTTATATCTAGTTTCAAAAGTTTGTGAGTTAGTATGGTGGAAACGGACAAAAAAATGCATTTTGTGTGCAGTATAATTAAAAATGCAATAAATGAACTAGATCATTATGATAATATATTTCCTAAAAATTAGCAACAGAAAAATATTTCCGGTTTCTATATAGATGTATTCAAACATCCATACACTGAACATTATGCTCGTAAACTTGATTGACATCAAATTTAGTCAGTAAATGCGCGGGAGCTTCTCATACCGACCGACGATAACCGCGGCACTCTGTCGTACTGTCGACTGTCGTATGCCGAGAAATGCCGAGATTTCGAGCGCGTCGTTTGGGAACGTTTGTATGAAGATAGAATACTGTATGCTTACTTGTACTGTGGTACTAGTCTATTGGGATATCTTACATTAGTCCTACAGTTAGATTTTTTCGTTTGAAATAATTTTGGATGTGTTTTTATAAAATTACAAGTTTCATATATGTATAAGGAAGGAATATTTGTTATTTGAATATCTGTTGTCAGTATTTTAAGTTCTCGAAAAAAAGGCTTATAGGTTGTCAAAGAATTTATATTGCACAAAACTCTTATACACTGCTTTTGTGCTATAAATAATCTACTTAGTATAACACAGTTTCCCCACAATATTATACCATAGTGTAGATTCGAATTTACATATCCATGATAAGCTTTTAGTGCAGTTTTCCTATTAGACACTTTAGTCGATCTCCATAATGCATAAGTAAATCTATTTATTTTCTTGCATAGGCTGTCCACATGTGATTTCCAGGAACATTTGTCATCCAATGTTATACCCAAAAATTATAATTTCATTCGCTTCTGTCAATAGTATATTATTATGTGTCAATTTTAAATCTTTTATAAGATAAAACTCCTCAAGAAGTCACTTGGTTCACAGAGATTTACGATTTATGGAGAGATTTATAGGTTCAAAGATTTTGTCAAAGATGGGAATGAGGTGCCAAAATTATCTCATCTGTACTTGTGTAATCACTAACCATTTAATAACTTCATGTCCTTGATGACTTCATACTCAAACTGTTACAAGATCGTGTTAAAATAGTAATACACAATTTTTATGAATAAATGTATCCAAAGCGGTAGTACAGTTCTCATCGAGAGTTTGTGCAGAGAAAATATAAACCACAGAAGGAAACACTAGACTGTTCTTAAAACTATGTACCACTTACACTCTGGGCACATGTAAGCTCTAGGGTTGTATTTGACAGGTGCCTAATGAATTTGAAAGTCTATATTATATAGTTATTTTTAACCTTTGATACAGTAGTATTGCATAATTCATATCTTTTCTATCGAATTGTGAAGAAATGCTACTATGCATGAGACTCGACAAATGCCATTAAGCAACATTTCGACACACTAGTTCAGTTACTCAAAGATTGTACCTCATGATGGTTTATTGTGTAGCCTAGAAATTTTGTTGCTTTTCCCACAAATTTATTAGAAATTAATATGTACCGTTCAAACAGTAGTAATCAAATTAATTATGCATCTGTGAATTATTGTGTTGAGAACTTTCGTTTGAGTACCTATGTTCCGATCGCCCACAAAACCATCCCTGATACTGCATCTATAGTATCAGGGATGCGAATTAGGTTGGGTCAGGCATATAATAATCCAAAAACTGTAGACGATTTGATTAAAGAAATAAAAAAGACTGTCGATGGTATTTCTAAGTAATGAGACTATAGAACACGTTTTCGACAGTTTTGTAAAGTGAATAGAGTTGTGTGGTGATTCAAATGGTTCTTATTTTAAAAATATATAATATAACTGATGTTGTCATTTTTATGTTTTTATTTTAATTTATAATTTGTTATATTTAAACATGTTTTTTTTTGTAATGAATATACCTAAAATAAAATATTATGACAAATTTCTTCTATTAAAAAAAATAATGCATTGATACGATTCCTATACTTACTGCAAAATACCAATTTATTAGTTTTCACACGTTCATATTGGACACCTTGTATAAGTATTTCGTACACATACGAAATATTTTATGGTCATTAAAGCAGTTATTTGATAAATAATCATGTTGCTCAAAAAACACTTTCTTTCTTTCCTAATTTCGGCAGGTTTTCTGCCAAAATTGAAACTAAATCGAAATTCCAACTTTGCGCCGAAACTGGCTGTACTTAAAACCGAAAGCTCCGGCAGACACTACCAAAAAAACTCTTGCTGTCTCGCTTACACGTAGACATTTTGTTACTTAAATCCGTCCGGGTTGGCTAATTAGCAAAGTTTTGGGGTGCCACTTTTCGAGCGCATGTAACTCATCTACCTCTTTTGTAAATATAACATCATTGGTATAAATCTATTTCGTAAGAGCTCGTAACATTTCCGAGCGATGATAATGCCGCAATGCCACAATTTCCTTGACTATGGTCTAGCACGTCGCCTTCTTCCGCATATCTTCCGACACATAATAAGCTTACTACATTTCGTTAAAAAAATAAAGTAGTTTTGAAAAAAAATATAAAGCTGGACAATGCGTTAACAGATTAGTGACATTATTATAAGCCTACCGATATGAATAATTCTCTCGATATGGCACTAATACTTCGCCCTTGTTGGGACAGAGTAATCATTCTGTAACGGTCGTCAGTAGAAATTGCTGGAGGCATTTTCCAAATGAAATAAATAAATAAAATAATTTCTCCTTAAATTTTTACAAAGACATATGATTGACATGTCGTTCTTTTTTGTGTCGCGGTTTCCTTTAAAAAGAATATAATACGCTAAGGCGGTTTCCTTGGTTCCTATACCTCTACCTGTTTAATTTTAGAATTTGTAGTAAAAACTTTCCAATTTTAGTATTGAATTTTAAGTGCTTGATGAGTAAGAGTCGAATGTATGGCGGTAGGTCGGTGCGAACGATTTATAAATGTATGGTTCCGTGTATTGGGATTTTGAGTATTTTTTAACTTCAGTTTATTATCAAGTAGCGACCGCCCGCGGCTTCGTGCGCAAGAGCTCGACTTTCCCGTGGAAATCACTTACTTTCTCACGACACACACACACACACGCACACGCGCACGCGCGCACGCACGCACGCACGCGCGCACGCGCACACGCACACGCACACACACACACATTTTGTTCTTAAATATTTTCTTTCACTGGTCACAAAGATTGGTTTTACATAAGCCTAGTTTGGGAGTCAGGGTCTTATTTTAATTTTGTTTTATGTACAATCTTATAATGCATATACCTATTATTAGTTATTAACAAACTGTTACTTATTCAATAAATCATTCATTCATTCATTCAATTCGAATTGTCTATGGAAAAATATTCTCTGATTTTTTTGAGTAGTTGAACAATGACTCCTTGTTGTCAATGGCTTACGTTTGTCAATGCCTTATTTAAGTCAATGCTACCATCGGTTTATTGTGACGCTGTATTAGTTTTATTTATTATCGAATCATAAATCGATAATAAATGACATAATCCGACATAAATTAATCGCACTCGCTAACAACTCAATTTATCGTCATTTGTGTTTTTTTGGAATATCTTAGTTGACTATCATTCTGACCATCTAGTAAATTTTTTTTAGTATTTGTCTATTCCATCCAATTAACTTAAAGAAATTAACACAAATTATGAAGTGACTTAAAAAAATTTATTCGTGACCTACGACCAAACCACAAGGGTTCCAAGTTTAATTATGCATGCATAAATTGCAGTTCATTTTTATTTACTGTTCTTTGGCACATGTCGCTCTTCGATTCTCGTCATTCGTGTTAGTTCGGAATAGGAAGATTACCGATTTGTATCCCGTACGTTTATCTTTCAATTTTGAATTTAGAAATGACAAAGACACCAATAGAAACTTCAATTTGCTGACTTTGTCGAGTCGATAAAACAGTCTATTACACAGCAAATTCAAAGGTTTTTTAAACTGCTAAACAAGAATGTACTTAATCCGCGCACAATGTAAGGTTTAAAGGTTTTCAATAATTGCATCAATCTGTGAACTTGTGATTTAATTTTAATTTAATGGAATTATGTATTAAAAGATTTCCGCAAGAGTACATCAGAATACATAGTGTATTTACTTAAATTTTTTTGGTAAGACTTACAGATTTAATGTTCAAAAATATCTAGGTTACATATTTTATAATATAAATTATCTATATAATTTAAATAAAATCGTAAAAATCTATTTTCTTCATTACCATATCTTTCTTTCTATTTCCACACCACTTTCGGTCTTTTCCACTCACAATAATATACAGTAGGAATATTTTATGAAATAGTCTTACGTTGATGTATGCCCATGTGTGCAATGAGTGCCTCTTTCTGCTTGAAGCCTCGCTGGCAGTGGTCACAGATGTACTGCACGTTAGAGTGTGTCTTCTCATGTCGCTGAAAATTATTATTAATTACATTTATTCAATTCTCTGAAACTGTAGATATAATATAATAACTGTAGGGAAAAAAAGACGAAGAGAATCTCGTCCATCTTTCGTTTTTTTGGACTTGATTAACAAAACACATTTTTTTATAAACTTATACTTTTATAAGAGTTGACTTTTATAAGTCTTAATTATTTCGTCAATTATATTGATTAGTCTTATTTATGTAGATAAGACATTTGTAAATACCCTGATATAGCGAGCGACACACGACAAAACGGCTCGTATTTTAGTTACTGTAGTACATTATTGTTTTCAAACGTGCAGCAAAAGTGATAGCAACAGTAATTCAGTTAAAAAATAGTCTATTACAACAAGAATGTACTTAATCCGCGCACAATGTAAGGTTTAAAGGTTTTCAATAATTGCATCAATTTGTGAACTTGTGATTTAATTTAAATTTAATGGAATTATGTATTAAAAGAGATAACATTAAAAGCTAAAAATGGATGTTGAAATGGCTCCAATTAAACTAAGTATATCCTGCTTTCTAAATAATTGTGTTACATGTATAAGCTTTTACAGAAATATGTATATATAAGTAGTTGACACTCACCTTAAGCGTATGTAAACTTGTGTAAGCGTGTGGACAATGCTTACACCGGAAAGGCCTGATACCTTTATGGTGATTTAAGTGGGACATCAAGATGGGCTTTGAGCTGAACACAGCAGAGCATTGGTCACAGAAGAACTGCCGTGGGTAATATTTCGATTGTTTCCTGCGTAATGAATTTTTGTAAAAACAATTACGATTACAATATTTTAATGCCTGTGAGCCTGCGAAAACATAAAAGACCTTTAGCAGGCATATGCCACTTTGCACTAAAGTATAATTTAATTATCCACAGCGCAACACTACGCGGCGGGACATCAGTCATCGCGTTCTCGAGAGCAGAGTGTGGCAACTTTTTAAGGAGCTACTGTCCATACATACATAGAAAAAATTTTAAGAAAAAAATCAAACCGCCTTAAAAAAACATTGAAAAGTACAAAATAACTATGCTCTACTAATCAAAACTCAAGGACAATAAAAATAACTTTATAAGTACGATAAACATACCTATAACATTAAATTTATGAGTCACTGAAGTCGGTGCCAAGCCTACCAAACTAATAAACTTTCAGTTGTTGCACATTGGTTTGGCAAACTGATGCAACTCGGTCGAAACGTCAAGCCAAAATAAAAGATAATCGCGTTCCCGTATTAGATATTTTATGTATTTGTTTTTCTGTTTTCTTATTATTATCCAAAGGATTGATAAAAGTTGAGAGGAAAAGGTAGGCTTTTGTTCTCGATAACAAATAATTATAAATTGTTGTAATATAATATCTACATTTAATTGTAATAAAAACTCGTCATTGAAAATAAAACATCATACTACAACCACTATTCTGTTTGTTTCATTAACTTTCCAACTTCCATTACTTTGTTATCGACTGCTCTAAATAATAATACGCGAAAGCATATTATAAGAACATGGAGCACTCCACCTATAGAGCCGAAATATCGGTCCATCCTACACACCACTGCTCAGTTTTTTGACAGTAACAAATATCAACTCTCGCTTGCATTAAAACAGTACTGGACCTATATCTTTCTGAAATACCATATATGGAGATTGTACACCTCCATATATGGTATTCAGAAAGACATTTAGATACTTACATAACGGTTTCCGGTTCTATTTGGTGGTGTGACAAAAACAGCAATAAATCAAATTATAACACAGACACAATCTCATTTCATCAGTAAGTAACAATATATACAATTTTAAAATTGACATTCATTTTATCACGGGTCAAGTTAAACTGAACATTCAATTGACGTGATCGATTACGTGTATCTATACATCTCGTTTTGACCAGTGCTACCTCTATTACGTTATCTCAGTCTATTCATATGCACATTTAGGTCTTGTAATAGTGTGTGTGTAATCAGAGCGCAGTAACCGTAGCAGTGTTTAGACGTAAATTGATTTCAAAGAAAATAAATGACATTTCCTCTCTATAGGTTGAGTGCTTCATGTACTTATAAGAATATATTATGCTTAGTGAAGTATGATTTAAATTTCCCCACCATTTTAGTTTACGGAAGTATTAACTTGGAGTATTATATTGTGTTCTGTGTTCGAGAGTTACAAACAATATAACGTTTCATGCGCTTTCTCAAGTACCTATTTACGTCGCCAGCAGAACAGTATGTCACAGAATAATTAATAGTATCACATTTCAAATATATGAAATAAATGAAAAAATTGACCATTTTTAAAAACACGACAGAAGAATCGCCACATGCTGACATAAGGACTGTTTGATGCGAACGTAGGAAAGAAAGTTTATATTTTCTTTACATCCTTTATTTTTTCACTTTTGGGAACTTTAAAGTACAAAGGTAACAATATATTATGCGTTAAAGTTCTGTATTAATGTTGAAGAACTGGAAAGTTTGAGTAAACATGTGCAAATAAAATTTTCTTGTTCTTCCAATAAGTCTATTTTAACTCTAGTAATTCGCTTCATTGGGGAGTGTTAAGAGAGAGACGTTTTACATCAGACACACCACTTTTTGCATGAGAGTGGCTCTTGCCATTCTTCTAATATATTAGGTCTTTACCTATGAAATTGCCGTTTAGTATACAAAAAGTTAGTCTTTTTTTATATATTTTTTTATTTCTATTAATCAAAGTATGCACCCATGCATCGATGCATCTCTGCCAGCGCAGTGGTAATTTCTCAATGCCCTTCTTGAAGAAGTCAGGTATACGGGAGGTAACAAACTCTTCAAAGGCATTTTGTTCTGCCTCTCACCCGAGAGGCAAGTCCAAATTTTGAAAATAATAGAAGTCTGTCGGCGCAAGGTCTGGTGAGTATTGACGCAAAATTTCCAACCCTAGCTCTTGTAGCTTAGAGACCGTCTGTTGTGCCGCGTGAGGTCGAGCGTTGTCGTACAGGAGCAGCGGGGACGAGCGATTAAACAAGGCTGGTCGGAGATTTGCGAGCTTCTCCATTTCTATCATTGTGTCCAGTTCCTCACAGTACACATAAGCAGTAATGCTCCTGCGATTTGGTAAGAAGCTGTGATGAATTACACCGGCACTAGACCACCAAACAGCAACCATCACTTTTCCAGGGGTAAGTTTTCGTTTGGGGCATTGCCTAAGTGCTGAATCAGGGTCTAACTAACATGATGACCGCTTACGATTGTCAAAACGAATCCATTTTTCATCGCAAGTGACAATGCGGTTCAAAATCCCTTCGTTTCTGTGTCTATTAAGCACCGCAAGGCATACCTCAACGCGTTCGTCGCGTTGGCGATCGTTCATTTCATGCGGCACATTAAGCTTTGTTATCTTGCAAATTAGACGCAAATGGACCAATATTGATTTGATGTTAACATCGAAAGCTGCTGCTAACTCAGCAGTAGATTGAGTATCGTCAGCTTCCACTATCGCCTTTAATTCATCGTTGTTGAGTTTAGTTATCGGACGACCACGGGATTCGTTTTTCAGATCAAAATTTCCATGTCGGAAGCGTTAAAACCAATATCGGGTCGTGCATTCGTTTGTAGTGTTCACTCCGTACACGTCGTTAATGTTGCGAGCCGTTTGTGCCGCATTGCTACCGCGATGGAACTCGTATTCCGTAATTACTCGTATTTTTATCGTGTCCATACTGATGAAAAAGATACAAATATAGTGAAAACAAAACACTAATCAATAAAGAAATGACTGAATTTGAAAACAAAACATATTTTAAAATAAAATTCATTTGAATTTAGAATTTATTTGCCAGCCATACACAAATTACATTTCAAATGGCCAGTATTGTGGAACGGCAACTTCATAAGTAAAGACCTATTATTATTAAATAAGTTGCCAGTATTTAAAAGACAAGAAGACTTCTTCTGAAGGAAATGTCAAAAGCACTAGTATAGCTCGGCGAAATGTGTATATGGAGAATGATGTGATGAGTTTTTGTGCAAAAGCAGTTTGAACATAAAGGTTAGTAGGAAAAAATTGATCAGCAACAACGCGGTCGCTTTATGTACTGTATTTGTTCTTTGAACTAGGTAGAATACATTCAGTCGAGAAAGTATCGGGAATGGATGATTTGTTTATGGTAAATAAAGAATATTATTTGGACATTATGCGGCGTTTAAGAGAGCAAGTTCGACGATAAAGGCCAGATTTGTGGAAAGAAAATTCTTGGATTTTGCACCACGATAATGCGCCTTCGCACAAGGCCATCATTGTGAACGAATTTTTGACCAAAAACTCAACAAATACCATCGAGCAACCACCTTATTCACCAGATATGGCTCCAGCCGACTTCTTTCTTTTTCCTAAACTCTAATTACCACTTCGTGGCACCCGTTTTCATTCGGTAGAAGACATAAAGGAGAATTCGTGGCAAGTACTGAACTCAATTCCGGAAAAAGCGTTTAAAAAATGTTTTGATGATTGGATTATTCGTTGGCGTAAGTGTATCGTTTCTGAAGGAACATACTTTGAAGCTGATAAAATAAATTTGGATGAATAACTAACATTTCGTGTATTATTGATCTTTTCCCGGTACTTTCTTGACAGAGTAGTATATAAGTCAACACAATATATTTCTAACAATATCAAAGGAAGTACTTACTTTTGTCGTTTCTCGTTTGGATCATACTGCAGGAACGGTCGACTGCGGGCTTTACGCCCCAGAAATATTGCTCTAGCCTTCAACACGACGACAATATCGGGAGCCATACAGCGTTTTTCATGTTTATATAAAACTGATTTACTGAAAACAGCAGAGAAAAATAAAATTATTGTTATAGTACTATTTTTTAATATGAACACTGAGATTGGTACGTGGTAACTCGCGATGGCCATAGCGGCGGTAACGATGACATCTAATGATTAATGCCAGTAGAGACGAAAAATAATAATAGTCGCCTAATTATACTGCTCTATTATTTTACAATTAATTATTCATAACTATTCTAATTACTTTGAATACTTATTCAGATCATTCACGACTTTATTTCTTCTCGCCAGCACACCGACGACTTGGTGATGGATGCACCAATAAAGTTGGTGTCCTATGCACGGATTTCGATCTTTAATGATAAATATTTTGTTTCTGTAATATGAAGCATACTAAATCCACACTAATCCACACTAATACTATAAATGCGTAAGTCTGTCTGTCTGTCTGCTTTGTTTGTATGGCTAAACCGCCCGACCGATTTTGATGAAATTTGGCGTGGAAATAGTCTAACACCAGGGGACGGACATAGATTACTTTTTTTTTCAAAAATCTACCCCTAAGGGGTGAAAAGAAAATGAAACTTTGTATGGGAAATGCTAAAACTACCGGACCAATTTTGATGACATTTGGCGTGGAGATAGTCTGTATATGTGACGTCACCATAAACCCAATATGGCGGATGTTCTATGATAGGAAGTACGTTTTTTGTTCAACACCAACAATATGGGTGTCAAGTGAAATGGATAACGCAGGAGAAGGTCTGACTCGAGACGTTCAGTTTAGCGGTCATCTGGCAAGTAAAGCTAAATTAGCTTCGAAAAAGCTGTGGGTGTACTCAGTAGAGCTGGACAGTATTTCACCTCAAACCATCGCCTACAACTTTACAAGGCACAGGTTAGGCCTCACATGGAATACTGTTCCCATCTCTGGGCTGGAGCGCACCAGTATCAACTCCTTCCTTTTGACCGTATACAATGTAGAGCGGCTCGGGTTGTCAGCGATCCGGTACTCTCTGATCGGCTCGACTCTCTAGCCCTGAGGAGGGACATTGCGTCCCCAAGCATATTTTACCGCATCTATCATGGGGAATGTTCTGAGGAATTATTCGGTGTACTGCTACTGAATTCCATTACCGTACGTCGTGCAATCGACTGTATTTCCATCCCCACCACCTTGACCCCTTGGCCACGACCTCACTGGTCGCGCGTCTTGCGTCTGCGACCGCGGAGAGAATAATTGTGAAAAGTTATTTCGAGTGTGCCATGAGTCGCAGCGGCGAGAGGTAAGCGGCGCGGAAACGAGCACGCGACCGCGGCCAGTGGTAAGCGGGGAGGCGTGAGTGTGAAACAAACGGTCTAAGCTATAGCGAGGATGCCACGACTCAGAGCGGCGCGTGTGTCGAATGCGACAGACGAATTTAATATCGAGCGTCTTGAATAAGTAATTTTGTTTTTTCGCCGCGCAATCATGAACACAGAAATTTAAGATCTGCTACATGTTTGGCAAGTCATTCGCAACATAAAATGTAAAATGTTATTAAGACGTTGTGGGACGAAATAAATCTAACTTTTCCAGGACAACAAGGTAGGTATCTCACTATTTGTTTTATTTGTTTAAGCTATTAACACCTTTATTTTGAAAGTGGATGAGTTTCCTTGCCGTAAATTCAAAATATATTCAACAAAAAAGAAATTAAGCTCTAGACACGGTCGTGCCACTCTTGATAAAGACATTCTGAACACGTCCGATGCGGTCACAACACGCACACGCACCTACGAGATGCACCGCCTAGGGTCGTAGCCAAAGCCTGATGGATGACGGTCTACAATTGTGCGTTTTTTACGACATTTTCAACCACATACGGCAATTTTGTGGAACCAGCTTATAGCAGCGGTATTCTCGGATCGTTACGACTTAAGGACCTTCAAGAAACGAGCCTACTCTTTCCTTAAAGGCCGGCAACGCACCCGTGATTCCCCGAACTTTGCGCGTGTCCATGGGCGGCGGTGATCACTTTCCATCAGGTAACTCGCTTGCTCGTTTGCCCCCTCCGTCATAAAAAAGAAGGGGAAGGTTTCTGTACATGTGATGTCACATAAATCCAACACTGCGGACGCTCCGCGATAGGAAGTATCTTTTTGCTTAAGACTTCCAGCAATACGTGAATCAAATGAAATGGAATACACAGGAGAAGGTTTCTGTATAATTTGTGACGTGCAGCGTTCCAACACATATTTTAATTAATTTTTTGAATGAAATGATAATGGGTGAAATTTTCGAAGTTCTTCGGGGGAACTAATTATGACAAAGACGTCTATTTTCAAATCCAAAATGGAGATGATTTTTTGAATAAAATGATAAGCGCGTATTATGGCGTATTATTTTCGAGATTTCCCGGTGTGCTAATAATTATAATAAAGATGTCTATTTTGAAATCTAAAATGGCGGACACTACTTTTTCAATAAATTGATATGAGCGTTATTTTTGAGGTTTCTCGCGGTGCAAATTCGAAAACGACGTTGATTTTGATATCCATGGTGAAGGACGTTATTAATTTTAATTAAATGACAGATGTCGTAATCAAGTTTATTTGGGGTGCAGTAAACGAAAATGACGTCGATTTTCAAACCGTTGATGGCGGTTATTAATTTTTTTAATAATACGACAAAGTGTAATGCTCGAGGTTTCCCGGAAAGCTGTTTACGAAAATGAAGTCAATTTTCCATGAGGAACATTTTTTTTTTTAAATGAGATGGTATAGGTATCATGTATGAAGTTACTCATGGAGATGACGTTCATTTTCAAATCTAAGATGGTAGATATTATTTTTTTCAGTATAACACTTAGAAAAACCCCCGACTCAAAAAAGACCTCCAAAAAGTAAAAAAACAATATGTACCTCACTGCCCTTTAAATTTGTGATAAGTTTCAATATAAATAGTAGTAGTAATATATCCAAGCGTCGTCACGTCGGGGGACCGCTAAGTTTACTTGTATTTAAATTTCATACATTCTTTGTCATTTTTAGTTGTATTCTCTTTTTATTAAGTACTTTATTTACTTAGCAAATAAAGTAATAAATCTTATCACCGCACCAAATTTTATCATTACCTAGATTTAGGGTTCCCCATATAAAGTTTCATCACCCTTTTCACGCTCTTAGGGGTAGATTTTTTTATAAAAATATAAAAAGTAGCCTATGTCCATACTCTAATGTCGAAATATCTTCTTGCCAAATTTCATGAGAATCGGTTCAGCGGTTTACCATTTCCCATACAAAGTTTCATCCCCTTTTCACCCCTTTAGTGGCAGTTTGGCATTGGAACCCGTATAAGTAACCCGCGCACTCCCATCGAGCATCATGACCATTACATACTCGTCTGGCAGACACTTACAACTGCCAGAATACGCTGGCTGTTTACGTATATTTTTAATACTATTAAAAACAATATTCCCTCAAAATTTCAACTATGTGGTAGCAGGTTATAAATTACACATACACAAATATAAACACACATGATTAAACATCAACATTTATATTCACTCACACATTCTCAAACTTGTCCTTTTTTACCAAATTAATTTTAAGATACGCATTTTTAATTTATTTATTTTCTTTCATTTTAATTTATAATTACATTCAGTTTAGATTTCATATGTAGCATAACTTTTCGTTATTTTTTATTATTGTATTGTGGTTTTGTCAAATTAGTTAAGTACGCTTTCCGACATGTAACGATCCGGAGAAGACTGTCTCCTGAAATACAGGATTTCCTAGTTTAGGAGGCTTTAGTCAAAGAGGCGGCTAATGTCTCGCTGTATTACATTATGGCTAGCCGTGTTGAATAACGTATGGCGCCGAATACATTCCGTCGGTTTTTTATTCAGCCGCATTCAATCTGGCTAATCGTTGAACCGCCGCATTTCAAAACGGCCGTTTTTGATAACAGCTAGCCGTAATGTAATACGGCGGATTATACAATCAGACTGCGACATATTACCAAGCGGATAAGTTTAAACAGTTTTGTATGAGAATAGCAGTTTAAGTGTTTTTAGGACAAAGATCGGGTCATTGTCTTATATTGACATGTTATTTGGAACATAGTAAAGTATTTTTTTACATTACCTACACATATTTTACATGGTAATAAGTTTTGTTAACCTATCTCTTGCCAACATTAGTTAATGATCTAATACATAATTCATTTTTAGCACTATTAATTTCAAAAAGTAGCAACAAATAATATCAGTCAATAATATCACTCGGTTTACCATCAGGTGGTATGCTCTTTAACATTATATACAGCTTCAGTTTTTGTATTTTTTTAAGAAATGTTTTTGAATGACAGGTTGAAAAGGTAATAGGGCCAGGAAAAGGGAAGAATTACTGAAGAAGACCGTATTCTTTTGAAAGAAATATTATGTTGTTTGAAGTCATATTAGGATTGTTAGTGTTCGACTGAACAGTTAGTTTTTAAAACCGAAAATGAAAAGGAAAATGAAACAAAAATCGAATTGCAGTTAATGTTTTAACTTCAGGCAAAATTGAGTCCTTTTTAATTTGAACATGATTCTTCCTTAGATTTCCTAAGTTAATCATAGCTAAAATACTCGTATGTGTTTGTGTTCATAGAAGCAGCTACTTGGTAAAATAAGTCAAAAAAACACTATCTACAGTGCTGATCGCCAACAAAGGCAGTGTGAAAACTTACGGATATAGTATCTAGTATCGGTCATAGTTTGTTAAGTTTTTTGTGGAAATTTGCCGAAATCTAAATGTCGGACATCGTTGATTACTTCAAAGCAAGGCAGCCAATGCCATAAAGAAACTAAAAAAAAATCAAATACCTTCTAAAATCTACGCCACATGCAAAACATTGAAGATAACGTTTTCCATGTTTCTCCTGATAATGTCGTGAAGCTGCAGGCATCGTCTCTGATATGGCCCCACATTTAGAACACCTGGAAAAAGAAACAATAATGAGATATTTAATTTCGAAAAACATAATTTTGGACTCCCAAGGATGACTCATAAATCTACTTTGGATGCTCATAGTAAGCTCCTGCACAATTCTTGCAGCCACTAATGCTAAAAACAGGAAGTTCTCAAAGGAGTATGACCGGCGGTATGCCGTAAAAAAACAACACCTGTGGCACAAGACCAACTAAAGGATAGGGTCGTAAATTTACCTTCTGGAAATTTGGATCAGCCTACAATAAACATCTTGGCTAAAGGTATGAATTTCGCGGTAACACCGACACGAATACCATATGAGCAGATTATTGTTAGTGTTAAGGAGGTTGTAATTCGTAACAAAATACTCTCAAGTGACGCGGTAACGCTCAGACAGGATCGCAGTTATTTTACGAAAATCGAAGCCTCCCACTAGTAACATCAAGCGTCTAGCATTAAAACATCCGGAACAATACGCACATTTTAGTGCTAAAGGCAGATAAGAGAAACGCCACTGTAGTGATGAACACAGCAGAGTACCCACGCGAAAATTCAGAATTGCTGGGTGATAACGAGGTGTACAAGCCGGTATCATACAACCCCACAGCCCGAGTAACAAGTCGGATGAGAGCTCTGATCCAGGAACACAAAGATCTTTTTACAGAAGACGAGTACGAAAACCTGTATAGGCCTCAGTCTCATCAAACAACGAAATTATATAGTTTGGCAAAAATACATAAGTCAAATGTGCTTTTGCATCCTATAGTAAGTCAAATTGCATCTCTTACTTATGATCATGCGAAGCGCGTAGCATCAGTATTGCAGCCACTTGTGGGAAAAACACCGTCTTTTGTAAAAGACTCGCGTCATTTCGTCCAGATCATACAGACGCTTACATTGGAATCGGATGACGTCATGGTGAGTTTTGATGTAGAATCTCTTTTCACCCGGATGACGTCATGGTGAGTTTTGATGTAGAATCTCTTTTCACCAATATTCTAATTAAGGAATGCTGGACGTAGTGAAAAACAGACTGAGTGAAAATGATATGCCCTTTCATTATATTGATCTCCTTAAAAACTGCTTAGATAATAATTACTTCCTCTACCAAAATCAATATTACCTCCAGATTGAGGGTGTCGCAATGGGCAGTCCTCTAGCCCCTGTACTTGCCAACATCTGGATGGAGCATTTTGAACAGAAGGCTCTCAGCTTGGGACCGAAGACCATTCGATTTTGGAAAAAGTATGTGAATGACATCTTCTGTATCATCAAGGGAAGTACGCACGAAGTAGACCAATATACGGAACACCTGAACTCCAAACCATCCCATCACCTGCAATCCGTTACGACATCATTAAGGAACAGAGCGTATGATATATGTGACCAGGAACATCTGGAGCAGAAGCTCGATTATGTTAAGGAGGTACTGGCAAAGAATGAATATCGGGTGAACCGAAGACTGCGTAGGGCTAAAGAGAGGTACAGACATACAAAGGTGAGCAGACAACCAGCTTACATACCCTATGTGAAAGGTGTGGTGTTACTGATAAAATTGGATCAGTTTTAAAAAAGTATTCAAACAAGGAACAAAGGTGAACAACATAGTGGGCACACCAAAGGATGTTTTGTCGTTGCAAACACCATGAGTCTATAAAATAGATTGTAGCTGTGGTAGTTCATACATTGGCCAAACGAAACGCACTATTGCTGAAAGGGTTAAAGAACATATTACATCGGTGAAAAACCAGCAAACAAACAAATCAGCAATAGCGGAACATCTGCTCCAATCAGATACCAATCACTGGATTGACTTTCATCGTCCACAAGTCCTTTCTACTGATCTCCACTTTTATCCAAGAGTAGTGTGTGAAGCGACTGAAATCAAGAGAAATAAAAATTTTAATCGGGAAAACGGGTACAATTTATCGACAATGTGGAATTCTGCCATTCAAGGAACAAAACCTCGTGTTTCTTGGTTAAACGCGTGGACACTGTGAGTGTACCTACTCACGTAGGTATTCGAAAACTATTTACAAATATCAGGGGTAGATGACAAAACGTCTACCTCCTCTACCTCAGACACAGAGTGAAAAGAGTGAAAATTGCTGGGACAGTTTGCTTGAGACCACGGCCGGCGATGCAACGATGCAACTCGGCCCATACAACTCCTCGGATGCAACTCGCAACTCGGTAGAAACGTCAAGTCAAAATAAAAAGATAATCACATTAAATTTCCCATTTTAGAATCAATTTATTTTACTTACTTTTACTTAAATGGAAATGGGCCGGACATGTTGCACGCCTGCAAGACGAAAGATGGACCAAGAAGATGACAGAATGGATAGGTCCAAAAGGTAAAAGAAGGAAAGGGAGACCCTACATGAGATGGGAAGACGAAATCAAGAAGGTAGCAGACCAAACTGGCTACAAAAAGCAAAATCTAGAGAAGACTGGAGTACGTTGGAGGAGGCCTTTACCTGCAGTGGGGTTCTTCTTGCAGAAGTTTAAGTTTAAAAATGTACATAAATATAATAATATACCAAAACTACACATCTCAACACTTAATAATACTACTAACCCTAAAAATAAAAATAAAACTATAGATTTAAGTACTAACAGCACGAAAACATATTGTTTGATGTTAATATTGTGTAACGGAGCAAGATGAAGTCACTATCACCAGGGTCTGCCTAGCTGACATCACATCCTACCTGCCACATCTTTTGTCGCCAAGGCGTGGGACAAATGACGTCAGCTAGTCTATATAAGCCGATGCGTGCCAAGATATGGATCATTCTTTATCATTCTGCGCTTTATCTGTTGATTGTTCGTCGTCGGCTATTCGTGACAACGTGTTATAGTTTGTAATTTGTTATTAGAAGTAAAATGTAAAAGTGAATATAGGAGTCTGTGTTCTTAATCAACGCAACAATTGTTTTAAACATATTGTTTAACCTTAATCTTTGCAAAGAAATAAAAAAGCTTTTTATTTTTATTTTATTTTGTTATCTTACTTTTACTCGATTTCGGACATATCTAGGCCTCACTACCATACAATAAAGTTGGTACCAACACCGCATTGCGTATGGCCATTTTTGCTGAGTTAGATATATTCACACAGCCTACTAATGTGGACAGAGCACCGTTCACTTTATTGTTGGCTGCTACCCATCTCTCCACATCCAACTCGCATCTTCCATCCCTCAAAAACACACTCCCCAGATATGCAATTTCCTTCAATTGTTCTAGATATTTCCCATTTACTCTTATTTCACGCTTATTTCACTTTCAAACAACAGAACCTTAGTTTTGTTCAGATTCATATTCAATCCTTTCAATTCGGTTTTCTTTCATGCATGTAACTAGTGTCTGCAAGTCCACTTCAATGTTGGTGCTATAACCACGGCGTCGTCCACTCATATCATACCACTCATACTACCTTTTAATGTCTGGAGGCAACAGCCCAAATACAGCACAAATAGCCAGGCGGACATCACGTTCCTCTGTCTGACGCCTGAATGGACTTCGAACCAGGGTGACACGTCACCATCTATTCTTACACAGGCACTGTGACCTCGATATTATGACCTCACAGCCTGCAGTAAGGGGCCCTCAAGGCCATATTCAGGCAGAAGGCTCCACAGTTTCTGTCGTTAACTCTATCAAATGCTTTTCCACGAAAGCGCAGAAAACTCTGACCTATGGCCAGAAACTTCCCCACGTTAACATGAAGCAAGAAAATCTGAACCATACAACCCCTACCATTCGTAAAATCACCTTGCGCTTCCCACAAATGCGCGCTATTTAATGTTTGAATAGACTTCGAAACAGGGACATTTATCCTTACACAAGCTTTGTGGACACAATATAATGACCGCATAGCCCGCATTAAGGGGCCGCTCACAAAATATTAAGGAAGCAGACTCCACTAATCTTATGGTTAAAAATGTCGCTCAGAGCAATCAATATTGCTAAAAGTTCATTCTATACTATTTCCAGACCAACATGGAATAAAAATAAAAAAAGAAATAAAAGCAAACTTACTTAAAATTTACATCATTCATAATGGAATAGTTGTTTGGTAGAGGTGGTGCCTTTATATTTCTCATTATCTCTACCAATGTGTCAATTAAAGATTTCTGATCTTTTTTAAACTTTGGATTTCCTTTTATCAAATCTCTAACTAGTGACTTCCGTTGCCATGGCTTCCTCGTTTTTATGCGATGGTAACTTCTGTCTTCATCATCACTGCCATTGATGTCTTGCTCTAAAGTAAACTCAAGATCAAACTGCTCAGGGACATAATCGGCATCATAATCATAGTCTTCAGAGTCTTCCAATAATTTAAAATCTGTGTTATATTCATTAGTATCTGAAGATTCAGACACTGATTCCTCTTTAATACTCATAAGGTCTATATGCTCGCCATATTCCTTGGCTAAGTTAATAAGGTCCTCAACAGTGCACGGGTTCATAACTTCTTCTTTAACAACTTCATTCTTAACTTCCAGCAGTGAATTTTGGTTTTCGATATCTGCTTTCTCATCTTTTACTATGACCACAACAAAATCGTCTTCACAGTCTTCCATTTCGTATTACGCACCTGCAAATTATTCTAACTGAAAAACATAAACAGTTACCACTAGTTAGGTAAATTACATGTTTGTATTTTGTATTTCAATTTTTTCAATCGAAAATAATTTTCCAAGAAATATTACGTTTAAACACAGATTAGAGAGACTCGTTTGAGATTCTCCTAAGTAGGGAAGGCAAGAAATATCGATACATCAAAATATCGATCATCAATATTTTTTCAGAAAATAATCTGTAGATATCATCGATATTTTTAATTTCAAAATATCGATCATCAATATTTATTTCTGAGTATCAAATGCGATGTTTTTTTAAGATCTTTATTATATTTTATATTGATTATGTATTCCACTTATTTTTGTAATGTTTTTACATCAATAAATTAATAAATGAATTAAATAAATTCTTGGGCTCAAGGGCGTCGCCAAGGGGGGCAGGGGAGGGCAGTTGGCCCCCCTAGAGATCAAATGTAGCTAGCCGCAAAGCGACCAAAGTGCGAGCAATTGACTTCCTTACCTATTAATAAATTCCGCATCGCATGACAAAACGTAAATAAATTCACAAGGTTTAATGTTTATTGTAAAAAGTATTGAAATATTCAGAATAACATTAAGATTTTGACATCCGTTTTTAAAATCGCCGCCATTTTCATCACAACTATATCAGATTTGCCATAACACAAGGCCATTAAACAGTGTAAGAATATGTAGGTAGGTATGGTGTGTGTGCATTGCATTTCTTTCTACGACAGCCGTTCACCAGCATTCACGTTACTTTTGTATAATTTGTATGCGGCATACCTAAATAAAGTAGAAGTTATTGTTACGAACATACAATTTTAATTGGTTTTGTGGACAATGCCATCTGTAAGTGTTCATAAGAAACACCTACAGTTGAATAAATCGACTACAATCCTTGTAAAACCTAGTATTGCTACTCGACGCTAGATGGAGCTTGTTCAATGAACTCTCTGGAATTTGGTAGCAGTTACTAGACCAGGTAGAATGTTACCGTACATTCTAGTATGATGTTCGTTTGGGTATATAAAGACGTGAGCCGCTGCGAGCGAGTCACTTTTTAATTGGAAGCGATCAACGAAACAAGCTAAACAAGCGAATTGGAAAGCGAATATAAGACTACCGGCTTGCCTGTGTTAGTCAATATTGATTTATATTTATTAAATAATAAGATCTGTGTTGAGTTGTGAAGTTTCTGAGTGTGTCTCCATTCATTATCTTATCAAAATGGACATCAGAAAGTTTTTTGGTAAGTTATGTACTGCTTTAATCTTGGACCTGGAGCTAGTATTTTTATTTTATTTCTCTTAGCTAATAGCTTTGGTAACGGATATACTAGCTAGAGATGTATAATAATCGTTAAGAATATCATTTTTAATTTTATCTGGCATATTTTTGATGTGGAAAGAAAGGATCGATTATGTGGAAGGGAAATGTTAAGAAAAACTATTATTTTATTAAAAACGAGTTTATTGAATCAATATCTATGAATTTAACGTTAACTAAACAGTGGTTTCATTTTCAGTAATTAATTATGAAAACATAACATAAATTATATTAGTGGTTTAATTATATACAAATTAAAACAGATCCTTGATATAAATAAAGCTAAAAAATACAACTGAGTATTTATTTTAATATTTATAAGTAATTGAACAAAACTGTTCTCCCGTAAAAATTTAATTAATTACATAAAGTTTTATCAAAGCGTTTTGTTTTGCAGGAAGTTTGAAATGAAAAAAAACTGATGGATCAAGTAGCGACAGCGATGAACAGGACAAAGTAGCGACAATATCGCATGTGTCTTCATCGGTCACCACAACCACAACAGGTCATATTCAGCCGCAGGAACTACCTAGACCAAGTTCCTCTAGATATCTGGCGCCGAATCCTGATTCATTGATGGATGACTGCAATGAAAATGATATCGGGCGATATGTTGGACGGGCACACATGTTATTAACCGAAAAGAAGAAGGAATTGATTGAAAACTGTTGGTCCCCTTCCGCGACCTATACTTTTGCGGAAGATGCAAAATATTTAAAGAGAAAATTTAATTATTCTTGGTTGGAAACATACTCTCCATGGGTGGTATATTCCAGGCGCCAAAAAGGAGCATTTTGTAAATATTGTACGTTGTTCTCACCAAATCCAAATTCATTTAGAGGCATATTGGGATCATTTACTACAAGGCCCTTTTGTAAGTTCAAAGATATTCACGAGCAGTGCAAAAAGCACATTGAAACCCACTTCCATAAGGAGGCATTGAAAGCTGCTAAATCTTTTCTCGAAGGTGTGCCTGTCGATTTGCAACTGAACAAATATTCCCAGGGAATTATTGAAGAAAATCGCAAAATTATAAAATCTATTATTTCCTGCATTACGTTTTGCGGGTCATACGACTTAGCACTGAGAGGTAAACATTATGGTGAAGGTATTCTCGAGAATTTATACAGGCTGCGAATTGACGCGGGAGATTTGATTTTAAAGAAACACATTGAGTAAGGGAAAAAGAATGCAAGCTACCGTTCAGTGGATATTCAAAATGAAATTATTGGTATTTGTGGAAGCGTTATTAAGGCTGATATTATGAAAAAAGTGAAAGAAGCAGCAGAATATAGTGTGCTAGCAGACGAAACAGCTGATATTTCTGGCACTGAACAACTATCGATTGGGATGCGATATTTTGATGAAGAAACACAGGAAGTCCAAGAAATGTTTGTCGGATTCATTGAGCTAAAAGATTTGGATGTGAAATCGATTGCACATAGCAGAGTTTTTGACAAAAGAAGATCTGAATATAAATAAATGCGTTGGTTTTGGTTTTGATGGTTGTTCAACGATGTCAGGAAAAGACGGAGGGGTACAAGCGATCTTACGCAAAAAGTACACCAAAGCCCTCTACTTTCATTGCTCGTCCCACAAACTGAATCTAGTTATCAATGATCTAAATTCACTTCCTGAAATTAGAAATGCCATGGGAACCACCAAAGATACTATAAACTTTTTTCGGGAATCAGTTTGAGGAGGAAGTTGATACCTAATATTTCCACACTTTGCTAGACAAGATGGAGTGAGAAACACAAAACCAGCAGAGTTTTTAAAGAAAATCTTCCAGTAATTCTGAAAGCCTTACAAACATTATCTCAGGAAGGAAATAGTGCAACTCGGAAAAGTGCCTTCCAACTGCATGCGGCTACTTCCAGTATTTCTTTCATTCTCGGGATTATGTTGGTAGCCAAATACTCGGCTTTGATGGAACCCGTTGTCAACGTACTCCAATCTGTAGCTTTGGACGTGGTCAAAGCCTCGGAACACGTTAAAAGGATTTTACTTTTAATTAAAAACCACCGTGAAAATCCGGAAAAAGTGACAGACGAAATTATAAAGGAAGCTACTGCTGTTGCGGAGAAAGTCTGACTGGAGGAGGACATTACATCAATGCCGCGTATTACGGGGAAACAACGTCATAGAAGCAATCATCCAGCAGAAAGCCCTTCAGAATACTGGAAGAGGTCTTTAGTAATACCATACTTGGATTAAATTATCACCTTCCTTGAAGTACGTTTTGCTGAAAAAAACACGCCATCATTGGCATTATCTAAGTTACACCCGGCGCAGATGCAAAAGATGACAACTGAAAATCTGAAACAAACTTGTGAATCTATTGCCCAGTTTTATGATTTACCGAACATAAAGAATGAAATCGAACTTTGGCAGCAATTGTGGCACGATAGGCTTAATCTAACAAATCTAACAGTTGTTGATGTCCTAAAAGAAACAAATACCTTCTTTCCCGATACGGAAAAAAGCATTGAAAATATTTATCGCTTTACCATGCACGACCTGTACAGTAGAGCGATCCTTTAGCAGTCTCAGAACACTAAAAACATGGCTAAGAAGCACCATGGCAGAAGATCGCCTTAATGGTCTGGCCATGATGAGTGTACACAGAGCTATAATAAATAAAAACCTAAATAATTTTAATGATAAAGTGGTTGAAAGTTTTGCAAAAAATCCCCGCAGGTTATGTTTTAATTAAGTATTATTTTTGTTAAAATAAATAATTATTACGGTGTTTAAAAGTTTGATTTAATTATTGTGCTGTCGAGGGCTTGTGAAGTTTTATACATAGATATTAGAACCGTTCTTATTACAATCGTCATCGAGGCAAAGACTTCCAAAGTGTAACGCTTCATGCTCTCGGCGTTCATATTTTTTATCCTCCATAATATTACACCATTGCCCCCCCCCGCCCCCTTAGTCATAAGCTGGCGAAGCCCTTGCTTGGGCTTAATATAATATAATAAAAAATTCTTAATAAATAGGGTTCTTCATTATCGTCAAAAAGACTTTCTTCGACTGTGAATTTAGCTGTGCCAGATAATAAAAATGGGTTAACCGGGGAGCACATCAAAGAAATAGTGCTTCTGATGTCTATATCTGATGACTATTGGTTTGAATAATATGTGAATAAGAAACCAGTTTAAATTTTTGATTTTACTAAATATTTGTTCTTTCTCTACTAATAATACTTGAATATGTATTTTATAATTGTAATGTTTGTAGCGAGTCAGTTGTAAAATATATGCGGTGTAAGCCAGACGTTGTTATTACTTATCAGTGGCGAACGAGGGTAATTTATTTATTCGTTTAGTTAAAATATTAAATATAGACTTTATAAAATAAGTTAACGTGAAAAATACAGTTTCAAAAATGTCGATCAGTAAATTGAGTGAATTTGATATAAAAAACGGGAATTGGCGGTTATATTGTGATAGACTTCAAATGTATTTCAAAGTGAATAAAGTAACGGACGATTTAAAATTACCTACGTTGATTGCAACCATGGGTGATTTAGCATATGAACTTTTAGTGAATTTGGCGAGTCCAAAAAAGCCCTCCGAATTAAGTTTTAAGAATGCTACTGAACTTTTAAGCAATCATTTACAGCCAAAACCGTTACATTTAGCTGAACGGTATCGTTTTCGTCAAAGGAGGCAATTAGGTAACGAAAACTTCTCTGAGTATATAGCGGAATTAAAAAGAATGTCTAGATATTGTGAATTTGGTGCAAGTTTAGACGAAAATCTAAGAGATCAGTTTATATGTGGTATAAAGAGTGATCAAATAAAACAAAGGATGTTTGCTAAGAATGATTTAACGTTTCAAAAGGCTGTGAATTTGGCATATGCGCTAGAAGCGGCGGAGCGGGATGCAGCTGTGGTAGAAGTAAGCGGCGAGCAGGCGCAGGCGGCGCAGGCGTCGGGTATGGCTGTCCATAGCTCCGCGATAACGGAAGCGTCTGCAAGAGTGCATCGCGTACAGATAAGCGGGTGTTTAGCGTGTGGTGACTACCGCCATAAGTAGTGATTGTAAATTTAAAAATTACGAATGTATGAGATGTAAAGAGAGGGGTCACTTACGTCGTCTGCGGGTCGAGTAGATGCTCACTGGACAATGGAGAAGGAAGAAGGATCGGAGGGAGGAGAATGCGATGAAGAACCAATTTATCAGATGGCTTTAAGTAGTTATAAACTGGTTAGCAGTATTATTGATGTAAATAATAATAATTTAATAATGGAAATCGATACGGGGTCTGTTTTAACTTGTATAAACGTTGAAACGTATAAAAATAAATTTAATAATGTACATTTAGAGCCTTGTAGTATATCAGTTAGGTTTTATAGTGGTGTTAAAGTGAGACCATTAGGGGTCTTAAAAGTTGCAATGTTGATGTAAGATACAAAAAAATGTGTAAAAAGTTAGATTTATATGTGTTCGATTTTGGTACGACAAGTCTTTTAGAACGGCAGTGGATAGCAGAGTTAAAAATCGATATACCCACCATAACAATAAATAATATTTCGGCCGTTGAACTGAGTCAACATGAACGTAAAAAAATTATTGACAATTTGGTTTTCAGGTTTAGGGAGTTATTCAATGGACAGTTAGGATGTTTCACTGGGGGTTGAGCGACGCTGCGCCTGAGGCCAGGGGCTGAGCCCGTGTTTTGCCGCGCTCGACCGCTGCCATATGCACTGCGGCCTCGTCTCGACGCCGAGCTTGATAAGATGTTGAGCGCCGGGATCATCGAGCCCGTCGATTACTCCGCCTGGGCTACGCCACTGGTAATCGTACATAAGCCGGATGGATCTTTACGTGTGTGTGCTGATTATAAAATTACATTAAATAAATTCTTAATGATCGACAAATATCCCGTACCTAAGATAAATGATTTATTTTCTCAACTGAATAACTGTCGATTCTTTTCAAAATTAGATTTGTCACAGGCGTTTCTCAGATATTATTGGATGAAACTAGAGATGTAACCGTAATAAATACACATAGGGGTCTTTTTAAATACAATAGACTCGTATATGGTCTAGCCTCGAGTCCGGGAATTTTCCAACGTTTTATGGTAAAATTATTTGAAAAGGTATCAAATGTTATTGTATTTTTAGATGATATTTTGATATATAATAATTGCTTAGAATCACATTTAAAAACAATAGAAAAGGTATTACAGACATTATGCACTTATGGCTTGAAAATCAAGAAGGAAAAATGTGATTTCTTAAAACAAGAAGTTAAATATCTGGGATTTATTATAAATAGTCAGGGAGTACGTGTTGACTCAGACAAGATTAAGCCAATTTTGAAAATGACGGCTCCCAGAAATGTTTTAGAACTAAAATCGTTTATTAAAAACTTGAGTCTTCATTTAATCCCTTTGTATGAATTATTAAAAAAAGGTCAACGTTGGTGTTGGGGGGCCAAACAAACCCGGGCGTTTGAAAATGTCAAAAAGTTGTTAATAAGTACCGATGTACTGGCCCATTATGATGAGTCATTACCGTTAGTATTGACGTGCGATGCCAGTGCGCGCGGCGTAGGCGCCGTGCTGGCGACGCGCAGGGGGAACGGCTATGAACGTATAGTAGCATACGCATCGCGCGCGCTCACCGTGGCCGAGCGTAATTACAGTCAGATTCACAGGGAAGCTTTAGCAATTATTTTTGGTGTTAAAAAGTTTCATCAGTATTTATATGGCCGTCACTTTATTTTACGAACTGATCACAAGCCTTTAGTCAGCATTTTCGGCCCGGATTTCGCGGTGCCAAACATGACAACAAGTAGACTTCAGCGTTGGGCTATAATCTTGTCAGCATATAATTTTAAAATTGAGTATATTAAAACCGATACGAATACAGCGGATGCGTTATCACGCCTAATTGAGAGTTATCGAGCGAATGAAAGGGACGAGATCAACGAACCCGAACAAACTTATTTGCATTTTGCTTCCGAGGCTATGTTACTTAGTCCACAAGTTATTAAAAAGGAAGCTAGCCAAGATCCTATTTTAAGTCGAATACTTAGTTATGTAAGAGATGGTTGGCCCACGGAGGTAGAAATAAAAGAGTTCAAACCTTATTTTAATAGACGTTCTGAATTATATATGGAATTAGGTTGTTTAATGTGGGGTCATAGACTCATTATTCCGCAATCGCACCGCATACGCACATGGGGATTGTTAAAACAAAAAGTATAGCGCGAAGTCATGTGTGGTGGCCGGGGATCGACGAAGCAGTAGAAAGTATTTGTCGCCAATGTAGCGTATGTGCAGAACTAGCCACGCTTCCGGCGCATCACGTGCCACAGCCCTGGCCATGGCCAACACACCCATGGACACGGTTGCATATGGATTTTTTGGCGCCACTTGCAGGAAAAAAATATCTCGTTATCGTTGATGCAAGTTCTAAATGGATAGAAGTATGCGAAATGAAGTCGACTACGAGCAGTGCAGTTATTAAAGAAATTCGTGAAATATGGGCACGATTTGGCATACCGAAACAAATAGTTAGCGACAATGGCCCGCCTTTTGGCAGCATAGAATTTAATTCTTTCTTGGAAAAAAATAAAGTCGAACATATGTTTTCAGCCCCATATCACCTTGCGTCTAATGGTGCTGTAGAAAATTCAGTAAAAGTAATTAAAAAGGTAATATTCAAAGCTATTTCTCAGGGTATTGACATTAATATTGCGCTTCAAAGATATTTATTGATGTATAGAACAACTGAACATAGTACGACAGGCGAAAGTCCTGCTCAAATTCTATTTAACAGATCGTTACGAACGCGGCTGAGCTGTTTAAAACCTTCTCGAGAGGAAAAGGTACAAGCAGCGCAAAAACAACAACAGCTAGTGGCAGGAGGAGCGCGACGTAGCTTTAGACTAGGTGATAGCGTTTGGTATGAATGTTATAGCGGGGATACAAATTGGTTATGTGGGACTGTATCCGAGATATTAGCTGAAACCGACTATAGAGTAGTTACATCTGATGGCGGGTTAGTACATAGACATATCGACCAATTAAGACTAAAAGTTGGAATGAATGATCCTATGAACGATAAAATGATTCAGTTATCAAATCAGAGCAAAAAGAACGGGCAAAGACCTATGAGGTTGTTACATAAAAGCGAGCCAGTGGCGTGTCCGGTGGAGGGGTTGTTGGGTGGTGTCCCGGCGGCAACGGTGGAAGACCTCTCAATTTCGGGGCGCGTAAGCTTGTCTGAAGGAGTGTCTGAGAGAGTGACAGGACGAGAGCCTGGGAGTGTACGAACTAATGAAACTCCGGCTTCTAGGGAAGGAGAAAAAGCCGAGGTCAAACTGGCGGCAGATGGTGAGCATAGGGCAGCTCAGCCGACCCTCCATGAACGTAGGCAGAGGCGACCTCCTAAAAGATTTGGGTTTACCTAATTAAATTTATTTGTTTGTGTATAATTATATGTTTTTGTTTTGTTTTTTTTAGTATACATTCCGAAAATTTTTATTATATATATATTATCAAATAGAATATATAGTAGGTATATAATGTATATAATGATAATGGTTGTGTACTTAGTATTATTTAATTATAATCAAAACTATAGTAAAAATGTAATTAGATTAGTTTTGAATAGGGGTGGAGGTGTAATGTTTGTAGCGAGTCAGTTGTAAAATATATGCGGTGTAAGCTAGACGTTGTTATTATTTATCAATAATAAGCAAAAATATCGATATATCGAAATATCGATATTTTTTGGTCTGCATATATCGATATTGTCTAAAAATAGCCATACAATATATATAAATATATTTTTTCCATTTGCCCATCCCTACTCCTAAGGATGAGCGTAGGGATAAGCGATATATATCGATAATGATGATTTATGGATATCGTTGTTCAAAATATCGATCGATAACGACAACTTTTAAATATCGCAATATCGATATTTTAAATAAAATATCGTAATATCGATATTTTAAATAAGATATCGTAATATCGATATTCAAATTCAAATTTATTCAAATTAATACAAATTACACCTTAAAAATTTAATACAAATCTTAATTAGATTGGTTGTTGCATTTAAACAAAGGGGTGCAATGTTAGGGAGGTGTATTTACAGTTCTCTCTTTTTAGCGGCCGCTGCACTAAGCTCGAGGCTTGTATCGCAGGTGCCTGTGCATTTGTGAATATACCATGTAGATATTTAACGGGCACTACGCCTCTGAACTTTAGACATAGAATTACTGCACCTTGACATAGAACCACTACACTTGAGACCTTTGCCTTGAACTATGACTATTTCATTCGAATTTCAAAAATCAACATAAATTGTATAATATTGAAGTCAAAAACCAAATAATTGTAATTTTATGAAAGATAAAAAATAATACCTATTAATTTGATAATATGCACAAATAGAGATAGAAAATTACAAAGTTAAAATACCTAAGCTAAGTGTATGTGTATGTGTGTGAGTGGGTTTGGGTGTGGGTGTGTGTGTGGGTGGGTTTGGGTGTGTGTGTGTGCGAGCGTTCGTGCATGTGTGTGTGTGTGTGTGCGTGTGTGTGTGCGTGGGAGTGTGTGTGTGCGTGTGTGTGTGTACGTGAGCGCGTTTGTCTTAACCCACAACAGCCAGAAGGTTCTCTGTCTGCGAATAGGTTTGCCCCAATAACCATCTCCGTATCACAAATTTAGCCTTGCTGGTGGGTAGGTGTTTTAAGCCGCTGAGGTGATGACAGATTTTGTTATACAGGAAGGGGTGGAGGAACGGTGGGTGACGTTTGGCAAACGCTGATTGGGTTCTCTGCTGTGGGATTCTATACACACGACGCTTGACAAGCTGCTCGTGAGTGACGACTGAGCCCATTATTCGCCTGTGTGCTGTAGTGGTTGTCTTCAGTATAAATAACTGACGCACCGTTCAGGACTTTGCATTCCTCATAAAGAGCATCAGTGGGAAATTTGAACGGTTTTCTGAGCATCACCTTTAACACAGCCCGTTGAGCTCTTTCAAGCTCAAGCATTTTCGTTTTAATTGCACCACCCCAGGACAGATTACAGTACGTCAAAAGTGATTCAGTCAGTGCTTTATATACCATGAATAGAATATCTCTACTCGCACAGAAGCGTAGAGATCTGAGAACATAAATAGTCTTCCTGACTCTTCCCGACAGCACAGTGATGTGTGATTTAAAAGACAAGTTTTTATCGATTTGCACTCCTAGGTATTTAAAACAATCTGCGTTGTCAATAGCTTTACAACTGCATTTAAAATCACAGGAAGAACCACACAAATCCGTGGGTGGTGTCCCGCAGGTGTGAATGATTAGTGCAGGCAAAACAGGAGGCTCCGATGCACGCGTTTTATGGAATGTTATGAATTTGGTTTTGCCCACATTCATAGTCAACAAGTTCCTACAAAGCCAATCAGTAACCAGGTTCATCCCCCTTTGGGCAGTACTGAAAACCTTCTCCCAAGAAGTGTCTTGAAAGAGAATCACAGTATCATCGGCGTAACAGATAATATCCGCACGTGGTATGGCCAGCGAAAGAACGTCATTAATGTAGATTACAAACAGCGTAGGGCCAAGTATGCTTCCCTGGGGCACACCGAACCTGACAGGAAGCTGACCACTAATGTACGCACCCACTCTAGTACACTGACTACGATCCGTCAGATAACTTCGAAACCAATCCAGGGCGACTCCCCTGATTCCAAAGCATTCCAACTTACGCAAGAGGATGATCGTGGACACGGTGTCGAAAGCTCTGGAAAGGTCGAGGAATGTACCCAGGCAGCATCGGCCCCGGTCTAATGAGTTGGAGACTAGACTTGTCAGTAAAACCACTGCGTCCTCCGCTGATGCACCACGGCGAAATCCAAATTGCTTGTCAGATAGTAGTTTGTTATTCTCCAGAAATGAAACCAGGCGCCTATTAACTATTTTTTCCAATATTTTGGAGAAAATGCCAAGCAAAGAGATTGGTCTGTAGTTGCATGGCACCTCCTTCCTACCGTCTTTATAAATGGGCGTAACAACTGCGAGTTTCCACCGTCGAGGAAACACGCCACATGAAAGGCTTAGGTTGTAGATATGAGTTAAGGGTTCCAGTATTAAGTGACGAATTTGTTTAATTAGAAACGGGGTGCACCGGTCAAGTCCTGGCGCGCTTTCATTTTTAACAGAGTGCAATAGTTTGTCTACCTCCAAAGGGTCCGTTGGAGACAAGAAAAGGGAATCAACCGGTAGCATTACGTTTTTGAAATTAGCGGCTAATGCTGTCTGGGAGCAGCCAAGGTTTGATAGGCTCTCTTCTGCGAGAATACTTCCCACATTACAAAAATATTCGTTGCATTGATTTAGTGACTGTGCTGGACTTTGGACAGTCGTGGTGAGCCCCAACGCGTCATTTTTCTTTGTAGGTAAGTGACATATATCTTTGATTGTGTGCCATAGCTTTCGCGGATTGTGTTTATTTTTGAGGAGTTGTTGACTCTCATATTCTTTTTTCATCCTGTGTTGAAGACTATTGAGATAGTTACGGTATCTTTTGTATGTTATTTGACAGATTGAATTTGATGGGTTCCTCCTAGCCTCCGAGTGAAGTCTGTCACGGATCCTCTGACATCTCATGAGCCCTGGAGTTATCCAGGGCTTAAGGTTACGCCGCGAACGTCCAATCATAACGTGTTGGGTATGTTTGCTAATGGCTCTTTGCAAGATCTCATCGAACCTGTCCACTGCCCCGTCCACGCTTATTTCATACAAAACAGCCGACCAGTCTGCAGAACTCAATTCTTCCACGATAGCGCTGTGATTAATTCTCACGCTAGTGCTTCGTGGATGCCTCGTTTTGGGGATGTTATAACTTAGCGAAGTGCCAAGCAGACAAATGTCATGGTCAGTTATACTAGATCGACATACAACTCCCACAGATGACAATGGGTTTCTCACAAAAATGTGATCGAGACAAGCCCTACCCCTAGTAGGCTTAGTAATGGCAGGCAAAAGTTGATGTCCAGCCAACAGGCACAGATATTCAGAACTTTGTTCGCTCAACGGGTTATCACAAATGTTCAGGTTAATGTCACCTGCCATTATAATTGTGCGGTAGTTAGCGACTTGTTTTAAACAGTTATCTAGAAAGGAGGTAAAAGTGTCTACGTTTCTGAAGGAAGGAGAACGATATATTCCAAATATTGTGGTGTTCGTATTGAGATCTATTTTCAAACAATTACACTCCTCGCACAATAACTCAGTCACAACCGCATTCCAGGAGTCTCGCACGTAGGCTGTCACACCTCCGCTCTTATTTATAAATTTATTTGTTCGATATCCCACCATCTGCGGAATCAACGTATTACAGTTAAGCCAGCATTCTGCGAAAACAATAACATCTGGCTGCAGACTCAGGCGCTTCATAGTTATTAGAAACCCATCAAAATTACGCTGTAAGCCTCTGACGTTCATGGTTAGCACCTTGAGATCAAAGTTGGATGTCAATATGTTGCAGCATAGCTCTGGGTCCTCAAGTGATTCACAATCTATAGATAATGTTTTGTCAAAATCTTTTAAAAAGTCCACTTATATATAAATTGGTAATAATAATGACGCTTTGTAAAATGAGGTGAAAATCACTGGAGGACCGCGAACCACAGATTGGAGTAAGATAGATGAAGACGGATCGTAAAAGAAAATGAGCGGGTCAGAAAATAAGAGTTTAAATGTGTTTTTGTGTAGCTGTATGGTTCGAGTAAGAAGTGTTTGTTTGAGTGTACTTAGTATTTAAAAATAATAATAATAAAAACATTAAAATTATTAAAAATATTGAAAACATAATTCGTATCAGATTAACTATAGTTATTTCTAATGTTTTCTTGTAGTTGACCTCACATATTAACATTGTCTGTTCCGATGTGCTGGTCCAGGTCTTTAACTGATTGGATGCGAATGGCTGGCTTTTTGTCATCTCGTCTGATGAGTATGTTACCATTGCGAATCCAACAGTATTTGAAACCATATTTTTTCGCGCGGAGCCTGGCGTCTCGAAATAAATACCGGTTGCTTCTTGTTAGACGTTCGTTAATATAAAGCTTCCGAGGCGGCCCAGACACGATATTTTCTGAAGTTAAGTTTTTCTCTCTAGACTTTGCTGACTTGATGAAATCATTGCGCTTATAATGTCGTAGAAACTTAACTATGATTGGGCGGGGCATTTTTTCTTCATGCGTTGTTGATGTCGAGCTTTTGGGACGCTTAGGACCAACTAATCACTTCGTCTAGGTCTGCTTCTGTGAGGTCTAAACCTACTTTCTTGGCTGTGAGAACTATGTGCATCAGATTCTCGCTATCATTTTCGGGCACACCAACAATCTCCAAATGGTTTTTAACGCTCTCTTGATCTCTTATTGCTAGCTGTTGTTGCAGATCAGATACAGTAGACTTCAGCTGGAGTATTTCGACCTCCTGTGCTTCAAGTTTGTTAGAGTACATATTCAGTTTCTCATCTAATGACCTGGACACTCCCGATATGTGTTCTATCAATTCTTGTCTTACTTCGCCGACCTCCTGTCTGAGTTGACGTATTTCTGATATCAGTACCGATATATCTGAGTTTTGTGAATTATCAGTTATTTTACTTTTTGATTTACTTCCTCTGACAGTATTGATGTTAGTATTTTTAGTGAAAGTATTGTTAAACGTTTCCGTATGAGGTCGAACGGGAGTGCTAGAATTATTCCCCTTTGGGCGTTGTGCTTTGCAGGTAGGGCATAGCCAGTTATTTCTGAGCTCAAGTGAGAGTTCACGGAAGTCGTTTTCCGATATATTTATACAGAATAGATCATATAATAGACTACACTTAGAACACTCCAGATAGTGCATGTCTTTCAGATTTTGATTACAGGCAGCACAGATTGCCATAATTGTATTTGAAGTTAGTTGTAAGTGCGTTACACTGTTGCAATACAATAATATTATCCGAATAGTCCGTTGTGGTAGCGAGAATAAAATGAATTACAATGAAATTTCTACTTATAATAATTATGAATATTTACAAGTGTTGCTTAGACGTCAGTAGATTTGCTTTGAAATTGTTTCAATACATAGATGGTGTAATAATTGTGTTTTGTTAATTGAGATTTTCAACGAATTTTTGTTAACTGTATAATGCACAAATATTCATAAATCAACTGTACACTTCCACAAGATCGATATTTGTTTTCCATTTTAACAAAGCATTTTAATTTTTATAGTTTTATTATATTTTCTGTCACTTTTCTTGATTTTGAAAGTTTAACGTTTCACTTTATTATATTTAATTTATATCGTGTGTAGGCTTCAAATACACTAAATAACACCGTCACTGTGTATTCACAAGTAAATGATTACTTTTAGACACTATTTCCATTGCATTTTAAGATATTACACTTTTTTTCAAATATTTTCTTTATAATAATTGCCGCGGTCGTAGTCGTGGGTATTTTTCATGTCTTTCATGTGTATTTTTTACAATATATCAAAATATTGATATTTTTTACATGATATCGAAATATCGATATTTTTTACAAGATATCTAAATATCAATATTTTTAAATAGATATCGCAAAGTTGACGTTTTAATAAGATAATGTTATTTTTTAATTTACAATGTGTTTTACAAATAACGGAGTTAACAAATATTCAAAATTATATCTTAGAATAAATAATGTGTAAAAAACAGATCGTGCCAATATATTTAATTTACTGTAACCTATCTAGTACCTAGTACAGTCAAATGTTGATAGGACATAGGTAATTAGGTAACAAACGTCTCATTATTTGTTGTCAATACTTTTGAGAACATGAGAACATCAATTAAACATTTTTTAATGTGCATGTTGTTGTTTTTAACGTTTTATTAGAAAAAAATGTAATGTCTATTATTTTTTTGTATAATTCGCACTTACCTCAGATGCGGATGATCATGGCCTCCTATAAGTATGCATTTAAATTAAAGTGTTAAAACCGTCAACATTAGAAAATTTCGATAATTTAAATATCGATATTTTGTGGACGATGTAGGAATATCGATATCAAGCTATCGATATTAATAACGTTCTCAATATCGATATTTTAGTAATATCGTTCATCGCTAATGAGCGATTGCGGCGAATGCGGCATATATTTTAAAGACCATTCATGTCGCCTCAGGATGTAGCTGACAGGTCCATCTATTTCCCGCGCCTTTAAAATCGTGTCCAATCGTGACTACTGCACAGGTACATTAGTAAGCCATACTAAGTGTACTACTGTACTATCTGGGATACAGACTATAATTTGGCAGCATGTTCATTATTCTGAGTAGATCCAACGAAATCAGGTTTTCCGAAAGTCAACCCCTAAAAGGGTGACAGAGGAGGGGGGAGGGGGGTAAAGTTCGTACGGGTAATAAAAGCTCTGAAGGGTTTACAGGACCGGTTCCTGCTCTTGAACTTCGACTCTCATAAATGATAGTGTGATCATTACGACCACGGAGAGCAGAAACATTATAACAAATGTACAACATTATGACTATAACGCACAACACACACACACACACCTTCCAATTTGTTGGAACAACTTTAATAGGGATGGCGATCTGAGATCGATTAATGGAAGATCGATCATGCGATCCATGCGATCTGAAGCAGTGAATCGATCCCGTGAATAGACGACAGATACTCTACGGTTTTTTTTTAATTTTGCATGGGATAGATAAAGTTAGAAGACTCAAAAAAGCGTAGATCTGGCTCCGAGAGCAATAAAAGGTGACCGCAGGATTCGATATGTGTATATTTAATTTATTAAAAATTTCCACGCTAGCTCATTATTTTATAGTTACAAATATAAACTCCATTTTTGGGTGTCCGCATTCAATTCACTAAATCGAATCTCTATTCGAAATCGATCGATCAATTTTTCCATTAATCGCTCTCGTATCGCTATCCCTAGGAAAGTTGTTCCAGCAAATTGGAAGGTGTGTAGGAGATTTAGTGATTTATATCCCATTATGTCACGCCGAATCTGTGTCTATTTGTGCCTACGTGAATATTTCGCAAACAATTATAATAAAGTACATAATAAAACACTTTACATAAGAATCGTTTTCAATTTCAACCTTTATTTATAAACAATTTAATGTTATAAATTGAAACTAAATTGACAGATACTTATACATACATTTAGTTAGGTATGTTAAAGTAGTACATAATAATACACTATTAGATATATAATAGTAGGTATCTTAAACTAAAATATAATAAATGCGAAAGTCTGTCTATCTGGTACGTTATCACGGCTAAACCACTGGACCGATTTTGATGAAATTTGGAATGAAGATAGTTTGACACCAGGGGACGGACATACACTACTTTCATTTTTAAAAATCTACCCCTAAAGGCGTGACAAGGCGAATGAATTTTTGTTTTCCAAAAAATGCCACGTGGTTTTTTATGTGACATCATTTTAATTACAATATGGCGGATGTTCCATAATAGGAAGTAACTTTTTTTCAAGACCTCTAACAATATGGGTATCAAATGAAATTGAATATACACAGGACAATGTTTCTGTATATGTGACGTCATCATAAATCGAAGATGAGATGTTCCATAATAGGAAATAACTTTTTTGTTCAACATCAACAGAATGGGTATCAAATGAAATGGAATACCCAGGAGGATTATGTATTGTGAGGTTATCATAAAATACAGAGAAAATAAAAGCAATTACATATCATTAAATTCTTATTATTTCTTGTTACTTAGATTATTAACAATGTACTGCTAATATTTACTTTCGATGTTGTAGCACCGAAACACCAAATGGAACTGAGCACCACAATTTCGTATCGTTCCATCCATACGTTCCACAATGGCGTTCGTAACCAAAAGATACCCTCATTATTTATATGTTCTTTAAGAAACGGTTTTTAACAGTGTTGCTAGTTTCCGGAATTCATAGAGTCAAGCACGATACCAAATAGTGGTGACAACATCAAATATTTATTTAATTATTAGATTATTCATACATTAATTAAGGTAAATACAATATTTTATTAACTAAAGCTTACAGTATATTATGTAACGTGTGGCATTTCAAACATACTGGGTTCTCGGCGGACATTCATTTCTTTAATAAAATGATAATGGTCCTTATCCTCGGAGAGCTAAATATATGACAAAGACGTCTATTTTCAAATCTAAAATGGAGCACAATAATTTTTTGAGTGAAATGACATGACATGACATAATAATTACAATAATGACGTCAATTTCAAATCTAAAATGGCGGACATTACTTTTTCAATAAATTGATATGGGCGTTATTTTCGAGGTTTGTCAGGGTGCAAATTCGAAAATGACGTTGATTTAGAAATCCAAGATGAAGGACGTTACTTATTTTTTAATACATTTGTTCAAAAAGTAGACATTTCCATGTGTGTTTAGCGTGCGGAAAGTTATTCTTTTCCGCACTAGTGCTTTTTGTTTTCCTCCTGCATATAAAATCCAAATGCATGAAGGTTTTTAATCAAAAAGTTTTCTGTACAAAATTTTTGTATGAAATGACTATTTTATAGCGTAAATACTATTAATACATGATATACGATTAATTTAAAATAAATTTACTTTTTTAATATATACGTATAATGTAAATAAATAAATAGCGCAATTAAAATTATTTTGAATTTAGATAAATTATTGTCATTGAATTGGCTGAATGCATAGAAACCGTTGCCCTGCCATGTCCTCTAAAAAAAAAGATATTTACTCCCGCGAAATTACATTTCTGAATTTTTTTTTTTTTTTTTTAATTTTTTCGCAAATGTATTAAAAAACGTCGTTCGATGCACGTGTGGAATTGTCATTTCCACTCGTCCCTATTGTTGACCCGCGCCTTCGGCTTGGGTCAACAAACCGGGACTCGTGAAGAAATTACATACTTTCCACACTTGTATCGAAATGTACTATTAATTAAATGTTAGTTAGCCATGGCAATGATGTCCATTTTCCAATCCAAGATGGCGGACATTTTTTTTTTAGTTAATGATATGGGTGTTATTTTTGAAGCTGCTCCTGGTAGAGATTACGAAATATGTATTTTTAAATCTAAGACGTACATTAAAATATACATTGTGTGCTACAGATATTAGATCCATACCATCCATATCCATACTTTCATACCAATATTATACGTGCCAAACTATGTCTTCCTGTCTTTTACCTTTTCACGGCTGAACTAGCAGACCACTGTGGATGAAATTTGGCACCAGAGATAGTTCGAAACCAGGAGACGAACATAGGCTACTTTTTTATTAAATATCTATGCCTAAAAGGCTAGGAAGGGGAATAAAACTTTATATGGGAAATGCTAAACCGGCGGCGGTGAACCGATTATGATGTGTAGTACAGTGACAAACTTTCTTGAAAATAATATAAATGCTACTTTTTATGAAAAATCTATACTTAAGAGGGTGAAAAGGAAACACTAACCCGGAAAAGTCACGGAATTTTTTTCCACCCGGATGAAGTCGTGGATACAGCTTATTATTATATAAGACCCATTTAAACATGTTCTATAGTTGATAAACTATTGCCTACTATATATATATATACAAACTGAAATTTTAATTGATATAAATTCCATTTCCATCCCATAACAACATAACATGGAATCATAAATATTTATTAAACCAGTTCTTAAGTGGCCAGTCGTCCGTCTTTGTTCCTCATTTAGGTAATTACTTGCATGCTTAGGTTGCAGGCAACCTTAAAGTGTCCGCCTATGTAGACTTTGGTGTGTCTGGTGACCTGGATCTCGATATCTGAGAAGACCGAGTTAGATATTTGGATACATACAACTTCAATTCTTTATCTTGAAATCCTTGAACGTGGAAACATTATTGGATAAAAAAATTCCAGATAAAGACCTGTTTTGCACAAAAATTCAGTTGCATCTCTGAATTTCTACAGAATTTTAAAATGATTTTTACGAAAATTGATAGGTAATTAAATCTTGAATCTCTAAAACGAGTTTTTAATTTGTAATGTAGTTTTCTTGCAAATTACAATTATGTGCTAAAACAAATTTTGAGATTTCTCCGCGCTAAAATATGATCAAACCGCTAATGCGAAAATAAACTTTATTGTTATCTTCATAGGACACGGGAGTAATGAACGAATTCGTTTGCGCTGGGCTGCATAGGCGGACTCTTAGCAGCTGTAATAGAGTTCGTAACATAGAAGATGGAATGGCATGTCCTTAAAAGATATATAAAAACACAACTGACAAATAATATTAAAAGTTCAGAGAAGTACTAGAGTATCACATATCGAATTGGGGGGCATACCCATTAACACTTAGACTGCAAGAGGCAAGACGATTTATAAATAAATGGCCCAGCTGAGAATTAAACCCGTCTCCATTTAGGTATGTATGTTCCTTCATTTAATAAGTTAATGTTCCTTAATATACGCAACTACTCGAACTTTAAGTCCAAACACTAACAATGTTTTTGCTTTACTGCTTTTCTGCCTCTTTGACCTTTTCGTTTCTTACTATGTGTAACTGGACCATCATCCATGACTATGACTCCAGTTTCCTATTTGAATTCTCTCTTTTGTGTAACATATAATTTAACAATCTTCTTGAGTAACTTTCTTCCGTATCCTCATGAGTAACTTCATGTTTTTTTCGGATAATTTTTGACATTTCGTCTCTTCGGTAGTTTCTTGTTCGTTTTGTTCTTTGTTATTATGACTTTGTTGTTTTAAATTGTTATTTTGTGAAATATAAGGCGACTGTATTTCTTCCGATTTGAGAACCACCTTCGCGTTTTCTATTTCGTTATGAGACATTTTTGGTAAAGATTTGAAGAACATCTGTAAGAAAAATGGTTTGTATTGAATTGTAAAAATTAAAAATTAAAATTAGACCTTGACACAAAAATAGCCTGGAGCTATATTTATTACGTAGTTATGACCATTCTGTAAAACTGTAGCTTATAAACAAACGAAACGCATACAACTTCGTTCAACCATTCACGAGCTTCGACGCCACAGACAAACAAACAGACAGACAACATGACAACAGCGGCAAACTTACGAAAATAATGACAGTACTCGCATATCTAGGCGAAATTGTATAATTAGAATGAAGAGATTTAGAGGCGAAAGAATTATGTAAGGACGAGATTCTTGGCACTCAACCCTTTCTGACTACTGAGAAATAATGATCCAAACTAACACCAGAGGTTCTGACATCTGTACACTGTTTCAAGAATACACCGATACGCGTCTAATTTATGCCGAATGCCGAGGGTCTTGAGGTGTGTACAGATTTCGACATCGCAGTACTATTAGAGAGATAGACACCATAAGCTGTAAGCTATATAAAATTTAAAAAATAAACATCTTGTACTAAAAAATACATAAATAATTTTTTCAATATAATTTCTGGTGTCATCTTAACAATGGCTTTTGCCCCTAGTTTATATGAGTATATGATTTAACAAAAATATTGACACTATGAGACCCGGCGGCCAAAATTTTGAAATTTTTATAAAAGTTTCTAGAGGTGGGCGCACGTTTAATGAATGTGAAATTTAAATATATATTTCAGTATACATTTTACTATCGACTGCCTAAAACCATAACGAAATTTATGTATTTTTATTCGATGCCTTTTTGAGAGATTTTGAAGTATTTCTTCTAAATTACTTGAGTAAGTTACATAAAATGGGGCTACCAGGAAGACAATACAGTTTATTAAATAATTATTGATTAAAGGATATTTTATTATGTGAACTAATATTCCAGTTATCACGATATATGCCTACGCAAGAAACTCTTTTTGAAAGCTTTCTCTTAATTTTAAAGTTTGGAATAGTTAATGGTTATACTGGATTGTGGATACTATTAAATTTACATTGCATATGATTAAAATCAGAAATGTTTTGTTTTGGGAACTCGCGATTTCAAATACAATAAGCTGTAGTGAATTATTAATTCTTTCGCTTATTAACATATTTCATTACATATTTACATATATTCATTTTTTAACATAAATGAAAAAAATTTACCTTGCGAGTCATCAGCAACATACCGTGGGCTTTCTGCATATGAATTTTGAGTACCGACATCCGCCCAAATCTATAAGAAAAACAGTTTATTGATTAACCAACTGGTACATTTACCAACCAAACATGAATACGATAAACTTATGAATATTTCAAAATGTTAAAATAACAAAAATTTTTATCAATCTCCATCAATGCCTTCAGCAATATTTTTTTAATTTAAGACTGGTAGAATTAACTTGCCACATTAGAAGCTATCGCTAAGAAATTAGTGCACTGCTGTTCGTCTCTAGCGCAGAGTTCACTACTTCAGTGTAACCTAGTCATGTATTATGTATCCTAAAAATGACAGGTCACTAAATCTGTTATAGCAAATGCAATCCTAATTTTAGTTAAAATGCATATTAGGTAACTACACAAGGCAGTCTTACTTCTTGTAATATGAATATTTTTTTCTCCAATTGAATTCCTAATAAGAGGCTACCTAAAATTACCTACCTAAAGCCGAAGCAGTAGGGGGCGTGGCTTTCTTGTATGATATGTGGTAAACATTGAAATACAGACTCTTTTGGTGGTAAAACTACCATATGGACATCACTCGTGTCACGTTAAATCTATTGTTCTTTCGAAATTCTGTGGAGACGCTAAGTTCTAATAGTTTCCATGGTACATTCAAATAAATTTTGTGTAGTGAAAGGAATTTAAAAATAGATAAATATTTTTATTTAAACAGTAATTTAGCGACTAAACAAAAATAGTCGCTAAATTGTAATGTTTCTTCTATTTCAATTTCTGATTTTCTATCTACCAAATTTCCTTATCTTTACTTATTTACTTTACTTATGTTATTCTTCTAGTCGACTTTAACCGGCACGCTTATTACCAAAAACTTGTAGTTAGCATGCGACAGCCAAATATCGCGCGATATCTGTTGTCAAAACGAGAATTTGTGTAATGTAATTTTATAGTGGCGCTAAATCTACCACGAAAAGTGCATTTTGCTGTCATGGCGCAATAGACACGCAATTGTCATACACGATACCAATGATATTATAATACAAAAGAGGTAGACAGGTTACGTTAGTACTAATCCAAGTAAAATATTGTCCCGATTACGTTACAAAGTGAGACAAATATACATTGCACTGCGTCGCTATGCAATGTAAAACTTAATTGCATTTCAAACTAACAAATCACATAGCTCTCTAAATCATTGTGATTGGTCAATTTCAATTTCTTACTACATTTTAAGCGAATCCGTGACTAATTCATAGAATATTAGCAATTATTGCCACAGAAAAGACATTTAAAAAAAATATGATTGATACCTAATGGGAATAAACAGTAAAAAATGATGTTTGCTTTTTTTCGAATTTCGTTTTTCTTGAATCATGTACATGAGAACAGATTTATTTAAAAAGATCGCCAACGCTCTGTAGATTTTCGTCAGTCTTTCGTCACTCATTCTTTCTATGGGCCCGAACCATCTAAGCATTTCTTACTTTATTTTTACGATAACACTGTCATCCTACCTTGCTATCAGTGGCGTGCCTAGGGCTTCAGGATAGGGCAAGCCCAAAATACATGTTCTTCATTCTTTTCGTAAAAGTAAAGCGAAGGCTAAAATATTATAGATTCCTAATTAATCATGACTTCGGCGCAACTGGTGGACAAGAAGAGAGGAAAGAGATCGCTCCCCGCGTTATCTTTCAACAAAACAAGTTCTATAATATTTTGCTATTAAAAATGTACAGGCGTAAATATGTAGTTTATCAGTTCTTAACATATTAACACAGATTAATTAGTTACTAACGTAAAATATTAATGTCTCAATTCGTTGTTTATCCAAATTACTAAAAGAAATCACTGTATTCATGAGTTTTTGTGAATTCATGTGTCTTTTATGGCGCCAAAATGGTTTTTTAATCGTCATAACCAGAATGATTCTAAATACTTTCGTCATTTGAATAAAATATATAGAACTAATAAATACTAATAAGTAGTAACGCCTACCTATAACTTAATGAGAGAACCGGGAGAATGGGCGAACAAACAAAAATTCAATCAATTTCGTAAACTGATATATTAAATTGTCTTTTATGCGAATTACTACTCAGAGAAACACATTCATGAGATCATGAGTTAAATAGTTTTGTACACCGATTTATTGTCTTTTATGCAATTTACTAGTCGAGTAATACACAAATCAGGCGTAGGTTTAAACAAAACAATTAGTTGTTTTTCTGTGCAAAGTTCTACAAGTTTTACATGTTCTGAAACCAGACCATTCTCTGAAATTCACAAAGTATGTCAAAGAGGTGTGCAAAAAGCAACGGTGGCCCTATATTAATGCCGAAAGGGTCTAAAGCAAAAACATTAAACTTAGAACTTAAAAAAAAGCCATAGAACAATGGTACAGAATGAAGAGATACAGGAAATGAAAGGGGAAACCCTTCGACAAAAAACATTCAAGAATAGAGACGTGGTCGGAAGAAAAGCTAGAAATGCTTATATACAAAAACGACCTAATAAGAAAGAGAGAGAGATCTTTGGCAAGAAATATATATACCCAGAGAAGACTGGGAGCTAAAAACAGGAAAAGATACAACCATATGGTACACGGATGGGTTTAGAAGGAACTCATCGAAAATGGTAGGTGCAGGAATTTACATTTCCTCCTGGGATAGAAATATATTTAAACCATTAGGTAAGTTCGCGAGTGTATTTCAAGCCGAAATATACATATTGGAATGTGGAACAATACTGATAGAGTCTTCGGATAAAGTTAAAGAGGATATTATAATATATTCAGATAGGCAAGCAGCCCTAAAATCATTAGATAAGACGAGATACACATTGGCAATGGTTGGGGAATGCAAAGTAATCCTAAACAAATTAGGAATGGGACGAAATGTCTTCATTGTCTGAATGCCCGGACACAGTGGAAATGAGGGTAATGAAAAAGCAAACAAATTAGCAAGAATCGGTGCGACTATACCTATAATAGGAACAGAACAGAGTCTGTCGATCTCTAATAAGGTAACTATGACTCATGGAAAAACTGATTGATGAAGAAACAAACGAAGTATGAAAAAAATTTAAAACGTGTGGACAAAGCAAGAAATACTTTGGAGAAAAAAACAAAGCGAAGGCAAAATACATACTAAGGTTGGAAAAAGGTAATGTGAGAATAATGGTGGGTATCATAACAGAACACTGTACATTGAACCGACACTTATCAATACTCAGATTAACGTCAGATCCTCTATGCAAATATCGCAATAGAGAAGAAACTAGCATATATTTCACAGCAGAATGTGTTATGTACGCAGGTATTAGATTCAATACACTAGGATCAGACACACTCGTAGAAGAAGAACCGAGGGCAACCAAACTAAAGGACATTCTCATGTTCTGTAGGAAAATTGGAAGATTCATAGATAAGATGGAGAGGGGAAGACCGCCTGGCCGGCGGTAATCGGAGCTCTGACCAAGGGAAAAGGGCTAAATGGTCACCCCCCGAGGGAAGCCCCGAGGGAAGCCCCGAGGGAAGCCGACAGTCCGTCTGCGGCCTGGTGGACGTCCCTACTTGCAATCTACATCTATACTTTAACAAATTTAGTTTCAATGCCGTGCAAGAATCTTTTAGCCATTTTTACAATCTTATGCCTTGACAGTAAAGTCTACTATAGCGGCTGCGTGACAAGTTTGCAATGTGCAGACGCAGCAATTTTGTCTGTACGGTGCAACGGTCACGCAGTCCGTTGTACATACAGTTCGTATTTGTGAAAATATATTGTAATAACTATTCGGTGCAAAAGACTTTTTATTTTCATTCTGCAGTACTAATTAATAGGAGACATTTGAACTTTAAATCCACTTTAAGTTAACACAATATTATCGATAATACTACACGGTGTTGGAAATGTTTACGTCAATTCCGATTGTAATTTATATACATTTGACATGAGATTTTGAATCTAGCTTTTTATTTGTAACCTAATGAAATCATTTATTAATCAAATTCAAAATATTCAATCGACTTTTAAGTAATAATGCTTTGTTAATTGCGTGAATCGGGACCTAGGAACGTTGAGTACAGTCCGGCGTTGCCAAAGACCATGGTGGACTGAATTCAGAAAAAGGAACATGATAGCATAATTACTTCTTAATGGAATGAATAGAGATAGAAATATTGCGAGCGTACCAGAATTAAACGACTTAAGTACATAATTTAAAATATCGATTTACAACAAAACTATATATTTTAATTAAATTTTCACCATGAGAATATTTTACAAAGGCAAAATATCTTTATTGTTACTAAGTTTCACTGTTTATGAAACCACCGTTGCCGTTGCAATATGGGGGCCACTACTAGTCACTTAGCCAATATATGACAGCATTACTTGACTTAAAGTTACAATGCTACAAGCGTTGAACGACAAGCAAGCGAGTGAATGAGTGAATATTGCTAACTGCAGGCTCAGATCTGTATCACTGGCCAATTCTGATCTATTGTGATTACCACTGTACAAAGCATTACCGAGACCCATTGTAGCCAGGAACAGCAGGGTTTTCTCCTTGAGGTGATTAATTACACAAATGTGCGAATATGGTTTTCGGCAGTGCCGGCATTTGTGATTTATAGGCATGATTAAACTATGATTAAAACTGTACCTCTTGGGGCATATTTGGCAGGCGCAGGGCGGCGGAAGGTTCCTATGCACCCTGTTGATGTGCAGCATCAGACCAGACCTCTGGGCATAGCGACGATCACATTCATTGCAAGCATGCTTCTTTAACGCTGAAACAAATTGAATAAGATAAAACTCCTCCAGAAGTTACTTGGTTCACAGAGATTTACGATTTATGAAGAGATTTACAGATTTAAAGATTTTGTCAAAGATGAGAATGAGGTGCCAAAATTATCCCATCTGTGTAATGTTTAATGACTTTACTTGAAGTCATTAAATGGCTAGTGATCTTATAACAGTTTGATCAGATCTTATAACAGTTTGATGACTTCGTACTCAAACTGTTATAAGATCGTGTTAAAAAAGTAATGCACAATCTGTATGAATGAATGTAGCTAAGAGTTTGTGCAGAGAAAATATAAACAACAGAAGGAAACACTCTACTGTGTTTAAAACTATGTACCTCTTACACTCTGGGCACATGTAAGCTCTAGGGTTTTATTTGACAGGTGCCTAATGAATTTAAAAGTCTATATTCTGTAGTTATTTTTAACCATTGATACAATAGTACTGCATAATTCATATGTTTTCTATCGAATTGTGAAGAAATGTTACTTATGAATGAGACTCGACGAATGTCATTAATGCAACATTTCGACACACTCTAGTTCAGTTGCTCAGAGTGTGTCCCTCAAATGATCAAATTTATTGTGTAGCCTAGAAATTGTATTACTTTTCCCATTAATTTATTACAAATTAATTTGTACTCTTTTTTTTTATTTGTTCAAACAGTAGTAATCAAATTAACTGTGAAATGTATTGAAAACTTTCTTTTGAATACTTATGTTCCGTTCACAGACGAACTATGCTTGATAATACATCTATATCCCCTGGATGCATAATATATATATGTCGGAAAAGGGGCAACTCGTGCTTTTGCAACTCAGCCAGGAGAAATTGGTACCTAATCTTACAAGAGGCGAACCACTCCATAAAATACAACACTTAAGACAAAGTTAATGTGCAAACGACAGAAAACTCTTTGTAACAATTATTACGTAGGTAATTGGAAATTTAATAACGGCAAACGATCCGTCGAAGAAATGCTATCGCACCGGCCGCCGTAGTCTAACCGACTCAGCGCCGGCCCCGACGTTCCGTTAGCGCGTCATCGGAAGTCGCGCTTTGCCATAGTACAGTCAAATGAGTGCCTTTTATTATTTCCACCGACATATATATATATTTCGTACACTTGCGAAATATTTCATGGTCATTAAAGCAGTTATTTGATAAATAAATAATTTTGTTGCTCAAAGAATTCTTTCTTTCATAATTTCGGCAGGTTTTCTGCCAAAATTGAAACTAAACCGAAATCCCAACTTTGCAATGAAACTGGCTGTAATTAAAACCGAAAGTTCCGGCAGACACTACCAAAAAGCTCTTGCTGTCTCGCTTACACGTAGATATTTTGTTACTTAAAAAGAAGTTAATTAATGTTTACGGTGTGTGAATTGAATTTAGAGCAGTGTGTTATATATATTTTTGTTTTTAAAAAATCAATTTTTTTTTTCAATTTCATTAAGAGGTAATTGCGTGTCGGTTTAAAAATTGTATACTAGAAGTTCATCTATATGAGCACATTCATCTGTCTGAGTACATCACTATGTACTCACTTCAATGTTTTTGGTAAGACTTACAGATTTAATGTTCAAAAATATCTAGTAATGAGGTTACATATTTTATAATGTAAATTATCTATATAATTTAAATAAAATCGTAAAAATCTAGTTTCTTTATTGCCATCTCTTTCTTTCTATTTCCACACCACTTTCGGTCTTTTCCACTCACAATAAAATACAGTAAGAATATTTTATGAAATAGTCTTACGTTGATGTGTGTCTATGTGTGCAATGAGTGCCTCTTTCAGTTTAAAGCCTCGCTGGCAGTGGTCACAGATGTACTGCACGTTAGAGTGTGTCTTCTCATGTCGCTGAAAATTATTATTAATTAGATTTATTCAAATTCTCTGAAATTGTAGGTATAATATAATAACTGTAGGGAAAAAAAAGGCGAAGAGAATCTCGTCCATTTTTCGTTTTTTGGACTATTAACAGAATACAATTTTTTATAAATTTAAGTCTTAATTATTTCATCAATTATATTTATTAGTCTTACTTATGTAGATAAGGTTTAAAGACTCAATAATTGCATCAATTTGTGAACTCGTGATTTAATTTTAATTTAATGGAATCATGTATTAAAAGACAACCCCGTTAAGGATACAGCGTGAAGTTATGTATGTATGAATGTATTAAAAGACATAACATTAAAAGCAAATGGATGTTGAAATGGCTACAATTAATAATTTTAAACTAAGTATATCCTGCTTTCTAGTTAAAAATATGTATATATAAATAGTTGACACTCACCGTAAGCGTCTTTAAGCTTGTGTAAGCGTGTGGACAATGCTTACACCGGAAAGGCCTGATTCCTTTATGGTGATTTAGGTGGGACATCAAGATAGGCTTCGAGCAGAACACAGCAGAGCATTGGTCACAGAAGAACTGCTTTCGGTAATACTTCGATTGTTTCCTGCGTAATGAATTTTTGTAAAAAAATTACATTTACAATATTTTAATGGCTGTGAGCCTGCAAAAACATAAAAGGTCTTTAGCAGGCATATGCCACTTTGCACTCGAGTATCATTTCATTAACCACAGAGCAACACTACACGGTGGTACATCAGTCAGTAGACCGCGTTCTGGGGAGCAGATGGTGGCAACTTTATATGGAGCTACTGCAAACTTATATGGAAAATTTAAAAAAAAAGAAATTAAACAGCCTTAAAAAAATTGAAAAGTACAAAATAACTATCCTTTACTAATCAAAACTCAAGTACAATAAAAATAACTTTATAAGTACAATAAACATACCTATAACATAAAATTTGCCAGGTACTGAAGTCGGTGCCAGGCCTAACAAACTAATAAACTTTTTGTTGTTGCACATTGGTATTATGAAGAACACAACTTTTTCAACTTTTTAAATCGTTATATCAGAAACGGTGACTCTTAGGATAAAAAAGTAGACATTTTTTATAGATAATTGCATGATCTACAATTTTTGTCTGACCTATTTTTATGATAAAACTTACCGTTTGCCTGAAAAACGCAAAAACCCATATTTGCGAACTTTGACCTTGAATAAATTTTTTTGCAGATGTGGGATCCATGTGGACTTTTCCCATTTCATTTATAATGGTGTTCCCAACATTCGTACCAATTTTTAGCTTTATGCGAATTTTTGTAACCGTACCCTTATTTTTTCAGCTAACTTGACCGGGCTATTAGTTTATGGAAGTATTACTTGGAGTATTATATTATGTTCTGAGCTTGAGAGTTACACGAAATATAACGTTGCATGCGCTTTCTCAAATACCTATTTGCGTCGCAACTAGAATACTTCGTCACAGAATAATTAATAGTATCACATTTCAAATATACGAAATAAACTACGTTTTAATGATCGAAGGAAATAAATGAAAAAATGGAAAGTTTTTTTTTAACACGAAAGAATGGCCACATGCTGACATACGGACTTTTTGGTGCGAACGACGTAGGAATTGAAGTTTTATATTTTCTTCATTCAAGAAAAGAAATTGGTCCCGTTACTCCGAAAAATGCAAATCTCTGTTTTAAAAGAGGTTTCTATGATATTTTTTTTTGTGTTACAAAAGTTAACCAATCGTGTATCGCAACTGGCAAAATAAAGTCAATGAAATGAAAAATCAGGTTACCATATACCATTTTCATACGTTCTGTAGTCACTTAGAAAAATTGAGATCCCTGCCGTCAAAATTTCCAATGCGTCGCCTTAATTTTAAAGAACTAGAAAGTTTGAATAAATATATGTGCAAATAAAGTTTTCTCGTTCTTCCAATAAGTCCATTTTAACTCTAGTAATTCGCTTCCCTGGGGAGTGTTAGGGGAATAACGTTTTACACCAGACATACACCACTTTTTCACAAGAGAGTGGCTCTTGCCATTCTAATATATCATGAAATAAGTTGCTAGTATCTAGAAGACAAGAAGACTTATAAATATAAAAGGGTGTTAGCTGAAGGAAATGTCAAAAGCACTAGTATAGCTCGGCGAATGTGTAAAGAGAATGATGAAATGAGTTTTTGTGCAAAAACAGTTTGAACATAAAGGTTAGTAGGAAAAAAATTGATCAGCAACAACGCGGTCGCTTTATGTACTGTATTTGTTCTTTGAACTAGGTAGAATATATTACAAGTGAACACAACCAACTTTTAAAAATATCAAGGGAAGAACTTACTTTTGTCGTTTTTCGTTTGGATCATACTGCAGGAACGGTCGACTGCGGGCTTTACGCCCCAGAAATATCGCTCTAGCGTTCAACACGATGACAGCATCGGGGGCAATACATTGTTTTTCATGTTTATATAAAGTTGTTTTACTGAAAACAGCACAGAATAATGAAATTATTGTTATAGTACTATTTTTTGATATGAACACTGAGATTGGTACGTGGTAACTCGCGATAGCCACAGCGGGAAACGATGACATCTAATGACCAATGCCAGAAGAGACAATAAAAAAAAAATAGTTACCTAATTCTACTGTTCTATTACTTTACAATTATCCATAATTATTTTAATTGCTTTGAATACTTATTCAGATCATAAGACCATTCAAAACTTTATTTCTTCTCGCCAGCATACCGACGACTTGGTGATGGACGGCACCAATAAAGTTGGTGTGCTATCCACGGATTTCGATCTTTTAACGATTAATATTTTGTTTCTGTAGTATGAAGCGTACTAAATATATACTAATCTATATAAATGCGTAAGTCTGTCTGTCTGCCTGGTTTTCACGGCTAAACTGCCGAACCGATTTTTATGAAATTTGGCGTGGAAATAGTTTGACACCAGGGGATGGACATAACTTACTTTTTTTTCAAAAATCTACCCCTAAAGAGATGAAAAGGAGATAAAACTTTGTATGGGAAATTCTAAACCGACGGGCCGGAGATAGTCTGTGTATGTGATGTCATCATAAATCCAATATGGCGGATGTTCCATGATAGGAAATACCTTTTTTTTTTTAACACCAACAATATGGGTGTCAAGTGAAATGGATCACGCAGGGGAAGGTTTCTATAAAATGTGACGTCATCATATATCCAATATGGTGGATGCTCCGCAATAGGAACTAACCTTTTTCAAAAGCTCCAACAATATGGGTATCAAATGAAATGGAGTATACAGAAGGTACACGTATATGTGATGTCATCATAAATGCAATATAGCGTTTGCTCCGTAATAGAAAGTAACTTTTTTGTTCAACACCAACAATATGGTTATCAAATAATAAATCCAATATGGGGGATGCTCCGCGATAGGTAGTAACCTTTTTCAGGACCTTCAACAATATGGCTATCTAATGAAATGCGATACGCAGGTTTCTGTATATGTGACATCATAAATCCAATATAGCGAATGTTCCGCAATAGGAAATGATTTTTTTGTTCAACGCCATCAACATGGGTATCAAATGAAATAGAAAACACGGGAAGGTTTCTGTTTTATTTGTATCTGTCTGTTTAGGTTTCCGTTACGACTTAGGGACCTTCAAGAAACGAGCCTCTTCTTTCCTTAAAGGCCAGCAACGCACCCGTCATTCCAGGACATTGTGAGTGGCCATGGGCGACGGTGGTCACTTTCCATCAGGTGACACGCTTGCTCGTATGCCCCTCCACCATAAAAAAAGAGGTTTCTGTACATGTGACGTCACTTAAATCCAATATCGCAGATGCTCCGCGATTGGAAGTAACTTTTTGTTTTTACGACTTCCAGCAAGATATGAATCAAATGAAATGGAATACACAGGTAAAGGTTTCTGTATATTATGCGACGTGCGGCGTTCCAACAAATACTAGGTACTCGGCAGACATTAATTTTTTGAATAAAATGATAATGGGTGAAATTTTCGATAAGCGATAAGACAAGGGGGGGGCCTTGTCTTATCGCTAACAGTGATTTCTTCCAGAACACCTAGGGATGGACAGATTAGTCAGAAATAACCGAAAAGGTGAGTTTTGTTGCAAACATATACGACACACTTATATACATACACAACAATATATAAAATATATATACACACATATACGCAAACATACAGGCATTCACAACATACATAAATACACACACAACACAATACATACTACAACTTATAATGACAATACTTCATGTGTAAAATAAATAATTAATATAGACACTTTGACAGTAATGCAGTACATGAATACACATATACATATAGCAAAAAAAATCACATTGACAAGCAATGTTCTTTCACCAGTTCACCAGTTACAAAAAAATGCGGAATTATGTATTTTATTGAAGGTAACCTTTACGAACATTTAAGGAAAGCTTAATAATATTTCTCGCAATCATACTAAAATCCCAAACTGTGTGCAAGACGATTGGTATCCCTAAAACTAATGTGGGAGTATTGCAATACCAATTCAACCAATTTGACAAGATCATTTGTTGTTAAATATTTGTTTTAAATTAGGTATCTAGTTATTACGACCCTGTCGCACCATCCCATTTGATAAGCTTAAACACTTAGGTAAGCTTTACAAGAAATAGAGTCAGCATGATGGGCCCTACTCAATGACATGGGGAGTTGGTTTAAGTTAGTTAGCTCTTAGTATTAGAATAAGACTGTAATCTTAAAAATAAAGACTTATTATATTTTTGAAAAATTATCTTTTCGTACCGCCCAAACTTAACTATTTAGAGTTAGTTATATTTACTGTTTACTGCTGTATGTTTTCTGTTTATATATAATGTTTTACCTTCTTCTTACAGTCTATTATTATAAATATGAAGTAGGTTATCACACCAAACATCTGTATATAAATAGGTAAAGACAAAACAGTTCACAGTCTTTTACTCCATCGCTTGTCAACTGATTTTCTTTTTTTTTGTTTAGTAACCACTGACGAGGTTTAATGTTATCAATAAAAAAAGTTTGGAGACTATTTATATTAATACGTGAGGCGAAAACTTTGGATCCCTTTTTAAGAACATTGCACGCATGGAGTGTGAGATTTGGCAACATTTTTAAAACTTGGTAATAGTGATAATTTAGTCTTTCGAAAGATAGTTACCAACCTACTTTACCACTTTTAATAAGTATGATTGAAAGGTGAAATGTAAACTTTTTTAGAAAAGTTTGAAAAGTAAAACATGAAAAAGTTTTTTTTAAACTTAAAAACAATTCCCTTCCCGATCTCTATCACATTAAACATCATATTATGAGATAACAATTTGACAACGAAGAGTTAACACCTCTACTACAGCTATAAACTCCGAAAAAGACGTTTAGAAAAAACATACAGTATGGAAAATTACTCAATTAAATACTTTATCAACAGAATTTACGCAAACACTATATTTAATTCTAAATAAATTATACAGTTTAATAGCCGTCCGAAGGTCTCGTTTATGTGAGCGATACATATACGTTTTTTTTTAAAATATGAACTGAATACGAATTAAATGATTTATCAATTACATTTTTTTATTGTTCATCATTTTCAAACATTTTAAAACATATTGTGAGCCTTTATTTTGCTTTATGAATCTCTACCCTATTTCTTCACCTCTGTCTTATTTCTCAACTCTCACTCTTTATTATCTGAAAATACCTGGTCTTAATGCATAATAATATCTAAGTACTATAACAAATAAAATGCAAAACTGGCTAAAGAAATTCGAATATGGATCACTGAACAAATTCTTCTCTATAGTTTTAAATTTAGACATATTGGGCGTAAATACGAATTATGTGACCGGCATTGTTAGAATGACGTGACAAGTAAGTAAATTATTGTCAGTGACAGATCATTTTGCCATCGAAGGCAGTGTGAAAACTTACGAATATAATGGAATATAGTGTCGGTAATAGTTTGTTAAGTTGAAACTATAGTTTTTTGTCGAAAATGGACGAAATCTAATTAATGTCAGACGCCATTGATTGATCAAAGCAAAGCAGCCAATGCCATAAAAAACTAAAAAAAAAATCAAATACCTTCTAAAATCTACACCACATGCAAAACATTGAAGATAACGTCTCCCATGTTTCTCCTGATAATGCCGTGAAGCTGCAGGTTTCGTGTCTGACAATGCTCCACATTTAGAACACCTGGAAAAAGAAACAATAATGAGATCTTTACTTTCTAAAAACATAATTTTGGACTCCCAAGGGTGACTCATAAATCTACTTTAGATGTTCATAGTAAGCTCCTGCAGTTCTTGCAGCCACTAATACTGTCGACACAGTTTCTATATGCTATAGGGCAATTTTTGATGCATATAAGGCTTCCCTCAGAAATGCATATTATCCATACTAATATTATAAATGTGTAAGTCTGTCTGGTACATTATCACGGCTAAACCGCTGAACCGATTTTGATGAAATTTGGCATGGAGATAGTTTGACAACAGGAGACCGACACAGACTTTTTTTTACAATCAACTCCTAAAGGGGTGTAAAGGGGAATGAAACTTAGTATGTAAAATGCTAAATCGCTAAACAGATTATGTTTAGTACAATGACAGACTTTTTTAAAGGAGACAAAGGTTACTTTTTATGAAAAATTTACCCTTAAGGCTGTGAAAAGGAAACACTAACTTGGAAAAGTAACGTAAACATTTTCCACATCGACGAAATCGCAGGTCCGTACAGCTAATACTATAATAAAAACGAAAATTAGGTTGTAATCTATACAGTGGCTCTTGAAACTTTTACAGACAGACAAACAACGCTGCTGGTTTTTAAGATTAAAACAAACCTTTTATACTACATAAAGATTTAAAAAAAAATTTATTACGAGTATGTATGATTTTTGACTAATGGGAAATACACACATATCCACAAGCTGTAACCCTAATAGGGTAGTCAGAGAGGATGGAATGCTAAGCATAGCAGTCTAACATACTACTGTTGCCTCCTCTAATGTCATCAGTATGCACACAAACTTTTACAGAATATGCGAGTGCTTTTGATATTTCCATCATTAACACTGGCTATTTGATCGTCATAAGTCAACCTTGGTCTTTCTTCGCTTCTGCTAGCACTCACTTTTTCTCTGTAGATTTTCTTTATGAACCTGTTATCCAACCGTGTCGTATTGCTCATTTATTTCTTCATTCCTTATTTTATCCACACATATTTCTGAGAAATTGCACTTCTACTGAATTTATCTTACTGTAACTCAATTTCAAGCATATCCACCAATACCGCATAATGGATGACAATTTTGGTGGTTTTGGATACATTCATACAGCCTGTTAATGCAGACGAATTGTTGTTAATTTTAATGCCAGCTGTTACCTGTCACTACATCTAACTCACATTTTCCATCACTCGAAAACACACTAGATATCCAATTTCATACATTTGTTATAGATGTTTTCCATTTAAGTACTAGTAAGAAATGTACAGCCCTGTTTAATGTTTGAATAGACTTCGAACCATGGGGACATTTATCCTTCCACAAGCTTCGTGGACACAATATAATGACCGCACAGCCCACATTAAGGAGCCACTCACATAATATTCAGGCAGCAGACTCCACATTTTACTTTGCACTAGTAAGCTGTCAGTATTCACTGACATAATTAATGGATATTTAAACGAAAAGAAGCACATTTTAGTGGTTTTCATTGACTACAGTAAAGCCTTTGATACACTACGACACGAAATCTTAATCGACCGACTAGATGAATGTGGAATCAGGGGACCCATACTAAATTGGTGTAAGGACTACTTAAAAAACACAACATTTGTTGTAAAGTTTGGAGATGCTATGACTGACAGAAGAACAGTGAGCTAAGGTACAGCACAGGGCTCTGTGCTGGGCCCTTTGCACTACTTGACATACATAAATAACGCCACAAATATAATAAAACACTGGGAGATTTTCCAATTCGCTGATTACACTTGTCTAGTTGTAGCTCACAAGGACATAGAGTATGCACTTAAATTATTATAACAACATTTTACCTCACTAATAAAATGGTCATATGATGCAGGCCTAGTACTTAACGCAAATAAGACTAAATTAATGTATGTGAGCTCAAGTCAAAACAGGAAACACAAACATAAATTTAATTGCCCATGACAGCAGCTGCCTACAGCAGATCCACAATGACAATAGCGGCGATACAGATTCTATATGTAAATGTCCTATTATTGACATTGTCAGTAATCAGAATTATCGAGGTTTAATAATAGATAATCGCATGATATGGACGTATCACATACAATCCATATGTGAAAAACTTAGAGCAATCTTGGTGAAATTATCTATAAAATATTAAACCCTTTTGCTATACTTTTGATACTTTACAAGTACTAGGAAACTACCATCTCATACAGCATTATGCTATGGATAGCTATGGATGTACCAGTAAAACTCATTTGGACAGAATACTTGATCTGCAGATAAGGATACTTAAAACTATAATAGCCTATAAAGTCAAACTATATTATAAAGATAACCTAGAAGGATTGTTCTACTATTGCGAGGTACTACCTCTACACGATTTAATAAAATATACACATTTAGTAGAACAATACTTTAATGAGGAAATTCAAATTTCCTGTAATGATAATAATAGGCCGCATCATACTCAAAATAGAAGACTATACTTACCTAAATGTAACAACCTCTATGGAAAAAATCAAATAAAGTACAAAATAATCACGAACGAATTCCCAAATGAACTAAAAGATTCAATAAATAAAAATAACTTAAAAAACAAGCTTAAAGAATATTATATTAGCAAATTAGAATTAGAAGTATAATAATAATTTAATTTTTATGATTATAAAAATAAATATATATATATGTATATTGTGTGAGTATATGTATATATGTAAGTGTTTATATATTATATGTAATATATATATATGTGTATTTAAATATAATATGTATGTGTTGTATATGTATTTATATACCTATAGTATACACAACACACTTTTTATACACAACACAAGTCATAAATAATCCGAATTTATTTGGATAAAGTGTTATAAAGTAGCACCCTGTACAAAGCGACCACTGTTCAGCACGCACATGACTTGGTAGCTGTATGTAGTTTATTATTACATTCTTATCAATAAACAGGTATCACTTGATTCATATACTGCGCATGGTCGCAGTGCTGTCAATTGTGCTGCTTAGTTATTTACCTACAATGTGCATTGTGAACTGTTGGCGAATAATAGTATAATGGAAAAACTTGTTTAAGTTTATGTTATTTACTATTGTAACAAATATTGCAGAAGCCTTATATTAAATAAATAAATTAGAAAAAATAAAAATAAAGAGGATCCTATGGTTAAAAATGTCGCCCCAAGCATCATTATTGCTAAAGTTTATTCCACATTGCTAAAAGTTAATTTTATACTATTTCCAGACCAACATGGAATCAAAATAAAAAAGAAAAAATCAAACTTACTTAAAATTTACATCATTCATAATGAAACAGCCGTTTGGTAGAGGTGGTGCCTTTATATTCCTCATTATCTCTACCAATGTGTCAATCAAAGCTTTCTGATCTTTTTTAAATTTTGGATTTCCTTTTATCAAATCTCTAACTAGTGACTTCCGTTGCCATGGCTTCCTCATTTTTAAGCGATGGTGACTATTGCCTTCATCATCACTGCCATTGATGTCTTGCTCTGAAGTAAACTCAAGATCAAACTTCTCTGGAACATAACCATAGTCTTCAGGGTTTTCCAATGATATAGTATCTTTGTTATTTTCATCTTCAAACACTGCTTCCTCTTTAACACTCATGAGGTCTATATGCTCGCCATGTTCCTTGGCTACCTTGATAAGTTCCTCAACAGTGCACGGGTCCATAACTTCTTCTTTAACAACAACTTCATTCTTAACTTTTATCAGTGAATTTTGGTTTTTGATGTCTGTTTTCTCGTCTTTTACTATGACCACAACAAATTCGTCTTCACAGTCTTCCATTTCGTATTACGCACCTGCAAATCACTCAACCTGAAAAACATAAACCACTAGTTAGGTAAATAACATGTTTGTATATTGTATTAAATTTTTTTCTAAATAAACAATCTTTCGAGATTACGAGAAATAATACGATTCAACTTACCTCAGTGGTAAACATAGAGTAACCATGTATTTTAAGAGTATATTATCCACAGAACATATATAATATTATCTATGGAGTAACCTATATATTATAGAATAGAGACGTCAGTCATTTTATCTGCTAGCGACATCTAGTGCGGTATGTTCGAGTGACATCGTGTGTAATACATAATAACACGAAGTACGTAGGTACACACATTTGTAAATACGTATACATATAGCCTCATTATGCAGGCGCTAGGTACTTAATGCAAGTTTGATTTCATAACTGTGATTTACATGATAGATCACTGGCAAAATAAATAATCACATAAATCCCATTTTAGCAAATCAAACTCACGGAAAATAATAAAATTAATGAAATAAAACAATGTAATATCTTTTACTCCTTTTATAAAAGTACTATATTGACAAACGTCAGTACATACAAATCTTAACGTTAATATTTACAAACTTAAAACTAAGCAATAACTGAAATAATATATTTCCTGAAAGTTGCCACTTAGAAAGAAAAAAAAAACACTTAGATAACAACAAACGACAAGTGACAAACAATATGGCGGTTGGCACATTTAGAACAGAAAAGTTTTAAAACGACGCTTGAGATATTATAAATAAAAAAATATTTTTCGGGAAGTTGAAACTATTTCTTTTGTTATTTTTGGAGTTTTTGTGTGATAGTTGTTTCATTTAACTTATAGAAATTGGTAGTAGTTATTAAATAACAATTATAATTTTAATTTCTGAACACACTTTATACTCTAGCAGCATCTATTGGGAAATGTTCTAACTAAATGCACCGACTAAATTTCCTGCAAAAAAAATGTACTAAGTGAATAGGCCCTACGATTTTGCCTTAAAATTTTAGGTTACCTTAGGAGGGAAGGTAAAGGGATCAAGCTCATACTACCGTTGTCTTCAGAAATGATTACATAAATTATTCATATTATTTCATTAAAATGTCAATCAAATACATTTTAATGTTTCTTAGTGACAAATATATTAAGACAGTCGTTCTAGTATGATCCGCTGAGGCAGACTGAACTCATAGAACTGTCACTAAAAAAAATCTCAACACCATACTAATAAATAAGCATTTATTTTAACAATTCCACATAATGCGCAATTGCACAAAAGCGTAGATACTGTACTTAAAATACTTATAAACCCAAAAGATAATGCAAAGGGGAAAACCATACTTTCTAGAACGCAAAAGACGGACAAAGAGAATATAATCACCATATTTTAAGAGATGGCACTTAGAACTACACTTAGAACATAACAATATCTGCTAGTTATGTGAGACCGCAAACCAATATCACAACAGAAAAAGACAATTATGTCTACCAATCTACCAAAATAATATTATTTTATTCTATTATTTTTTTTTTTTGGTTTCTGAGAAGCAAAATTAAATCCCTACGGACGCCCAGCCGGACTACGCCGACTGAGTAGTGTCGGACTCGTACCGACTAAACAAAACCCCTCTTTGCTGTTAGCCCTAGTGGCTTTTACAGCGTCACAGGTCGCGTTGGGGCGAGCGCTGAAGGCGCCCTGCCGATGCTCGACCGCCTGAGGTTTCTCCAGTCGAGGGATACCTCGTATGGAGGGCGGACCTCGGGCTCAAGGCGTCGCCAGAGGAGCTTTCCGCACCTGCGTGCATCTTATCGTAGACACGAATCATTCGTAATCATGGAGTACTCAACCTATAGAGACGAAATGTCCCACTATCTTATTCAACACTGCGCAGTTTATTTACACTTAGAAATATCAACTGTCGCTCGCATTAAGCAGTATATAACCAATACTGGACCTGTGTACGTTTCTGTATATTCCGACAGATATTTAAATATTTAAATATTTACATAATGGCTTATTGTTCCATTCGGTGGTGTGGTAAAAACAGCAAAGAAACAAACTATAAAATAGAACGTAGTAACCGCAACGGTTTAGACGTTAATTGTTTTCATACAAAATAAATGATATTGCCACTATAGGTAGAGTGCTCCATTTACATAATAAACAATAAAATAAAAAAGTTCAAAATTCGTAAAGCGAGGTTTAGACTAGCAAGTACTTGCTGCAATTTCTTGAGAGAGGACTTGCTGCTTAGTTTACATTGAGTGCAATATTTATCGCGGAATACGCTTTGCAAGTGATTAGAAACTTGACGCCTGCAAATTCTTCCGCGATTGTTTAGATTAGCGAGAACTTGCTGCCATATCTTGAACAAGAACTTGCTGTTCATTTTACATTGTGCGCAATATTTATTGCACAAATTGCATCTGCAAGTTACCGGCAACTTATGGCCTAGAAGTTATTGCACGGCTATTTACATTTTCACGCAATAATTATTGCTAACTCACTTATTCTGAAGTGTCAGTGTCTGTCTCAAAACATAATGCCGAGCTATAGTAAAATACGTGCAGCTGCTGCTATGATAGTGATAACCAAAAAACGCAAGGAACGAAAGTGGGTAAAAGACTGGATTAAAAGAAGAGATGTTGTTGGTGTACAAATTAACTTATTAAATGAGCTCAGAACTGAAGAACCATCACAATTTAATAATTTTTTGAGAATGACTGAAGAAAATTTCAATCTCTTGTTAACAAAAATTCGGCCTAATATTGAAAAGCAAGATACTAGAATGCGTGCTGCTATTCCCGCGAGTGTCCCTCTTTATGTTACTTTTCGATATCTAGCGACAGGCAAATAACTGATTTAAACGAACGCATAAGACATATAAAGCTTTTATTAGATTAATCAAAGTCATATTTTCTTTTTCAGGTGATTCTTTCCACCCTTTATCATATTTATTTCGTATTCCTGTTTGCACAATATCAATCATTGTGATGGAATGTTGTCTTGCGCTGTATGATCGCCTTAATTCGAATTATTTAAAGGTAAATTGTCCATTATGTATGGTACGCCATTTATATCTATAAAAACTGAATCACATGTGTCGTTTGTACCGTCACATTCTGAGTGATTCAAGCTATGTTCATTTAAACCTTCAACCGCTTTTCCGTTTGCATTCAATTCACGACTAGAACTAGGCATCGGCTCGGCATCATTATGGTATTTGTTATCATCAATTTCGGTATACTCGCAAATAAGGCGTTGTATTTTACGTTTTAATTCGCCTTTATATTTGGAATAATGCATATTTCGGATTTCACTAGCTACGTAGTCACCGAAGATTTGAAACTCATCATCTGGCTTATCTAATATCTGTGCCGCTCTTGCTAATTGTTGACTCTGGATTATGGATTTTTTTGGACGTTTAACAGTTAAATTGTTTGTGTTTTCGGAATAATTTACAGTTGTGAAAGTTGAAGTAGCTTCGGTGGCACTGTCCTGAAATTAAATATAATTACTTACATACTTATGTAAAAATATCAGATGATGACTTCAGAAGATGAATGGTTAGAAATTGCTAAAGGATTTGAAGATAAATGGAATTTTCCACATTGTATAGGTGCATTGGATGGGAAACACATTCAAATACAGGCACCCCCCAACAGTGGCAGTTATTATTATAATTATAAAGGCAATCATAGCATTGTACTGTTAGCCCTAGTTGATTCATGTTACAGATTTATGTAAATATTGGTTGTAATGATAGAATTTCAGATGGAGGCGTTTTTAACAATTGCAATTTATCAAAGGCTCTAGAAAATAATGCTTTAAATTTACCTTCACCCAGCTGTTTACCGGGTAGTGAAATTATTGCGCCTTATGTCATTGTAGCTGATGATGCATTTTCATTAAAACCATATCTAATGAAACCCTATGGATTCAGAAATCAACCTGGTCCGAATCGAGTATTTAATTATCGACTATCTAGGGTTCTAGGGCGAGAAGCACCATTGAAAATGTTTTTGGGCATATCACTTCGAGATTTAGAGTTCTTCGAACACCAATTATGCTAAGCCCAGTAAAGACTAGAACTGTTGTTGCTGCTATATGCGTGTTGCACAATTTTCTTATTGAAAAGAATCCAAGCTACATGGGACGTCAAGATGATAACAGCGAACACTTTCTGTTCCGTTTGCAGTCAGCTCGGCATAATAATCCACCACTCAATGCCAAATTAGTGCGAGAGCAATTTCGGAATTATTTTGTTACTCCAGAAGGAGAATTAAGTTGGCAATACACTAAAATTTAAGTATTTTTGTGTGCACCCATACTTTTATTAAATTAAGAAATAAAAGTAGTAAATAAACATGTATCTACTGTTATTGGTAGTGTTATTTCTTACCATAGAATCATCCGTCAAAGTAAGTGTATGCTGGCATGTAGTAAATTTCAACATGTGATAAAATTCCCATTTACTTGTATATATTTCATTTCAGCCTTGCCCACTTTTACGTTGTTGTTCCTTTTTTACTTCCTGCCCAAATTGAGTTTTTAAGTTATGCGGTTTTTTACTTATTTCACAATCAGTAGTATTAAATTCTGTTACCAAACTTTGTAAGATGCCATTTTTTTTTAACTTTGTTACGATAATCCTTGCACTTTGTGCCCCATAATTCTCTATGCTGTTCATATTTCTGTATTAGCAGGACAATTTCATTTCTTGTCCATAACTTTTTATTTGACATCTTGCATAACACAGAAAACTTTATTTTGCAAACAAATAAATTCAGAAGTTCTTGCTAGAATGGAAAATTAGTGTATACACGTGTGAATTGTAACAAGTTGCGCCTTCTGCAAAACTTGCAGAAGTTAGCTTGGTGCACTCTGTTTACACAGTAGTAACAGCTTGTGAAAGTCAACTTTCGCAAATTTTATTGCTAGTCTAAAATCCCATGTCAATAAGCTGCAAAATTTGTAGAAGTTACTGGCAATGACTATATTTGACGTGTACATATATAACTTGCAGGAAGTTCTACAAGCTGCAAAACTTGTAAAAGTTAGCTTGTTTTACCTATTTACATAGTGGTTACAGCTTGCAGAAGTCAACTTCTGCAAGTCTTATTGCTAGTCTAAACCACAAAGTACATTACTTATATCTGATATAGAGTAGTCAGTGACACATGCTATCTTAGTGACATCCCGTGACGAATCCTCGAACTACTGAATGACATGTACATAAAATGTACATATCAATATCTATATATAAATAAATATACATCTAATAGTCCTCACCTCATTTAATTTTTTTACTGGATTCTTGTAGGTTTAATAAAAACACAATTATGTCAATAATCTTTTATTACCATACAAATACCTATATCATTTATTAACATAAACCAGCATAACATAACGTTAATATTTACAAACTTAAAACTAAAAATACATTTAATTCTCTCGATAGATCCACCTTGTTGACGCTGATAAAACATAATGTTCCGAACATATATCCTTACCTCTGGCAATCCTACAGCATTTATTTAATACTTTAATAATTTAGTCATTTTGTGAGACACAGGTATTATATTAAAGCCAGCCATTATATTTAAATTAAGTCTTTGGGTAGTAGCCGGGGTCAACAATGAATACACTTGATCGTGAAAGTCAAAAACAGAGCACAGTCACAAAGTAAAACAGATTTGCCAGGGTCCATAAAGTCGTTGGAAAAAGCCACAAAAATTAGATAAAATTAAAATAAAATTTTAATTCACAACAAAAGCGGTGAAAAAAAAACATTTAAAAAAAATAATTAGCAAACGTTACATTTCACGCTATTTTGTTTCATTTCACATTATCTTATATACAATTTCATATCATCTAGATGTATGTAAAATATCTTTTATTTTGATTATTTTCAAACGTTATTTATCATTAAAAATTTGGTAATAAACAAACTGCTTCAACGAAATAATCAATTGTCTATTAATTGAAAAAAAAAAATTTTTTTTATGAACGGAACCCAAAATGTCTCTCCGTCGTTACTACATAATTATCATTTTAAGACTACAGTGTTGCTAGAAGTAGGTTTTAATGTCTTTTCATTATAACTCGTGAAGTATTTTTATTACATCATCCGTCATTGTTGTAATTTATTGTTGCAAACAAATTACATTACCTCAATATTAATATACATATTTTTATCAAAATACTGGAACCAACACACTAGCGCCATCACTTGAGGAGTCCTCAAACTAAAAATACCATATCAAAATGCTCTAACACAAATTTGTAATAAGTGAAAAGCCCCTAGTCTAAACCTCGCTTAAGACCACAGAATATATATACTCCATATATATGTCCACTATATAATACTAAGAACGGTCGCGAAACACGACAGCGCTGGAAATCTATGGATATATACACCATGAACTAAAATAGTCTAAAACGTGCGTAAAAATCAAGCTAACACACTTTCGTGAATCGAATTCAATTGCTGGAATGTACAAGTAGACACCATATTGGTTATCATCACAGATTACTATGTAATATATAAGGCTTTGTGGCGTAAACGGGAGAACGAAGAAGTGATGTCATTTTAATTAGATTTTCTATTTTTTACATTTTTGGGAGTTTTTAAGTACAAAAGTGATAGTACATTGTGTTTTAAAGTTCTGCGTAAGTGAAAAGATTGAAGTAGGACCAAATAAACATGGGTAGCCGAAGTTTTCGCGCTCTTCCAAGAAGTCCTATAAAACTTGAGCAAAGTGTACTATCACTTTACTGGAGGAGTTTTACGATAACGGTTCTACTCATTAATACAATACGTGACATTGGCAAATACGCTATCTGTGCGCCATGCCATGAAGGAAGAAAAAAGAGGCTTTGTGGCGCGAATGGGAGAAGTGAGGTTGTCGTTTTATTTAAATTTACTATTTTTAACATTTTTGGGAGTTTATAAAGTGATGTGTTTGTGATTGTGTTTTATAGTTCTGTGCAAGTGAAAAGAATGGATTAGGTTTAAATAAACATGAGTAGCTGACTCGCGCTCCAAATCGCTACCTATATATGTAACTATAACTATCACTATCTAACTATCAAAACTATCACTAATCACTATATTGAAGGAGTTTTACGATAACGACTAAGCGATTAAAAATACAATACGTGACATTGGCAAACGCGCTTATTATGCACCATGCCATGAAGAAGAAAAAAGAGAGAAAAAACTACCTAACCCAATATCTACAACAGGGCACTTTTTGGCGGGAACGGGAGGAGTGAGGTTGTCATTTTATTTAGATTTTCTATTTTTTACATTTTTAGCAGTTTTAAAGTACAACAGTGATAGTATATTGTGTTTTAAAGTTCTGTGTAAATGAAAAGAATGGAGGAGATCTAAATAAACATGTGTAGCTGAAGTTTTCGCGCTCTTCCAAGAAGTCCATTTTAACTTCAGTAAAGTCTACTAATCACTTTAATGGAGTTGTTTCTTCAAAAGTTACGTCATTAAACTGATGGTCTTGTTACCGATGCCTTAAGAAATATAAGTAAAAAAAAATAAACATCATTGACATATCATAAATAGAGTAGAAAAATTTTTTACTTTCAACATAGTATTTCTTTCATTTAAATTTATTTAATGATTAGCTAGTAATGAATTCTGGTAAACAGTTAACATTTTGTTCTACAAAGCTACCACCAGACTGTAAAGTTTTTGCTTTTGGATCATTATTACACTCATTACAGCATAATTTCGAGGGTGAGTAGTAGTTGGCAATAGCTAATAGTACTTAACATGTCATAAACGATGTAATTATTTTCTGAACATTTGAGTTCTCTTGGACTCAATAATAAAATTAAACTGACTAGTTAAAATTCTTACATACCTACATTATTTTATTTGTCAATGGCTACCATGGTATTTGTAGCCATGGGTCACTTAACTATTTATTTGATTCCCAGCAAAGTTAATTTAGAAATCTAATGTTGCTACTTGTTTTAGGAGACTGGGTGTTAAGATACTTGTCCAGTTCTTTATTTGGTGTGGCATTTTAACTTCCAATGCTTAGTACTTAGTTAAGAGTTCAGGGCAGTGGTGATCAAACTTTTATAGACAAGGGGCAAAGGAGACAATTTAGGGTGCCACCTCATGCCGCATGTCTGTACATACATATTCACAAATTCATACATACATGAAAGTGAAAAAATGCTTACCTTGATTTGTTTGAAATAATTTGGCATATGGAGTAATTTGTATTATAGAATCTTTATGTACAATGTATTTTATAGTTTATCGGTATGCATAGGATTTAATTTAACTTGCTCAAAATTAAATTTAATTTGTTGGTTTATTTTTGCTATAATCTGGCACTATTTCCGAATGAGACTATGTAATGTAGTACTTACTAACTCATTCTGTGAATCCTAAAAATAAGATCAATTTATATTACAGATCTATATTGGTTATGTTGATAGTTCCATAACCCAGGTCTACAGATCCCACAAAAGTTTGGGTTATACTACCACTAGTATAGATAATTCAATTAGTGCTGAAATTATATTAAGCAGATATTAATATATATTTTAATGTTAAAATAAATTACTTTCAGAATTAGTGCTAGAATTTGAACAACTGTATATCGAGTCAGAAAACTACAAAACACTTTTCAATACCCAAAAAATACAATGTGACAGGTGCGTAATATAGTTCTGATTTTTTTTGTAATTTAAAATAATAAAATAAAATAATTGTCACTGTAAATATTTTTGTTGTAGTGAAAGTTGTACCAGTTCGAAAGCTCTCATGAAAGTTATTGCCTTCAAAGATAATATAATACAGTTAGTTTGTAAGTATTAATTTTTGTTTAAGTATTTTTTTATAGTAAAATAAAATTATAGTTTGTTCTCAATGCTTTTTTGCTTTTTTCTTAATAACTTCACAGATGCTAGATGCTTTTTTCTTAATAACTTCACAGCTAATTGACATCATTCTGGTTAGAAATGTATGCATAGTTCTTATAGATCCTGTACACATTGGACTATATGCTGGGCAACAAGCCTGAATATCAGAGGCTGCCCAATTGCTTAAAGGAAATAATGTTAATGAGCAACAGAATTATTAATTCAAACTACTACTCTTTATATTTAAAATAATTTTCATTGTGAATTAGCAGAGTATGACTTTAATCATATGAAATTTAAAAATAATAGCTGCCAAAAATAATTTAGTACTACTAACCATTAACTAATGTAAACTTTAAAATTAATACTTTAAAATAATATTTTTTAACTAAAATCATATAAACCTTAGGCAGATGTCATTGTTAGGTTGACAGCAGAAATTAAAATGGAAAAATTATATATGTACATTATTGTATTGGAAATTGTTTACACAGCCATATCACAGATTAATTAGTTTACTACCGTAAAGCCATATTTTAACTGCACAAATTATTATTTTATGTTGCTTCAAATTTTTTTATGGCTTACAATTTTTTTTATAGTGTCATTATATTTTTTCAAATTAGCATGGTTCATAATTTATATGAAATAGTGTATTTCATTATTTTATTGTAGTGGGTTATATTTTTTCAGTCTTGAATAGCATTTTAATTGTTAGTTCTACCAGTTATAAAAAGAAAAAAAGAGCTTTTAAATGCATGCCATTGCCTATTCAGTATTGGTCCAGCAATTTATGTGTACACCATTTTCCATTATTAAACATTCCATAAGTAAGGAAAAAAGGTCAATAAAAACATTCAGAGAGTGCTAAAATCAGAAAGAAAATAATGTCATATTTGTATTATTCATTCAAATTAGTTATAACTGTTAACAATCATGACAACATTTTTTAATGAAGTTAGACATTATTCCTTCTAATAATTTCAATTAATAATTTAAATTTTTAATCTTCATGACTAATATTAATGATAAATAACTATGATAAATAAATAATAATGAACAAATGAAATTTTGATTCAATTCATTCACATTTTTTCTTTTCCATTAAAGTTCATGCTCACATCTCTTCTGCATTTCACCTGTTAAATAAAAATCAGTAAGTAGAACCAAATATCCAAATCTAGTTATTTACAATAACATGTTTAAAGTCGATTCTAAGAAAAAATCGTCATAGTAAATCTATAACTATTGATTTCAAGGAGGTAATTTTGAAATGAAAACATAATGTTATCTATAAAATTAATATGCATATCTGAAGTCCCGCGAATGAACTAATATTATAGAATATTTAAATAAATACAACATGTGTACAATATCTACTTTATATTAGCATAATTAATAATTTACACAACATAAACAACAACATAAACACTTTAAAATTATATATTTGGTAGTTTAATTACTTACTGGTTTTTATAATTATCAAACCCCTCGTTTTTAGGAATTTCTACTGTGAGCACAATAAATTCATCTAATTGTAGTAAAGTGATTTTACAATTTAGAAGTTTTGTCACGTAATGAGGTCTATTATTGAGGTGTCAGTGACAGAATTTATTTTACGATAGAAGTCTTGAATATTTAAATTAAAAAAACTAACATTTCAGTCTAACGCAATGGCAAAGTGTAGGGGAACAATTTTTTAGTCTTTTTTTTATTTTGTTAATTTTATTTCCTGCCTTTTTTTAATTTTTCAGTGTTAACATTAACTAAATTAAATGAAACTAAGAACTTAAATCTTTTAAGTGAAGCATTCCAGATATTACGAAGTGAGATCATCTCACCAGAAAAAGAGAGTCAAATTTATACTTGTGAGAAAGAAATAGTAACACCAACCAAAGAATCTGTAAACCCAAAGAAAGAACTGACAACATTAGTAGATGTGTCAGTCAAAGATGACTCTGTATCGGAAATTGAAGGAACACCGACTGGTCGAACAAGTCCTATCATACAATCTAAAAAACTTCGAAATAGTTCTACACTTAATCCAGCAAATATTATAAAAGATATTAAGAAGAAATGCCCTGATACTTGGTGAGTTATAGAAGGAAAATATGAATTAATAAGTAATTCAAATTAGAATTTATTATATGTCTTTAAAGTGATTATTTTCTGCTACAAATTTATTGTTGTTAACAGTAACTATTGTAAAAGTTCAAATCTATAGTTTTCACACTAATTTTCAACTGGCAAATGACATTTTTTCTATATCTATTTCAAGCCGTTTATAGCATACTGACAGACAAGAAATGGCTTCATTTTCAGCCTTTAAGTAGGCGATGCTAATTTTAAAAATGAATTGTATTGTCATTTTCAGGTCTGTACCGGAAAATAAAGCTTTAAAATTATCTTTCACGACACCAACAACAAAAGTCAGTAAAAATGGTAAAATGCGACAATCGAGGTTGAATCTTATCAAAGTGAAACGGAAAGCCGTTGTTGATCTCTCCCACTCACCTGTTTGGTGTAATAAGCCGAGTATTACAAGTGGTGATAGCGGATATGCCTCTCACACAAATAATGTATGTACCTCCACATTTACAGCTTATGGCGAGCGTTCTCGAGAGTATCTCTGGTAGAGGATGTTTTTAAAAACGTTAAATTCATAAATCATGGAGATTTCCAAACCTATAAAAACTATATCTACTTATAGTTGTCAAAAATTAGAAGGCCAGTTTTGACATTTGAGAAAGACCCTAGAATGTAACTTGGAATGAAACAAAGAAACAATAAAATAATAATTAATTACATAGTGTTTTAAAAAAATACATACATTTTTTTGGCGCGTTAAATAATATGATGGAATATATTGCTAGTATTCTTTTTGCGCTTACTTTATAGAAACGTCTCAAAAACAGTTCTCAGTCTTTTTTTTTTAAATACTAGTGTTGTAACCAATTAATTACTGAATTACAAGTCCTTCATTCTTCATTCAAGCTTCATTCGATTTTAATAGTAATTAAATATTGTGTAGTGATCTTTACTGAAAAGAATGAGCTTGGCGCTCAAAGCCGTAAATAAAATTTTGAATTGGCGACACCGGTTTCTATAAAGTTGCTTGTCTCTGACCAAGCGGCACGTGACTTAGCGTCCACGCGCGCACTGCGCAGTCTTTCGTGCGCCATCTTGTGAAGTTGACTGTTCGTTCGTTTATGTTGATTTAAAGATAGTGATTTGGACTCGATTTTGGTGTTTGTTGTTATATCGTACGAATTGTTTCAACATGTCGAAAAGAGGATGTACAATCAACAGCCAGTCACGCGAATTGGTTGTGAAGTTAACCGAATACTTCGAACGCGAATCAATTAATGGTGGACCTTTATTGCCCGTAACGCAAGTGCAAGATCGCGTCGCAAAAGCACTTGGAATCGGCAAAAAACTATTCAAACCATCTTGAAGGAAAAGTATGGGCCTTCCGGTACTGAAGAAAATGTATTACGTACGCCTAAAAAGAGGAAGAAAAGCAAGCCTGTAACAGGTATTGACACATTTGACGCAGACGCTATTCGAAACCACGTGTATGCTTATTACACAAGAAATGAATACCCAACTGTGAGTAAATTGCTGATATCACTACGAGAGTGTGGCCTGTTTAGTGGCAGTTCCACGTCTTTAATAACAATTATGAAGCAATTTGGGTTCAAATACAAGAAAACCGACAAGAGGAAAATTATGATGGAACGATATGATTTAATTTTGCACAGAGTATAATTTTTGAGGGCGATGAACAAAATCACAAATTGGGACAATGTCATATTTATTGATATGGCTTATTTATATTTATTGACTTGGCTGAACTCGAATCATACCGTGTCGCAGTCGTGGTCGGACGATACAAAGGCATTTTGCTTAAAAGTGCCAATGGGAAAAGGTGGACGCCTAATAATCTGCCACGCCGGATCTGCCGGGGGTTTTGTGAATGATGCCTTACTCGCATTCGAGTCTAAAAGTACAAAAGAATATCACGAAGAAATGGACGCAAATAAATTCACAGAGTGAGTGGTTTACTAACTTGTTAACAAACCTCTCTGAACAGTGCATAATCATTGACAGAAAATGATGACATTGTTGAAAGAAGCTTGTGCCAAAATTACTAAAGAAGATTGGGCAAAAGTGGTAGAAAAAACTCAAAAAACAATAAAGGAAGATTTTTACAGAGACGTCAATATTGATAATATAATTGAAAATGAAATAATTATATTTACAGGTGACGATAGCTCAACTGACGATTTTGGCTCATCATCCAAAGAAAATGATTGAATGAAGATTCAATCACTCGCTTTTTCTTGATTTTTTTGTGATTGAGTGAATGTTATTGTAACTAAAAATATTAAATCAAAGACAAATTGACCTTTCGTACCATTGTATCATTTCAAAATACCTACAATATTAAAGTTTAAGTTAAATTTTCTAATCACAACTTTAATGCAATGCACTTTACAATACATAATCAAATCGATCAAATACTCATACAAACTTGAACCGATTTATCGTGAGTATCGAGTACCAAGTCGTATGGTTACTTCACTAGTTACGTCGCGATGACAATTGTCAAAACGGGCCTTTTATTTTTTGACAAATCTTTATTGTAATGTTGGTAATTTATTACACGATCTCTTCTTTTACTGCATCAAAAATATCTTGAGCAGTTGTCTAATGACGACCTCCGTGGCGCAACGGTTAAGCGCGTCGGAAAGTAAACGGGAGTTGCGGGTTCGATTCCCGCCCCGAGTAGGTGTTTATGTATAATATATATTTATTTACAAAAGAAAAACTAAGTAGTATATCAGTTGTGTAGTACCCATAACACGAGCGCTGTGGTGCTTACTTTGGGACTAGATGGCGCTGTGTGAAATGTCTGAGGATATTATTATTATATTATACTTTGTAATCTAAACATACCATCCGATTTATACTTAAATAGTTATGGATATTAAAAAATATACCAACATGTCATTGAGTGGGTGAGGCCATTCGGCAATCATATTTCATTATTTAATTGAAAATCTGGCACAAGTCGAGCACAGCCGTACCATCCTTTTCTCGAAGCGACTAACGGCACTTTTGACACCCCTGTAAATTCGTTGCGGATAACGCTAGAAGTCTGAATTTTCAGTGACAAAGAAGTCATAATACAACTAGATATATTTCCAAATTACATTCAATTTTAACTGTAGTATGATTTCTTCAAAGTCAAATTTCTTTGATTTTGTCACTGACACACTCATCGATTATCAAAATTCTAGGGAACTTTTAGCAGTCTCACAAACTTCAAATTTTGAATTTTAGTTAGCGTTTATCTTATAAAGGAAAAAAAAATTAAGTACAGCTGACGGACAAGATATACCGAGATTACCCGAGAATAAAAAGGAGGATGACCTACAAAAAGAAATGAGATCTTATCAAAAACAAAACATGTAAAATAACGTGTGCCGGTCATCCAGTCGACGTTGACTTTGGAATGTAATACGAAACGTTTTAAACGCCAGGCTACAGTTGAATAAAGATCGTGCGGGTCTAAAATAGTTCATTTTAAAAGTTGACTGTTGAGTTTGCGACCTTTCGTGTTTCGGAATATTTCAATCAGACGCGTAGTACTGTTTTTTGGCCATAATAGTTTTTTGGCCACTTCCATAGTATGTCCGAATTCGTTGGTAATTTAGGTAAACAACGAATTGAGAAAGTTAAGAACTGATAAACGTTTTTAATATCAAGTGTTTTGTTGAAAAATAACTCTGGTAGCGTTCTTTCTCTCCTCTCTTGTCTACCGGTTGTACCAGTCATGATTGATTAGTAATCTATGTATATTTTAGCTTCGCCTTTATTTTTACAAAAACAATCAAGAACATATTATAGTATGTAAGGCTTGCTCTATTCTGAAACCCTAGGCATGCCACTGACAATAAAAATATCGCAATTTCGATATTTGATATTCTGATATCTTATTAATAGTATCGATATTACTATATCTTATTTAAAACATCGATATTTCGATATTTAAGTCTGCATCGATATCGATGCATCGATATTTCGAACATCGATATCTAAATTTCATCAATATCGATATATATCGCTCATCCCTAGTTTGAATAGTTCATCTAACGACCAAATCCAAATCTATATTAATTTAATCCAATTTATATAAAAAGCGTACTTAAATGTTACTTTACCCATTACTTTATGAAAATCACGAAATACCTGCTAGTGATAGTTTGCTCCTTCATCTGAGCTTTTCTATTGGTTTAAAGTGTATCTAACTTCGAAAACTTCAAACTTTTGTAACATCTGAGCTTAACATTACTTTTTCTTCTAATTACTTTCTAGTACATATACAAGAACAAAGCAAGTACACAATTGTAATTATTTCAGGTGAACATTAAAATCGAAATTGATGACACTGTGTTACCCTCACCAACAAGCGAAATAAGCAGTTTCTCAACACTGTAAGTATTTCCTTAGGTATTTGATTCATGTAACTTTCTGCGTCAATGTTTCCGCTTAGAGTTGGGCAGCACACACTTTAAAAATGAGTATCGCGCGAGGGCCTCTTTTTCCAAACGTGCTAGCACGTGGAGGCTGGAGAGGTGGGCAGTTGCATGTTGCGTGTTGAATGCACGATCAACGCACTGCAAGTATTCATGAAGCGATGACTCGGGGGTGGCGAGGATATACATGAGTCGAGGACTCGCGAGTGGCGAGGATAGTCAAAAGAGAAAAATAAATTTTATACACCTGCTTGTGCGCATGCAACAAGCACGAAAGAAATGTATATATTGTCTAAGTATACATTCACCAGCTTAAATTATCTATTCGTACGAAATTAAACATTGTCATTAGCCATAGATAATAAAACTTCGAATGATCAATCTGTGAATCAATCACTCAACTCGCGCCTCACAGTGTCGCCGGCCAGTTCAATTGTTTAACTGTGGTAGTGTGCTACCACACTTTTATTCTACAAGGCACTCCTTTTTTCCCAAAACTTTGTTGACACAATTATGCTTACTTGCATGCCGCTATTTCTGCTACAAGTTGGCCATATTCAAGGCAACCGTGAATAGGTGATTTTTGAACAAACATGGAGCTGATTTTCGGTCTTATCATTGCTTTGATTCTGTATGATCAAATATAAAGCATGTTCGGAATTTGTGTGTAAGATGTGTAATGATTGAACTGTAACATAATCATTATGATGTGTCATGGAGCACTCAACCTATAAAGATGAAATATCGGACCATCTTATTCACCACTGCTCAGTTTATTTACACTAACAAATATAAACTCTCGCTGGCATTAAACAGTACATATTAATACTGGATCTGTCTGTGGGTCTCAGTATATTTTGACAGATATTTAAATATTTATGTAAAGGCTTATTGTTCTTTTCGGTGGTGTGGAAAAAACAGCAAAAAATCAAACTAAAATAGAATGTAGTAACTGCAACAGTGTTTAGACGTAAAATGTTTTCATACAAAATAAATGACACTGCTACTGTATAGGTTGAGTGCTCCATGTGATGTGTTCATTACATCTCATTTTTTATTTTTACAGATATAAAACAGTAGGTAAAAATAATCCAGTAAAGTTAAAACCACTTCTATCTGATTTGAAAATTAAAACAGACAGTGAAATATACCCTCTCATAGACAATATTAACATTGAAAATAAGAAAGTTATTAAACAAGAACCAGGTTTATCTGAGATGGATTCTAACAATATATTGAGGCATCCACCTGGAAGGTAACGAAACTTAATAAAAACAGGAAATATTTCCTTCGATCACAAATAAGTTGAATTGTAAATATCATGACTAAATTTAAATAATTGTAATTGTGCCAATATTAAATTCACATAAATAACTTAAAAATCGCAAACTGTAATTGGGTAGTAAAAGGTTGCCATTACAAGTTCCTAATAATAACTCCAATCCCTGGATGTCTATTATGGCTTGCATGGAAAGACAAGCAGTAGGCCCATTCTATATTATTTTATTAGTAGATCAGTATAGAAAACTTGCAATTTTTTTTACTGTCTTGCTCTCAAAATTTCATCAGATTTATTTGTTACTAGTGTAAAAGTCCACCCATTTTGCTTTATACTATACTCATATCATAGGGAAAGTGTACATAAACAAGCTTTTTGTACCTATTTGCTTCATGGAAATATGATTAGATAGATGTAACTATTAACTTTCTTTCAGTTTTGTTAACTCGCCAAAAAAAAAGTTGCCTAGAAAGGTTGACGAACCGGTTAGTGATGACATGACTTTATGTGAAACTAATGCAAGCATATCCCTGTTGAATCATGATGACAATATAAAAAATGCGAATGAAGATGGCAAGCACAACCAGCGTTGGTAAGTATCATTTGTGTTTGTACCACAGACCTACGAGACTTGAAATAGAAAGGCTTCGTTGGCTGCCATCCATCTGCGTAAATGCTCATACAAACGCAAATACAAACATGCGCTCATTTAGTAGTCACCAGGCAACAGATATATCTTGCGTCTATGCGATGTCATAAAATATAGAATAAAATATGTCAACAATGCCAAATTACGCTGTAAAGTGGTGTGGAAGTGGCAGTCATAAAAATAGTTTCAAAAAGGACAATAGTACAAAATTAATATTACAAAGAGTTTAGCCAGATAATGATGATGAGTCTGCTCCCAAATGGGAACCTATAGGTATCGAAACTTATATTTCAATATCGACTTGATGTACAAACACGATTTGTGTACATTTTGCGGCCTTCGTGTTCTCTGTGTCTTACAATCACGGAAATAATATATGTTATGCTCCTTTATGTGTACTATTGCTCATAAAAATTGCTTGAGAAAAAAGTTGGTGCAACACTTCGAATAAAAAAATGTGATAAAAATGTGATGTGGGCCTTGTAGTGTAAGGATATAAACAACTTTACCTATATATGCCGGCAAAATTGTAACAAGTTCGGACTTGTTATAACACTGTTTCTTATATCTTATGTCTTACCAACATTGCATTGTTATTGGTATTATGGTAGTAATGTATTTCGGTATTATGACTTTTGTGGTATATTGAGTCAAGATTTTGAAATTACTAACTGTTAAACTGTTAACTGTGAAACCAAATTATTATTAGGTAATAATGTCAGAAGCATAAAAACTGTAACAAGTACCTTTGTAAGATACTGGCTATAAAAAGTTAAAAAAACTGAAGAAGCTAAAGTATTTAGTGACTGTTTGAATCAATGACTAAGGAAACTAAAGGACATGAAACAAGTACAAAACAATCGTGCCACCTAAACTTCAAGTGTCGCAAACAATGGCTGCCGATTAGTGATGTCTCAAATATCTACTATGTAGATGTTGTTGTCAGTTGTTGAAATAAGTATTGTTTCCGCACCAGTATTGAAATAAAAATCATTTTGTATGATATCTTCAGAAAAAGAGAGGGCTTTTTTTTGTGTCATAGATTTGTACAAAAGTACTGAAATATTGTTCAAACTGAAAACAGCAGTCAGCATAGTTCGATGCTATCGGCATATAATTAGAATCTGCGCTTAAGGCGATTTTAAGGTGTTATTAGCAACAATAGCAACAGGCGCCTTCAAGGATAGCCCCTTTCTGTCCTTCGATCATTTTTGTTCCATTTAAATGAACCCTACATACAAACAAATTTCTTAGGTACTTCTATTTGTAATACTTAATAGTATGTCCATGATTATTACAGATATAAAATAGCTTTTTAAAAGAAACCCATATTTTTATGAAGCGCCTTCATAAATGTTGAAGATCAATGAACATAGGTCAAAGTAGTTAAAGAATAGCACAGTCCTTTTAATGCTTTTCTTTTCATGCATAATGTTACTTCTTCTAGAGGTGATGGTGAAATTAAAATAAGTGCTATGAGAAACATACATACGGACCAACCAAATCTATAGCCATGGCGTACTGTAGCACTTTGATAAACTAAATACTAGAATAATTAATTTTACTAAAAATTAGTGGTCTTATCACACAGTAATTGGGAATAATATTTCAATTAGGAATAGAACACTGTGGACTTCTATTATTCGAAGAATTCTCAAATTCAGTTAAGCTAAGTCAAACAAGTTCAGTTAAGTTAAACAAATTTTATTTCTTTTCATTGTAAAGAAATAAGTAATATTATAGTTTATAATATTATTTAGCGTAGAAAATCCACAATATACCGGCCTTTTGAATAAATATTTTAAAAGTTAAGATAGTAAATTGCTAGGCACTTACAAGGATGACCAATGTCTGACTAGTCATATCTAATGTACCTATAGTAACATATTTTTACTGGGTTTGAAAAATAGAACTGTTTGTTAACATTATTGCTTGTAAAATAATATTTATATTAAGTACATAACATTTTTAATAACATATTCACAATATAAATAAATATAGATAACAATAGCATAATTTTTATTAAATAATTTCTGAATGAAATTTTTGAATACTGAGATTTGAATTTAAGCGGTCATCGTACTCATCATGTCGCTGTCGTTTTTTTGTACGTCAAGAAAATAATGAAATAGTTTCCGACACCTTTTTTAAGTCTTTTCTAGTTCAAGTTTTTTAAAAGATTCCTTAAATTGTACTGCATCTGGATTATTAGTAAAACCACTACAAGTTCTTATTGGTCGCAAAAATAACTTGCCGTGGTTTTGATTCACATCATTCAGAAGCAGATATTTAGAACTATGAGATTTTTCTCTCCCGGAAACATCAAATAAAAATTCAGCCACTTTCTGTAAACAATTAATACTTTCTGTATTTTTTCACAATAGAGGATTTACATGGTCAAGAAGTTAAAAAGTAATTAATTACCACTAAATATTTTCTCTGATTCCCAATAACCTTTGCAAGGGCAATGCTTCATACGTAAAATTATTTTCTTAATGTTCTATCGAAAGAAGTTTCTTCGAAATGCAAATAATAAATAAATATCATGATTACATCATATGGGTTCAATTTTCTTTTCCGATTATGTCAAGCCACTCTTTTTCTCTAATGATACATGATGGTAGTCTGAAACTAGATAATTACGACATATAAACATGATACCTTTATTTATCGATATTTTTTTAATATAGGTACATGAACAGCCCTAACTGCAATAACAACAAAAATGATATGAAGTAATTTACTATATTATATGAATAAAAACTGCTAATAACTAAAAATATACATGACTATAATACAGTAAACTAAGAAACAGTAATTACGATGGAAATATATACGACATCAGACTAAAAGACTAAATTAATGAATTTCTGTAACGTACCAGTGCAATTATAGATTTGGTTGATTATTGCTTTTCCTCGAGCCACATTCTAACACACTACACTTGGAAATAATTATTGTGGCCTTATGCTAGCTTCTCCTTTAACAAAACAATTCCAATATCCAGCACAAAATCACAAAAACATTAAAAAATATTAAATCCATTAATATGTTTTGACACTTCGTGTACTTGTCAGCGTGTCGCAATAAATGGCGGACCGGCACGTTTTGACATTACAATGATATCACATAAAAAAATTACTCCTTGAGAAAAGTACTGTTGTTTTCTCTTACACACACAAGAGACCGTAAGTCAAAAAGAGACAACGCTACGTTTGAATGTTATGCGTTAAAATATATATAACTAAATGTTGCTATAGATCAACATGCCATGTCCTTTAGTTTCCTTAGTCATTGGTTTGAATAAACAATAATAGTTAATGATGTATTCTGTAACAAGTGTCAACTTATTCCATATATTAACAAAAAAGCTTCTGAACACTAAGATTGATTTATTTATATAATTATTTTTTTATACGAAAAATTATGTTAAAATTAAAAAATATATATATAATGTACTCTGTAAAGTTACCTAAATCCTCGCGTTGATTTTATTTCTCTAGCTTAATTAGTTTTTGAATGATAGTTATGCGTACAGTTGTTTTTTCCCATATCTCAAGATCAAAGCGGAAGCCGACCGCGAAACGTACATAAATCGTGGTTGTACATCAAGTCGATATTAAAACATGTTTTGATATAGGTTCGCATTTGGGGGCCGACTCGTTATGTATTATCTGGCTAAACTGACCCAAAAGCCAGGTGGAGAGAGAAATGTCATTGTCGTGACTTGTGACTAGTGATGTGCCGGATCGTTAAAAATGTATATCCGCGGATACGGATCCGAATACGGATACATATTTGGTGTCAAGATCCGCGGATACGGATCTTAACTTTCTTACTCGATAGATGTCGGTGCCCGTGACCTTGAAACGATAGTTGACGCCACTTGACGCTTTGCATGACAGGACATGTTTCGACTTATATAGAATTTAATCTATGTATTGAAAATTAATAAGGTAAAAGATCCGTAAAATATCCGCCAAAAAAGTAACGGATACGGATCCAAATCTTTCTTCTCCCTCGGATATCCGCGGATACGGATATCCAGCACATTACTACTTGTGACTAACATTGGCCCGGTTATTACAAATATGTTACCCTCCTTTTTCATAAACGATTCATAAACCTGCATTAGCGAAAATCTGTTTTCTCTTTTATTTCAAAACTAAAATCAATATAAAAATGAAGATGAAACATATTCTTAAAAAACGTTTATACATACATAATGTTACGGTTGGACCTTATGCGTAAGGAAATAAGGTCGATTTTTAATGGAGCTCGAAACATAACTTTTAGTGCTTATATCTCGAGACCTAGGCTTTATCGAGTTATGACCTAAAAACGCATTGCTAGGTTTAAGGCCTACTATCGAATGGTATAAGTCAAATTAAGAAAGAAGAACCAAGTTGCACCTCGAATATTCCCGAGCGATGACGTGTCATGTACCTATGACTCATGCAAACAGGCGGCGTCGAGAACAATGTCGAATTACCGTTAGCGAGCGTAATTCACTAGAAAGTTCCACCCTCGTTTTAGCCGACTATAAATAGAGCTCCGTGTCTGCCGCCGAGTCAGTGTTTCTTAACTATCGATTGAAGCGATATCTCGAGGCGACATCAAGGCGAATTACGAAGAACACTACGACGACTACTGCGACGACCTTGGATAGAAGAACTGCGATTCGGGAACGTTGTTATTAAGTGAAGCGTGTACCTTCGGTGACTACTACGCGAGTACCTACTTCGAGGGCGATTACGAAGATTAGGAACCGCCGTAATTAAGTTCGCGTGTTCTTGACATCTACTTGTACGAAGAAAAATAAACTCTTTGCACCCTTAACCGGCATCTTATTACCCTCAGCTCGTAACAATATCTTCATGCCTTATCCCTAACGGGATAGTCAGAGGACGGATTGCAAAACGTTTATAATTTTTATTAATGAGTACCATAGTTTCTATTGGTCAATAATGCACAAACACACGTAGTAACACGCAAACCGCAATGATCGCTAAACATATAAATAAAAGAGTTAAAGGACATGCGTCTGTTGTTTGCTATCAAGTACTAAGTTCCCTTTCTCTGGTTTTTATTTTCACATGCATTTACTGGCTTAATAAAAATATTGTATTTTAATAAACCTTTTGTAAAATGAAGTTGAAAAAATGATACCTGACTGAGTTTCTCGTCGGTCTATTTGAACCGAACTAAAGTTTAAAAAAATTTGACGTTTAAAAATACCTTGTAATCGGATTTACTGGAATAAATTGATTTGACTTTGACTGATTTTGTTTAGACTACAGCAGGGAATATTTTAGAACCTGTAAATTTTTATAAAAGCTGTAATAAGCATGAAGTGAATTACATTTTTCTGTATTTCTGTTTCTAAGCCTAAACATTCATAAAAAGCATTGTCATATTCATTCTTCAGTAAGATTTTTTTTTTATTAATGTCCATTGTCCAATACTAATTCATCTATTCTATAACTTCTACCAAAAATTACGTATAGTGCTAAAGAAACACAAAAAATACATATTTATAGAAATTAAATTCTATTAGTCAAACAACCAAAAACTTTAAGAACAGGTCATTTCATGAAGTCATAATTACAATTTTATAAAATTACGACGATACACCTTAAAAGGGATCATAATGTTTACAGAGAATTATGTCACAATATGACATCATTTCATAGTGTAATTCGTATTTTTTGCGTCCATTACTCAAAGGCCTCACATAAAACCAGCGAACAAACTTTTCATTAGAGTTCTGAATGTTATTTTTAATGAAATGGTTAAAAGCTTCGTATCATAGTAATGTTTTGGTGTTTCATAAGACTATTGAGATTAAACTATGTTGCATATTATATAACTGGACGGAGATCATTTATGTATTTTATCTAGCGTCTCCGAGCGTCCAAAGGCACGTTAAGCCGTTAATCCCGCTATTAGTATATGGCGGTAATAGTAACGCCATAGAGAATTCATATAGCCAAAATCAAAATAAGACTACGATATTCCACGCCAATAGAGGTCTTCGGCATCTCAGCCGTCATTTTCAGGTGAACCCAAGGAGGACCACAATGTGTGTAGCCCGTACCGCCGTAGCACTGGGAAGGTGTTGTGAGGCCGCTTTGCCTATCAGAAACTTCAGCATAGTGTAGGTGTACTCCGGAGCGTTCTTTAAGAATATCGGAGTACCGAGCTGCTCTACCATTGGAGTTTTACTGGGTCAAAATGCCATAATAACTAAATGTCTCCCCTCTGAAGAACCGGGTAGCTTTTAAATATTTTTCCCGCGGCGTAAAAAAAGTTAAGATGACTTGATAAGTAGTTTGAATTCTCCGATTATTTTTTTTATAAAAGAGGGGGCCAAACGAGCAAGCGGGTCACCTAATGGAGAGTGACCACCGCCGCCCATGGACACCCACAACCTCCGGGGTATCACGGGTGTGTTGCTGGCCTTTAGGGAAATCGAGAAAGTAGAGATAAGAGGGGGATGGGGTGATGGGCCTCCAGCACTCTCACTCACCGAACGAAACAACACCAATAGATGCTGTTATTTCACACCGATATTCTGTGAGAGGCGAGCCGGGTCAATTTGTGCTGCAATGCACCATGGCTCTACCACTTTTAAATGATAAGCAGGCCATTCATTCTTCTTTTATACAACTCTCAGTGGGCTCCTTCTTTACCTTATTTGCGAGATACGTATAAATTTTACTCATAGGTACATGTACAATGTGTAAGGAAATTAACAGGAGAACACATACAATCTGACTAGAATATAATTAATGTTTATTGATTTAGTTATAATATCGTAATTAATAATTATTAATTTTATTTACATAAGACCTCTGTTGCGAGCTTTGTTTAGTAGTCTATTCGAATAAAAATGCACTTTATGGCGTATCACATAAGCTTTCTTTTTATTTGTATCAACTTTTGCGACAATTATTTAATTATATTTTAATGGAATTATTAAAACAAATATAAAATATATTAAAATTAGTTTTTTTTTTGTATTTTTTTAAAATTGAAGGTTACATCGTTTAAAGATTAATAGTAATTTGCTTTATTATTAATTTCTATTGCACAAGAGAAACAAAAGCCCATTGATTGGGAGTAGATACATACTCTCATTTAATGGGCACGTGTTTTGTACTCGTTTTGCTTTATTATATAAAAGTTTATTTTTCTCAGCCCCGTTAAGCGCCCTCTAGTGGAAGTCATAAATTTTGAAAATCGCGATGACAGCGATATTGAATCCAGTAGGTCGTTATTGCCACAAATGCCTAAGACAGAAAAAAAAACAGAAAACATTAAGATGACAAAAACCTCCGAAAATGTTAAAAGGTAAATATAATACATTACTTTATTTTGTGTATGCAAAAGCTCTGCAAAAAAATAGTTAACGCCCCTTTCGAATAATATTAAAATAATAAAACTATTTAATTATATTTTAACGGAATTCATTCTTAAAAATATAAAATATATTAAAATTAGTTTTTTTGTAAATTTTTTACACATTGTTTAAAGGTAACTGTTGTAAGATTAATAGTACAAGGTTTATTTATTACTTTCTATTGCACAAAACAAACATAAGCCCATTACATGGGAGTAGATCCCTATTCCTATTTAATGGGTATATGTTTCTCTTTTTTGCTTTAATGTATATAAAAGTTTATTTTTCTTAGCCCCATTAAGCATCCTCTAGCAGAAAACATAAATTTTGGCAATTGCGATGACAGCGATATCGAACAGAGTATGTCGTTATTGCCACAAATGCCTAAGACTGAAAAAACGACAACAGAAAACGTCAAGACAAAAACCTCCGAAAATGTTAAAAGGTAAAAATAATACATTACTATGTGTATGTAAAGCTCTGCAATAAAGTATTTAAAGTCAACTCCCTTTAAAATAATATTAAAATAGTATAAGAATGTAGAAACTCCCGACACAATGAAAAGTCTAGTCTGATTTGAACCAAACCTAGCTAAAAACATTCCTGAAAATGTAAGTTTCAAAAAAAACCTGCAATTTAGAGTATCCATTCAGGAACTACGACACCACAGACGGAGAACGGCATCAATTACACCCCAAAAATTGCATTGTATGGTAAAAATGATTTGTGTTGGCACATCCATGATTGAGCCGACTATGAAAGATGTAACTTATTTAATGAATTGCTTTAGTTTTCGTGTTTCTTGTTTGCCTATGTAAGGTATTATTGTTATTTTTTTTATCAATACTCAATTCTATATGTGAATTGCAGAGAGATGCCAAATAAAATTGAACCACAGTATAAAGAGCCTACTATCAGGAAAAAAGCAGAAAAAATGGCATTACCAGGATGGTCTTGTCGTGAATGTAAAGATGTAAGATTTTCTTTTATAAGTAATTTAAGATTTTAGTTTATTGCAGGTATTATATAATACGTGATTTTGAAATAATATTTCCTTGAGTGGATTAGGGCGACATTATGCACACACTGCAGAAAATATACAAAGTAATCGAAATCATTAGACATCAAATAATTGAATTCAATCATCATTTTAACATAGACTATTCAATACAGATACAATTTACATTTGTACTAAAGTTATGCAAATCAAAATAAATATACTAATACCTTTTCGATTCTGAAACCTTGAACTCGTCGTGTTGTGTATATGAAAAAAATGGTCCTTACAATGTTCTTAATTTTTATTTCTTATAAGCTGTACCTGGCCACGTTTTTCTGTGACTCAGTAGGTATATTGGGTGTATTAGATATAGTAAAAAAACGCGTACATACGAATCCAACGTCCTGACAACATTTCAAAGCAATGGGTAAAAAAATTTTCGGAGATTTAAGATTTACATTTTTATTTATACAGAAGTTAGATATCTAGAATTTCGTATATCCCCATTCCCTCTGTCACCCCTTAGGCATATGTGTAACGAATGTAGCATGTACATATATATAACAATCGGAGACATATTCATGTAGACTAGCAATGCAGCACCAAGAAATTGCTCACTTATTTAGACTGGCTGGCTCTCGTTTATACCAATTATATAACAATTGGTGCAATTGAGATGGCAGTTCCTTAAATCACCCTTAGACAATGTCAATGGGTGCAAGACACCCTTAGTCAATCACAAATGACAGAACAGCTCGTCTGGTTTGTAAAATAAACGCTGCGCGGTCGGAGGTAGTATTTTATTGCATATATGTTAAAGTTATGATGTGTAGTTTATATTCTTTACTTCTAGTAAGTAAACTAATTTATTCCGTATTTTAAAACAAAATAGTATTTCAATATTTACTTATCATACAATAAAAACAAGTACAGCCATTTTGTAGTATATCCTTCTCGCTTACTCCTCATTACACTGTATGACGTTCTCCCTTTCTCGCTCCCCACACCTATATCACAGAGGCACATATTAATTAGTTACTAACGTAAACCTATACTGTGACTCTCTTAATGATGGGTCGTTGAAATTTTTCAAGAAAAATTCTAGTTTGTCAAAAATTTTTCATATTTTCCAATTATTTTTCCGATATTTTTCCATTTTTGAAACTTTTGCTAAATTTTTCCATGTTTTAAATAAATTCGGAAAATTATCCATCACTAGACTAGTCTAGTCTGTGCTGTAAGTTTTCATTTACATTTATGTGTCTATATAAGTATTTGTCTTTGGTATATCTGAAATAAAATAAGCACAAAGCATAATATAAAAAAATCAGATTGTGTTTTTACTTTCCATTGCTTTTACCTAATTAGCTCCTTATCTATATTACTGTCAATTTCGTCAGTTTTACGGCGTACTCTACAAAGATGATCCGGTTATGTTAAAAAAGAAAATAGAAGAATGCTCGCGACATCGTGGCCGGTGGAACCCTACCAGGCCGAAGACTCCGCCTGGCTTTTGGGAACTACACTGGAACGTACCGGAGGACACGGAGGAGTTTAACAAGAGAAACGACGCCATTTGATCACTCACATACTACAATAAGTTACTTGGCAGTTTTCGAAGCTAAAATAACCATGAACTTAACTGTAAAAAAATATTTAAAATTTATTAAAAATATAGGGAGATGGTGCTATTGAACTGTGACGTCACAAACTCGTAGTGACCTTAACAATAAGAGTGATAGAGACAGCTTATTCTTCCTCTGTCCCTTTTTAATTTAAATCAATAAGTCTTTTATTTCAATACATTTTAATTTTTTTCACAGGGGTGCTCATGGCTGTTAAATCTATCTGAGTTAGTTTAAGAACAAAATTTAAGAAAGAATCAAATAACCTATTTATATTTGTACGCATATAAATAAAATACACATTATAACATCCCCTAGTTTTATCTGTGAAAAAGGAAAATGTTGATCAATAGAAAACTGAAATCGTCCTGTGGTCATGAAAAATCTATTCAATGCTGTTCATGTTCACAAACAAAAATACTTCGGCATTCCAGCGTTTCGCACTGAGCTTTGTCCGCTGTACTAAGCTCGCTATCAAATTAATTGTCCAAATCCATGTCGTTAATCGTGAACTCGTCGCGTATTCACTGTTTATACTCATTATCAGAATTTGGGTTGCAGTGCATAATATGTAGAATAATGGGTTCAATTGGCATCAGTGAAATCAAATTCTTCCTGTAATTTCTACGTACTCGCACTCTGTCGAAGACAAAAATGCAAATATTTGCAAATAACTTAGCAACGCTAATGACTTAGCAATGGATATTTTGAATTTAGAAAGATGTCATCTTATTTAATTTTTTAAGAAAAATACTGATTCATACACTTACGAATCTTGAGATAACTACACATTGTGATTCTACAGACTACAGGTTTCTTTAGCAGCTTTTATATGACACGTAGGCATTCGCTAAAAACGATTTCCCATTCAGCCTCTAAGAATAAGTAAATACGGAGGTAGGTACTGTTTGTATGTAGTAAATTAAACGCATTTATTATTTTAACGCCCTGTAGCCCACGAGGATAATGTCGAGGATACAGCAAATATCTATACATATTTTAAACAATCTTAAAACTTGAACTTATATTGTTTAATATCACTGATAAGTGAACAGAACTGTATTAGTTTAATAATATAAGTATTATTAATTAGATTTAAAAAAAATTGTAATATAGTGAGCTTGGAAAATGTCGTTTATTACCTGAATAAAAATAATAATATGATGATTACATTATTTAGGTATCTATATAAGTACATAAAACTCTTTGAATATTTGTTAATCCTAGTGCAAATTACAGTCGCTTTTCATAAAACATATTTTAAAGACATACCTACATATGTTTACAAAGTTGTAAAAATATTCGCACACACACACTTCAATCTCCATCTGTTTTTGAGTATAAAAGTAGACATAGTTATGTACTTGTATGTCGTTTTTTTAGTCTATTATATTTGCAATGGTTATGTACATATATATAGATAATACTTAACTGTTTTTGATAAGTACCTACTTATTATGTTTTTGTCCTACAAATAGATATGTATGTAATTGTTTTTAAAAATATGTATTAAATATAGGTACATTGTAATATCAGCTATTTATTTCTAAGTTTTCTGCTATCTTAAAGAAACGTTAATGACGTAAGGTCTTGCTCAGGTGTGTATGGCTGGGTGCGATGATTTCATCTTATAACGGTAATACTACTATGGGTCTAAGTCTACGCGTTTACGAAATGATGTGATAATAAATATTGTAAGTAATTTCATTAATTATAGATGTTGGAAAAGGATGGAAATAAAATATCTTTTTACAAAGGCAGCCTTTTATTTTGTCTAAAACTATATTTTACCCGATTTACGCTCAGTACGTGCCTACAATGGATAACTCTTTACAAAGTAGAATATCTATAAAAGGACATCAAAGCAGTCCCCATTCAATGTAAACTACTCGTACTTATTAGGCATAGGTCATAGTACACTGGCCCTTATGTACTTGATATATGTTTGAGAATTACATTTGTGAATCAATGACTTGCCAAATATATGTGTGGGAGTAAAACGAAGCAAACAACATTTGGCGAACACCTCATTTATTTTCTTCAATAAAACAGAATATAATTTTTCACTAGCTTATTATTAAAACGGAATAGTATAAAGTTAAATGAAAAAGATTAGTATTTCATGGTAAATAAAAACTGTGTTATTCGTTCCAGTTACAATTATCTGCTTTATATGTCAACAATGAAATATAAAAATGAAATTTAGCCATTCGAAAATAGTTCCATTTGCATAAATTAAATGTTTTAACAGAAAATTTAGGTTAATATTATATTTATATCTTTAATGCTACAACAAATTTACACAAGGGTCTATGATAATTTCTTAGCTTTCTGATAAAGAGTATCGACAACTTTGCTCATATGGTGGATGGTTTCCAGTGCAGTCTCATAGGTTTTTTCTAAGGGTGACTCATCAAACACTATCAGTACACCTTCGCCTTGATCAAGGATACCATTCAATTTTTTATCCAGGATCATTTGAGACAGCTTTTTCTCTACTTGAGCTACTGGGAGCCGGATGCAGCGAGCTACATGATCAACTTGTACACGCATATATGGTTCAACAATGCGACACAAATTCTGTTCTAACATAGTGTCGTATAAAGCACCCAGGTGAGCACGGACCACTGCATCTTCTTCCAGTTCCCGTTTGTATGTTTTCAATGCTGTCTGGAAATCGGCTAGGGATCTTTTGTGTGAAGCAGTAGCAACAGCTCGCATTGCTTCTAGCTCTTTCCCTGCATACTTCAGTGCTGCTTTGCTACCACACACAACTGCGACTTCTTCAGCTTGATTCAACATGATCTTGGACAGTAACATATATTTCAAGGCCGTTAGAGCTTTAGGACTGTCAGCACCATCATATCCTTCAAAAGCTTCGTAAAAGTATGAATAAGCAGTTTTGAAGTCGCGCTCATCAGCAGCATGCAGTATTCCCGATTGCAAGTCAAGTGCAGCTTGCATCTTAGGAGGGCAATAAATTGCATTTGCAGTTGTTCTGGCTGAGGTCAATGAGGCACGGGCTTTTGGTAAATTACTCAGAGCATGATAGGTTTTGCTTTCAAAAAGAAGTACTTCGACTAGTAAATTTTTGTCATCTAACTTCTTCAATTCCTTTAGCAGAGCAGTTGCTAAGTCTAAAGCTTCTGTGTACATACCAGTGTCGAAATATAACGCGATCAACCGGGCCTCCAGAGACTGTCTCAGGAAAGTGCGACGTTCCTCCTTCGCCCACTCTATACATTCTTTGCATAGTTGTACCTCAATACCAATACCTGCTTCCAGATCTAGGAAGAAGTCGACAAGAGAACGAACCAGCTTGGCAGCCTTTGCTTTGCTTATCAAACTGAGAAATGGTCGAGTCGCCTTGATCAGTTCTGCTAGTTCCTTGGCTTTACCTTCTTTTTTGTACTTCTCGCCGAGGTTCAGAATGCCCTGTTCTTTAAGCCTTATGTTCTCTTCATCATCTTCAGGCACCTCTCCTGTGCTAACCATCTTGTCAGTCATGCGGACGTCTTCGTCTCTGTTGGTTGACGACGAGACGCGTGACCTCTCAAATAACATCGCACCGGCCATGATGTGTGTATTTATATGCTTAAACTAAAAAAACGTAATAAACTGTAAAACTGTAGTAGTACAACAGACACACTTTTCTTTGTATAATCGCAAAGTCATCGACGACCTCAGAAAACAATTCGTAGACGCGGCCAGAGTTGCCATTGATATTATAAAAAATATACTATAATCTGTAACAGCAGGAAAAACGTATTATTTTACGCTAGTAAACTAATTAATTTGTGGCGGCAACTTTGAGGAAGTTTATTATTTAAGATAATGTGTAGTTTTAAGTTTGTAAATATTAACATAATTAATTTGTGGTATTATTAACAGTCTGGTTTCGCATATTAGTCGATTTAATCATTATAATACTTTACTTTTGAATTTTATAATTAATACAGGATAAAAAGACAAATTACGTACGTAGCTACTGATAGTAATTGGATAGTAAAGAGTTAGTCATCTTTTGACTTTTTGTTAGAAATACTAAGATGAATCTTTTTATAAAAACTTCCATTAGCAACTTTTAAATTGTTACATAGTATCGAAAAAAGATCGGTCTCGCCTTCTCGCTATTTCTGTCAAAGAGTCAGGGCACTGGTTGCAGGTATACCTTTAAAGACTTAGAAACTTTCAACCTTAGAAAATTAGACAATGCCGCACTTTCTCTAATAGTACATATCCCTTCGTCTGAGGACTAGAATTAACCTTCTCACCGTTGCCCCTGTGGTGATCTTGTTGATGTCCTCGATCACCACGGTTTGTCCTGTTTGTCGCGAGGACATGTCACGACAACGCTGCTTGGAATGATATCATTTGACGGGCTCTAGTCGTCGTCGACGTTCCTGCAGTCATAAATAGAGCCTGTCGGTATTACGCATAGCGAAGGTAGCTAGGAGACCGGATGGTTTTCTCTAAAAGTTTCATATGTTGAATAACAACGACGAAATGGCGAGATCATATGCCTACGTAAACAGTTCGTAAACACCTGCAAATTAGAACTATTTTACTGTTTTTACTCTGGTCTTGGCCGAAAAGCGCTGAACACAAACGCTCAGTCTTTTTTTTATCGAGCATCTGCCTAAAGCATATACTAAGTTGAACTGAATTTGGCCGAACATGACCATTCTCTCTAGACAGTATTGAGATACAAACTCTCTAAACAGTTACACATTTTATTGTCTTTGAAAAACATTGATTGTCAATTTTTGAAATATTCTTTTTTAAATACTGTTAAGAAAAAAAAGACAACAATCTACAATATTCACGTAACAATAAAAATAGTATAATATATTAAACACAATGCAAGAGAACAAAAATATAGACTTTTTATTTAATATCTCTAAACAGATTAAACATTTTTACGAAACACCGGTTATATTTGTTACTATGAAAGATTATTCCGACATGATATTTAATGTTTCATGTTCAATTCGATCTGCTCTCATAAATGAAGAACCTAAAAACCGAATTATGGATATAATTGTCGATTTTCATTTGCAATGGTTATACTCGGTTAATGAATTAGAAAACTTTAGAAAGCGTATTCCAGAAATGCATAAAGAAGAAATGTACCAAGCCATAAGTTATACTATTGATGCCATGTCTAATCGATTGAAATATTATCGAAGGTATATGGAAAAAAATAGACCTATACTTTCTAATGAGGATCAAGCTAATGTCAATGCTGAGTTAGAAATAACAGAAGACATGCATAAAGAAGTTACACATTCGCTTTTGGCAAAACTAAAATGTTTTAGAAATTACTCATCTGATGATGAATTTATGGTACACATGAATGAAGCCGTTGAAGAACTTCTTCATTGGTTGGATAAAATAAATGATGGCTTGGCAATACAACTAAGTAAATTCATTAATGTTAAAGTACCAAATTTAAGTGGAGATTTAACTAAAACATTACAACAAATCGTCGATGAGCTGCATACCTCTCGATCGCCTTCTGCTCAGAAAATGCTAGATGATTTGAAGCAAAAAGGTAAGGAGTTAACTACAATGATACGGTATACGGCAGGACACAACCTGGAAATCAGGAAAGTAGTGGAAAAAATAAATATACTTGAAGATCGTATTCAAAGATTGGAAGGTGAACCGACATCGGCTGCAATATCCGCATTACAACACAAGAAAACTTATTTGGAAAATAGGCTTGTATCTCTTGAAAATTTGAAAACAACTCTAAAAAGCCTTCAGAAAATTACAGATGTTCAGTTAGAAGATGTTAATGAAGAGGATTTATGTTCCTGTGAAGATTTTTTTCAATTAAGAATTTTTAACCATTGCCTTCCTTTACAAGAGCGTGAGCGCTTAATTACCGAGTTGTGCTATTTATGGGATACAGCCATTTTTGGTGATCGCAGTCATAAATCTATTATATCTATTCTTAGTGCTGCTGATATGAAAGAAGAATTCACCGACGAGCTCGGAACATTCTATATTGATCAACACAGCAGAAAAATATATAGGTTACCTGATGATGACACTCTTTATCAGCCAAATGAACATCATCATCTTGTACCCCTTTCCGATGACGAAGAACATATTTATTTTTATGATGAATGTGGACGTTATTTTATTGATTCTAAAACTAGACAAAGAGTTTATAAAGCCCACGCCACAGCCAGTGAATACATGATGGATTCCTCGGGAGTTCTCTTAAAAGTCAAAGAAGAACGGGATGGTATTATTTATTATTATGATAACTATGGACGTTATTATATTGATAGTGATGGTAAACATATTTATCGAGAAGCTGATTCAGTTAGCGAATACGAAAACGATGGTATGGGAAATCTGGTCCGTATTCGTAGTCACTTGGACATATTCGAACTTTGTCCGGATGACGAACGCGTTAGTGAAGATTTTAAATATTTAAAGAAAACTGTTGGTCCGGCTTTACGCGAATGTATAGCTTATGTTATTTTGCATCAACCCGCTGATCCTGTTAAATATTTATCATCGCGTCTAATAAAATATAGAGAAAATATGGAGTTAAAGGAGAAACGAATCAGGGAAAAGGAAGAATTAAATATTGAAAGAGAGATCAAACTGGCGGAAGAACGTGCAGCGGCTGAAAGAGCTGCGTTAGAAGCCGCTTTGCTAGCTCAAGGTGGTAGCGAAGCTAGTTATGATTCTAATTTGCTAAAATACAATCATCCAGATGATGGTACTTCAGTCGAAGACGACATAAAATAATATAAGGTTCTTTGCTTACAATTCTTTAGACTTATCTACATAAATGTTTAATTTAAATTGAAATAAACATATATTTTTTAATGTGATGTCTAAATAAAATTATATCTACTATTAAAATACTTAGGCGAAAGTGTGTGAGGAGAATGATGAGATTCGAGGAAGCGAAAGAAATATGTAAAGACCGCGACACTTGGCACTCCGTCTTCTCTGACTACCCCGTTAAGGATACAGCGTGAAGATATGTATCTACGTTCTGTATATGTGTTCTGTGTTGAAGGCTGATAAGATGTCTTTTAATACAAATAATTTTGATGAGGTGGGCAGTGTGTTCAATAGAGCGTCGACAGATGGCGGTGGTAGTATGATTTTGGTTAAAAATTATATTAATATATTATTATAAAAAATGGCAAAGACATAGTCGCTTGCTCTATTAAACGTGTATGTGAAATGTCGTGTGCGGAGACGGATCAGTACACATTCTTGTGTTGTTGTTGTCTTTACAAAGCTCCCTCGTTCGATTATTCTCAATTTTTTATTTCTGTAGAAGAGAGTTACCATATTTAGCAAATGTAACAAATCAATCATAACATGTCGTGACTTCAATGCGGACATAAGAAATAGCTCTTCATTTGATCTTGGGCACATTTTTGATGAACCGACCAGTTACATATCGTTCGGCGACGTTATACATTGATAATGTTTTTATGAATAAGAGCAGAATTAGAGAGCATAAAATTATATAGTAAAATTACATATAAACATAAAATTATACAGGGTGTATATGAAAACGGGACAGTTACTTTAATGGATGAAAGGGCATAACTTTAGTATGTAGTTACAAAAAGAATTATCGAAAAAAACGTATCCGTTTAAGAGTTATGACCGTTTTAATTTTCAAGTGTTAACCCCACCATTTCTCGTAAAATTGGGTTGATCGTGTACAGTTACAGATTTTAAATCTTACGTTTTTTTTTATTTTGTAATAATTTCATCCGTTACTGGAATACAGCCTGAAAACCATTTTCGAAAATAATGCGTATACCCCAATGGGGGTTTTCAGGCTGTATTTCAGTAACGGATGAAATTTATAGTTACTTTCATCCATTAAAGTAACTGTCCCGTTTTCATATACACCCTGTATATTAGTAGTATTCGATCAGATCATAAAGCTCAATTAATTAAAATAGATTGCATGAAAAATAAATTAGAACGAATAATTGAGTTTAGACCATTAGGCGGGAATCAGTTAAAACGTCTCATTAATGAAGCAACAAATTTAGCAAACATCGTTCACTCTGTTGACGACCCGAATATTAAATATGAGTTTTTTTGCAAAATTTAACCGACATATTTAATAAAAACTGTCCAAAAAAGAAAGAAATAATTACTGACAACAAGTTTGATTTCTCTGATTGGGCGACAAAAGCTACAAAACTATTAATCTCATGTAATAAACGCCGCACTTTTAGTGAAAATTATTACAAAGGTCTTTGAAGTTTTTATTATGGAGCCTGGCCTAACTATCGTCCACCATTATGATTTTTTTCAAAATGGCGGCTACGAATAATTTCTATAAAAATCGATAGCTAACATCAATAAAAACAAAAAATATTCTTTGATAAAATCTCATAAAGTGTCAAACTTCGAAGATATAAGCAACCAAAAAATCTGATAATCTATATATTATTATTTACTTTGTAAATACGATACACATACTTATATAATTACATATGTTAATATTTACAAACTTAAAACTACACATTATCTTAAATAATAAACTTCCTCATTACTATAATAATTACTATAATAATAATAATAATAATAATAAAACTGTAGAACCACTATAGTTATATAGTTATAAACTGTAGTTTCTGTACATTAAAAATATTTACGTGAAACTTATCGCGGATTGTGTACGAAGGGCTACCCTATACAAAAAGATCATTTCTAAAGTTTTTGTCTATTTGTACACGCTAATCTCCGAAACTACTGAACAGATTTTCAAGCATTTCACAGGTAGCTTCCGCTAAGCATCGAGCGACATATAAGCTTTATTTCATCAAGATCTGTTCACGCAAAGGAAAAATATTCGATTTTAAATTTCTTGGGAATTCTGCACACTATGAATTATTTGACCAATACAAAGAAGCTTGTATTAGATACGATAAAATTAATTAGTAAGTTAGATACTTATAGCAATGGAACACCCCAAACTTTACTTAAATTATCGATCAATTGATTAATACTAATATTTAATATCAATTAATAATTAATTAATTTGTATTCGAACACTTCGTGCTGCAGTCGTGAAGGTAATAACAATAAAGATGTTATTTTTTTTTGTTTTTGTTTCTGAGAGGCGAAATTAAACCCCCGTGGGCTACCCAGCCGGACTCTACGCCGACTGGGGAGTGTCGGACTCGAACCGACTAAACAAAACCCCTCTTTGCTGTTAGCCCTAGTGGCTTTTACAGCGTCACAGGTCGCGTTGGGGCGAACGCTGAAGGCGCCCTGCCAGACGGTCGACCGCCTGAGGGTTCCTCCAGCCGAGGGATGCCTCGTATGGAGGGTGGACCTCGGGCTCAATGCGTCGCCAGGGGAGCTTTCCGCACCTGCGTGCATCTTAACGGGCTTCCTATTCGGGTGTGGGACGGGCCTCTAGCGGACCCGGCCGGCGAGGCGGCTGAGGGCCGGTTAGTGTGCCTAGTGTAAGATATGTTAAGCGCTCGAGTTTTGACTTATATAATCTCGACCGGTAGTGTGGAATAAGCCGACAGTCGTTGTTTTCCATGACGTCACGAACACCGTCGCGCTCTGCTAGAGGGCGCCAGTGTTCCCCTTCATGTTTATTTTCGTCGGTGTTGCTAACACTTCACGTGTACGAAGTCGCGGGCACAGCTAGTGAACAATAAAAATGTAATATTTGTTAATACAAAAATGAATTGCCGCCCTCCACCTTCACACTCGCTGCTAGCGACGCCATAAAACGTGAGAGCGAGACAACGGATATTGCGTGCTCTATAGCACTTCTTGTTTCTTGCGTCATAGGCGCAAGTCACAGACAAACTACCCTAGAGACTTGAAATGTTTATGAATTTCTAAGCGAACTATTCTGTCAAGGTTAGAGGAATGAGACGTAAGCGGGCGGCAAGGTAATGTCACGTACTAAACGAAATAGTGATGTACTCGTAGATATTGTATATATCGATAAATATAAAAATTATTTTCATAAGCTTATTTTAAAAACAGAAATAATAAAATATGTGTATATAATCAAAACAAGATTCTTTATTTCGAAACAAAAAATCAAAAATTTGGAATAGAAATGCAAATCAAATTTGTTTGAGTAGTACGTGTTTCTCCTAATGTAAAACTTTTTAACAAAAAATTAAATTGACAAAAAAATTTTTTTAACCAACTTTAAAAAGAGGGAGATTCTATGTGCGTCTGTATGTTTTTTTATGTATGTTTACCGACAACCTCATCAATTGTGTACCGATTTAAAAAATTTTTGTTTGTTTGATATACTTCCGAGGTGGTCCTATTTAAATTGCACTGGTATTGAGCTTGGCCTTTGAAGATACACGAAATAATAATTACTAATTATAAGCTTTATTTATATTGATGATACATTTTTATATCATTTCATCATCTATAATTAGAAAAGTAGTTAGTTGTAGACTCATCCTCTATATTTGTTTAGACCAAGGTCACTCAAATGGGAGAAATAAAAAAAATAAGAAAAAATTTAAACCTACTAGAAATAAACACTGAAAAGTATAAATAACTATCTTTTACTAATTACAACTCAAATATAAAAAAAAAATACTTTATACATACGATATAAATATGTATGTAATTAAGTTTGCTAGAGTGTTAGCCGGCGGAAATGTCAAAAGCACTCGCATACCTAGGAAAAAATGTGTGAGGAGAATGATGAGACTTGAAGAAGCTAGAAGTATGTAAGGACCGCGACGCTTGGCGCTCCGTATCTTTGACTACCCCGTTAGGGATATGGTGTGAAGATTGTATGTATGTATGTACATAATGAAAGTTGACGGTTATTAAAGTGGCTTCCAAATTAATGTGCCATAACAGAAAGTCTATTAGTTTGGGAGGCTTGCATCGATTTCAGTAACTGTCGAATTTAATTATATCTGTATTTGTATCGTATGTACAAAGTATTTTTTTTTGTATTTGTGTTTTGATTAGTAAAGAATAGTTATTTTGTACTTTTCAGTGTTTTTTTTAAGTCGGTTAAATTGTATTCTTAAATTTTTCCCGAATTAAATTGAACTCAAAACTCGAAATATATCCAACCCAAAAAAGAGAATCATCAAAATCAGACTATGTAAAAAGCTACGCATGGTCGTATACAAAAAAAATATGCACCGACTTGAGAACCTCCATCATTTTTTCGTCGGTTGAAAAAAGAACGGTGACATCTTTTTAATGATAACTGTGTTTTTTTAATAGACAAGGTGTACCTCTGTACCAAATTACATCTTAATCCGTTCAGCGGTTAAAAATTTCCCATACAAAGTTTCATCCCCTTTTCACTCCTTTAGGGGTAGATTTTTGGAAAAAAGAATTATGTTTTTTAATAGAAAAGGTTTTATCTATGTACTCTACTAAATTTCGTCTTAATCGGTTCAGGGGTTAAAAATTTCCCATACAAAGTTTCATCCCCTCTATCTACCCCCAAAGGGGTGAACCTTTGGGGGTAGATTTTTAAAAAATAAAGTAGCATATGTTCACTCCGTGGTGTCAAACTATGTCCATGCTAAATTTTATTAAAATCGGTACGGCGGTTTAGCCGTGAAAACCAAGCAGACAGACGGACAGACAGACAGAGAGACTCGCATTTATAATATTAGTATGGATATTGATAGTATGGATATGGATTATACAATTATATAATTATACATTATATATATTATATTATATATTAATACATTATATTATATAATTATATGTTATATATATTATATATTATGTTATTATATAGTATGGATGGAACTAGGTATATAATTTCAAAGCGTGGTAGTCCTTATAAATTCTCAAAATTAATGGAAAATATATATTGATATATCGATACGTATTTTCGCGTCCCTACTTACACGTGCCATCTTGCAAGAGTGAGGACGCAACATATAATTATAGCTTGCTAGACAAAGACCAACGCTGACTCAAATTTACCAGCGACCAGTATAGTGAGAGCTCTGCAATTTTTTGATATAAATTTTTATTATTAATTTTATGCTTACCGATGAAACGTGATATTATCCTTTTTGAAACTATTTTTACAACTGTCACTACCACACCACTTTACAGCGCAATTTGGCATTGTTTACGTAATTTATACTATATTTTTTAAAACAATTAGACACAGGTCACGCATCTGCTTTCTGGTTAATACTAAAGGAGCGCGCGTTTGTGTTTGAACTTATATGAACGTTTGTGCGCATCGATGGCAGAAAACGGTGCCTTTTCATTTCCTGTCTTTAGGCTAATTTGTCTGTGGCGAAAGTAGGGCGCTCCTCATTTTAAAAGTGTGCAACGATGCCACTTTGTGCACACATTTCTTTGAATCCTATTGTACAACCGATGCCACTGACTCACTTCGCTCACTCTTCAGTTTGCCACATTGTGTTTCACTGTGCGCACGTGTTTATATGTGACTTTTTCCATAATATCTTTATTATAATTTTTTTGGGTTTGTTGTTATTTGTTTTGTTTTATATTTTATCGTTGACTATCATTATTGTTACGAAATGAGTGATTCTGGTAGTTCCAACCAAAGACAATGTTACTTTTGCCAACTTAGCACTCTTCGTGGTCAATGGAGAAGATTTCGGACTCCAATACGATCTTACCAATTGACCGATGAATACTTAAATGTTTTTTTTGGTTGTTTCTATCTTCGAAGTTTGACACTTTACGAGGTTTTGTCAAAGAATATTTCTTGTTTGTATTCGTGTTAGTTATCGATTTTTATAAAAATTATCTATGGCCGCCATTTTGATTAAAATCGAAATGGCAGATGGTAGGTGGTCTATAATCTTCAAACCCCTTTCTGAACAATTATACAATTCAGTACAAATTATGACTACGTATAACTATTATTTACAGTACAATCAATCCGTCGTCAAAAACTAGTGATTGATTTGAAATCAATACACCCCTGGGTTCTGGGTGCTGAGCGGCTCTCCCTCATAAATAAAAAAAAGCACGCATGGCAGAGGCAAAAAGCCGGTTTGTATGATTGCATTTGTAAGATATATGTGACAGGCGTATGAATTGTGTGAATGAGTATGAGGAAAATAGTGTGGTAGGATGCGAACTCTCTAATTACACTAAAATGTGTTTTATTTCTCCTTTTAGAAGATTACGTTGAAGACGCTTTACCAGGTCCGTCCTCAGCTTCACATGGTAATGAGAAGAGTTCTGATCCAAACTAAGTTTTGGATGCCGTGGAGGATGACTTGCAGACAAGATAGGCCGCATGAGAAGACCCATCACTATGCATAGAGAATATACTGACCGATTGACGCAATCGGGCTCCTCGTGTTTCGCTTTGATTCTTTATTAATTGGACCATGTTTTCTTTTCGAACGGAACTAAAATAGATTTGACGTTCAAAAATATCTTGCATTTGGTTATACTTGAATAAATTGATTTGACTTTGATTTGATTTTGACTTTGATTTGCCGGGTACTCTTCTAATCATTGAAATCATCACAATTAACATCTTTCCAGTATACTTTTTTAAGCGTAATGACCCAGAATTAAAACTGATCGAACTGTGAAATTCTGTTCCATTACACTAAATCTATGCTTCTACTGTTCTACTAATGTAATGCTAACATTAATATAAAAAAATACTATATTTGTTCAACGTATTCTTTATTGGCAATACCATTTATTTTGACAGTTGTAGTCGGCCATATTACAAAATTTGTGATTTTGATGAACTCTTTACTTGTATCTATAACGACTTCGCTCATTTTCTAGGAGTCGAGAATTCAAAATTATTTTAATCCAACGCGATTTGTGTCGTCTAATGACGAATGACAAATAATGCTCATAAATACAAACGAGCAGTTAGCAATAATGAGGTGAATAAGTGAAAACAGTTTCTCGTGCCTACGTACTTCCTAAGATTATTAATATTTTGGGGCAAGGCTCTTCGATATTTTATGTAAATTAGCATGCATCGATATAACAGTGACATATTGACCGTTGGATGTTTTTATCACGTGCCAGTGAGAACGTGAAGGCAAGTGTTACGACGTAAATAACAGTCTCAAGAGAATTGAGACTTCAGCTGATGGCCTTTGTGGCAGTTGAGTGGTGTGTGCAGTGTTAAGATATGGCTCCCAAGCCCCCAGGGCCACCTCCACCTCCAGGGCCGCCGCCGCCACCTGGACCTCCACCCCCCCCAATTTTCAGCGGCACTTCCAAAAGCAGTGGGCCTGATAACAGAAATGCTTTGCTTAGCTCTATCAGACAGGGCACAAAACTAAAAAAGACTGTTACCGTTGATAAGAGCGGACCTTACATACCAGGAGGGAAAGTGACTAGTACATCACCTGTAACTGTTGGCAATCATGTTAAAAGTAGCTCTGCTATGCAGAATGGAGGAGGGGGTCCGCCAGGCCTTGGAGGACTTTTTGCAGGAGGAATGCCAAAGTTACGGCCTACAGGAAAATTGCCAGGTAGATAAATAATCAACAAGAGTATATTTTAATCACAGTAAGAAATTTTATGATAGCTAATTCATAGTGTATATTTTAATCACTGTAAAACATGATGTACTTGTGCAATGTACATAAAAAATATAAATGAAAATTGCAATCAAATGTTGTTAAATATTTTACATATTAATGTACATACATACATACATCTTCATGCTGTATCCCTAATAGGGTAGTCGGTGAAGATGGAGCACCAAGCTTAGAGTGACAAGTGATAAAACATTTATATAAGCTATTAGCTGATGCAGAGATGCCTGCAAATTTGTCCGTTCACATTGTTCATTTAATGGACTTCATCCGTTAAAATAGCCTATGTCCTCAGGATTCAAGCTATCTCCATACCAATTTTCATCGCAATCGAGCGAACTGTATGGCAGTACATAAAATATGAACAAACAAACAAATGGACATTGATTTTTATAAGTATATTAGATATTTTAATTATTCCAAAAATACCTGTGGAGATGTAAAAATGAAATATTGCATATTTATCTATCTGTATTTCTTTACACATAACTTAGAACCAATCATAATCCATAATGTCTACTGTGATGATTAGAATTTACACTATCATTGGCATGAAGAACTACTACTATCACAAGCAAAGCAATACTAGAACCTAGTATTACTAATAGCTATTAGTGATTACACGAGGTTAAATAATAAAATAGAAAACAAAGTGTCATTTGAAGCATTTTACTTTATGTGGGGCTTATCTTCATGGATAGTTTCATTGATATAATATCATGTTCTGATAAATCTGTTAGGTTTGTGTTACAATTTAATTGAATGGTTGTAAAATTAAAAATTAGAGGTGCTAGTAACATTGGGTTTCTGTGGTGATTGATATGATCATTAAGATTAAGTAACATTGCATGTGATCACTTATTAGATTGGTGACCTAGTAAAATACTTAGTATATTGTTGATTAAGTTCTAACGCTGTATAAGTTAATACAAACAAGTTTTTAGAATAGCAAAAATACTCTCTTTTTGTATTACTAAATCAAAGTTTAGTTGTCTGAATAATTTTAAAATGGTTGCTTATTAAATTTTAGATGTATTTTGTACAAAAATTAATTTTATTCTTTTAAATTTTCTATCGAATGACATACTTAACTTGTACTGACTATTTTTTTGAGTTATGCAGTGTTAGAAGTTAAACAACAATAAATTATAATGTTGGTTTGTACTTATAAAGTGGTGGTAAGTCAGGTTACTTTCATCAAACTACATTATACTGGCTTGTAGTATAGTACTATTTCCTCACTTCATTTACCTAGCAGTAGGACTTACACTATAGGCTGTCTTTTACTGTATAGATGGAAAAACTGAAGAGCTAATCAACCATTTTTGTCTAACTGTCCTTGAATTTCTGACAAAAATTACTTGTGAAATATACATATTCATTTTATACATGTTTAAATATTGTATTAATTATGGAGAGGAAAAGAATCAACACTTGGAAAGAATGAGTGATGAAAGACTTATGAAGAAAATCTACAGAGTGAAAGTGAGTGGTGGCAGAAGCTAAGGAAGACCAAGGCTGACTTATGAAGATCAAATAGCCAGTGTGTTAGGTGACGGAAATTTTAAAAGCACCTGCATACCTAGGCGAAAATGCATAAGGAGAATGTGGAGATACAAAGGTATGAAAGAAGTATGTAAAGGCTGCGAAGCTTAGTGCCCTGTCCTCTTTGACTACTTCATTAGAGATACAGCATGAAGATATGTATGTATGTATAACACAATATCTATATTATAAACTCTCTTATTTAGTTATTATAACAAAAAACTTTTTTTTTTATCAAACTAATCTGCAAAGAATAGTTGATTAATCAAATACTATTATTATGTGGGATAATTTTCCTCACACCATCCTCTTTTACTACGCCAATACAGGGATACAGGTGAGCATATGTATGTATGTATAGTATGTATGTATGTTGTATGTACAAGTCAATACAGTTATTTTTAGTAACATAAACTGTCAAATTATTAGTAAATAGTCACTCATTCATTTGCAAATGATAATAAACAAACAATTGAAAAATTAATAGTCTGATAATCATATTTATGTAGAATTTGTTATCAAAATTAGTAAAATTTTAAAATTTTTAAGATTCCATAGTAATTGTTATTACCTGTTCTGTGGCTCCATATCTTAACAGAAAAACGGAAAATGGAATTCTATAAGATTCATTTATGTGTATCAGATTATTTGTGAATGATATACCATAGATATCTATGTGTGTATATATGGAGCACATTACCTCAGCATAAACTAGGTACCTCACAATACAGGCTTGCCTGGTGTGGGGGTACCTTAGAGAAACAAAGTTGGAAATAAAATTTTGAACGCAACAAAACAAACAAATTTGTTTGTAAATAAAAAAAATAAGCTCACTCAGGTATTTATTTGTCTATCACAGTCAGTTTCCTTATAAACTATATGAAATACAATCTTGATATTCTGCACAATATATTTTATTTGCACATATAGTATAGTGTATCTAGGTAATATGTATTCATAGAAAAGTTAATGAAGGGACAAATCAGGTATTTCATAAAAATTTTACCATTCTCCACCATATGTCTGATCTATTGGTAATTTAATTTTTGAGTAATATAGAGCCTTAAAAATTTAGGAAGTTTCTTAAATTTTTAAGGCTAAGGTAAGGACCGCTTGGAGCTCTGTACTCTCCGACTACCCTATTAAGGATACAGTATGAAGACATGTATGTGTAGAGCCATTCTTGAAGTTTACAGAAAAAATATAACAAAAGTTTTATAATACTTGTTGTAGCCCAGTACTCGAAATTCGACCATAAGTATACCATATGTAAAATAAATGCTGTCTCATGTCTGTCGCTGTAACATACACTCCACAAACTCAAAATAGTTCACAGCTCACAAATCACACAACATTCATAGCTCGAAACTCTTTTAGTCAATCTGTCAGTAATCATTTGTTGGTATCATTTTAAAATTTTTTAACGAAAATCTCTGTTCTGGGCGATTGTTTGACCACAAATTATTATATGTTTGACATTCACAGTATAACTGTCGTGTTTGATGTTGGCAGTATAAACATAAACAATGTGTCTTGTTTAATTTAGTTTATGTACATATTAGTAACACATTCTATAACAATAGCTGTCAACATTCCTTCTCCATACAAACTTTATGTCAAACCTTACTCTCCTTCATGTGCACAATATGCCTTAAAAGTGGTACAAAATTTTCTTATCAGGTAATAATGTATAATCGGCCGAGAAATTGGTTGAGCACCTTATGAGTGACTATCCTTTATGTGTTATAAAACTATTTTTGCTTGCCATCATATTATGACATCTGTGACGTGTTGGCTTCAATTTGAGCGCAGAATAGTAAATTAAAAAATCTACAAACAAAATCAGATTTTCATTTTGACAGAATTGTATTGACTGAGTCACCGATAGAATTTTATTTTGTCATCCAAAGGGTAAATGACAGAAGCAAAGAAGGAAGCAAGAGATGGAAGTAGTGATGCCACTGTCAACAAAAAGCGCCTGAAAATTTAAGCGTTGGATAAAGTTTATCATTCATGTAGGCGTGCCACATCGCTATGCATTATTACATTGCAAAAATCCTGCTAGATCTCTTTAATACATATTGTATAGATAGATTGTACACTAAAGACAAGCCAATAACTGCAGCACAGTATTAATGAAATCAAAATTGTGAAGCACTGCGGCGCGGTACGCCTCTAATATGAGCTGTTACAATTTAAATGGACTATAATAAAATGAGTCTTTTACAATTCATTATTGTAAAATAAATTATTATCAATAAGCTAAGATAAGCTAATGGTGGATACCATTAACTTGAATAACCTCTGACAGTCGGCGCCTCATGGATCCAACAAGTCATGAACAAATACCCGTACCCTGCATGGCATCCCATACCTCAATGCAATGACTCAATTGCTTCACGTGTTCTTTCATTTTCATTAGTCCATTGTTGCACCATTAGTCCCCAGAGGTTTTTTATGGTGTTCAAATCAGGAGATCTTGAAGGCCATGGAATCAGTTGAACACATTGATGTCGTTGAAACTAATTGCGGGTTACCCTAGCAGTATGCAACCTACAGTTGTCATGTAAAAAATTAAATTCAGGCAGCTCATTTTCCGGGCAGACAATCCGGACAGATGGTAACATTAAATTTTCGAGGTTGTCAATATAATTTAGAGTGGTTACTCATAGAGGTAATATTGAGAGTTCACCGACTCCGTCAGCTGACATCCAGCCACAGACTTGACCAGCCATGTTGGCGAGATTTGAACGTCTTCTCATCAGTAAATATGGTAGGTGACCAATCACAATTTAAAAATTCTCCAGCAAAATTCAAACGAGCTGCTTTATGGCTATTCGTCAAATTTTGGAATAACGTCTACAGTACAATCCTATACCGTGCAAATGCTGCCGTATAGTTTACTGACATCAAATTCTTCCGCAAAATGAGACGTAGGTGTAAAACCATTTTCTTCGTAGGCACGTCTCATCGTTTCCTTATGCATATTAGTTATGCTAGGCCGACGACCACTTCTTCTATGATCTTGATGGTTACCTTCTTCACCTTGGCGCGAAATCCAAAAGAAAACGGTGTTTCGCTGATTTAGAAAACCGAGACATTAATATTGTTGCATTTTGTATATTGCTCCTTTGTTGATGACAGGGTCTGGAATCAAGCCTCGCTTCCTATCTGTTATGGAGGCCTGGGCATACGCAAAATCTCGAGTGTGTCACTGCCTGCTTTTCTTTCGTCAGCCTACACCACGGAAAACCTTTTCCTATCTGTTATTCGCCCTTCCTTAGGATCGGTTGAGGTGCCGTGCTTGACTGATGCTCAAAATGCTTGGTTAAGTGTTTGTCCGAGTACTAACCTGCCTACCTCGACCTTTTCTCAGACACACTGGGATGAGCCTCTATGCAAAAATGTTCATTTACAACTTTTAGATTCTTGTAGTACCGAAAAAGATCGGTCTCGCCTCCTAGCTGTTTCTGAGAAGCAGTCAGGAGACTGGTTGAAGGTAATACCTTCAAAAAACTTAGGAACCTTAATCGACAATACCACGCTTTCTCTCATAGTATCCCTTCGTCTGGGGGCCAGGACTAACCTTCCTCACCGTTGCCGCTGTGGTGATCTCGTCGATGTACTAGGTCAACATGGTTTATCCTGCTTACGTAGTGCGGGCCGCATGTAACGACATGCTGCCTTGAATGACGTCATTCGGCGGGCTGTTGTCGCCGCTGGCGTTCCTGCAGTCTTAGAGCCTGTAGGTATTGCGCGCAGCGACGGCAGGAGACCGGATGGTTTGACGCTCATTCCTTGGAAACTTGGAAGATCGCTGGTGTGGGGTGCCACTTGTGTCGATACACTTGCTGTTTCCCATGTGCCGGCGGCTTCCAAGTCAGCAGGTGCCGCAGCCAGCGCTGCCATGCGACTCTCTCTGAGAGTTTCATATTTGCGCCCTTTACAGTCGAAACTTTGGGTCCCTGGGGCCCCGAAGCCCATCGACTGGTTTCTGATATTTGTAAGACTGGTCGAGGCTTCGGAAGACCGCCGGGCTGGCAGCTTCTTCCGCCAACGAATCAGTTTAGCTATTCAAAGAAGCAATGCTGCCAGTCTGCTGGGTACCTTGAGCAATGACACTTTCTAAGCGGCAACTTTGAGGAAGTTTATTATTTAAGATAATGTGTAGTTTTAAGTTTGTAAATATTAACATATGTATGTACTTTTTATTAATGTAAATAAAGGTACAATTAAACGGATTACAAACAAAAAAGATAATGTTCAGAGTTCAGACAACCACACTCACTTACTTAGATAATATTTAAATTTCTTGAGATTTCGCTGTTATTTTGACCATTTCTATGTAATGCTATGATTTCTGCCCTTTGAGTTAAAGATAAATCATGAGATATTATGTTTAATTAATTTTAGGTAAAATACAACAGTTATATATTTTCAATGTCAAAGAAAGCTTATCAAAATCTTTTTTAAATTTAAATGTAACAAGCATGAAGTTAGTGAATCTAGCGAAACTTTTTTATAACATTTATTTTGATGGTTTCCTTTGACATATTAGATTGCTTGTAGAAAATAATGTTCATTGCTTGTTAATAGAGGTTAAAATAGTATACACCTTACCTTTTGATTGGATGCTAATCAGCCAATCACGTTCATATTTGCAAAATTTCCAATATCAGCCTAAGCAATATTTTCATTAGTATTGAACATACTTTCAAAAGTGGTCAACCACTTTTGGCCGAGTGTACATTGATTGTTGTAATATTGTGTAAAAGACCTACAATATTTTAAGAAAAATGAATTCAATTTTTCTATCTCACCTATTTAATGAGATACTTTCATTACTAGTAATAATAATAATAATACGCCAGACACTACACACCAATGATCTAGTCTCAAACTAGGGCATTCCCTGTGCTATGAGAACCAGACGACTACTAGGGGCGTCTCCCAGTACACCCAGACCAGAGACAATCTAGAAAAGTTTGTTTCAACCACTGCGCCATCGTGGTCGTTAACAAACTAGTACATACATACATAATATCTTCACGCCGTAGTAGACACCATAGTCATCAACATCTTTAGAAACTAGCAGTTTCAAATAATCTTTGTTTTTAGGGAATACACCAAATGGTCAACTTAAGTCTGACGCCCCACGTTACCCACCCCCGCAACCGCACCAAGCTCCACAAAAAACATCACCTGAGAAGACAAAACCACTTTCATCTACACCATCTCCTGGCGCTAATGTTAGCGCGTTGTCAGCGGCGTTATCCGAAGCGTTAGGGGCTAGGGAGGTGGGCAGGGAGGTCCATCGCGATCCTCCTCGGGAACCGCCCCCAGCGAGGCCGATGGTCAAGCGGCAGCCCAGCGAAGCGAGAGCAAGAGGTCCCCCGCCACAACCGCCTACACAGAAACCTATGCCTTTGGTAAGTCCTACGTTATACTTAATACACTAGCTATCAGCCACGTTTTCGCACGGGCTTGAAATATTGGGTCCTTACATATGAAATTGGCGTTTTGTACGGGAGGAATATAAAGTCAATTTTTTTTTTTTGTAAAATATATTTAATTAATCAAAGTATGCATCGTTGTTATCTATGCACTTTTGCCATCTCATAGGTAGTTCATTGATCCCTTTAGTAAAAAAACCATGGGGGCGAGAATCAATAAACTCTTTGAAGGCGGTTTGGACTGCCGCATCGGAGTTGAATTTTTTTCTTTGTAAGAAGTTGTCCAAATTCCAGAAAAAATGGTAATCTGTTGGAGCAAGGTCCGGGGAGTACGGTGGATGTCGCAGACATTCCAATTGTAGCTCATCTAACTTAGTGCTTGTTTGTTGTGCAGTGTGTGGTCTTGCGTTGTTGTGAAGCAGCAGTGGCCTAGAGCGATTGACCAATCTCGGTTGTTTAGCAGCTAGTTCTTCCTTCATGGTTTGCAGTTGCTGACTATATCTGCCGTAATCGTTTGGCCAGATTTTAGAAAGCTGTAGTGAACGACACCAGCGCTAGTCCACCAAACACTAACAAGTAACTTTTTCTGAGTCAATTTTCGTTTAGGGCAGGATTTGGCTGGGTCTTCAGGGTTCAGCCATTGCGACGAGCGCTTTCGATTATCGTACAGTATCCACTTTTCATCACAAGTAATGATTCGATTTAAAATCCCTTCATTATTGTGTCGGTTGAGCAAAGTAACACAGCAGTCAACGTGTGTTTGCAAGTTCGATTCACTCAATTCATGAGGTACCCATCGTTCAAGTTTTTTTACTTTCCCGATTTGCTTCAAGTGGATTAATACAGTTTTGTCACTAAACCCGAAGCCTGCAGCTATCTCTGAAGTGCTTTGTGATTTATCCGCTTCCACAATAGCCTTTAATTCTTCATTTTCCACTTTGGTCTCCGGCCGTCCACGGGGTTGGTTCTGAAGGTCGAAATTTCCAGAACGAATACGTTGAAACCAAAAACGTACCGTGCTTTCTTTTGCGACACCAGCGCCGTACACATCATTAATCCTTCGAGCTGTTTCTGCAGCACTGATGTCACGGTAGAACTCGTACTCGTAAATATACCGATATTTCATGTTTTGCATTGTACGGTAATAAGCGACACCAAAGAAAAAATAATGACGAAAAAAACAAATGAATGACTGTTTTCAAACTCAAATGTACCAGCTAAATGAATTTATAAATTTGAATTTGGAATTCTCAACCAAAGAGGAGATATTTCAGATCAAAGTGGTCAGTACGACAAAACGCTAATTTCATATGTAAGGACCCAATATTTATTAAAATTATTGTTTAAATTGGTATCAATTGAATTTTAAATCAATTATAAGTTTGTTTGTACATATGTGGAGGTAATCTCTGGAACTCCAGAACGGATTCTAAGTTATATAACTAAAAGAAAAAAAAAATTAGTTAAAAATAAAAAATTGTAAGTTGATATAAGTCTGTTTATTAGGTTTAAAACAGAATGACCTAAAATTACACATGATCACCTTATAATTTTTAATTATAGAGGCCATAGATATACATAAATGTATATTATACAGTATGTATATTCCTAACTACATACATAAACACTACAGTAATTATTATTGCATCTAAATACGTGAGTGAATAACACAATCGGCGAAAGCGACATAGAATAAGAATTTCACGTGGGTAAAACCGCGGGGCGCAGTTAGTGTGTTATACATATATGTATGAATATTTTTCGTTGAATGTTCTTAAATAATAAAAACCTTATCTAATTTAGAACTTATAAGTGAATACAGAGACATACGCACGTTGCGATTTCGTTATATTTAGTCTAGTAGAAATATTTTATCATCCACTTTGACAACATTTGTGTTTAATTATAATTTATAACTACCCGTCCCGGCTTCACACGTGTAGGATGTTGAATGTTTGCAAGACACCTTTTTTATTGAGATTTTCATACAAAAATACCATTTATGGTAAACCGCTTTTTCTGGTGGATTTTCCCAAAATTTTCTTCTATACAAACCTTCTCCTGACTATTACAGCAAAAACAATCAGCCAAATCGGTCGTGATGATCTTTCATACATGCGGCAATTGATTTTTATTAATATAGATTCTTTTCGTATTCTACTTCCCAATCTCTTTCATTTAATGCATATTATCAATAACAGCCTTAATGACATATTGGAATTATCATGTCAGTTATTTTATTTATCGACAGGACTATCACAATTCTAATGATGTCTCATTTATTGAAATTGGTTGAAGCATTAAGCAACTAAACGCGTTGTATTGTACGTCACTATGTTATACTTTAGGTGGTAACATACAATCCCACGTCCATCTTGTATAATACCTTTTTGGCTTTTTCGGATTCGGGTAATAAAACAAGTAGTCCTTTGAACTTAAAAATATCCTTAGCGGGGATGAGAACCGCGCGTGTGTCATCGCCGCTCCGAATAACGCCTCGTGGGTGGTGCTCTGCCTGTTTTGGTAACGAGTTTATTTACATTCGGACGGTGTTCACCTTGCGGACGACATGATGTCTTAACTATTGAGCCACATTTGGTGCGTGCTGTGCAATAGGTAGCATTTTGCGCTGTCTTTCCAATATTTTTTGAGGCACTGAGCCATTTCTATATCCGTATGTATATTTTATATAATAAGTAAGTGGACTGAGTGGCCCAAGAACATTACAATATCAAGGCTAAGAAAGCACTTCAGACTGTATCAGAATGCGTTGACCACCCTTAGGAGTTAGATCTTATGCCTGTTGTGCCAGAAATGACACCGTCTATTATACCCTCTACTCCGGAGTACAACAGTCTACAACAGTGCAAGTACTATCTACTGTTTGGAAGCAGGCTAGAGAATTAGGCTACGATGTTCCCCGCCTGTTGTAAGAAGTGAGAAAGAGGCGTTCAGGAGTTTGGAGTTACGATTATTGGTGCGGAAGCTCCGGCTATCCATCCACGCGACCTCAAGGAGAACAACAGCGGTGACAAGGGCTTCGGCGCGTTCCGTAGGAGAACCTGTAGCCCCTCGACAATGCGCTGAGGACGAACACAACAGAAGTTTTAGTGGGTAAATATGCCCACTAAAATTCCTGCTGTGAAAGTTCATGTGTACATATGTACGATTTTTCTATGTATCTGATGTATTGGAAGCAAGATTGGGAATATTTGGCCATAACTGTTTGCTCTTTTGTCTACTTGTAGTAATTCTTTAAAATACCGCTATATAGGAAAATGTAAGGTGTTTGTGTATAAACAGTTCATTCTATATAATATGTAGCTTTATACTTTTTGAACGTTGAAAGTAGACGAGACAAAATTTGAGATTCTTCTGTTAATTTCAAATTCTTACATAAATTTTAAAGTACCACAAGAATGAAATTGTTTAGGGTCATATTATATTAATAAATTAATAAATGTCGGTAAAATATTCTACGAGTTTGCGTCACATCCTTAACGGTTTTGTTTCACCCAATTTACAGTGATGTCACGATTTGATTATTTCTTCTCCATAAGGTCTTTATAAACAATTTTTGAAGGCCTTTCATCAATGTTTGGATTATTTATGTTTTTGTTAATGCAACCACAGATTGTAGTATTGTGGCCATTACTAATTTGATCGTTAATTCCTCCAAGTAAGCATGGTCGGTAATACGGATTACTTGTTTATTTTTAAATTGGATTACAATTTGTCTGTCTAAAGCGCAGATTAACAAAAGGACTTAAAATCCGTAGCGAGCAAGCTAACTTAGGAATTAAAACGGTTAATATCTTCATGTTTCCCGATCAGGGTTCGTCCACGTAGATACTGTAGTGTTTTCTACGTAAATACGACTTTGAATATGGGACGCTTGTTTCACACTTGTGAACTTCGGTATGGTACTTTTTGTGGTTAGCATTGGTCACTGGTCAATTTAAACACAAATCTATTAATCTGCACAAAATCATTTTCTATTTAATTATTAGGATTCCATAGATAAAATACTAAAAGCGGAACTTTTAGTTTTGTTGCCCTGCGTCTGTTCGTATGTCACTGCCGATTTACGTCGTCATATTTACTTTTATTCAGTTAAAAGTTGGTACAGACCTAAATTGGTATCCCGTAACTAGAAATGAGAATAATAGGTGTTTTGGATTCATTTTCTTTTTTAATTTTGAAGTGAAACTTCATTGGCGCGTTAGGGTAAACAGGCCTGGATCGGACGAAAAGTGAAACGCTTCCGTTCTCCGATTTTGATCTCTAGTTGAAAGAAAAGAATGGGAGAATCATTAATGCTCTCTCTGTCTAATGCGTCATCTACCTATATAATATAAATAAAAATGTACTTAAATGTTCGTTTGTACAAAATCTTAAATCTCCGAATGTTCTTCGCTAATTGCTTTTAAATTTTGACACAACGCGCGTGTTTTTGCACACCTAATACTAATATACCTGCTGAACCACAGCAACATGTAGCCGGGTACAGCTATGAATAAAATGGTCAACAAATGTCAAGGCCAGAACCTAAGAAGTTTCGTGTTTCAGAAGTTTATGACCGAAATCTACGTTCGTGAGTTTTCGCGCTGGCTTCGGTGGCGATCCGCATAGTATAATAAGTAGTCACCTTACTCCATATCGTGTACAGTAGATAGTGTTTTATGGAAGAAATCTTTGAAGAGTCCGTTTATGCCGACTTTAGTGTTTGGTGATCTGGATCTCGATAGCTAAGAAGCCTGAGAGTTAGATATTTGGATACATACATCTTCAACTCTTTATCGTAAAAACCTCAAATGTGGAAATATTATTAGAAAAAATCTTAGCAAAAAATTCAAGGAAAGAAACTGTTGCATAAAAATTCATATGGATCTCCGAAAATTATCATTACAAAGTTTTCATATTTCAAAGCATTTCAAAGCACAAAATGATTTGTACTGTCTGGGCACAAATCTTTCAATTCGGTTTTTTAATTGGCAAGTAATGTTGTAGTTTTATCGAAAATTATAATTGTGTACAAAATCAAATGTTGAGTCTTCTCGCTTAAATATGTTCAAACTGCAAACTGCGAAAATAAACCTTATTGCTGCCGTGATAGGCGCAGAGGTGAAGAACAAATTCGCTTGCGCTGGGCTGTATAGGCATGCTCTTAATTTATCAATTTACTGTTTGTATGAATACAAAATTACACATATTTTACAATTAACTGAAATGAACAGATACTTAAATGTACAAAAGAATTACGTTAAAAGGTAAATTCGGTTTAGTTTTCGGTTGTTCAAACTAGTTTCTTTCAAAACTAATCTAGGGATCACCGACTATAGTTTCATTGGGGGTCCGTTTTGAAAATTATAAGACTGTCGCGGTCCGTTTGGTAGATAATGACTCTAGTGTTTAAGATTTAAAATGTCAGTTAACAAATAAAATGAAAAGAAATCCGAATATTTTTTTATAGATATGTTATGTTACATCTAAATAGCTAATGCACGATAATAACAAAGTAAATATCTAATATGAATGCAAAAAATGTTATTTTTACTATGAACTGTCCGGAGTTAAGTTGATGCAAGTTATTGCCATTAAATCCTAGAGATGGTCATCGGTAAGTTGAGATCGAAAACTTTTAATCAAGCCCATATCGCGTTGTCTGTTGCCGTGACTATCCGATGAGCGGCAAAGAAGATAAGACGCGGGCTATTTTATTTTGATATTCTTTGGGTTCAGTCTAACCCTTGGCAGACTTTTACGATGTACTCGGGAGGAGAAGCAGATATGTATATTTTTGTTTCACGCCCAGACTATATTATCGATGTATCAGTTTTCCTCACATTACCCGAAGGTACAGAAAGGTAAAAATTCGTTAAAAATTGACTTTCACTGTACGAGCAACCTTATAAATTATGAGACCATTAAAAAACCATCACAATAAAAACTGCAGCTCATGTATCTGCTACGACTGATTTGATCACTTTAGCGCGACCAGGCGGCCCCTTTGACCTCATTACACAATAATAATGTTATATCAAACAATGTCGCTGTAAAAGTAATTATGTCAGCCTGCCAAGTAAATCACAATCAATACAAATTGTTAATGCCGCGCAGTATGGCCGCGAAATTGAAATGACAATATTTTTAGGCGAAAATATATGAGGAGAATGATGAGATTTGAGGAGGTGATAGAAGTATGTAATGACTGCGAAGCTTGGGGCTCCGTCCTCTCTGACTACCCCGTTAGGGATATAGTGTGAAGATATGTATGTATTTATTTTTAGGAAAATAAAGGTAGTAATAGAAATGCAGCGATCATTTTATTACTCATATTGTGCAGCATATTCTTTATTTTTATTGCTAATTTTTATTCGTTACTATTAAAAAAAAATTACAAATAAAATAATAAAATATTCTCCAATTGCGTTGTTATCTATTGTATATATTTATTTTATCTATTTCTACCCATATTACTTACAATAACAATAATCGCTTTCCAACGAAGCATCTTTAGGAAAGTGTAACTCTGTCGGTTACTTTGTTCCGAAAAATATAAAAAAGGTAAAAATAAATTTGTATAAATAATATACGAGTTCAATTTCCACAAAAAACATTTGAATCAATACAATAAAGCATATACCATACTTTTTTCTCTTTTCTTACAATGTTAGTATATTTTGACTTACAGTTTAACTATATTTAACGAGAACTATGAATCTAACAGAATAATTTCATTAACTCAATATCAATTATTATCAGTACACAACATTATCCAGGGAACGATGGATAGATAAGTCTACATGAGATAAGGTTAAATCTGTACATAAACACAGTACAGTCGAGTATAAGTAAATGGACTAAAAATTATGAACACAATTATCGATATTACTGATTCCCCATCACTGTTTCTGATTCATCACTATGTATCTGATTTTTTTGATGCTCATAAAATGAAAAAGATAAATAATTTATACATATTTATTCTGTCTAAAAAAATAATGCTTAGAACATTTTCTTTTGATAACTCGTTTTACAAAATCTGTTCCAATGTTTTTTTTATGTAATGTACACTTTTCCTGGTGGAAGGCAAGGAGGAGTCTTTTCCTGGTGGAAGGCAAAGAGGGTTAAGATTCATTCTTAATTAATGATTTTTAACCCAGAACAACATGCTTAGAAAACATGATTACCGAAAGGCTATTCAGACCTTATGAATTGTAAAAGAATTATCTATAGCATAGATTATTTTCTATGAAATAAAACATTCATGAAGTATAACGTGAGCTCACATTAAACTCTATAAGAGTAAAAATTCAAAGGTTCAGCAGTATCTTATGTTTTGTCCAGGCTTTGCTACAACTAGTCGTAAATATATTTTATAAATATAGTTCATAAATGATTCACATTATGACTAGGTATTGATACTTTTATTATACTATGACACTAGGTAACTACATCGCACATAATAGGTATCACGAGATCGTACTCTAATACAGGTGGATTTAAATCGAATGCAAAATAATATTATTTATCTTGTATTGTCAACATTAATTGTTTTTAAACAGTGATGTAATAACAAATAACTTATTCATTTTACAACACATAAAGTCGGTACATAAAAAAGTGGAATTACATGGTATGAGATAACGTGAGATAAACCAAATCACACGCTGTTATCTAAGATATGAACCTCTTCGCAATACAAATGTTCAAGTTTCTGTTGTGTGATAAATCATGTATGAATCAATTAACAATATTTTTTACGTACTGTATCCTTTGTTTTATTTGACTTCCGTATATAGACAGTAGACACGTATCCTATCCCCATCACATCTATTCTCAACTGCACTCTCTCTCAACTTGATTCTCATTTTGCTTTGCGGTTTTGATGCGAGAACTTTTTAAATTGTAATGCATGTTCTGATTCTGTCGTAATTGATGGAAAGAATTACGACACTTTATTTACTTTACACTTATTATTCACTCTTGCCTTGACGATGCCTAATTATATAGTGTACGAGGAAAGGAAACATGGTCGCTGGAAGGAACTTTGTAGCCTTATGGACCAATAAAATATGAAAGAGCCAATCGGATCGTGCATGTGATGGAACATATAGCTATAGTATAGTATAGGAGCGGAATTCCTCCCTGCGTCTAGTTCGTAGGTAAGTGATTATTAAAAAATATAAACCCGTAAAAGATAACAAAAACTTGCACTAGTAAAGGTCGATTATTAGCTGTTATAATCTGTCTTGTGAGGCCGAATAGTTCGGATGCGCTCGCGATCCCTGTCCACAGTTCTCCGATATTGCGGAGCCACGACATAGTATAAATATAACAGTAGGATGTCTTCATAGAAAGCTAGCGTACGTAGTTTTGTATGTGTGCGCGCTAATACGGCACACACACAATGGCAATATTTTGGGTGAATATGGGTAACTATTGTGGCGCCAGTCGGGATCGCACGCGACTTACCGTTCCTCTTAATTCAGTCTTCACATTGTCACAAAAACGAAAATGTTTAAATCGCATAAACGAACGTATTATAATGTCCTTGTCCTTAGATGCCTAAATAATCTTAGTTATTCAAATGCAGTTATCATTCTTCAACGTAACTACAAGAAATTAAATTTAACAAACACGAAAAACTTATCCGTGTGCATTGTTTTTTCATAAATGTATAACGAGGGCAAGGTGAGTACATCAATGTCTTTAAAACGGTCTCTCAGCGACTCGTGCATTTATACTGTAGATGGTACGTATTGCCCTTTTTTGTAAAATAATATCTTTTTGGCTTTGCCGTGGTGGTTTTTGTCATGTAATTCAGACGCATGTCCTGAGTCTATTGAAAAAATAAATTAAAACGTTTTAATTCTGAGTTACAATTCTTCTCTTAATGATTTCGTGGTCACGTTCTAAGACTAGCTTGATCAGGTATTGTAATAAAATAGAGTAGTTAATGGATCTTTAGAAACGTTTTTAAATTATGTAATATTCGGAGTTCTATAGAAAGAATAACTCAAATTTTTGAATATTTTTGTTACAAATTCTTTCAATGATCTCGTGGTCATGTCTCAGGACCAAAAAACAGATAGCGAATAAATTCTTAAAAACTATGTGTTTATTGTAATTTACATTTTTACAGATACATATTAGACATACACACATAATATCTTCACACTGTATCTCTAACGGAGTGAGAGAGTATGGAGAATCAAGCATCTTAACCATACATATAATATTTATTTGCCTTAATGTATACATATATTTTTATTCAATAGTATGATTTTTGTTGGTGATCGCTTATCTCTCATTACTACTTAAAACGTTATTTTCGGTGTACTAGCGATTACAATACATAATAATTATGATAACTTTACAGATATAATTAGGTTCAAAATAAAAACAGTCGCCATTTTGCACTTTACATTAGTGTTAACACCTGTCGATATGTTATATCTTCTATTAGAAGAAAATGTTAGATGATGACATAAACGTGTTGATCTTGTAAATGATTCATCTAATCATTTACTATTCACGGCCACGACTTAGTGTGACTAATCATGTAACACTACAAACCGTAAAGAACTGTAATAAAGATAATACAGTAGAACCTCGATAACGTAAACCTTGATAATTTAAAAACCTCTGTAACTTAAAAAAAAGTGATTCCCTTCCCCTCAGAGCCCAAAACCACTTTAACTTAAAATACGAAACCTCAATAACTTGAACAAATAATTTGCATTTTGGACCTCTGTAACTTAAAGTAATGTTTTGACGACCTCAGTAACTTAGACCATTTATAGTGTCTCATATCCTAAAAAAGGACTCTTTTTTTTATTCAATATTGAAAATAAAATTGATATTGAAAGTATGAATTGTTTAAAACAAAAAAAAAAACCACCGACTTTTTTATGTAAATGAAATAAAACTAAATAGGTACATAATTGTAACTCAATAAAAATAAAGCATATTTGAAAGTAGCACGAATTTAACCTAGTCCCTCTAACTATGTATGTATGTAATTATGTATAATAATTTCGAAACAAAGCACAGAAACGAACCTCAATAAGTAAAATTATGAACTATGACAACCTCTAACTCAATTTCTTATTTATTAATTATTATTAGTAGGTAAGTTAAAAACTCAATAACAAATTATTTAACATTTCCCCTAGTCTTTAAGTTATCTAGGTTCTACTGTACATACATTTCTACCCTCACGCTGTATCTGAAAATTACGTTCAAGACTACTTATTCGTTTTCATTGATGTTTTATAAAAAAAAACATAGTTTTCGTCGTCTTGTGCGTAATCTTGATATATGAGTCCTATGGACAATGTGGATGGGTCCCTTAATCAGTCTTGCTTTCGCTATAGTCTATTGTGCTATTTTATTTCGCTGCTAGTATTGTGGTTGAGTACAGTATATAACGTACTATGTATCTTCCCTTTTGTTTTTATGCTACTTAATATTTTCAATGTTTTTTTTTATACAAGCGGTCGCCCGAAATTTATGTTTCTGTGCGATTTTTTTTCTTGAAAGTTCTAACTAAATAATAAGGTATTCTTAAGTTTAAACCAGAGATCAAAAATAAAAAAAAACTATTTATTGTGGCTTTTAGCGTTACGAGTTTAGTAACTGATAGGCAGTGTATTTCTCTTATCAAGTTTACAGTTTGTCTACGGCCTGGTCAATATAGGAAACGAATGTTTCTAAATTGTCTTCTAGTCTGGTTGATATGTGTTCCCTAGTTTGTTTCGTGCTACTCACAGTAGGAGCTTAAGTTGGGGCTGTGGGTACAAGCCTATGGGTACAACCATGCACTAGTACTTGGTTTTGTTATTTGACAATATCGAGATCATGAAATCGCTACCGCTTTAGTTAGTATATTACGTAATTACGTAAAAGATAATTTTAATATATTTTTTTTAATAGTATAGGATCATTTTTTTTGTCATCAACTTCATTCTAAAATTACCTTATACGTAAGCTTGGATTTTCGTACCAATTATTTAGTATTTACGCAAAAAAAATTGGAATAAATCTTAATTTTCACCTGAAATACAATATGAAAATAAATTATGTACATAATATATACTTACAGTTAATTTTATTAGGATTTACCAAGGTGGTTAATAAATTATGTGTTCATACATACATATCCTCACTCTGTATCCCTAACGGGGTAGTCAGAGAGGACGGAGCGCCAAGCGTCGCGGTTCTTACATACTTCTTTGGCTTCCTCAAATCTCATAATTCTCCTCACATATTTTCGCCTAGGTATGCGAGAGCTTTTGACATTTCCATCTGCTAACACTGGCTATTTGATCATGTCAGCCTTATGAAGATAATAATTATGTGTAACATAACATAACATAACTTCACGCTGTATCCCCAACGGGGTAGTCAGAGAGGACAGAGCGCCAGGAGTCGCATAATTATGTGTAATAAACAAAATAAAGGAAAATACCTTTACGCCACTTCTAGCAAGTATTTTTCCTTACACATAGGCAAGTTTTATCTCTTGGAAACCCCGCAGACTGCAGAATAAACTATAGGCCAACAGATTGATCGGAATGGGCTACTAGCGCGGACACTGCGCCAACTAAATAGTTGGGTTGATGGTGACTCCGCAGACCAGCCAAACCGTCGGCTGATTTTAGCCTTTTATCAAATGAGCATATCCAGCTTCAGGAACTACTACTTCATAAACTTCTTCCCATAGTTTTTCTTTAGATTTACATAAGAGTACTCTTTTATATTTACTTTCGACTCCTCGAATCTCATCATTTCCTCACACGCTTTCGCCGAGGTGTGCGAGTGCTTTTGACATTTCCACCTAATACTATGGCTATTTGATCTTCATAAGTTAGCTTTGGTCTTAGTAAACATAATATAAACACCTTTAATCACATACCAGCATTAATTTCTTTTCTATCGATCCGCCCCGGCTTTGCACTGGTAGCAGATTATCTAATTTACAATTTACGTTTCGATGATCATCACACGCAAAATTGGGTATCGCCATCATGAAAATTATGCACGAACACCCGGCGCTAAAGTTTGGAGTAAACCTAGCAAACTGAGCTATCGACCAAGTCGGCCGACTAAACGATCGTCAAATGTGCGCGCGTGGAAAAGCGTCATACGTGGTGATACTGATCTGGTAGTTAGCCGATAGTTTGCCTATGGTTTAGTTTGAAGGCAATCGTATAACCCATCAAACTTATCGGCCGATACCGAATCGTTGTAATATGCGCACTTTACATACATCTTAGTACTGATTATAGCCCAACTAAATAATCGCCCGATAGTTCAGTCTGCAGTCTGCGGGGGCTCTTAACTGACTTTTATGGTCTGCGCGGGAAGATAGAAGTTACCATTTCTAATTTAATTTTTTTATTTTAGAAACAGAAAACATGATCATTCTACGGAGATTGCGATATTTTTTACAAATATGTTTTTATTAAGGCTTTTGACCAGTCAATAAGGCCAAATTTATAAAAAAGTCACATTTTTATTAATTACAGTGCGCAGAAAATAGTACAAGTACAGTTGTAACTTCTTTACATCGCTGTTATGTTATTGTCATTATGTAAATAAACATAATCACACAGCGCAGTGATTCACTGTATTAGCACATAATAGACTTGCAACAGGCATATTTTTGCGCCGAACTCAGTTTGCGGTCAATCAACAATAATTTTGAGTCATATTTTTTATGAATCACTGTCACTGTCAGTGACCTTCCGGGTCAGACCGTCGAAACAGATTCATTGGAAAATACGTCTTCAGTACATTGTAACAATCGTCATTTTAAAATGCAAGTAAACTTTATAGATTGCCTTGAGTCACGCGATGATAGTTTGTGTGTAAACAATCATTGGCTCAGGGCACGCATTAAGAATTTAGATAGGGAGGGGGATGTGAAAGTACTTAAATCCAAGAGGGTATGTTATAAACTTATAATATATGTAATAAGACTTTATATAATATAAATTTCATAGTCTTATTTCATAAATGTTTGGTATTCCCATCGTGAATAACATACGAATTATTCACTATTATATTAAACAAGCAATATTTGTATATATATATATATATATTTATATTTGATATCGTTTTCTCGAAAACTGCTCTAGCGATTTCGATAAAATTTACAATATAGGGGTTGAGGGGGGCGAGAAATCGATCTAGCTAGGTCTCAATTCTGGAAAAATCGTTTTCTCCGTCTTCACACACTTAAAACTTCTAAACTTTTTAAATTTCTTAGCAGTTTACTTTCTTAACAGCACAGTGGCTTAGTGTAGATCTACCACGCCGAAGTGTGCGGGTACGAATCCTGCAATGTGGTCAGACCTTTTTGTGTTTTTTTTTAATATTTTGAAATGTCTAATTTTGGTTTCCAACAAGTACCTATTAAAAACACATTTCACATTAATAATGTACTTATAAGAAGGAAATAAAATGAAAAATAATGATAACAACATAGACTTCATAACTTCAGACAGCCTGCGTACTAAAAATCAGGCGGCGTGAGGCAAACAAAATCAAATAAAATGTAGATGTGTGGGTGCTGTTTTCTAACGAAATGGCGACCGATCAGCTTATCTGATAATAAGTGTGTGTAGTATGTACAGGTAAGTCGGGTTATCTGATTTAGCTCACCGTTGCTGCTCAAACACTGTGTCTGGCTCTAGAATTATTTATGAAGTCTATGGCTAAAAGTCACGGAGAAAAGTCTATTATTCATTTTCCTGAACAATGAATCGAATGTTAAATTTCATGGGCTTCCTTTAATTTAAGATACTTTAATATTTAGAAGAATAGTATTATAAAGAACAATATTATGTGATCAATATTTGTATACATATATTTGTAATTGCGTTCTCGAAAACGGCTCTAACGATTTTGATGAAATTTACTATATAGGGATTTACGGGGGCGAGAAGTAGATCCAGCTAGCCCAAAATTCTGCGAAAATTCGTTTTCTCTGTCTTCACATAGTACTTAAAACTTCTAATTTCACAACAGAATTTACCTTCTCAATAGCACAGTAGCTAGAGCAAATGTCCACCAAGCATAAATGCGCGCGTTCGAATTCTTCCTCCTTTTCCGAAATTACGAGGGGGAGAATATTTTGGAGAATGAAGGTGAATTCTTAGAATATTTAGAAAATTTTGTTTAAAATTATATTATATCATATATAAATTACATACCTATTGTCGGATAGGAGCTCAAAATCCTATTGAGATCTTGTTGAGATACGAATCTTATTGAAACTTATTAAGATCAAATCTTAGTAAACTATGAATATTCACTAAGCTTTCTCTTGTACATTATAAATATTAAACATTAAAAAAACTTGATACAAACGTGAACTAATCACTCCCCTGGGGGGGACCGAGGTGATATTTTGAATAATCCCCTCTTCCCTTGTTTCGCGTGTGAATAATCTAAATAATGTACTTTCATTTGGTTTATCAATTATCACGTTTAGGTTTATCAGATATAGACTTTATCGTTTAAAAAGTTAATAATATTTGCTTGTTTTTCTAAATATGGTATTGGCTACGTGTGGTTATAATTTAAATACCACTTCACTACCTATGTGGGGGTAAAAATCTAAAAATAATGTCACATTTCTGTTGTGAATGGTAAATAAGGGCGGGCGTAGGGTTGCCAACAGTTTTTGAGAGAGATATTTCTCCAAGAGGCATGAAAACAAATATAGTACAGTTCAGTAAAATGTACATAGTATGTAGTGTTTTTAGAAGAAATATAAAGAATGAATTAAAAATTATCGTTTAAAGTTTTGTCGCATGGCGCGGATTCGAATACACTAACGTTACATATAAAAGCTTGCGTAAATATAAAATTTTATTTTACGGGAGACCTATTTAGAAATTCTAACGGATCTAACTTTTTATATTTTGAAAAATATATGTAATTTTAAGTATGATAATAATAAAAATAAAATCGTTAAATTATACCTCACAATAGGATGTTTATGTTTACGATCCGACGAAATATAAAGTGTTGGTGTTGTTGGTGTTAAATAATTCGTGAAAACTGAAAAGTTGAACATTTTCTACATATCAGAATATAGTACTTTTCCATATTATAAATTTAATCAATAGTATAACTACGTTAGTAACTAGTTAATCTGTGGTATAACCGCACAATACACTGTAACACAATATACTGTAATTGCCAACCCTAACCTAGTGTACTGGTTGGACGGCAGCGGCACTACGACATTTTCTCGATAAACCATTATATAACTTAAAGCAAATAACAGAACTCGTATTCGAGCTGTGTGCCGAAGACTTTCACTAGCAGTTAGTATTTCTTCAAGGCGCAGAACGTTAAAACTTAATTTCTTATTACCTTTGCATTTTTTGATTTACTCTATTGATTTATTCTATTTATTTTATTGTTTATTTAATCGTGGGTTGATGAAATAAATAACAGAATTTATTTTGATTCCGCTCTGTGTACAGCATCAGTGCTGAGTACCTGACCGGGGCTGATCTCTTCCTAAAGATGCTTTTTTTTTTATAAAAGGAGGGGGAAAACGAGCAACTAGTCACCTGATGGAAAGTGATCACCGCCGCCCACAGACACCCAGAACGTGCGGGAAATCACAGGTGAATTGCCGGCCTTTAGGGAAAGGAAGGTGAGGGGGAGATGGGCCACCGGCACTCTCACTCACCGAACGAAATACAACATCAATAGACGCTATTATTCTGTGAATTCGCCGATATTCTGCGAGAGGGTGGTATTTCACCGGACGAGGCGGCCCAATTCGTGCTGCAATTCACCATGGCTCTACCACACTTCGTTGAGAAGCGAAATACGTGTCGATCAACAAGCTTTGGGTGGAAACTGGCTTAAAATTATGCAAAAAAATGTTGTACTTCCTTCCTTAAAATGTGAATTTCCAAAAATCCTTCCTTAGTGCTTCTACCTTCGCTAATATTTTTTAAGTGCAGTAGCTCCGGCCCACCTTACGAAGTTTCTAGTTACAATAGCACCTAAAATTCCTTCACAATTAGCATTTAAAATTGAAGATCGATCGCTTAGACTCTAGGTTCCCAAACTTATTTTGTCTACTGAGTCGAGAGCTCATGCAGTCGTTGTCTAAGATGCCTCCTAGCTAAATGAAATTACAAATCACCCCCCAGGCCTCTACACAACGCCCCCATTTTTTTTCTGGGTCTCTTACCACACCCCTTTAGGCCTGCAGCGCCCACAGGGGGGCGTTATCGCCCACTTTGGGAATGGGTGGCTTAGACCATCAAACATAATTAACAACATTTTCGAAAATTTCAGCTTTCTAGCACAAAAAAACCGCATTCAAATCGGTTCATACGTTCGAACCTTGGTTCGAAAGCTGCGAGTCATAGACAAACACAGACTGACGACGGTTGCAAACTTAAAAAACCATTTTTCGTCTCATCTCAAGATATAGGATCTTTGAAAATTAATGAATCGATCTGAAATTTCAGAGCTCTTCAGATTCTGTGCTGACTACTGGTCATCCTCCACATGTGACAACTTTACAGAGGAATAAGAGTTCGTTACATTCTAACACACAAGTGTCGTTGGGTAAGTTCAAAAAACTAAAACATTCGCTATATTATTCTCCTTTGGCCTGACCTCTGCTTTATTTCAATAATTTCCAAATTCTTGCTAGGGAACTGACTCTTTTATATTTTTTCATTTTGTGTGATATAATTTTACATCATTATAAGAGTTTCTTCGTTCTATTATCTACAGATTTTTTTTATCAAAGCAAAAAAATCTCTTGGGAGAACTCGGAGATTTCGGTTACAACTTTTATAACATAATGTTTGAATTGTATAATTATACATAATATTGTATAATTATTTAAAATGTAAAATTTGTAAATTAAACAATGAAAAATAAGCGAGTTTTTTTTCATAAAAATGATTGTAATTTTTTTCCCGTACTAGTTATATATAGAGAAATATAAAAATACAGAATGTACCAGCTGCGTATCTTCCCGCGCAGGTCGCAATAATCGGCTAAGGGCTAAGGGCCTTATGAGTAACTGGTATAGGCAACGGACTAGTAATGTGTCTTCTATCTGGTTCCACTTTGCTTCCATATTTTGGTTTTTGTTGTACTATTACTTGTTACTAGGAGTGTGACGCAGTTTCACTTGCGATAAATTTCGTGTAAAAAGTAGTCTAGATACTCTCTGGCAAGTCCTCTACCTGTTAATGGAAGTGTCGTCAAAGTTTCGAAAATCAGTCCGGACAAACAAACTGACATGCAGACAGACAACAATTAAAAACCACGTATTTAAGTTTTGGTAACGTGCGATTAAACTGGATGATTAATATAAACATATTTCTATTTCATGTATTTGTTGGATAGGTATAGATTATGTTTTTCTAAGTAGTCATCACTAATAGTAGAAATTTAGTTGCGCCTTGATGGTCTATTTACTCTGAAAAGAAAATGGCGTGGAGCTATGTATGTGTATCAACCTTGTAGACAATATAATTATCTAAAACTGTGTATCAAGACTGATGTTATCAATGCCTTAATGAGTATGTTTATTGTAAATTTTCAGGCGGTAGTATGACATCCCTGACGTCAGCAACCCCCGCTTCCGCTCCTACCCCGGCGTCTTCCTTCTCCACGTCTGACTTGTCGGAACGACCTCGCATCAGTCATGGGAAACCGAATTTGGCGCCAAAGCCACCGTTACTTGTCCCAAGCAGTGGAACTGACATGAGACCCTCGCCGCCGCCAAAAAAGCTGATCATGAATGGAAAAATGGCTGCACGGGCGCAGAGCATGCGGGTACCTAGGTGTGTGATCTTCGAAACTTGAATATTTTATATATTTATCTAAAATATTGATCGATACATAGGCAACTTAAAAATATTTCAATCTCTTGTTAAATATCATAGGAGTTATCTCAAATAGTGGAGAGATAGTGGGGATAAGACAAAGGTAGATAACGCTATCGAGCTCTGACGTCACAGATTCGTAGTGTCATTGGCTAGTGCTAGGGATAGAAAATGCTAGGGATAGAGATGCTATTTTATTTTAACATTTTAGGAAGACTCACAGCTCAACTATTGTAATCCTTTTTAAATGACAGGTCGTCACAAGTCGTCACGCTGTGGAGAACGCTGTTGACTTATTTTGTGTTATTCCTGTTTAATTTCAAATCACTATATTTTTCAATAATGGTTACGTGTTCTATATGTGATTGTGATATTACATATCACAATAATAAAGGGAATCATTCATTTCATAGGTAACATTGACAAATTAGAAATCGTTACGCGTCAACGAGCTCTATGTTCATCTACACGCCAGTATATACTAAGTTTATGACTACTACTGTTAGTAAAACCGACGCATAAACATAAAAGGGAACATTGGCGCCCTCTAGCAGAGCGCGACAGTGTTCGTGACGTCATAGAAAAGAGCGACTGACGGCTTGTTCTCCACCACCGCTCGAGATTATATAAGTCAAAACTCGAGCGCTCTGTCTCTATTGCTTTTTACCTTCACGAAGCACGAAGTGTTTGAATACAAATTAATTATTTATTAATTTTAATATTAATCGATATTTAAGTAAAGTTTGGGGTGTTCCATTGCTATAAGTATCTAGCTTACTATTTAATTTTATCGTAGCTTACACTACGAAGGCCAAAAATGGAAGGTTGACCCCGTCAGGTCCCCGCCGGTGTCTCCGCCGTCGCCGCCGGGCAGCTCGCGGCCGCCCGCCCCCGCCCCCGCGCCCGCGCCCGCGCCCGCGCCCGCTCCGCCCATGCCCGTCGGCACCAAGAACCCCGCTTCGCACTTCGGTAACGTACCCTAGCCTACTACTACTTCTTTACTACTCACTTTGTACTACTCAACTATCTTATCTAGATGGAACCGCACTCTGAGAGTTGGTCGAACACTATTTATATGACCTCGACTAACCTTTGACCACTAACGTTGCCTTTCTGTCTCGTTTAACTCCAGAGCAGCTAGATAAGTTGCAAACGCTTCGCAATCGATACGTTTACTGGCGTTATTGGTCATCAAAAGTGTCATTTGAATACATATTATAAGGCGGTTTTCTAAATACTTTACTTTTCTTATGATTGAATGGAAAGTTAATAGCGTTTGACTACCAATTTAAAATTCGTTACACTAGGTAACGTGATGTTAATACCCCACCTCCGTGGCGCAACGGTTCAATGCTTCGGAATGTAAACGGGGGTTGCGGGTTCGATTCCCGCCCCGAGTCTGGGTGTTTATGTATAATATGTATTTATTTACAAAAAAAAGTATATAAGGAGTATATGAGTTGTCTAGTACAAATAACACAAGCGCTATGCTGCTTACTTTGGGAATAGATGGCGCTGTGTGAAATGTCCGAGTTTATTATTATTATATTTGTTCTATTCTATTCTACCACTATTCTACTAACGTTTACGACAGATGACCCCTTGTCTGGGTCCCCTGGAAATACCACTATTAACATACATAAGATTGCTATATATAGATATATTGGTATATTAAAGAGACAGAAAGGTAATGTTAGCAACATAAGAGGAAAAGAGATTGAGGGGAGACTGACAGTGCTTTTCTGTCTTTTTCTAACTCCTGAAATACATCTATTTATACATAACATTGCTATTATATAGATATTAGATAAACCGACATCATTAGATGAAAAGAGATAGAAGGGTACAGAGATGTTTCAAGGTCAAATTTCTCGACTTCAAGTACTTTCTTAGAGTGTGGCCTCCAGTTTAAATATTGCTTCATGGTACTACAATATAATGGTGTGTGTTAGACCTGTGTCAATCGTTTATTTCAAAAGATTAGATTGTTTAAGTACTGACATGAAAAAGGATTCGGTCCACATATTTACTACTAGAAGATTTCCTTTCACACATCATAGTTAGACTGAAAGAAATATATGGCGTAAGCCTACAATAGAAAGGAATGGCAATACACAAATTTCGTCTCTATTGGTATGCTCAATATTTTAAGACTGTTATGATGTTGCATTTAACAGACCTATTACAAAGAAAAATAAGTCTTTGTTCATTAGTAATTTTAAGTTTTTTAATTATTATTGAACCTTACGAGTGGAAAATTAATATAAAATTTTTGTAAATCTATTATCCTATCAAAAACAAAAAATGTAAAATATGCCAAGTCTCGAAACACAGTTCTTTCATTACAAAAAGTTGTGAGATCTCATGTCAAACCAAGTCAGTTATTTTAGTTAGTGTCTATGGAAGCACCTATTCAAACTGTTATAAATTATTATTAAATCAATTACCTATCAACGTTTTATAGTGACTGTATCAATATTAGACATTTTTATTTCTATAAAAAAAATAATGACTTGGCAATCGCACAACATAAGAACATAAGAATAATTTACTATTTAAACTACTCCTAATCGAATTTAGTGCTAGCAAGCCTAATTTATGCAATATGTAAACGACCACAAAGGGCTCAGATCACTAATATTAGGTAAATAATAACTTTTTGCTGCCAACTTTATCTACATAGATTATGTAGAAAATATTTACTACCTTCTGAAAAGCAGTTTTATATTTTCACAATTCAGAACTGTGATCGATTTATGGAGAGACTGTATACAATTGCTCCAATGTGTGACCGTGAATTAAGCATTAGGTTCCACAGGATGAACTGAAGAAGCACCCAGAAATATCCAGACTACTGGATAATTTAAAATAGTCAATGGTATCTTTTGTCTGTTCTTATGTTGTGTGTATGCGCGTTTTGTATGTGTGGGCATGTACATATTTACTGTACGCTACTTGTAAATGATCCCATCTCAGCAATGTCGTATAACGAATGTGTAACGTGAGTGGTCCGTGCGCGTGCGCATGCGCAGGCACGATGCGCGCGCCGCGCGGCGCGCTGCGGCCCCCGGGCGTGTGCCCGCCGCCGCCGCCCGCGCGCCACGCCTCGCTCGCCTCGCTCGCCGCGGCCCCGCCGCCCGTGCCCCCGCCCGTGCCCCCGCCCGCGCCCCCGCCGCACCACCGCCAGCCCGTGAGTACACTACAGACTACACATCGTCTACTTCTACTTACTACCTGTCTATGTACTGGCCTATACACGTATAAACAGTGTGACTCAGAATGTCATCTTTTTTGATAGTGCCACTAGTAGGAAAGGGACAGCGGATGGGACGCTATTATAACCATTTTTGAATGACAGGTTGGTCACAAGTCGTCACATGTGGAGAACGCTGTTGACTTATTTTATGTTATTCCTGTTTTATTTCAAAGTACTGTATTTTTCAATAATGATTACGTGTTCTGTATATGATTGTGATATTACATACCGCAATAATCAAGGGAATCGATTCATTTCATAGAAGACACTGACAAATTAAAAATTGTCATACGTCAACGAGCTTTATGTTCGTCTATACGCCAGTATATACTAAGTTTATGGTACTCATACTGACACGCAACATCTCGAAAGTGTCGATACTTACTAGATACCAAGGGACAGGAACGAGAGAAGTGAAGTTGGAATTTTATTTAATTTTTTGCAGTTTTGTGAGTTTTAACTAGTGATGGCCGATTCGATTATTTACAAATTGATTATACTTGTAACAATAAATAATCGATCTGTAATCGATTCTTGATCGATTAAAGTCGATTATGATTTATGAAGGTAGTTCTTTCTCATTTTTGTGGAAAAAGGCAAGATATTTTTAAGAAACTACCTAAAACGATCTTCGTAAATCGTAATTCTCACTAAATAAAGGTATTGACGTTTTAGACAGTTCTTTAAAAAAATAAGTCATAAATCTTAAGATTTATTTATTCCACAAATGTACCAATATGTTATTGGTTCAGTCATTTTAAATACAATCTAGTTTAATTAGTAGGTACAATACACTGCACTGCCGTCTCGTAATCTGAACATAAAATGACAAGTGACAACTCTCCCTTGGAACATGAAATTCTTTAACGAACTGTTTTCATTTCTTTACTTTTAAATGACGGGGAATTACCTACGAATAAAAATTCGTGGGTTAGTAATAAAGTGAAGAAGTTCATAGATAATAACAAGGGAATCCCCTTTTTGCAATGACAGGGTTGCCATTCTAAACCACGACAATCAACAAAAGTAGAAATTGGTAGTGTGGTAGAATTTTTTCATAATCGATCATTATAGAATTATAGATTATTCAAATTTTAATCGATTGCAGTCGATCATTTTAATAATCAAATTGATCGATTATTTTAATAATCGATTATTGATAATCGATTTCGCACATCGTTAGTGTTAACGTACAAAGTGATAGTATATTGTACGTAAAAGTTTTGTGCAAGAGCTGAGAATTGGAAACTTTGAACAAATATATGCAACTGCAGTTTTCGTGTTTTCCCAAGAAGTCCATTTTAACTCCAGTAAAGCCTCCCAACTCCTACCACTTTACTGGAGAGTGTAAGGAACAGTGAAAAGAAGACAAAACATTTCACATAGAAATACACCAATTTATTACATGAAAATGGCAGAAATGTTTCTATTAAATATGAAACAAATTACCAGTATATAAAAGAGAAGAAGATACCAGGAGGCATAGACCAGTGGCTCAATTGTCGTAAACGCTATTATAATAGTGGTAGAATGGAATGGCAAATACCACGTGATCTAGCGTAACTCGTTTTAAATTGGTAGTCAAATGTTATTAACTTTATATTCAATCAAAAGAAAGTGAAGTCGTGTGAAAACCACCTTATAAAACGTAGCCAAATGGCACTTTCGACGAGAAATAACACCAGTAAGCGTTTTGATTGTACGCCACGATTGATTGTACGAAGTGTTCGCCACTTGTCTAGTCGTTCTGGTGTCGCATTAAAAGTATCGATACTACTTGGTATCGATTACCTTTCATGTGATCAATTCTTATAATATTTAGCTATCTTTCGCCCAAAAATCCTAAACTAATCGACACGTGTTTCGCTTCTTAACAAAGCATCCTCGGGATATTCCAGAGACCAGGCTCGGCCAGCTAAACAGCACCGAATCACCGAATTCGGTACTGATATTAGCTGGTCGAGTCTGATCTCTGTAATATCCTGATGATGCTTGAGAAGCGAACTGAGAGCGATAAAATAACACCTGTATTTCGATTACCTATTTATTTCGATTATATCGATTACCTTTTAAAAATGTTGGCTTACAGCAATTATTTTGTTGACAGTATCGTCTATATTGTAAACACACACATGAAAAAATATATCAATATCTGAGTAGTATAGACATGTTTGTAAAAATAGCCCCGATTTGGTGCTGGGTAGCTGCGTGAATATGATCTCTGGAAATTCTCGATGATGTCTCGTTGAGATACAAAACACATGTTGATCAACAAGTTTGAAGCTTTGTCTGGAAGTTAGTGATAAAATTTGTAAAACTTGACTATCTCAGAGTTTGTTTTCTAAATCGAATCTAGGACTCTCAAACTTGAAATGCACTGCACTGACTACCCCACCCACGGGTTAATCAAAGGAATGCATTTAATGGCACTTCAAAATTGGTGAAAATATAGAAAAAAATGCTATGAATTGCTAATAAAAAATATAATGTTATATAATAAAATGTTACTCCTTCCTTACAACGATGTTAGCTTTAAAAAATGTTAACATGCTATAAAATAATTATTGCCAATAAAAAAATAAGCAATTCAGATTCAATCAGAAACCTTCCCTGCGTATTCCATTTCATTTGATACCCATATTGTGGGTGTTGAACGAAAAAGTTATTTCCTATTAGGGAACATCCGCCATATTGGATTTATGGTGACATCACATATGTATCTACCTTCCCCTGCGTATTCCATTTCATTTGATACTCATATTATTAGTGTTGGATAAAAAGTTATTTCCTATTATGGAACATCGCCATATTGGATTTATGATGACGTTACATGTCCAGAAACCTTCCCCTGCGTATTCCATTTCATTTGATACCCACCCATATCGTTAAGTGTTGGATAAAAAAGTTATTTCCTATTATGGAACATCCGCTATATTGGATTTGTGACGACGTCACATACATAGAAATCTTCCTCTGCGTATTCCATTTCATTTGATACCCATATTGTTGATGTTGAACAAAAAAGTTGTTTCCTATTATGGAACATCCGCCATATTGGATTTATGATGACGTCAAGTATACAGAAACCTTCCCCTGCGTATTCCATTTCATTTGATACCCATATTGTTGGTGTCGAACGAAAAAGTTATTTCCTATTATAGAACATCCGGCATATTGGATTTATGATGACGTCACATGTCAAGAAACCTTCCCCTGCGTATTCCATTTCATTTGATACCCATATTGTTGGTGTTGAACAAAAAAGGTATTTCCTATTATGGAACATTTGGCATATTGGATTTATGATGACGTCACATGTCCAGAGACCTTCCCCTGCGTATTCCATTTCATTTGATACCCTTATTGTTGGTGTCGAACAAAAAAGTTATTTCCTATTATGGAACATCCGCCATATTGGACTTATCGTCACATACATAAAAAACAAGATGTCGTTTTTTGAAAAAGAAATTAGTCTACATTTGTTTTCAGGTACATACTGTATCGGGTTTTTGCAAATTCTGTATGCCAATCTAAGATATTTCTAAGTTAATTAATTCAAAATAGGCTGTTAAAATTGAAATTTAGTACTTAAGGTTGGTTTCAAAACTTTCACTTTGATAAAATTAACAATGATTTCCAACGCACTGTAGTGAGGGGTCAATGGAAACAATTGGATCAAAACACTGTAACTAATTATCTTTAAAAATTCTGCTGTCAAAAGTTTCTTTTCCTAAAACGCAATCTAGGACCAAATATGTGTTTACGGTGTCTACTAACCAACCCTAAGTTATTGGAATTAAAATGTCTTATATACTTGCATTTTAGAGCACAATTTCGAACGGAGACGAAGGGAATGCGCCCGCGCCGCCGGTGCGCGGTTCGTCAATGCGCGGGGCACTTGACCTCGAATCACGTTTCGGCGAATTATTCCACCATTACGGCACCTTCCCCGACCCAGATCCATTCTTACGCGTGGCCAAGGACTACAGCAGTGCCACCGTTGCTGGTAAGTACGCCTGAAATACTACCATAGACAATTGCAGCAAAGAGTTTACTCAAAAGATCAGAAACTTTTCCGAATATTTGTGGAGCTATCGATTGAAGTTATGTAATCGCGATTAGCGACGGTAGTGAAACGCGAATATGGAGTGGGGTGTATGACATTGAAGTCCACAGATAATTTCTACTTTTTATTCCAAACTGCCAGTCCATGTTACTGTCACGTTTCGGTTCTTCTCGAATACGTTTTGTACTGTTAGATCACAGTAACTCGTTAGTAGATGAATATGTAGTTGTCAATGTCTACCGATCAGGTTTTCTGAGTAAACTCTTTCGATAATGTGCGAATTAGTTGCGGGTCTGGTATATCAAGGTTTCGGTGAAGGTTAAGATTACTTACCGGAACTACATATCGTTAGCTGGTGCAGATACCGACTAGTTTAAATGGGTTTACACTGGGAGCAAGGGTTATGGAGAATTTGTGACATTTCTATAGAAACATGTATGCTTTATATTGTATTTGTATTATTGGTATTGTAAGCCCACGTAACCGACAATTGCATAATTATCGTTTTATTGGTTATACAATAATAATTTAACACCTACTATTATGTATTATTTTTTAAAATTTTCGTTTATTTTGAAAAGCAAATAAGCACTAACTTCAGACTCGTATACTCCAATTTGAAAAATCATGTTACGTAGTTTTGCGCTAACAATGAAGATATTATCATAGTTAACTCCGCGATATAATTTACTGTAATTTTATAGAGGAATAAAATGTTCATTCTTCTAAAAATATTGGTTTGTTAGAAAAAATATTTCTAATAAATTTTTTCCACTTTAGTCACTATCGGCGTTTTTAATTCATAACATTTGAATTAAGACTTCCAACTCATATAATTAGAATTATGGGATGCTTTGCTCTCCTTTGCAATGAGATGTTATAAAAAGGTCTTATTCCTCAGTTTTTCTTGGATATTTTTTAACAAAGACCCATTTGACTGAATATTAAGTAATTGCCAAAAAAAAAGTTGCTTTCATTTATAGTATTATTCCATAAAGATTTTTTCAAATCTCACTTTGTAACAAAACTCGTAGTCCAATGTATTTTTTACAAACTTATATTTAATAATTATTGATCTAACTCATCTATAAAATGTTATATATCCCTATACAGGGTTAATTTAAATATACTAATAACCTCTTAGCAATTTATTCTCAACATTATATGCCCAATAACTTTTGTTCTACGACTTTTAATGAGTCCTCACTTTTTTCATACAAAAATAAAAACACATTAAATGTTTCTGAAAATTGGACCTCTACCCGGTTGCTAACGCAGCACACGCACAACGGAATGTGCGGCGGTGCGCTTACACTTTATAATTAGAAATACGTATACAGAGTAATTACGTTTCAGACAGTACAAGAAAACAAATGTTTTTTACTGAAAGTATTAAGTTTCGAAAATAGTCATAAAACAAAAATTGTTAGCTGTGAGGACGGGAATGTAGCACAGAGGTTATTAGTATTTTTCAATTAACCCTGTGTAATTACCTAATTATATGCATACATAAACTTACAACGGCAAAAGTAGTATGCAAGGATTACAATGCTCGGCACTCTGTCCTCTCTGAATATCCGATCAGGGATACAGCATGAGGATATGTATGTACGTATAAACTTTCAACAATATCATTTATGGCAAAAACGACTGATTTTCTATCGACTATTGGAATTTAGGCAACATTTTATAGATTTAGAGGAACGCACATGAGCTTTGTGTAGTCTTAAAAGTTTTTGTAATTATATACATTGTACAGAGTATATGTACAAGTATTATGATAGCAGTAATTAATAAGTGCAATAGGTACAAGTCATAAAGTATATTGACATAATAATAATTAGTAATAGAGGTACTTTATGTTTAAGTTAATTTTATTAGTTAGTTTTAAAAGTGCTTATTGTCTACCAAAACTGATACAATCTTGTATTGTTATAACTAAGAATATTCTTATTTTTACAAGAGTATTAGGGTACATACATATATTTTGTTTTCTACATTTTGGACTGAATCTGCCTTGAAATATTTGATATACATATATATTTATTAATTTTTCATAATATAGGGATTCCAAGTGTTACATTTTACTAATGTTGATACGAACAATAGATATATGTCAGTTTAATTATAGAGTTTGGAACTTATTATATATTATCTCATTTTCAACTGTTAAGAGATACAGATATTTTTATTAATGTTGTGAAATGAAGAATAGGTGTTGTAGGCGCATGAATTTTGCATGTTTTCTGTCTGTATACCTAATGTGTCCTTAATTAAATATTATACTATTTTTCAAAGGAATGTTTTAGACAATGTTTTTACTATTTCTTTCTATTTTATATGTTCAGTAGTATTTAATTTTTACACATCTGTTTAAATTTTTTTTGGGCAAATTGTGACTCCCTCAGCATTTAAAATTATTCATTCCAAAAAGAAAATGAGACTTTGTTTCTATTATAATTATTTCAAGTTATTCACAACGACATAGCGGTTTCAATGTTTCATAGTACACTCATTATCACCTAAATTCATTTTAACAAAAGGGAGTCGTCATTCGGCGTATCATTGGCTCTGTCATTCGTCAGTCCATTATAAACCAAATTTTAAGCACGATAAGATACATAATTTTACGAGCTTAAATTATAATAGTTAAAATGTATAATGTATGTTGAGTCATTATTGTTATAATACGATCGTATTTTGTATGTAGAGTAGTTATAGTAAAGTGTACGCTGGGATTTGCCATGTGTATCGAGTAGAATGAAAGTTAACATGTTCAAGGGTACTTGCTTTCTTTTAAAGTACTTTGAAAGTTTTTTATTAATAAGATAGGGTGATTCAAATGTCCTGTGTTTATTATATATACAAGGGAATGAGGGCATAGTTTAATAAAAAAATTGTACTGAGAAGTCTCTCTGGTAATATTTTATATTTTGTAACATATTTTAAGATAAGATTTTCTATTTGATACATGTGGCTCTAGCTTAATAACTGATGTTAGCACGTAGTAATTATGTTTAACAGACATACTATATTTCATTTGAAAGGGTAATGTTTGTATCAATTTTGTTGTGATCTTTATTATAGTCAGGTGCCATTTACTGCAAAAAATGTCGTAACCTGTGAAGGCTTAATGTTCATTTTATTTCACATTTTTTTTTACTTAGAAGCGCCAATTTCACTAAATATTTAATTTGTTTTTAAAACAATTTTTTTCGTAGAATGCCTGCTAAATAAGGAATTAAATATTTAGTGAAAAGTTTATACGCTTTCGGTATATAAGTGGTATTGTGATACACAGATGTGGTACGATTGCTTCATAATTATATTTATTTTTGGATAATAAAAGAGTAATATTATTGAACAGTTGTCCAGTATTTCATTGTTTCACCTAACACAAGTAAAATCGCTTCGTTGATGTCATGTCATGCTTTTAAAAACTGCCCATAAATGTCGCCAAATAACGTCTTCCTCACTGACTGTACTGATTCATTCAGTGATATTAAGTCGATCAGGACGCTATTTGTGATTGAAAAATTTAGAAAAGAAAATAAATCATTTTATCGTCGAATTGTAGTGGAACTTTTCTAAAAATATCAGCTTATTTTCATAGTGCAGTTGCTGTGGCCTACAAAGTATGAAACGCATGTAATGGGTAAGTCCTTTCTTATTTTAGAGCATGGTTATTAGAAAGCTGCTTGAGCATTGTCATAGTACTAATATTGCATGCTGCATTTTATGAGTATGTTCATTGTTTGAATGTTTTTTTTTCTATGATTTCTGAATGCACTTCACAATTTAGTGGCTTTATTTGCATGATGCGTGCGTTGGGGTTAGAACACTATTTTTTTGGAATTTTACATATAGTGACTAAAAATTTTCTTAGGTTTGAGTTTACATATTGTTCATGCATATTTTTATACTAGGATTTTTGTGATTGTTACTTATAATGTAAATAATGTAGGAATGATTTGTTTAATCAGTAATAACATTTTGTAAATACGTAATTACTCATAGGTAATATTGATTCTCTTCTAAACAGCAATTTAAAAGATTAACTGTTATATTGAAATATGCAAAGGTTACATACGTGTGTATATTATGTAAGGTTATTTTATTAATTAATTTTATCTGAGAACATTGATTAAACATTCAGTGGCAGTAAGGTAGGTGCCGTGTAGTATAATGCAATGAGGTCCATGATCTAATTATGTGACTTTGATGTTAGCGTGTCGTAGTGAATTTTTATATAAGGCAGGTGATCGTATTAATTGACATATCGTTATTGTTTAACAGCGCAATTAAATAAACAGTCAACTATTAGTCCAGTAAAGTTACGACATTGTTATTTATGGTGAAATGCAAAATTCTATAATAGCTATTTCATTCTTTTAATTAAAAATCAAATTAGTTGTTACTGAATATTTACTGATTCCACATAAAAAAAATACATGAGAATATTTTAAATTTAATAAATAAAAGTTGTTCTCAATGACAAATTTTAGGCACCAAATCAACTAATATTTCTGAACGGATTAAATATGTATAGTCTATTCTTGGAATTAGCTAATTTATAATTGAGGAAAACTCTTCGATCACAAATAAAGAACTAGATTTACAATCTCCTATAAAATTTAAACAAATTATTGTCCGAATTGACGTATATATTTTTAATATCATAAAGTATTATCGGCAATATTGTGTTAATCTAAAGTAGATCATACTGTCAAACCATAAGGCTATAAACGCTCGTAAACGATTCTTGCATGACATTGAAACGAAGTTTGTTAAATAAAATATTTAAAATGCAATCTTACGTCTCGGCAAAAAATATAATTCAAATAATCTATTTGCGTTGCTATGTTGCTACGTTGATTTGTTACGTGAAAGTGACAAGGATAAGACAAATATTATCAGGCAATATTTAAAAATATGATTACGAATTGAATAAAAAAGAGCTATGTAACGTTATTACTATAATGAACACGTAAATAATATTATTTATTTATTAACCGTAAATAAGAACTAGCGTTCTAGATGTGTTATTTTTGCAATTTTTGAGGGAGCACTGACAATTTCGCTGTTAGCGTTTTCGAATACCATTAAAATAGAAGTGCGCTGAAATACTCATTTGGGCGCACATTTGGTTCGGACATTTTTGGAGCGTTGATTGTGTATCTAGTTTTTTATTTGTGATCGAAGGGAAAACTATATATATTTTTGTATACTTTTTGTTGGAACAGCTGTTGGTTTGTTTAAATCCACAAAATAAATCGTTATAATTGCATAAATATTTTTTTTTAAATATGCGGATTTTTTAAATAGCTCTAGGAAGAGTCGTAAATGTAGTATCTAAAAAGAAATGTTTTATTATGAAATATTTTTTGAAATCGTATTTTTATTTTTACTGGGCTATAATAACGTAATAGTAATATTTGGTCGCGTTCATTTCCATTATTGTTGGTACTAAGAGAATCAATGTTTATAATATCCGAAAAAAATGTGTTTTATGCAATATTAATTAATTCAACAGCGAAAGCTCAAGCGCCGTTGCCGCCGCTGAAGGTGCCACTGGAGGGATGGTCGGGTACCTCGAGCGCCTGCTAGCGAGCGAGGGGGGCTCCCGCCCCCGCCCCGGCCCCGTTCCGCGCGTCAGTGTGTCCGGCGCATTTGCCCCCCGACGCGCATCCAGCGCATGCGCTACTGTCGGCAGCGCATGCGCTGCTGCGGCCCGCTAGCGCCATCGGCCAGCCGAGAGACGCGCTGCCCGCACCGCCCGTGCCGCCCGCAGGGGGCCTGCCCGTGCTGCCCATAGAGGAGGCCACCATGCCCGCGGACGACATCAGCGACCTTCGCGACGTCTTCGATGCCATCAACCGGCTCTGCGAGACTATGAAGACGTCCGACTACGACCACTTCGAGGATTGCGTGCAGATGGTCACCGATGGAGTTCTGGATGTAACCCAGGACGTTGCAGTCGACGACGTTGTTCGAGTCTCGCAGGTGGATGTCGAAGTGGCGGCGGACGTCCCACAGTACGCAGATTACAAACAAACGGAACTGGTTAGTCCCGAGGAAGTTTGCGTCCACAAAGTAGAGACGTATAGCGCCGAGAAATGGAGGGACGTGGAAGTGAGTCCGGAGAAAGTGGAGACTTACAGTGTCAAGTGGAGTGATTCCACTTCGCAGATGTCACTGTCTGGACAAGCAGAAGACGTGGAGACAGTCACATCTGATACGGAGCAAATAGCTCAGTGTGAACCGATCAGTGAAATGTACTACACAGCCTCATCGGAAGTATCTCTGCTCTCCGATACAGAGCTACCTGATAAAGTTCACAACGATTCTGTGGATAACGTGAAAGATGGGAAGGAGTGCGTAATAGCGGGCCATGTGGCAGCAATGAGAGAAAGATTCGAGAGCATGACTCGGACTAACACACCATGTCCTGACTTGATCAGATCGTCTTCGCCTTCACTCGACGTCTTTAGGAACGTAGCGCCGTCGCCAGACCGTTTAGGATAAGCGCGTATCTCACTAGTTTAGAACTTTGGTTCATTTCACAGTCTTCTATAGAAATCCTTTACTCTGATATAATTTATATGTAGACTGTTCCAAATTTCTAAGCTAGTTTCTACAATAATTGACATAAGTTAATGTCGAGAGCTATGATTGGTTCCCGGCGTTCGACGCCGCGATTGGCTGGATCTAGTGACCCAGATACAAGCAGGTCACATCAAATATTGTAAAATTTGATATAACCACTTAAGTTTCGAAATGAAATATATGATGTTCTTGTTCATTATTTAAAAGGTGAATCTTAGCATTTATTGGTTATCATAATTTGTTTGAAAATAAAATCAAACAATAATATTTCATGTGATCCTGTTTTTGGCAAGCATCTTCAGAAACTGTGTTCTAATTACAATGGTTCTTAAGATTAGACAAGTGATTGTGAAACTTTTGTAACCTCTTTATAATTGAAAGTATTTTCAGTATTTGTAATGTTTATTCAGCCGTTGCTAGTCCGTTTAAATGTATTATACACAAAGGAATGCGTGCCGAATGCTGTTAATATATGTTTATAAAACAATGAAAAGTTCAATCAAATGCTGATAAAACACCAATAAATCAGCTATCAAACGCAGCGATTTTGCGCTGAACGTGCCAATTTAAAAGAGCTGTTCGCTTAGTTATAGGGTTGTGATTATTTTCCATAACTACAGCTGTGACATTTGATTGCAATGACATAACAGGTACATATCGAGAATGAACATTTAGTAATAGATAAGCTGTAATCGTTTTTGTAAAGTTATGAAATTAAGTAGATTTGCATATATTGAAATCCATATATGGTTTTTTTATTCAGTGTTGTATGTATTGTGATTGGGGAAGCTCAAATTTTGTAGTTATGTAACTTATGAGATTAGCTCCAATACTTGATCAGACCAAGTAGTATTAAAATTACAAATTACATTGCTACTAAAATGTATTCTAAACTTGTGTTTTTTTTTGTATTAAAGCATAAAAGTTGCCATAAATAGGTTATTAGTATAATTTGTTGTGAATTTTGTTTAATTGTAAAATTTGTTTGTTTTGACTTTTACCAAAAGGTTTAATTGGCTTAATTTTATAATGGTGATACTAGTTAGAGACAATTTTTTATAATTTATAAGTCTGTTGTAATAATTACTAATCTACGGTTCTCTAGCGTCTAGTGATTTACACTTCTACTAACAATATAGTGAATAGTCGTCATGTATAAACGTGTTATGTGTACAGGTGGACCTTTTATTACTTTGAATTAAATATACGGCTTTATTACTAAAAATAACGTTTATTTCAATACTCATTTACTGCTAACAGGGAACAAGGCGGGAGACTGGTTAAAAATCAGACACAACCATAAAATCCAGCGTATTTATTGAGTAAAATAGTCAAAATTCTACAAGAGGCAAACGTCACAACTTCACGTGGAAACGCTTAGGAGAAAATTTCAAGGCAGATAACATCAACGAATGGCTAATACTTATACCGTAAGACGCGAGTGGCGCCGGCGTGGGCCCGGGGGCAGGGGGCCGCCAATCCAGCAACTGGCGGCGGCGCCAGTTGCGACGGGCGAGCGTCGCCTGCAGCGCACAGCGCAGGGAACTGCCGGCCCAGCCGCGACGCGGCGACGCGCCGCCAGCGCGAGCGCGTCACCTGCCTCGGCCCGCGTCCGCCCGCCTCCTGCCTGCCTTACCTGCGCCGTCCGCTCGAGCCTGCCCGCCGCTCGCCAGCCCGCCAGCCCGCTATCGGTAGCGCGGCTGCATCATGGGCAGGCCCGGCATGCCCGGGAACATGGCGCCCATCTGCATCATCCCGCCGGGCAGCAGCATGCCTGCGCACACAAGCGGCGGGTTAGGGCGACGGCACGACCGAGCGCAGAGCGAAGCAACAGGGGACCGACGCGGGTCCAACACACGGCGGAGCCGTTGTGACTGCAGAACAATCGCCTGTCACGGACTGGCCCGGCCCGCCGCCCGCGGCGACCGATACGGTGCAGTATAAGCGAAGGAACACAGGTAGGTAGGATAAATAATTCACATGAAAAAATCACACTTTCAAAATACTCTGCGATATATATAATATATGAATCGTATCCGTAGTTCATGCATGTTTCGGTGTGATCCGAGACGGTCGCTCGTAGTCCATTCAGCCAACGACTAGTAACTCGTTCGGTTCATGCACATTGTAAAGCGACAAAACTACTGTACGTAAATATTAGTGTACCCACCCGTAAACCGACAAAAAATTGACATTTTATATGACACTACTAGAAAATCGAGACAGTAATAAGATAGAGCTACTACAATAAGCAAATCCATTAAGGAATGTGAATAAAATTACCGCTTATTTTTCATTCCGTTCCTCCGATTGTGCGGATGGCACATCAAAATCAGTTATACTCTTGACAGTGTATGTCGTGTGGAGGGGCGAGTCGGCGGGAAGGGCGAGTGTTAGTGGGGTGTTACGTGTGAGTATCGGACAAGCTGTTATGTGTCGTATAATTATCGAGAGAGCCAGATAGATAGAGTGAGACAGAGAGAGAGAGAGAGAGAGAGAGACAGACGAAGGGAGGAGTAGGCCGCGCCGGCGCCGACCGCTGTGCAAGGACCTCCGAGCTAACAGGCTGGCGGCCGCTCGCCTGACCTCGCGGCTTAGACTTTAGCGAATTACTGTAGGCCCGTCCCGTCCACATGCTTAAAACATAATCCAGCAACATCTTACATTCATTATGTGTTCATCAATATTGGTCATCGTTTCATCGGTGTGTTCGCAGTGGAAAATAGAAAATAAAATTAAGTAAAAACTTGTTTTATTTACAAAATCGTTTACAACTAGTCACTCCATTTTCCACGCTGATTTTACTTGGAATCTAATTACAAAATATAATTAAAAATCATTGAGCAACTAAAACTAATGTCAGTGTTTCTTTATAATTATCATAATTTTAAACAATTATTATTATAAAATAATTTCTAAATGTATAATGTAATATATACGTATCCTAAGATCATTAAATGCAAAACAATATCGCCCTGTGTCACTTAACTAAGTTGTGAATACGTAATCATATAAAAATATATGGATATGTTTAAACTGGCCTTGTTAAAAACCTTATTGGAATGTTAAACTTCATCTAGTATATCTAATAGTAACAGAATATACGAATTTGTATCTACAGTACAGAACTATCGATAATGCGACATTATTTCCAAGTTTAGACAAATTTACATAAAAATGTTATTCAAATTGTCCTAATTTTTTTCTGAATGTGATAGAGTACTAGATACAATCGGCAACCACTGTGCAATAATTAAATTTAATTAAATGTGAATCCTTACTTGCTAATAGTTTTAAACCCTATGACAACTCATTTTAAGACTAAATGAAGTCCAGTTCACAAGGCTTCCTTTTCTCTGAAAGGACACAAGTTAAGAGCTTTACACGAGCCTGTATTTATATTTAGTTCTACAAAATATGAGCAGAGGGTAACAAGATAAAATACTATATAAATATGAAATGTTAATACAGACCTATAAAATACTTATTTGATAGGCCTTGTTGAAAATTGGTGATCTTCATCAACGCTGAAGAAATAATAACTGCATGGTTTCATATAGTTCTTATTGAAAATTAACAAAAAGTATAATTTTTTGAACACCCGATTGGTATGTTATATTTGGAATGGATAACTTGAAAATAATTAGCCTTATTAAAATTCATATACAGGCTGATTTTTTAAGGTTCTTCAATTTATTACAATATTATTAAATAGGCTAGTTGACTGTTATATATTTTATACATTTAATAATAATAATAAAATATAAACACAACTGTGAAAAATATTTGAATTTCATTAGTAATAAATATAGGAGCTATTGCCTTTTAAGCTCCAGTTTGGTATAAACTGGAGGGAGATGAACCTCCCATCTCCCTCCACACATATAATGCTACTATAACGCTACGAACTAGTAGTATCATTGCCCGGCGCTAGAAGATTCAGAGTTACACGTGTCCCTACATTTGAATTTAGGAGCCAATAAATTTTGTATTTCTCAATGAAATTCAAATATACTATTACAGTTATGTTAATAAAAAATGAACATATCTTTCAGTTTAAGAATATAATTTAAAGAACAATCAAATAGACTATTATACTTAGTTAAAAGCCAGCTACGTAAATAAATGGGTAGTGATTTTCATGACCGCGGGCTCAATGACAATTTATGAAATGTCAGACGTGAGCACGAGTGATGTCTCGCGTATTGACGAGTTTTGATTGTACTAACATTTATGATAAAAATTAAGACAATGGTCAAAGTAGATGTTGTGTACAAAATCACATACTAAAGTATTCACGAAAAATCAGTTTGTATACAAATGTGAGTCTAGGCAGTCACTTTCTACTAAGGTTTTTAATAATAGAAAACTTAAAATGTATGGAATTTACATATACTAGTACCGATAAATATTAGAATGTTTATACTTGTATGTTAACATATTTTGAGGAGCAATGATTCCATGTTGATGACCTTATGTTTATGAGAGAATTCAAACTCAGTTATATTTTTATGTCTGCCTTTTAAATCCATCTCTGGTTTAGTGTGGTGTGTTCTAGTCATGTTTCAAGTTTTTTTTTTAGTTAGTAATATAATTGGTATTTGTTTGGAGGTTGATATTATTATTTCAATTTTAAACTTGGCATTTATTTTTGGTTAATTTGTCAACTAACCATATAACATAACATAAATATGATATTGCAATAACATTTAAAAATCATTGCTGTCTTTTGCTATTACTTATATAATTGAAAATTATTGCAATTTGGATGAAGATCAGAGTTAGAAATAGAAGTCGATCCGTACCCATTGCAGTAGTCTATTACCAGAGACGCGAGTAGAAAGTGACCGCGACTGCTAGAGATATGTCGCATCGGGAAAATTCCCAGAAATTGGGTTTAGTAATTATATTCCATTTATTGGCGCTCCGTTCTCCGACTATCCCGTTAGGGATACAGCGTGGAAATGATATGTATGTATATTCCAATTCATGGGGAATTCTCCCGACTCTCACGTTTACTACTCTGTTGAGAATGCCGCCAGTGGCTACGGGCGGCCGTAGCGGTGGGGGTGGGAGTGGGGGTGGTGGTGGTGGTGGTGGTAGTGGTGTGGTGGCGGTGGTGGGTAGTGGTGGTGGTGGTGGGACGCGGGTCGGTGGTGATACTGACCGGGCTGCAGCGGGCGCACGAGGTTGAACTGGGGCATGACGGGCAGCATGCCCATGACGGGCGGCATGGAGACGGGCACGGGCACGCGCACCTGCGGCAGCACGCCCACCACGGACGGCATGACGGGCCGCCGCAGCGCCGCCGCGTGCGCCTGCTGCTGCCGCGCCGCCGCCACCGCCGCCGACATGTGCGCCGCCACCTGCGCACGCGCACGCGCCGCACCCGCCTCGTCGTCATCGTCACAGTCATCGTCACTCACACGGCACCGGTACCGATACCGATAAAACGGAACTTTCATGCCTCATTTCATTGACCGACACGATAACGCTATATCGTCGCCGACAGGTTATTGTGAGTAGAGACATGACGGAACCACGTCCGCACCCCCATAGAATCGTCCCGATGAAATCAAGGACTGTGACGTAATTTTGACGACCTCCGTGGCGCAACGGTTAAGCGCCTCGGAAAATAAACGGAGGTTGCGGGTTCGATTCCCGCCCCGAAGTCTGGATGTCTATGTATTATATGTATTTATTTACAAAGGAGAGTATATAAGTATTATATCAGTTGTCTAGTACCCATAACAAGCGCTCTGCTGCTTACTTTGGGACCAGATGGCGCTGTGTGAAATGTCTGAGAATATATAGTGGTGATGCATGTGTAAGTTCAACGTCACCAACCTCCCGTCTCCCCGCTAATCTGTCAAAAAGTCTAATCTGTCAAAAGGGTCAATATTCAAAATAACTCAAATAAGTCCCTTCAATTTAACTTTAACTATTGGATGTAACTAAAACAATTTTTCTTTTTTTGCGACATAAGTAAAGCATATATATAATAAATATAATTTGTTGTCTGCTATATTGAATAAGTACAGTTTTCTAGTTAACGCATTGATCTTGAAAGCATAATGTTTGTCAATAAAGAATGTAAGTTCTGTTTTATCGCCATCAATATCGGTACTGTGTCGTTGAATCAAAAAGCTTCAAGATAATATTGGTATCATTCTAGTGCACTGGTTTCCAAACTTATTTTGTCTACTGAGTCGAGAGCTCATGCAGTCGTTGTCTAAGATGCCTCCTAGCTAAATGAAATTACAAATCACCCCCCAGGCCTCTACACAACGCCCCCATTTTTTTTTTTTTTTTTTTCTGGGTCTCTTACCGCCCCCCTTTAGGCCTGCAGCGCCCACAAGGGGGCGTTATCGCCCACTTTGGGAATTGCTGCTCTAGTGTGTCGACTCCAATATTATCATTATCGTGTCGGTCAATGAAAAGATGCTCTAAGATAGGTGGCACATCAGAGCAACATACAGCAAACACTGCACTATTTGCTTCTCTACTTTTAGCACTTGAAGGATTTGCGGTATAAATACGCACATCTACACCGCAAGTGGTTTGAAGTTGTCTTCTGAGGAAGATGACTTCTTAATGTGGCAATTATTACGAAGAAATAGAAAAAATAGACGTTACTGGGTTCAATTTTATAATCTCACTTGTGAGTGTTGGAAATTTTAAAATACCCAAACCATTTACTAATGATAATCTTAACTATAATCCTATAGTTCATGACAATAAAGAACAGAATTTTCTTAACTTCTTTAATAAAAGCAATACAAACTTCTATATCGTCTTTCAGTTTTCGAACTTTGCAACACGCAGCAAAAAATTAACGTGTTTGATCACGTTACATGCGACACACATGCTGTCACGTAACAAACTGCGCCCGAGTAGTAAATGCTTTTCGTATGTGCATACTATATATAGATGAATGTATGAGCGCATTAATTGTTTCTTAAAACATTTACTGTATGCTGCTCTGGTGCGACCTGCCTAATAGATATCGTCTTTCACATCACGTATTCGTACACTGAAAGAAATATATGGCGTGAGGCCGTAATAAAAAGGGATGAGAAAACACATATTTCATCTCTATTGGTGTGGTCAATGTTTTAAGACTAATAAGCTGTTGCATTTGACAGACATAAGAATCAAACAAATGTTTGTTTGTTAGTATTTTTATGTTTTTTAATTATTTTTACAACTACAAGTGAAAATCATATATTTTTTTTTGTAAATATATGTGAAATAAAGACTCTTTTGGGGCGTGATGGTAGAATGCAGTATTTTAGGATGCAAAGGCTGGTTTGACAAACATACGTTGTCAAATCGAAAAAGACTAGTGGCCACATCAACGCTATATCTATTAGTAGATCTGTGCTCCACATAAGGCAAGGCGCGCATTACAAATTTTTAGCCGCGTGGCGGAAAAATCTGCGACCTTTTTACATGTGGCAAAAATAGTAAAAAACAGTAAGCGCGCGCACTACGGCTTAATGCCGCGTAGAAGAATAAAATAGATTTAAATAGAAGTAGCATTTCCAGCACTACGGCTTAAAGCCGCGTAGAAGAATAAAATAGATTTAAATAGAAGTAGTATTTCCACTCTTGTAATAAGAACTCTTAGAACTTTAGTTTCTATCGCTGTATTCTTTGAAAGTTATAAGTATTCTTTTTAAGTATATAAAGATAGTCTCTCAATTTTAGTAATAAGCACTTTAATAGTATAATTTTCGATCAAATTATCAGAATCAAAGCTCAAAGTAGTCATCGGTGCTTGTAAAAACTACTAAAAGTAAAAGCTTAAATAATATGTTATAAAAATACGATCAATCGCCGGGCCGCCGTAGAGATTTGGTGTGCGTGATTTTAACATGTCACAGACTTTTGGACGCCGCGGCGATTTTGACATTAAGTGTGCGCAATACAATCGTTTTATAATATCGCGACGCGACATTGTGCCGCAGCGATTTTGTAGTGCGGCCAAAAACTCATAGTGCGCGCATACCCTAAGGAGGTCGTCATCGTCGCATTCACATAGACGCGGACGCGCAAGTCACACTGTCACACCATGCGTACTATGACCTATGCGGACTCTTAGGCCCATACATGACGTTTTGAGTGATCAGGGTTCCATTGCAAATATAAAATAAAAACAGAACCTTTATAATTTCGTTTTGTCAGTCTTCTGTCCATATGTCACAACCATTTTACTCGGAAACTAGAAGCATTATGTAAATGAAATTGGAAGGTATGTGTATTCTACGAACCTCTAGACAATGGTGTAGTGAAGTTTTGAATGGGATGGCACCCCATACATGTAACTGACGGATGAAAAAAAAAATTCAGTGCACATAAGCATGTGGAATATCTTTAGTTAGGCTTTAAAAATGACATAAGATGCTTCGAAGCGACTTTTTACGTTTAGTAGTTGCTGAAATATGTGCATTTATAGTTGTAAAAAGTATGTAACTTTTCAAATATGTAGTAGAAAATTTTGAAATCTGGGATGTAGGACTTAAAAAGCACTTTAGATTAAAATTGGCTTGAATAATATATTATATTGTATGTCTGAGATATGGGGTATTTTCGGTTACACACTGTGACTGCAAATATAACTTTATTTTTACTATGTTATTGAGAAACACTAGGAAATAGAAATTAATGAAGTAAAATCTTAAGGGGCTTGGAATCACGGTATACTGTGATTTGATTGGTTACATCAAAATGGGACATTGAATATTCAAGGACGAGAAGCGGAATGTTGAGCATAATCACGCCGTAACATTGGGAACCGATACTCGAGGCGTTTTACGTAAGTATAATTTTAATCCATATTACACATGTACAATACCCGCTATTTAACAATAACCAAGATATTGAAAGATATTCCTTACCTCAGCTTGACTTGTGCTAGGTGTGATCATAGTGGGCGCGGGGGCCATTTGCGCTGGCGCGTCAGGTTTAGGTTTAGGTCTGTATTTGAGATGTCTCGCGCGTATCTCCTCCAGAGACACGTCCTCCGGGGGGTGCACGATCTTGGAGCCGGCGCCCGTGGCCGTGACCAGCGGACACGTGTTCGCCGCTGGCGGCTTCACGTCGCCATTTTCTTTGGGGTCTGAGCTACCCGCCGCTGTTGACGTCGTGGGCGGTGCACTTATCGTCGCGTTACTGTTGAATGAAGCAATTTAAAAATACTGATATCTACATTTCTTTTTTAATTATTAATAAACTTTCCATCATTTTAAGCAATTTTAATCTTAATTGACTAATTCTCAAAAACCTCCACTGATATTTTTATGTAGAGACAAGTTTATCTTTAGCAAACCCATGGACAAAAGCTGGTGAGCAATAAACAAATAAACTTTATTTCTTATTTGTCAGTAAAATTAAAAATTTTACGTACAAAAGTGGAACTATTACCTCGTTAATATAGTCATAGAAATCATATCCTTCAAATGCATTTTCAGTTTCATAAAGAACATATACATAAATATTGAAATCTGTAATAGATGCAATATTTAAACAGTCACATATAAGAAAGCGTTGCAGTTAGAGACAAATATTTATTAGTAGACTCGTAGAATAAAGGCTCATCTCACCGAGACGTCTCAGAGATATAGGCCCCTAGAATAGTACATATTGCGAATGGAGAGGCCTGTGGAGACGTTGTGGTGGCGTCCTATTCAAATACGGCTAATATTCCATTCGTCAGCTCCAGAGCATAATGATATTACACTGCCAAAAACAAGCTCTCAATAGAAAAATGTATTTTTGATACGACTGTTTGTCTTTATTACCAAATTGAAAGACATCTGGCTTTTATTCCGTCAAACTACGAGTGTTCTAATTAGTTAATATTTTTGCAAATGATAAAATGTTACAGATTTCTTTAGAAACTATATTGCATAATAAATAAAAATGTTTGTTAAAGGAATAATTTGAAAGAAATATGATATTAAAAAAGATAATAGTATTCACCTGTATGCTGGGAAGGTGGGTTTACTAGGGGTTGATGTTGGTACGCTCGCTGCGGGGAATAATGGCCTCATACCAGGCATCATCATCCTGTGAAAAATAAATTTGCTTTTAGACTACCCTCTGACTTATAAGAATATACGTCCGACCTAACTTTAGTTATGGTGAGTTCAGGCGCAAAAAACTAAAAATTGGGTTACGTATGGGTTTCGGCAAGAAATCAGCCGAAATTATACTTGTGAGGTTTCGCCATTTCGATCGACGTAATGAGAAGTCACCTCACCCATAGCACATACACTACTATTTTTTAGAGCAACAAAACTATGAATGAACTTCCTCAACTGCTCAATACAGAAACTTAAAAAATATACGAAGAATTACCTTAAGAGCGAGTTGCGGTTCCGGCCGAAACTGATATAGACACCGAAATTTGATTTCGGTTGAAAAAGTCGTGGCACTATAAGATTTAATTCAAAATATTTATTATATTATATTTTTATTACATTATATTGTGTTTTTGAGTCAAATCTACCAGCGATTTAGAAAAGTCCTGCAATGTAAAGAACTAGCAAAAATTTCAGTTACATATAAGCAGAGATCAGAAATTACGGAGCATAAACACCTAAACTTCATTTGCGGAATGATATAGAGTTGCTAAAACGGGTGACAAAATATTGCTGATATTGCGTGCTATTTATTTTATGAACAAGACAAGATTTTGTAAAAATACATTAGTATGTGAAATATTTATTTCTTGTAGTCCTTATGCAAATTAATATGTTTAGTTGTTTTTGATGCGGAACTTAAATTTAATCGAACTCTTGACCTCTTAACTCTTGAATAACTCCATCATTTAAGAGAATACATTACCTACTTTTATTTTCAAAGAAATATTAAATTAAAAACAAAAGGCCTTGGTCCTAAGCATTTTATGGATAACTGTTAAAAGTACTTATAAACAAAAGCTTGAAATATTTGTGAATCAAATTATTTTTACGTTTTTGTTACCCGTAAATAAAAATAGGTACATTCTTGAATTTTTTAAATATCTGCGAAAACAGAAATTCAATCGCAAGAATTTAAAAGAATAATTTTAATGCGTTTAAAAAACGCTTCAACAACTTTTAAATATCAAAACTATGAAATATAATATTTCAATATAACGGGGCCTTTGGGCCCTGATACCTATTGTATGAAATGTTAAAAAATAACATAAAAACCTGATATGTTCATTTAGATAGTTACCAAAATATTTGATAATTATTGCTAAAATATTTGTACACGCAGCAGTCCTCGTTTTATGGCGTTTCATTTTACGTCGTTTCGTTTTAGTCAGTGTACATTTTGACATTATTCCTCGTTTTAACGTCTATGATTCGCTTTAAGTCACAATTGACGGTTGTTTAGCATCGAAATTAAACAATTAATTTCAAAAAAGAAGCTTTCAATCACATACAAGCTGCAACGCAAATATTTGAAGCAAATGATCCCAACTTCGAAGTTAATAATAACATTTCTATCGCCTATAAACATTATAGAGAAATTTACGAAAATAGAATAGAAAAAAAACATAATTTTCATATTCCTGTGTATGTATTTGCATTATATTTCTTAAACGTGCCATTTTCTTAATAAATAAAAGATTGATATTTTGAAAATCTTGTACTTTTTCACTTACAAGAACCTAACTAATTTTTTTACATTTAAATGTATGAAAAAATATGACTCATTTTGCGTCGTATCGTTTTACCTCTCTAATTACTGGTACTTAACATGGTGCAAAAACGATGACTGCCTGAATATTGTATTTTATTATTTTGTTTTTCATTCTCTCACTCGAGCACTCGAAATCTCAAATTTAATCGCAAAATGTATAAAGACAGTTTCTATTTGTATATTTAAGAGAATTTGTTGGCAACATCACATTTACATCACATTTGGGGCCCCCCGTAAATCCGTTTTAGGGATCCGTATTAGCAACTCTATACCATTCCGAAAATGAAGTTTAGGTATTTATGCACCCTAATTTCTGATCTCTGCATATAAGTAATGTAGTTTAACTTGCAAAGAAGAAAGCTTTAAATTTCTTTCTCTAGAAAATCTTAAATTCCTTTTACTAACATGTGATCATTTTAGAAACTAAGTATTATTTCTATCTAAATATATCTACCATCTAAAATATATCAATATAATAAAATATTACTTGATGTTGTTTTATTTTTCTGGTAACCTAACCTGGATTCCTATGTTAACATAATAACAATTATGTGGCTTTTTATATAAACAGACAGGTATATAATGTGATGTGTAGATGAATTATTAAAAAATTAAATATTGTATGAATGGAAAATCCCTTGTATTTTTTTTTAGTTTACACTGTTATCTGTGGGCAAGTCGATGTTGTTAGTGTTGGTCCGAACACCTCAGGCCTATCCTAGACAGCACTTATTTTAGCATATAGCATTGCATTTGATAACTGATACTTTACTATATAATTTCATGAACAGTTTTTGATATTAATATTTAGCGTTATTATCATGAATGAAATTAATTTTCTTAATTAATTTTAATAAGTTAATTATAAGAGAATATAAAAAAAATAGACACATGCAATACAATGTTAAAATGTGAAAGTATCTAGACCAGATAATCAAGATTACTTTCTGTCTTCAAGCTTATTTTATTTTTTAATAACTCACAGACAAAAGAAATGATACTGTTTGGAAAGGTAGCAGATAAAAGAGCATTACCTGGGCTGCATGAATGGAGGCATCATATGATTCATGGGCATATGCCCAGGGTACATTCCAGGGGGTACTGGTCCCATAGGTGTGGGCAATATCCCTGGGCTCACTGTAGATGGTCCAGGTCCCAGCTGCAATAAAGAAAAAATTCAGAAATGAAATATTGTAATAATCACATACAATAGGGCTCTAATTTGTAGATATTTAAAAAAATAGTTTGGGGTTATACAATTATATACATATAATATTGTTGAAAATAATTAAGTTTTTCAATTTTTTGTTTTTACATAAAGCAAGTAAAAAGAACTAGGCAAATAGAAGGTAATTATTATATGCAGTATATTTTAGAAGTTCAATAGATACAGTTTTAAAGTAATTAAAGAGTTATCTTGTCAATGTTGGCGAGACACAAGTGGCTTACAATACAGTGTAATTTAAAGAGAAAAAGCAATACTATTTTTATTGTATTACTCATAAACTAAATATATATATAACTAATGAATAGCATATCAAAAGATGATAACATACAAGTATATGAAAGACAAAGTCAAGGTCATTAATGGTACAGTAATTAAAAATCAATCGCAGACTTACTGATTTATCAACTCTTTTCTGCTGTAATCAAAACTGGTGATAACATATGAAAAAGAAAACTATCTTAACGAAATAGAAAATAAATCCTTACCAGTGCCGGAGCAGGTTTTTTCTTAGTGGGCGGCTCATCATCGTCACTGTCTGAGACCTTCCCTCCACCTAAGTAATAAATGTATGATAATAAAAAAAGTTACGTTTCCATAAAGTTAGTATAACCTACCTTTAGAGGAACACTAGTAACTACACACCAATTTACACCAATGACTACAGTGTTCCTAGCATAAGTGCAAATCTAAGCCTCATAGTTTAGATAAAAAAATTGTACATACAGTAGGACCCAAAGATCAATGTGAAGGCCTAAGGGGAAAGTTTTTATACCTGTTTTTTGCTTCTCATGCTCCTTCACATCTTCGGGTGGAATACCTTCCATACCATAGATTTCTATTTCTATATTTGACCTATTTGGTAATGAATTTGGTACTTTATCTATGGCTTCCTTGTGAACCTGTAACATGAGAATGAATAAATTAGTGTTATTGATTTTTAATTTAATTATGTACATATTCATAGTGAATATAATTACTGCAGTTATGACGGAGAATATTTTTGTGTAGTACTATAATGAGAACAGATTTTAGGGTGTACGCGCCAAAATATCTCACGCGAATAAGAGAGTTAAAAAAAGGATCGAGTTTTGGCCGTGGGCGGGCGGGCATCTGCCAACTAGATATAACTGACGCACTTACCTGCATGCAGTGTATCGACAGTCCTGGGCCCGTGTACAGTTTTTTGTGACATATGTGACATTTGAAATGCTTCGCCTTTTGATGTTGAATTAAAATTTTCTCGTCGTCGAACTCCCTGTTGCAATACCTAACTTAGCGATAAGGAAACCGTTTCAAAACATTTGTAAATTAAACACTAAACACCAACAGTGACCTAAATAGCAAGGTCAATACTAATCATTTAATCCAGTTATCATAATTTCATTTGAAAAGGATACCAACACCATGGTTTCGATGCCTTCTTCTTCTTCCTGCCCATTATAACGTAAAATATACAGAAACTTACGAAAACGTCAATAAATAACAAGAGTAAATTATGAACACAATAATTATTTACTAACTATCACAGATTTGTGCTATTTTTAAGAAAATATAACTATATTATTCCACAAGAGTGACGCAAATCTATTAACACAAAAGAAAACGTTACGCAAAATGGCGGAGACCACAGACTAAGGAGAAGATACTACGTATGGCGGAGACGAAATGATTGACATACATAGACATGATAAATCATAGAATAGACATGGCGGAGACCGAGGCGGAGACTTTTTGGCGGGAACCTGAGAAGTGGTTTACATTCTCTCTTTGTTTTGGCTTCGCAGATTGCATTTAGCCATTGATCAAGTAGATATGAGTCAGAGGGAAACGAAGTTTCCTGCCCTTTTTCTTTTCTTCTTCTTCCTTTATGGCATGGCGCACAGTTTAGCGTATTTGCCAATGTCACGTATTAATAAGTAGAATCCATAGTGTAGAATCACAAGTAAATCAGTTTTTTCTTAGCGTAAAACTCCTCCAGTAAAGTGATAGTAGGCTTTACTGAAGTTATAAAGGATTTCTTGGAAGAGCGTGAATAGTTCAGCTACACATGTTTATTTAGATCACCTCAATTCTTGTCACTTACACAGAACTTTAAAACACAATATACTATCACTATTATACTTTAAAACTCCTAAAAATGTAAAAAATAGAAAATCTAAATAAAATGACAACCTCACTTCTCCCGTTCCCGCCAAAAAGTCGTGGTTTAAATTTCCTGTAGATTTTTTCGTAGAGGGAGTATCAGATACTCACTACGTAGGATTAAAACTTCGGAATGAGAAACATAATGGACGAAGTCTTAATAAGTTAATCTTAAATAATAAGCCACTCTTATCACCCTGTGTCAAAAAAATTTACGTGTCTCTTTCTGTCATCGAGGCAACCACGAGTAAAACAGTTAGCTATTGCGCCATGCCATAAAGAAAGAAAAAAAAACAGTTGGCTGTAGTAAGTATGGCAATCTGGGTCTGTCAGTGTAGTTCGTGTCAGTTTATGAGTCGGTCCTGAAATAATTGAAATAATTACTGGTAAATCATAAGTGTTTCGGCTACTAGCACAGATTAAGTATTTGTAGCGAGCTACGAGATGCGACAGTCAGTTTGCCGTAATTGTTATGTATTTTGTTTTGGCGCTACTATCGCCTACTTTTTTGACAACCATATTATATGTACGTACCAATATTTTTATATATCTTTAGGTAGATACCACCACCAACGCAGCGGTTTAGGGGATTATTTAAATCAAACAACAGAAGAGAATAGGCATTTCGAGGTTCTTAACTCAAGCATGAAATCGAAGAAAATACGAGGTAAACCAAAACTCAAATCGAAATAGAAAAGTAGCCAGAATCTGAGTATGAGTCAGACTGACAGCACACTGACAAGTAATTGACTTTTAAATCGGATAGTCAAGACTGCAAGAGCGATTACAGCGCCAGTGCAACTCGTTCGGAACTAAAACTGTCACAGGCCTGGTTACTAGAATTAATAAAAACAGGTTGTGTATCGTCGTACTGTGACGTTCCCTAGTCACGCGCTTTAGTAAAAATCCATAAATTCGTTCAGGAAAAAAGGACACCGTAACGACATGCCTTTAGAGCAAATGTTCCGTCCATTGTCGGACCGAGTATGGTCCGAAATTAAAACTGTGATATAGGGCCGTGGTAACATGAGATAACAAATGTACAGTAGATTTCTATATAGCTTTGCAATTAGTGTTGCTAGCTAATATTTAATCCCCTGTAGGGGTCAACTGATGAAGCGATTGATTGATTGATGATTGATATTATGGATAAAAGTAGATTGGATGTGTTATTTTTGAGTAAAGGGGTCACACGAAGCCTATTGTCACCATTGATCTTACCAAAGAAAACTCTTGTAGTAATATTTCATTTTATAATAGTATAATGAGTAGCAAGAAGTCGAAAAGATATAAGAAAGTTTGTAAACAAATTAAAAAGACTCAAAAACTTGTAAGTAAGCACAATGTCTTTAAGCAGTATTTAAAATTAAGGCAAGGTAGATGCAAGTTGCAAAATCAAATATTAAAAAGCAATAATCAGTTGGAATTAAGTAGGGCTACTTATGACTCAGAGGTGCGTAGTTTACAATCTAAGATAGTGTTATTAGAAAACTCTATCAAAGAGACATATTTAAAGTATGAATTATCTCAAAAAGATTTAAACGATAATATTGAAACTATGACTCAGCTGGTGAACCTATGTACATATAATGCAGAACGATTTGAATCCCTTACAAATACTCATCATTGTGGCTGTGCCAGTTCTGTACCGGACTCGGTTCCAGAGCCCGAACCTGAAACTAAACTGCAGTCGGTCTCTAATAATAGTGTAATTAATGAAAAAGTTGTCATACTTTCAGACACAATAGGGGTTAATTTTGGCCCATTGTTAAATAATTTAAGTTCCCAGACTATAACAAATTATTGTATGTCAGGGGCATCATTTAAACAAATACTCCAAAAAATAAAGTGCTTAGAATTGGATTCCTCCACCACCTTAGTATTATTTGTAGGTAACAGTGGGAGTGTGAAAAGAGAGGATATTGTACAATGCTTTGAGATTTTATCAACACTAAACCTAAAAAATGTAGTATTTTGTTCTTTTGCATATTCATTGTCATTCTCAAATGCTCAAAATATATATATATACAAGTTAAATAACTTTATACATCATTTAACATGTAGTCATAATAAAAAGTTTGTATATTTTGATATTAATAAATTTATTACTAAGTTTAAATTGAACAAGGATACAATTTGCATCTCAAAAAAAATCTAAATTAAAGTTAGCAACATTATTAGCCTACACTCTACGGCATGCTGAAGTAACTCAAACACAGCATTGCCATAGTACAGTTGTAGGTAGCACTGTGAGTCCTTTAAACTAAGTAGATTGACAACAGGAAAGCCCAATAAGAGCAACATAGCTGTAGTTCATCAAAATATTAATCGCTTTATTGGCAAAATATGTGACATTGAATTATTGTGTGAAAAAACTAATTTAGATATTGCTTGCTTTACTGAGACGTGGCTGAAAGCTGATAAGATGTCATTTAATATTAGCGGCTATGTAATAGCTAGTGTGTTCAATAGAGAATCAGCTGCAGGGGGAGATTGTATTATATTGTTTAGAAATAACTTGAAATTCAAGGAAAGAAAAGACATAGTAAAGAAATCTATTGACCGGGTGTGTGAGTTGGCTTGTGCAGAAACAGATGAATACATAATTTTGTGTGTTTATCGCCCACCTCAATCAAATTTTTCGCATTTCCTGTCGTTGATGGATGATGTCTTGAATAAAAGTAGTAAAAGTAATAAGTCAATTGTAGTATGTGGGGATTTTAATATAGATATACTAATAAGCACCCCAGAAACTGATAGGTTTATATCACTGTTTGAATCATTCAACATTAATTATTTATTTAAAGAACCAACCAGAATAACACCAAATTCTGCCACATGTATTGATAATATTTTAACCAACTGTAGTGCTGTTGAGTCTCTTCTAATAAATGGTGTTAGATCAGACCATAAGGGACAGCAAGTTCTTTTGTATAGTAATAGCAAATTGCCTTGCTCTAAAGTAATTGAATATCGGCTTTTTAATAAATATCGACTCGAAAAATTTCAAAAATGCCTAAAAATCACATTGTCGAAATTAGTTTGTGACCTAGATGACCCAGATGGAATGTATTCCTCCTTATTCAAATCTAACTGTGAGGAATACAATAAATCTTGTCCTAAAGTGAAACGTAAGATTAACTACAATCAGTTTAGTTTTAGTGACTGGGCAACAAAAGGAATAAGAATAAGTAGAGATACGTTGTATACTCTGTATGAAAAAAAATCTTTTACTATTAGTAAGGAATTCCACAAATATGTCAGAAATTATTCTAATACTTTTAAAAAAGTCTGTAAAATGGCCAAGTCTCTTTACATTAGTGAAAAAATTAAAAACTCAAGTAACAAAATTAAAGCTACATGGAAGGCAATTAAGTTGGAAACTAATAAGAACTCATCTGTCCACAAAACAATTATGCTAAATATTAATAATGAAAGGATAACAAATGAAATGGCCGCGGCAAGAACATTTGAATCTTTTTTTTCGAATATTGCTAGTGATAATACGCGTTTACTAAATTCGTCCCCTACTCTAGCTGAAGCTCTTTTAAAGGAACATGTTCAATTACACAGCACAGATACCTTTCAGTTTAAACATATTGGTGGTCATGATATTTTTAAAGCGTTTAAATCTATCAATAGTAAAAAACTGAGGATTTATGGGGTATCTCCGTCAAGGCTGTTGAGAGTATAGTCGACAACATAGCACCTGTACTAGCTATTATATTCAACCGTTGTGTAGATTTAGGGATATTTCCCGAGCTAATGAAACATAGCAAAATAATACCGGTCTTTAAATCAGGCTGTAAAGAAATACCGACTAACTACCGTCCTGTTTCAATTTTGCCTGCCCTCAGTAAAATATTTGAAAAACTTATGCTTATACAAATGCTAAAGTATTTTAATACTCAACAAATTTTACATAATCAACAATACGGATCTACTAAAGGGAAATCTACCACTGATGCTGCTATAAAGTTAATTACAACAATATTTGATGCGTGGGAAGATTCACATGATGCAGTAGGTGTGTTTTGCGACCTCACAAAGGCTTTTGATTGTGTTGACCATGATACCCTTCTCTTAAAACTAAAATATTATGGATTGCAAAGGGAAGCTCTAAACCTTGTTTTCTCATATCTGTCAAATCGGGAACAAAGAGTGGGAACAAATATTTGATACAATCCACAGTATTTTTAGGTATAACTATAGACTCAAAATTACAATGGGGGCCACATATAGAAGCTTTAGCTCAGCAGTTTTTGCGATCCGTAGAATTAGACAATTAACTGATGTACCTACTGCCAGATTAGTTTACTTTGCATACTTTCATAGTATTATGTCTTATGCCATAATACTGTGGGGTTCCGCAGCCGATGTGGAGTCCATTTTCATTTTGCAAAGGAGAGCTGTTAGAGCCATTTACAATTTAAAACCTCGTGATTCACTCAGAGATTTTTTTAAAGAAGTAAATATATTAACTTTGCCTTCTCTGTATATATTTGAAAATTTGTTGTATGTTAAGAAAAACATGCACTTATTTAAGAAAAAATGTGATTTACATCCACAACATCTGACGAGGAATAAAGATAAGTTATTGTTACCTAAACTCGGACTAACCAAGACTAGTAAATCTTTTTTAGGAAATTGTATTAAATTCTACAACAAAATTCCTTCACATGTAACTGAGCTGAGTATAGGAAAATTTAAACGTCATATAAAACGTGTTTTAATAGCAAAAGCTTATTATAAATTGGATCATTATGTTGATGACAGGGATGTTTGGCACTAAATCCTTTCTGCACAAGTGTCAACTGAATATACTTATTGTCCTATTTACACTGAATTATGTTTTTGTCTATTGATGTAATACTTAATGTATTGAATTTTGTTTGCGACTTTTTTGTTTTTTTTTTTTTTTTGTTTTCATACTTTTGATGTGATGTGATGCTTTGATGTGATATTTTACATATTAAATTATATTCTTTACATAGTTTTGATATTTTTTTGATGTAATAATTGATGTGTTGAATTTTATTGTTGACCTAGTTTTAATAACGTTCATAAGAGCTTGTAAAAGCCTAAATTGAATAAAGTAATTTGAATTTGAATTTGAGTAAAACCAAACGAAAGGGCAGTGAACTTGCCGACTTGCCTAGAGCGGGCATCACTTTGTGGTCAGGAGTACCGCAAGAAGAAAGAGGATGCCAAGGGGTAGGCGTCTTACTGTCCTCGCGTTTGGTTAGGGAAGTTCTAGCGACGGTTGAAGAGAATGAGAGAATTATAGTGTGTGGAGATATAAATGAATGGGAAGGGACAGCTCGAACAGGATTTGAGACTGTCTAGGCAAGTAAGGAGATAAGAGAGTGAATGACGGAGGTAGGATTATGTTAGGAGTGTGTATGGAAAAGGATCTTTGTGTTACTAATACCATATTCAAGCACAAAAGGATTGATCAGTACACAGTATCAGTGGGAAGGGAAGGGTGAGAGAAGTGTGATTGATTTATTCCTGGTGGATAATTGACTTAAGAAGCAGGTTATGGATACAAGAGCGCATGGAGGAGCCGATCTGAAAACGTATCACTGGGAAAGAAGTGTGTGGAACGAATAAGATTGGGAACGATAAAAAGCGTGATATATGGTGGGATGATAAGGTGAAAGAGTCTGTGTATAAGAAGAAGGAAGCATGGCGAGAATACCTTGCTACTAAAAATGACTGTGGTGTGAAGAATTTGATGAAAGACAGATATAAGCTGCGGAAAACAGAAACGAAAGTAAAAAATGGCACCCATTCTTCGAAAATGCAAATAATCGGTATTGCTCTTGCCGTAACAGCGAGCATATCCTATGAATGCAGATTCTACCTCTAACATAGCCCGCGGGACTGTAATGAATAATAAATTTGACACTCCTCGAAGTCTAAACTTTTAATTAGGTAAAAATTGAAAGAAAAAATTGTTAATTTAGTAAGAATTGTAAAATAGGTATTATTAATTTGATAAATCCGACCTCGTACAGCCCTTACAAATCCAGTGACAATTATTTACATAATATATTCCGACCAAACGGTCTCTGACTGAGTTAGGGTTCCTGTGTTGTGCAGTGTAAACATAACGTCCTATATGTAGTGCCCTAGCTAGTACGCTAACTAGTGCATCGGATGTGGTGCAGTGTAACCGACGCTTTAGTCTCTTGAGTGAATGAGATGGAATATAGGTGTAGTCTACGGACTTTTCAATCTACGGTTTTTTTTTTACTTCGTGAGTTCTAATGCATATAATGGCACTTCAAAATTGGTGAAACTATAGACAAATCTGCTATGGATTGCTAATAAAAAATAGAATGTTATGCGATAAAATGTTGCTTCTTCATTAAAAAGATCTAGAAAAGGCCCAACAAATTATAAGACGCTATAAAATAATTATTGCTAATAAAAAAACATAAGCAAACATTAAAAATAATAGATTGTGCCATGAAAAATAACATTTTCTACAAACTAAATAAATAAACTTGACAAGCAGTCATCCTGACAATGCCGACACATCTGGCACAGCGAATGGAGTTGGTGCAATTGCGCGACGTTTCTTCGTAACTCCTGGAAATAACTGGGAAATACACCTACTAATATATTTAAGATTGCTTAAATATACATATACCATTATTTATCCGAGCGGAGCGCCTTCCGCTACTTCCCCCCGACGCGTTTGGTTCGTTACGACGGCCTGTAGAGTCAAGTCTCGAGTGGAGGGTTGTTTAGTCGGTTCGAGCCATGAAGGTTCGAGCCCGACACTACCCGGCCGGTCCTCACGTTCTACATTGAGCCGTGAGGAGCAGTTGGGTACTTCCCTTCCGATAATTAAAAAAAAAACATATATCGACAGCAAACGATGAAAAGAAATGGAAGGATATAGAGATGTTTCAAGATTAAATTTCTAAATTTCTTTGAAATAAACATATACACTAGTTTATATAAGATTGCTATATATAAATATATCAACAGCAAAAGTTGAAAACAGATGGAGAATTGAGGTGAACGCATACTTATCCGAGTCGAACAGATAGAATGAGTCGAACGAAACGAATTTTAAAATTCTTTATAGGGATGGGCAAAAGGAAAAAATATATCGATATATATTGTATCGATATTTTTAGACAATATCGATATATGCAGAGCAAAAAATATCGATATTTCGATATATCGATATTTTTGCCCCAAGGCGGGATTACCTAAAAATTTGTCAATATATTCGAACGTGAAAAAAATGTACACATTTTGCAGTTATATTAGTTTTATACATACATACATATCCTCACGCTGTATCCCTAACGGAGTAGTCAGAGAGGACGGAGCGCCAAGCGTCGCGGTTCTTACATACTTCTTTCGCTTCCCTAAATCTCATCATTCTCCTCACACATTTTCTCCTAGGTATGCGAGAGCTTTTGACATTTCCATCCGCTAACACTGGCTATTATTATAAAAATAATTGGAATACATAATCAATATAAAATGAAGACTCCACGGGAAAAATAATGAATGTCAAAAAATTATTACTATGAGAAAAACAACTTTTTATAGTTTGAAAATGTATTTCTTTTATGCTCTTTTTATATAAATATTGAAACAAGTTATTACTATATAAATACATTCTTTGACTTTATTTAAATGTATGCTGTAATTTTATATTTTTGTAATTATTACATAAAGTCTGAAATTAGTGTCTAAACTCCATAGCATAAACAATCTAAGTCATTGACATTACTGGTTTTTGCATTACAATCACATTCATTATTAGTCAATTTTTAAACATTAAAAATAATTAACATGTATTCAAACAATCATCTGTTTATACACACATACTTTTTAGCTTTTAGCTTTAGCTTTTGTATTCAGGGAGATAATCTTGGATGACTTTTTATTACTGTAGTGACTAGAATTTCCCTTGAAAGATTTTAGGTGTTCTTTTATTACACTCAATGTGGTTTTACTTATTTTTTTTGGCCGATTTTGATGTTTGCCTCGCTTATTTTGAGGAGCCACACTAGTCAACTTTAGATGAGTTTGTATATACTGAACTTTACTTTTAATCATACCAAATGAAGAACAGAAAGCTTTAAAACAAAGTTGAACCTCGTGACAAACATCGTTTCTGACAATTTTTACAATGTAAGAATAGTGACAGTCGTGTTGTTTGCTTTCTTCGATGTCTTCTTTTCTCGAGCGTCGTTGCTTTACAAGATTCACCGTTACCATGGATGCTAGAGAGCTATTTTGTTCATTTATCGTTTGTAATTGATTAAAATGACGAAGTAACAGCTTTTTTTCTGTTTCGCACACATTTTTAAAGCACTAATGGTTTGCAAAAACAATCTTCTCCGGGTTCATGAGTTTGTACACGGATTTATTTATTACATCTTTTATTCGCCCTATACGTAATTTTTTTCGCTCAGGCGACTTAACGTGCGTATTTTCATCCCTGCTCGACATTGTTTTACTTTTTTACTTAAAAATATTAAAATAAATACCTACAATACGACTGAAAAACATTGTACTCTCAGACTGCTAGGTTACGTAGTGCATAGAGAAAATTATATATACTGACTTAGTGGCTAGGTTAGGAAAAAAGCCGGCAGCACGTATGCCAACTGTCAAATTGACAACGACGGTTGTTGACGTTCGGCGCACGGACATTCTTGTTTCTTGCAATGAATGAACATATGCAAATTGAACTATTACAGCTGACTGCGATGGTTTTACCCCATTTTGATTATTGTATAAAAATAATACACCAAATAACTAACAGATGGCATTAAAAGGTCTGTTTCACAAAAAAAGGGACATTCGTTGTTTTTCCCGTGGCGTCTTCAAATATAATAAAGATTTAAAAAAAATATCGAATTTGATACTCAGAAATAAATATCGATAATCGATATTTTGAAATTAAAAATATCGACGATATTTATCGATTATTATCTGAAAAAATATCGATATTTTGATATATGGATATTTTTTGCCCATCCCTAATTCTTTATATTAAATTCTACGAAACCTCGCACACCTGCCCGCATCGATTCGTCCGAATCGGTGCGGATATTTGTGCGAGGCCTCCTTGACTTCGATTCGTTCGACGCGTTCGGCTTGGATAAGTGGGCGACCTTTATAGAGATTTCTTTAGAGTGCAGACTCCACCTGTTTAAATACAGTTCTTGGAGATAACTCAGAAATACATCTACTAGTTTAAATAACATTGCTACATATGGATATACGAACAGCAAAAGATGAAAAGGATGGAGGATTATAGAGATCTTTCGAGATTAAATTTCTGGACTTCAACTATCTCTTTAGAGTGCGGACTCCTGTTTCAATGCTCCATGTGTAAAGCGGATATCGATCTGGCGCTTCGTCGGCCGCTGCCGCGACACACTCGCTTCGCTCGCTCGGTTCGCGGACTGTGCTAAAAAGACCTAACCTAACCTAATCAAAAAAAGTGTTATAAATATCTCATCGTGTTTGTACAAAGTTACAAAAAATATTGCAAAATTTTACCCAATGTAGAACAATCTAAACCATAGCCTGCATTTGTCCTCACGATTTCGTCCCAAGCGTTTATTATTAGCATTACACCCCATTAAAGTTTCCATTAAAGAAGTTGTAACCAAAATTTTATTGTGAAAACTGTAGATTTTGAAGTTTACCATACTTTTCGAAATCGAATCGAACATTGATTTGGCACCGACTTCAATAACTGTCAAATTTAATTATATGGGTATTTGTATCGTATTTTTATAAAGTTATTTTTATACTTAAGTTTCGATCTGTAAGGGATAGTTATTTCATACTTTTCAGTGTTCTTTTTTGAAGTCGGTTTAATTTTTTTATAAAAGTTTTTTTATTTCTCCCTTTTGAGTGACCTTGGCCTAAATAAATATCTAGAGCAGGTCTACAATTAGTTTATTTTCTAATTCTGGAGCGCAATGTGTTAACTTCCATTCTATTGAGGAGCACAAACCGTGAGCTTTCACAATAAAGGATGCGAACAGATCGAACATGGGATATTATTGCCCATTATGGCCATTATCAATATCATCAATATAATATCATATCAATCAGTTATAAAAGAACAGTGTAAAGGTTGCATCATAATTACACCCTAGCAGTATTCTTACAATCCGAAGACGACAGCCACCAGCCGTATTCTCTGTCCGCCACAAGACTGACTCTACTGACTGAATTTATTATATCACAGCCAATTTATATCTTCTCCCTACTTTAGAGAATTTTTCAAATCGGTTCATAAATGACGGAGTTATGAGGTAACAAACATAAAAAAAAACACCGAATTGAGAACTTCCTCTTTTTTTGGAAGTCGGTTGAAAAGAGAATACATCTAAAAATGAATGTGTGAAATTTAAATACAAGTAAACTTAGCGGTCCCCCAACGTGACGACGCTTGGATATATTACTACTACTATTTATATTGAAACATCACAAATGTAAAGGGCTACGAGTATGAGGTACATATTATTTTTTTACTTTTTGTAGGTTTTTTTATCTGGGGTTTTCTAAATTTTTAATTTGTTTTTGCATTTAGCAATGACATTAGGTAACATTGAGAAAAAAATGTATGCGTCATTTTTTGATAATTTTTTTATTAACAGATAGACAATTTGAACATTTATAAAAAAAATTTTTTTACTTTTTTGTTGTCATGGCATAATAATGATTTAAAAAAAAAAGGTTTTTCTTAAAAAAGTTTCCTAACATTACATTTTTTTCTAAGACTAAAAAAAATTACAACATAACAAAATAGCGAAAAAGTTTTGTTATATAGTGTTACAAAAAATCCAAACAAATTTTTTTTACTATTTTGTTAGATATAGTTATTTCTCTAATTTCTTTTAGTTTTAGAAAAAAAATATAATGGTAGGAAAAATTAGCAATTGTATAACTTTTTGAAAAATAAAAATCATACAAAGAATTTCCAACGGGATTTTATTCTTTAAAGTTTTCTGTGACATCATAATTTTTTCAAATTTTAATATTGATATTTAATACCATAAAAACATTATTTTCGTGGTACTCTTTTCAGCGGCGGTGCGCCTATGCCGTACCGGCCGCACGGAGCCCTAATTTCAGCGTTAAATCAAAATTATAAATAACGAAGCTGAGTTACTGAGCTGAAATTTTTTTTTAGGAAATTACCTCCTCTTCAAGAATCTTTTTTTTAAATTTCTTAAATATTAATAGTTTTTGAATTATAGGTGAAAAATTAAACACCTTTTTTTCATCTTAATTTGTTAATAACTTTTGCAATTTTTTATGTGATATGTAAGAATGATCCTTAAAATAGGTTTTTCTAAATGTCATTCTGAATCCAATGAGGAGCTATCGCACACATTTTTACGACCTTTATCAAGGCAACACCAATTTGAACTTGTCGAACAGACTATGTGCGAGCGGTTCATACAATATACCTACTTAACCTACCCTCCAATAAAATAGCCGTGACATACGGACAGAAAGACGGACAGGATGTAATTATAAGGCTTCCGTTTTCTGGCATTTGGTTACGGAACCCTAAAAAAAAAAGCAAAATAAAGTTAAATATTTCAACGAACATTAGGCACATATTAATTAAGTGTAAATCATAGGTACTAAACTAGAATTTAAGAAAATTGCCTTGGTAAGATCTTCTTACACTAATGGACTTTAATAAATTATTTACAGACTCATGTTTTTGTGTATATACATATTATTTTACCTCTCTTTTCTGTTTTTGTCTAGGCGGGATCCATACGCTGGAACTTCACTTAGACGTCGACCACAGGCTGGAGAGCAAAAACTGCTCGCTGCCTAAGAGTAATAGGCTAAAGCAGGGTCCTCATACCACACCAGATACAGACCGAAGAAGTGAATTAGCGCCATGCCCGGCCCCGATGAAGTCTTGTTGAATCAACTCAAGGCCCTCCATATCTCTAGTGCAATTCCAACTAGTGTCGTGTCGCGCAGGACCTATACTTTTGCAAACCGTGACGGAGTCGCGGAGGTTTAATTTGCTTTGGCGGTGACGTAACTCTAAGAAGTTACTTTTATTATATTTTTAAGGAGACGCATTGAAAATTTTGACGGCAAGGATCTCAATTTTTCTAAGTGACTCTAAGGGGTGCGAACGATAATCTACCTCCACGTGTGCGATGGGGATTTTCAGTCCAATACGGTACGCCTTGTTGGAACGTAAACCCCCTAGCCGGTGCATCCTGGGCCACTGCTAGTAACTTTCTAGTAAATGCTAGACTCTTGCTAGTAGTGGGCGAAAAGATTATCCCCAATCCAAGGTGTCAGTCGTACCGTGCGATGCGTGGATGCGTGGCTGAGGGGGAGCTCAGTCGTGAACGGTGTCTCTTCGATAACAGGGCATCTCGAGGAGTAATCTTTGCCCTTCTTCCGACATGCGGGGCTCTGCCGGAGGTGACCGCTTATTTCCCTAGCTGCTCGTGGGATTTTCATGGATATCGATATTGACATTGAAAAACTGCTACTTTCATCTCCTTTAGAGAAATCTGAAGGAGGGCAACTGCAAATCGCTGGGACGAAAGGTGAGCCCATGGCCACCCAAACGACCAGTGCTCCTACGTCTAGTGCTGGGACGAGCCAGGCTGTGGCCGGTAACTCCGGATCACAATCGGTGACGAACCAGGGCGACGACGCACAGACCGCTAACAAACCTCGCAAGAGGAAGTTATCGGGAGCCGCGCGGAAAAGGTTCAGAAGGCTAATAGCCGCGAACGTAGGTGCCGAAGAGGCCCTAACTTTGTGCATAAAGCCTATCGCCAATCTCCCGCTGCTCAATACTACTCCATCGAAGCCGGTCAAACGAGTTCGATCAGAGGAGGAATCCCCTTCGGAGAGTGCTACCAAGGCTCCAAAGATGGACCTAGGTATGAAGGCTCCAAAGGCGGACAACAGTGACAAGGGCGCAACAGTGGAACTTGTCAAAAAACCGAAACCCAGTTTTAAAGAAATCGCTGGGTCCTCGCGAGTGGGAGTTCGTAATACGACTCCTATGAACGAGGAACAAATGAAGATGGTTCGAAGCACACTGATCCAAGAGATCGCAAAGATCTCGGACAGTGGAGCGGGACCCAAATTTGTAGGCTTCATGCACAGGCCAGGCTGGATACTGATTACCTGTGAGAATCAGTCCAGCCAAGAATGGCTGGTGACTGAAGTGCCGAAAATAAAACCGTGGCCTAAGACTGAGCTTTCTGTAATATCAGAAAGTGAACTGCCTAAGCCTTCTGTCGCCTCGACTTTTGTACCGAGCAGTGACGTGCGGTCTGTAGAAGACGCTCTTAAACTGCTTCGGATACAGAATGAGGGGCTGAATACTCGGCTGTGGAAAACTCTAGCAGTTAGGGGCGAGGAGAGTGGGTTCTTTGTGACCTTCTCTGTTGACGACCCTTCCGCTGAGGCTCTAAAAGCCATGGAATGCAGGGCTAACCTCGGCTTTAGAAAAATAGTTTTTAAGGTCAGGGGCGGCTCTGATAATAGTGAGTCTACCATCAATGCATCGGAAACCCCACAACCCTCCACTTCTAGTGTCCCTTTGAGGCCGGTAAGAGAAGAGCCTAAACCCCAGCTCAAACTGGCTAAAAGGCCTTCTGGATCGGTAGCGAGGGGTGGGGGTGCAGGTAGAGGGGCAGGTGCAAGTATCAGAGGTGCTACGGCGACCGGGCTGCCCCCTACTCGACGACCACGTCCGCAGAAAAGGGGAGCAAAGCCCGTAAACCCAAAGCCCTCTGCTGGCTTATGACATACCGCCCAAGGAGAATCGGTGAGGATCCTCCAAGCTAACCTCCACCATGCCGTTGCTGCATCAGCGGTTGTGGAGCGCTGTCTTGTTGAGGACAAAGTAAGCCTTGCCTTGATTCAAGAACCTTGGGTGGTAAATTCAAAAATCCTAGGTCTAAATGCTGCCGGTAATATACTTTATAATACCGGTAGTAAAAAGCCTAGAGCTTGTATCATTTTCAATAAGAAAATTGATCTTTTAGCTGTACCAGAGTTGTGTTCTGACGATCTGGTTGCAGCGTTCGTAAATCTCCAAGGCTGGCATGGGGCTAGAGTAATCTTGTGCTCGGCCTATCTGCCTGGAGAAAAGGAAGACCCAACGGATGACCTACGGCGTGCAGCGGCCTACGCTCGAAAACACAACGCTGAGCTTCTGGTGGGCTGTGATGCCAATGCTCACCATACCACCTGGGGGAGCACGGACATCAATACTAGAGGTGAGTTACTGCATGATTTTCTAACTGTTAACTGCTTTTACACGTTAAACATAGGCTGTGAACCGACTTTTGTTACGCGTGTCAGACAAGAAGTGCTAGACATTTCCTTTTCCACTGGCAACATAGCCAGACACGTAGTTGGATGGCGGGTCAGTGACGAGAACTCTATGTCTGATCATAGACATATTCGCTTTGATATCAGGACTTCATTAGCCAATCAAACTATTACATACAGGGATTCTAGGAGAGCGGACTGGGACTTATATAATGAAAGACTAGGTGCTAACCTAGAAATAATGCCTAAATGTCTTAAATCGTGGGAGAGTCTAGATTTAGCAGTGCACATGATCACGAAAGGCATTAGAAATGCCTATGAAGACTGTTGCCCGCTAAAAATAAAGACCTCCAAAAGAGTAGTATCGTGGTGGAACTCTAAGCTAGGGAAGCTTAGAGCAAAGACACGCAAATTATTTAATAAGGCTAAAAGGATTCGTGAATGGCAGGCCTATAGTGAAGCCTTAACTGATTACAATGTAGAGATTAGGAAGGCAAAGAGAGCCTCATGGAGGAGACTCTGTGAGGAAATTAATAATATGCCTCAAGGAGCAAGACTCCATAGAGTGCTCTCTAAATCCAAACCTAATCAAATTGGGCTGCTTAAAAAGCCAGATGGTTCATTCACAACCTGTGAAAGTGAAACTTTAGAGTTGTTGGCAACGACCCACTTTCCCGGGGCAATCCGTAAAAGATCGGAGTCTGCACCACTGACCGCCTTGTATACCTCAAAAGGAGGATTGGCAAAGAGCGGTCAAAATAATAACAGCCGACAAAATAAGGTGGGCGATCAACTCCTTTAAACCACATAAGACTTGCGGAGAGGATGGTGTACGTCCCATACACCTACAAAAAGGGACTGACGTCCTCCTGCCGCACCTTACTAAAATCTTCAGAGCTAGTCATGCCTGGGGGTACATACCTGATTCATGGTCTACAGTTAAGGTAATATTTATACCTAAAGCGGGGAAAAGGGACTACGGACTACCAAAGTCCTTCAGGCCCATTAGCCTTAGCTCATTTCTGTTAAAGACCATGGAAAAGGTTTTAGACAGATTTATTAGGGATGGGCCATTGGCTTCAATACCTATTCATCATACTCAACATGCCTATAGTAGAGGCAAATCTACAGTAACTGCTCTGCTCAGTCTCATTGACAGAGTAGAAAGGCAGTTGAAGATAAGGAAGTAGCGCTTTGTGCCTTCTTAGATATAGAGGGAGCTTTCGATAATACCCCCATCAGTACATTGATTAGGGGTCTTGTCAAATTACCTTGACTTTTTCCGCAATGAGAGGATGTCCTCAAGGTGGCGTTTTATCACCCCTTCTATGGACCTTCGCTGTGGACCAGCTCTTGCATGAAATGGCTGACCTTAGGATTGACACTCAGGGATATGCAGATGACCTGGTAGTTATGGTCCGAGGTTTCAGCCTAACCACTATTTCTTGTGTTATGCAACGAGGCCTCGACACTCACAGAATGGTGTAGAGAGAACGAGTTATCGATTAATGCTGATAAAACAGTAATTGTGCCGTTTACGAGGAAGCGTTGCCTGGATAGGTTGGTAGCTCCACGACTAAACGGTAAATCGATACATTTTTCCACTGAAGTTAAGTATTTGGGAGTTATAATTGACCAAAAACTGACGTGGAACAGTCATATCACAAGTACCTTGCAAAAGGCCAAAATTGCCTTAGGTACCTGCAGTCGGATGGCAGGGAACAACTGGGGTGTGAGCCCAAAAGTTGTACTGTGGCTGTATACAGCCATTGTGAGGCCGACAATTAGTTATGCCTCTGTGGTCTGGTACGAGAAAGCCCACCAGAAGACTGTGATAGATAGGCTAGGTGGCTTGCAAAGAACCGCCTGTCTATTAGCAACCGGAGCCATATCGACCTCGCCGGGTGCGGCGTTAGACGCTTTACTGAGCCTACCGCCCCTTCACTTGTATATGTTAAAGGAGGCGAGGAGCAGTTTTTACAAATTATCCGCCCAGGACGGAACGAAATGGCTATCGCAGAAACTGAGATCTTTTCAAGACTCAGTAACGAATATTCTGATTCTGAGTATGCCAACTGACGTTATGCTCCCGCGGTGTACCTTCGAAAAACATTTTACAGTAGAGATACCTTCCAGGGATGACTGGATTCAAGGTAAAATGACCTGGAAACCTGGCGGTCTACTTTGGTACACCGATGGCTCAAAATCGGACAACGACGTAGGATGTGGAATTTTTGGAGAGCGCCCAGGTTTCAAGAGGAGCCTGAATCTTGGGAGGTACGCCTCCATTTTCCAGGCTGAAATGTTCGCCATTATTGAATGTGCGGACATTAATGTTAGAAAGCACTACGTTAACCAAACCATATACATACATTCTGATAGTCAGGCAGCTCTTTTGGCATTGGCCTCGAATGTAATCACATCGAGGCTAGTTAATAACTGCGTGACTACTTTAAACACTCTGGGAAATAAAAACAGAGTAATTCTAAGATGGGTTCCTGGCCATGCGGGCATCGTAGGCAATGAAAATGCCGACGAACTCGCAAGGGCCGGCACCAAAATCACATTTATTGGTCCAGAACCTTTTTGTGGTATCCCCAAAAGCCAGGCTCAACTGATTTTGTGGAAATCCTGCTTAAAAGCGTCTTGCGATTACTGGACGAATATTCCGGGCCAGGAGCATTCCAAAGCCCTGATAAAGCCATATAATCGCAAGGTGACTTCTAGCGTCACGGCAATGAGCCGGAGCAACTTGCGTATCTTGGTTAGGGCACTTACTGGGCATTGTTGCCTAAATAAGCACATGTTTACTATGGGGCTCTCCAACACAAGATTGTGCCGGTACTGCCGGGAGGCGGATGCAACGCCTATGCACATTTTGTGTGACTGCGGACCACTGATGCGCACTCGTCGATCCTGCCTCGGCCAGTATTTTCGGCCAGTAGTCCGGAGGAGGTTCAGCATATCACTCCAAGGAATACCTTGCAGTTTTTGACTACAGTGGGACTTGGCAGTGTACTGTAACACAGTGGCGATCACAATAGATCAATTTTGGTCGCAGTGATACAGGACTAGTAAGACCTGCATAGCCACTTACATGAAATAAAAAAAAAAAAAAAAAAAGTGACTACAAAACATATGAAAGTGATATTTGGTAACCTGATTTCATTTCATTGACTTTATTTTGAAGGTTGCGATACACGATTGGTTAACTACTGTAACACAAAAAAAATATCAAAGAAACCTCTTTTAAAACAGAGATTTACATTTTTAGGAGAAACGGGACCGACTTATGTTTCTAAATTTTCTGTGTAGTTTTAATCTAAACATATTCTTCAAAATGATAGTTGTATTTTTTAAAACGAATTTAGTTTTTTAAATAAACGAATATAACTACTTTTTCGTATTTTTCGTAAGCTAGCGCGAGCACTTTTGCACATAGAAGGTCTATTTTAGATTAAATTACTATTTAGCAATGTTCTTGTTGACAACAACGACTACGTAAACTACGTACCGCCCAATGATGTTATATTTATTTTAAATATCGTACCGCCCATCTACTAGAATCCATTTCCGAGATTTTAATTAGTATCGAGCTCAAAAAGTAAATCAAGCTTTTTTAGGAATAATATCGTTATTGATATTTTGTACATTTCACAGGTGTTTTTTTTCATGATTTTAAAGTTAATAGAAAAAGTTATGACTTTTGCTTTGGCATATTTATGTACTTACATAGGTAGTACCTATTTACATTTATTTATTGACCGATAATAATCAACATAGCTGAATTAAGGATGGTGTTAGGCCGGATGGTGTTAGTCGCCTTTGAAATAATGAAAGGTGCAATTACAAATAAAGCTGATTTGAAGCTGTGAGTCAGTCTATTGTGATGCAAGATTGTTTGACCTTATGAGAGTTTTTATTTTTCTTGAAAAGATTCGATATTATCGTGCGAAAGGTACGTAAATGTTTACGTTTCTGTGGTAAGAGTTTAGGTACTTGCAGTTTCTTATCGTTCACAAAAATATATTCTATGATGCTGAAATAAGTTCAACTGAAATAAGGTTTGTCGGTCAACATACCTATTGCTGATCGTTATATCAATGAATATTGACCAACAATATTTTCGAAGAGCAATCGGAATACTGAAGTAAATGTATCTAGAGAATTCACAGTGAAGTATTGTATGCAGTTTATTATCTAGTGAATCTAACCCCACCGTTGACGCAGGCCTTATCTGACTTTTGAGTGAGAACTGAGAGGGAGATGTACCATACATACTCCACCACGTGAGCCCGGCACGCATTGCTAAAGGTAGACTAGAGGCCGTGCATGTGAACTATTTTGGTGACAAAGGGAAGCCTTCGTCAAAAAGCACCAAACTTCCCGGGGGAGATACTGGGTTATTTTACCATATTTTTGATTTTACCAACCTGTGGTGATTGTTCTTGGACTGTGTCAAGGGATTACGAAATGTCCTCACGAATTCATAAGAGCCACCCTAGCGTTTTGCCGAAGCATATTTCGAAGAGGGTTAAACGACCATCCCCGCAACATTTCAGCACTGCAGTAGAGCAGGCCACATGCGCTGCCGTCCTTCTGATGGTGGTCTGAAGTAGCCAATCGAAGCACCGATCTGATCCCCCAATAGCGAAAACTAATGCTTCCAAAAGGACGGAAACGTTGCCCGATATATGGATTCTACTAAGTGTACCCCATCCGTTCAAGAGGACAAACTTTTGTTTTCAGCCATAATGATATATATTCCTATCATTATATCGACTGACCTGTTGTTGCGGTTGTATTGCACTCTATCCTTTCAAATCGACTGTTCCGGGTTTCATTACCCGAATAGATTAATTTACCAAGCGAGCTTTTCTATATCGCCTAGGAGACTAGGTGTTACTGAGTGTTACCCAGTTAGTTGTATCCTTAGTTCAAAAGTCTAGTACCTACTTAGTTTAGGACTACACAGTTGGTGTAATTATTATCTCAAGTATTTATTGAAAAATGATTATAACGTATCAAACACCTAAGAACTACTTATCGGCTAAGATTTAGATTGTTTATTGTATTTGTAGCGCGTTGATATGTTTCTAAATTGTAATAGAAGCCACTAAGTATAAGTACTCAAGATTTAATATTTCGCTATATGAGAAACTCTTTCTAACCAAAGACGACTTCTGACGATTAAGTTAGCAAAGGGTATGTAAGGATATTAAAAATTAGATGTTAGATATTTTGTTAACTGTTTGAAATTGTGGTTTAAATAGACTTCGGCACTAGGTTTTTTTAACTATTCGAAAGTGTTCTATCATTGACGCCTCAATAATTGTCAATATATAACGTAAGTAGATATCAATAAATCAAAATTGTTTTCTATTTGCTTTGGATACCAACTGTTTACGTAATATGTATCCTACGCTATCTGAATAAGTAAAATGCATAAAATCAAGGGATACATTTAAACTGATGAATTGGTGAAAAAGATGCACAAAATTATAAAATATAACATTATAGAATAAAATGTTACTTCTTCACTAAAAATACATGTACATATGCTTTAAAAAAATTATGCGTTTTTGATTGCGTCAGGAAATGCTTTACGCATCCCTGTTCCGCTCGGGGGTGGCGGGGAGGGTATGTGGGTCATGGGTCTCCTCTACACTGAGTATAAATAAAATATGACGGTGGTGGCCATTGGCGCGTTGTCGAGGGGCTTTGGGATCTCCTACGGAACGCAACAGAGCCCCTCTCGCACCGTAGCATACTTCTCGGGGAGGCAGTTACAGAGCCCCCCTGACACCCCGCAGAGCCACGACAGCGCGGACCACACGCGCTGTCGTCCTCCTCGGGGTTACATGGAAGGTCGATCCGCGGGGTTATTATCTAAAATTTGGAGACAGCGACAACCACACGATCACTGCGCGACTGGTGACTAATTGTAATAATAAATTGATATCAAGTATGACAACTGCGTGTCTATTTTGCTGGCCCATTGGCGCAGAGGCATATGCATCTGCTTTCCAAGCTTAGGGTACCGGGTTCGATCCGCGGTCAGGTCAATTTAGGAAACGAACTTTTCTAAATTGGCTTAGAGTCTGGGTGTTACTGGGAACTCCCCCAGAGTTCGTTGTGTGGTGCCCATAGTACAAGCTTACTGCTTAGTTTGGGGTCACACAAACTGTGTAATTGTCTGGAGTGTTATTATTATTATTGCGCAATGACAGTAAAATGCACTTTTTGCTGTAGATTTAGCGCCACTATACAAATTCTCGTTTTGACAGCAGATATCGCGCTATATTTGGCTGTCGCATGCTGACCGTCACTTAGGTAATAAGCGTGAGGTGCCCCCACTCCGATCGGATTTATTCTCGGGGTCAGGCTACAGGGCTGACGGTCCGGCGGGGTTATTACCTAAAAATTTGCAGACAGCGACAGCGACGCGACCACTACGCGACCGGCGACTAATTGTAATAAAAAATTGGTATCGTGTATGACGATTGCCTATCTATTAATCTATGACTGTAAAATGCACTTTTCGCAGTTGATTTAGCGCCACTATACAAATTACATTACACAAATTCTCGTTTTGACAGCAGATATCGCGCGATATTGGCTATCGCATGCTGTCTGCAAGTTACTTAATAAGCGTGCGGGATGTACGTTGACTCCACCCCGCCGTTGTCTGCCGGTAAAATGCCTCACACAACGTAACCAAAAAGAACGTTCATGTAAAAATTACAAAATTAATATCTTAAAAAATGGAAACTTGTGAAGCGAAGCCTTAAATCTTGAATACTTATAGCGAATGTCTTGCGTTGTATAAATATATAGTCATGTCGCATAATTTTACAAAAAATTTTGCAAAATTTTACCCAATTTGAAACAATCTAAACCTTAGCCTGTATTGGTGTTCACAATATCCTCCCAAGCATTTATTGTCACTACTTGTAACCAAACTTTTAATGCGAAAATTGTTAACTTTGAAGTTTACCATACTTTTATTTGCAAAGACTATTAATTTTAAGGTAAATATTTGATTTATAACAATAGTAGCAAATTTATAGACCAAACCATTAATTTTGAATATTGGGAGTTGTAGCCAGAATTACTAATTCTATTGCTCCATTATATATATCCCTAAAATCTTTTGTATGAAAATGTAGATACCTAATATGCCAAGATTAATACGAGTAATTGTGAGTGAAATATTCATATCGGAACGTTTGTCGAAAAAACAACATGGTACGGGAGGCGCGGCTCCGAGAAGAATTTATTTAAGCATACACTTATGTATTTATCAAAGGCTTAGCGAGATCTTTTTATCAGGTCGGTTTGTGCACATCTAACAACTTTGTGATGTTATATCTGTGATATTCGCATGAACAGAGGGACATCGACCGAAGGCATGACTACCATGAGACGGGGGCGTGCTTGGATCCGCGCTGCTGATTGGTGCTATTTGTTCGTTACTTGTAATTTCATTTCTATGCGATGACGTTACTAGAAGATTATTTTTATCATGTTTTTGAGTGCTTTCACCTAAGCCTTAAGCGTTTGTAAATACAAGTAGGTAGTATTTACCGCAACGTACTTTGATTTCTTTGACTAAGTGCTGTCATTTTTTAATCTTGTTCAGATACTAATAGCACAGCTTGTGTTTTAACTATTTCAAGGTCACCCAAGAGTTCCTTTCTCTAGTTTTATTTCCCTAGTTTTAAACATGTGCGTCTTTAATATTTTATTAGTGTATGTACTACCATATACTTAACTATAATTATGTATAATATTATGGCCTAACAATAAAACTACGTGACGAGGAGTTGCAGTTGTACGGATTGAGAATTTAGTATATAAGTTTCTACAGAATTCGTAATGAAATTCTCTGAAATCGGAGAAAGACAACTTAGAAAGAATAGAAGCTGTTGAAGATGGGAAGTTGGTTGATCACAGGACACAAAAGTCATAAGTATCACTCCTCTTCGGAAGTGGATACCTACAAAAAACTGAACGACAAACAACAATTAATAATGTAAAGAAAAAAACAAAAAAAAAACGGTTAAGTTCGAGTCAGGCCGCCCAGACTGATTCGGCCTGTAAAGAGAAGAAACTAGCCTCTTGATGTCTTGATGGAGAGACTCGTCCACAAGTCAACTATACTTCAAAACATTCGTATATAGTCACGAGGAGACTGATTGCAAATATTAAATTCAATAGAAATAAAAAAAAAAGTTCGACTTGCATGAGGAAGATTTCAATTATAAATCATCGCATTAGCTACTATGCTTTTTAATTTCGTCGGATGTACGGAACACTAAATATATAATTTGAAAAAATCTCAGTGGAATACCTTTTCAACAGTACATTTTGATATCATGTTAAATAAAAAACATAAACTTGTATTGTAATTATAGGGTTGCGCTTTATTAAGTACCTACCTATCTAAGAAAATTCCGAAAAAAGAATTGAGTTTGCGTGTTCTGGTTGGTACATGAGTGTAATCCTCGCAACAGTATATTTTTATTAGTAACTCAAATGGATATTTTTGTGTTAATTTTAAATATACTCTTTAAGGTGTCAATAATTGTATTTGTGTACACAAATAATTAATGTTATAAACACAAATTTCGTAGTTCGTAGATAAACAGTTACGAGCTACCGCTGACACATCTATTTATAGCTTTAATTACAAATGTCACGTGCAAAAGTTCGTATTTATGTAAATAAATAGCTTTACATACTTATGAACGTTTTTCATATTTTTCGTTCTTTATTCATGATGGCAGATGCTAAAATTTTTTTACGCTCATCTTTAATAGCTGCTGGCAGAAAGAGAGCTGTGGCGCAAATTCTCATTTCTGAAGTCATTTCCTAGTATGGCAAAACTTAAATAGAGTAAGTTAGGGTAAGATCGTAAGCGGGGTAACATTGTATAAATCGTATACTTCCTAATAATGTATCATTTTTACATTAAAAATGTAAGATCGTAGGCGGGCTAACATCATATAAATAGTAATACTTCCTAATAATGTATCATTTTTACATTGAAAATGAAAAACGATACATTATTAGGAAATATTACGTTTATTACCCCGATTATGATCTTACCTCAACTTATCTTATTAATGTTTTAGTTATAATAACCAGTAATCTCAACTTGTGTCAAACCATCATTGCTGCATTATTAATTAATGAGGATTCGAAAATATAAAAAAGTCTTAAATCATTTGACTCTTATTTTAGAATATTACTGTTAACAAGACCTTTACACGTATCGCATTGTCAAACATTTTTCAAATTTTTTGAAAAAAATAAATGTTGGTAAATCAACGAAATTTATAAGCTTTTATAAATTAGATCATAATCGATAAGAAAAGTCTACCATCTTATTTTGCAGCAATAAATCGATAATGATTAGCAAATTCAGTTGCTAAATAAAAAGGTTATTTTTCTTAAAATAATTTATTAAGTATTAACTATTAAATTATTTGCTCGTTTCTGGCTCTTCGCTAGATGAATTCCATTACATGTCCAAAAGTGAATATTGTTACGCCAGACATTAATATCACTGATTCAGTCACATTCATAGTCAGAAGACATTTAATTGTAACAATTGCGTAATAAAAAAATGCAGGCAGCTACATGTTTGGCAATTTCTTTGTCAATGTCTATACAGACATCTTAACGTAATAACTAAGTGCCGGATATGGGTATTTAATAAAATTTAAGAGTATTTTTTACAGTTTTCCATTTTTTTTTGTAAAAAATCAACGCCGCTTAGCTTTTTGCCACATAGCTTACCCTATTGACGGGAATCAAAACTCAATTGCCTCTATTCCTAATGACGAGCATATCATATTATACCATTTCTGCTACCAGCTCCCTAGCTATAATGTAATGAATACGTTTTTTAACGTTATCCCTATCAGAACGAAATTACTTTACAAATTCTGTCTTGATAAAAATTATCGTGATGTAAATTTTCTTGCTGATACAACTTTTTGGATGTAATTATGCTGAAAATGTCCTCAAAAAGTTCAATTTGTAGAAATGGTTTCGATTGTTTTATTATTACTTATTCTTCTTCTGTGGCGATCCTGCTGTTTACGCCAATGGCACAAGCGTGGATGTAAAAAAAGTTAAAAAGCTTAGATATATTCGAAAATATAGTAGACTGGAATGAAACTAGTGTAATGAAAGTACAAGAGGACAAATCACAGAAAATTTTTCAATTATTAATTTGTGCCATCATATTAATTATTTTAATTGTATCCATACATATTATAGTTTACTGAATAGTTAATACTAAAATAATAAAACAGAAGGCAAAAAATTTCTAATGAAAGTTATGATAATACTGCACTGGATAATGTAGGTTCTTTTAAAAGTACGGTTTGTTTAAAACTTAAACTTAAATAATCTCGAATATAAAAATACATAATTTAGGCTCACCATAATTTTTTCCACTAATCTGGAAACCGAGATAACTTTTCAAAAAATACCAAAACTATTATATTCTAAGACTACTTTAGAATAAAATTATATACTAGAAATAATTGCGGCAAAAAATAGGTAACTTTCAAACCTTATATCATAACCATGAAGGAAGGATTATAACTAACGAGTCAAAGGCTTTAGGTAAATGTTATTATCATATATTTTACCTTGTATAAGGCCTCCGACTCTGGCAAGTTATAAATCCCTTCTTAAAGTGGACTTTTTGGCGGGAACGGGAGAAGTGAGGTTTTCATTTTATTTAGATATTCTATTTTTTACATTTTTGGGAGATTTAAAGCACAAAAGTGATAGTACATTGTGTTTTAAAGTTCTGAATAAGTGAAAAGAAAGTAGGTCTAAATAAACATGTGTAGCTGAAGTTCTCGCGCTTTACCAAGAAGTCCTATAAAACTTCAGTAAAGTCTATTATCACTTTACTGGAGGAGTTTTACGACATAGCGCTAATCTGTGCGCCATGTCATGAAGAAAGAAAAAAGAAATATTACCTGTTAGAGTGTGAATCTTTTAGAGGGTAATTAAAGGTAACTATAATTATTCATCGCTTTTTCGGGCTACCTGCTTATTATTTTATGTTGTTTTTTTAACCATTTTGATTTATATCTAATACTTATAATTTATGTTGTCTAAGCTAAAACTATTTAAATTAAAGGCGGCTGAAGTCTTTAGATGGCTATTTTCTGTATAATGAACTCCATTTGTTTTAAGATTACGTGGATACGGTGGCTACACTCATTCTAAAGAGTACAGATAGATATTTGTATCACGTATAATGTAAACAATAATTTGTTTAAAAATATATATGTGTAATGTATTGTCAACTGTGAAATCACATACGATATTACTGCATCTTGTTTGATAACGACATACTTTTTGATCTTCATCACACAATTTCTTAAGTAATCAGACTTAAGAGTGTCAAGAATATGGCATTTTATAATACTTCCATGCTGGGAAGGCCTGTGTGGTAAGTAGTAAAAGTTCCTCAGGATTGTCTCTGTGGAAGTCCAAAGTCAAAAGTATTTAGAGTAGGGATGTTTCTGAACGCTATTTTGGTTTGGCAGGGAAAGAAAAATATTATATGCCAGCAGCTTGAAGGCCTGCAGCTTATTTTCGTGCAGGCTTTGAAGCTTCTATGTATGCTGTTCGTAAAAGTCAATCAAGAATTATAAATGAATGCCGCTACATGCGGCGAATAGCGGTATTTCTTTCTAATTTTTCTCAAACAGTTTCACACTTGAGTATCGTTCTGGAAGAGTTTTTTGCTGTTTGTTTTTGTTTATTCTTTTTAAATTCATTGTACGAAAAATTAACGGCTTTTGCACCAAAAGGTATACATACATACATAGATACATACATATCCTCACGCTGTATCCCCAACGGGGTAGTCGGAGAGAACGATATACAAATATAAAATATATAAAATTTAAGCCAATTACAGGTTTTTCCCAATTATAATCACCTATTCCCGAGAATAGTGATGAAATAAGTATAATATGTACATACTTATACTATACCATGATATTAATTTTGAATAATGTGGGTGAATAGTCACCCACAGCACGCTGAAAAAAAAATATATGAAGGTATTAGGTACACATCTTTCATAGATCATACCGAAAAAAAACGCAAAAATATTTTACATTAGGTTTATTTAAAAATATATATAAATAAACACAAAAATTTAAATAATGTCTCTCAAAAGCCAATAACAAAAACCCACGATAAATGAGTTGAATAAACCAATGCGGTCTACATTCACAATAATTAATACACAAATTTCAAAGATTTACATTTGAAAGAAGCTTGACTAAGTAAGTACCTACATTATTAGAAAAAAGGTCAATACAAATAAATACTTATTATAATTATCACAGATGCGATACGTTGGCGAAAGGAGGTAATTAGAACGAAAGAAATCTAATGAAAATTGTGTATGTAAAGTATTAATGAGTTGTAACATCATCTTTACTTATAATATATTTGGCTTAACACCATACTGTGTACAGTAGAAAATATTTTTTGACGATAAAAACCATATAAAAACGCGCAACGATAAATTATAAAAGTGTTCACTTATATTAATTGAGGTAGACGCGCCCTTTGCACCAAATTCTGAAACGTTAAATAGGAGCTAATTAGCATCAGTGCGCTTAGTTCATAATGAAATGTCGACAGCATTATATGTTATGCGGTCTTATAAGAAGTGTTGTTTAAAATTAGTTAAGTTCAGTATTAATTTACAACGACGTGCTAATTTATTTCGTAAATTTAGAAATAATATACGCCTGAGTATGTAACTCGCCCTGTCTTATGCAATCTTCGCTCTTTGGCAGCATAATACTTGACCAATGACTAAACACGGAGAATTTCGTTTCACATGGTGTTTTCGGCGGCCGATATGTTTCCTCTTTTGCTCTTATTGTCTTCATACAGGGCCGGATCTACCATATGGCTTTTTGGGCTTCAGCCCAGGGCCCCGTGGATGCTAGGGGCCCCCAGCTAAGTCAAGTCAAAGTCAAAAATAAACGAAAATGCGAAAGAATCCATAATTTTATTAAATTAAACAGATCGTAAGGTTTGCAGCCCTGCGAATCCTGCGATTAATCAAACCTATTCAATTCATTTAATTCAAGCCTACTTCAGTCGACAGAGTCCTATTCATCTTGTGTAGACATTTTTACGATTATTTGTGAAAAGAAGCTTATTGACGTATTCCCGAACTGCTATACAATCTTAAAAATATATTTAACCTTACCAATCACAAGCTGTAAAGCCGAGCGCTCCTTTTCCAGGATGGCATATATAGAGAATAAATACAGAACGACGATGTCAAACTCACGACTTAACCATTTATCCGTTTTGTTCATAAATGTTGATTTAACTAAGAACCTAGAATGTGAGGAGCAAATTAAAGAATTTGCCAAAGGAAAGTGCAGAAAGGTTGCTTTATAATTTGTCAATTTATTTACGGTTGTATTTAACAAACACTAAGGCTTAATATATTATAATATAAATCAAATATTTTATTGTCTTATTTTTTTTTATACTTTGAGTAATTAGGTGGGCCCCTAAGTAGTATTAGCCCAGGGCCCCCTAAACTCACGGTCCGGCCCTGTCTTCATATATGTATATTGTTTTCATATTACATTTACGTAAATATTGCTTGTTAGTGTGTGTAATATTGTCAATGTTTAGTTTGAGAATAAAAACGTTTGTTTCTTGGTACTCCAAGAAACTGGGCAGATCTACCTTAGTTTATGTCTTTGTGGACGGGCCCAAAAATATATGTTGTTAGAAGTGCATTAAGGTGTAATTTAGCTGCGCTGTAAAACTGTAAAAGGAAATGAAAATATATGTACATAATATGTATATCTGTATATGCTATAAGTATTTATCTTAGGCTATAATTTATAAAAACATCAAAAATAAAAGGCAGTTGGATGAACATTAATGACAAAACCTATCTTTCAAATAATTTAAAAGGTAAACAATCATTACAGTCAACTTGACAATGTTAACATGTGATGGTTGGATGGATGGTCATTTTATGGATTTAATATTAAATAGCAGTTATTTTCTATTAGTGTCATGTTAGAGAGTGGCAAACACAATAACAGACAAAGTAGTTCTATAGAAAACAGGACTCCTGGCTCGAGTAAGTACCAATAAATAACTTTCTTCTCTATATACATTTTCTTTACTTGTATGACCCATGGTGCAAGCCGCAAGGTTCTACCGGTTATGGTATTATAGTTTTATTGTTACAAATAATGCAATGCTCGCCCTTCCATAGTACAAATTATGTATGTACGTAATAAGAAATAAATAGATATCCGAACTTTTTACATTCCATTACTGGCATAGATTAGTGGCTATTTATACAAGATATTTCTTATAGCATTTTTATAAAAAGATGAAGGAATGAACTTTTTATTTACCTAATCCAATAACTAAAATTTTAAAATAATACAGACGTATTAGCTTATTATTGTTGATAAACAGGTTTTATATATGTTAATTTGCATTGATAACTTTAACTTTAAATATTCAGAAGATTTTAATGAAACACTCTTTGCGGGAATATTAGAAAGGAGAAATAGTTGTCCATCTGGGTGACAAAGAAAATATAAAATGTCCCCATGTAGTCCAGTAAAAACACGACTTGAAAAAAAATCATAATAAGAAATTCGTTTTTATAATCGTTAAATACATGAAGTTATGAAATTATATATATTTACGGATCCACTCAGATATGAATGTGGTCGTATATTGAAAAAGTTATATGTAGTATTAGGTATTTATCAACAATTACTACTTATTTACTGAAAAAAAGTTTAGGTATTAAGTATGACGAATAAAGACTTTAAGTTATTACAATTTTTTAATTATGCTTAGTACATTTTTAGTTAAATTTTGAAATAAAATTGTCAAAGTAAACGAGTTTTAGAAACATATTCCGTTCGAAATTTTGGTTTATTTGGTGCGCATATCAAAGATAAAAACTAATTTAACAAACTAAAAAATATTAAATTGATATAGGGACCAATTTTTTAATAAAGCTAAAATATTTTTATTTAATTCGCTTAAAATATTTCCTTGAATTTTTCAGGTGGATTCAGTTAATATACAGTAACAACTAATTTGATTTTTCAATTAAAATAAAGAATTTTTGCATTCCACCATACATAACGATGTCATAACTTCGGGCTAGTGGCTTATTTTCCCACGCACATTGTTCAGACTAAACATGATTTTTGAGGAGCTAGGATATATGTACATAATGTTTCTTGTAAACTTTAGGTAAAGTTATATATGAACTGACATTTTTAAATTCTAAGTCCGGTAGTTTCGGCAAGGGGGGTAACGGTCACGTCGAGTTCGATTACTCAATTCTCTAATTTTCTAATCTAATATATAAACTCAATGTTTGCTTGTTTGTTTGTTTGTTCCTATTTTATGGGCTATCATACTGCTCATCCGATTGCAATGAAATTTGACAGAGATAGCTTGAAACCTGAGGATAGACCCAGGGCGGATCTAGCTTTCAAGTTAGGTGGGGTCACATAGTATACATCTCAGGACAGGCTCCAATTCGATTACAATGAGATTAGTAAAAATATCACTAGTCAACCTAGACCCAGCCATGACCCCAATAATCCCGCCTCCCCTCCTTGGATCCGCCCTTGGAATGGACATAGTCTATTTTAAAAATAAAAAACGCGGACGAAGTTGCGGGCATCAGCTATACATCATATAAAAATCAATCGCCATGCGTTAGTCTCGCAAAAACTCGAAAATGGCTCGACCGATTTTGAAGAAATTTGTTGTGTGTGTTTGAGTCCCCTGGATGGTACATTAGTAGTTAGTAGTAGATTCACAATTGGAGTTTGAGGTCCCTGGTTAGTTTAGATTCACAATTGGACCTTGTAGGTAGCACTGAAATCGGGTTCTGGGGATTTTTTTTTAAATTTCGGGCAGGACGACGTCTGTCGAGTCAGCTAGTTCGTCTATAATTCTTAGTTTTAGTTACGTCTTGGTATCGATTTATTACATTAATTGCAAGGTTCTCGTTCGTTCGTTCTCGTTTTGTCATAATGAGATGAGATCGAGAAATATTTCGTTTCGTCGTATTTGTAGTGATATATCGGTCGCATTATGAATTTCATGCATGTTAACACTTCTACGTAACCTTTAAATAACGTTATCGACAATAGACAAATGAATTTCTCTAAAGAATCTGTCACACTATGGGTTCCAATTTCCATCTATAAGTCTAAATATACCTATTGTTAAAATGGCTTTAAAGTGCAATTTTGTTACGTGTATTGATTTCAGAAATGATAATATTATTTATTCTTATTTTATTTTATTCTTGATGCTGTGTCCGCTCTATAAAGAAAATGGCGTTAGTGGATTTCAGTTCAATTATGTATGTGTGAAGAATGTTCATGAATATTAAATATTTTTGGAGTTAGTAGACATAATACTTATACGTACTCATATTAAATGTAATATTTTCCTAAAGATTCTTTATTGCCCTTAAGAAATATATTTCTTTCAATTACACATAAAAGGAAAAAAATGTTAGTCTTTCATAATGACAAAAGAATTTCCCTCGTCGTTAGCAATGTTACCGTGGTTAGCATACATTAAGGAAAACGGGAAAACGAAACTTAAAATATTTCTAGGGTTCCATACATATTAAAAGGAAAAAGAATTCTTATGAAATCATCCATGTGTCAGTGTGTTTTTTCTTTGTAATAGTCAATGTTTGCTGTATCCTTAATGGGGTAGTCAGAGAGGACCTAGCGCCAAGTATCGCGATCTTTACATGCTTCTTTCGCCTCCTCAAATATCATTCTCCTTACACACTTTCGCCTAGGATTGCGCGAGTGCTTTTGACTTTTTCGTCAGCTAACGCAGGTTAACTATCTTCATAAGTTAGCCTTGGTCTTCCTTGATTTCTGCTTGCACTCACTTTCGCCACAGTATAAACACAACAGTAGGATGTCTTCATGGAAAGCTGGCGTATGTAGTTTGTGTGTGCGCGCTAATACGTACGCACCGTGGTACGCACACAACGGCAATATTTTGGGTGAATATGGGTATTGTAGCGCCAGTCGGGGTCGCACGCGACGCAAACATGCGATCGCTTCCGTTTGTCGTTAATTCGTTTTTCGCATCGTCGTAAATACAAAAATGTCTAAATCCCATAAACGAACGTATTATAATGTCCCTAGATGCCTTAATAATTTTAGTTATTCCAGTCTAGAGTTATTATTCTTCAACATAATTATAAAAAATTAAATTTAACAAACATGAGAAACTTATCCGTATGCATTGTTTTTTAATATCTTCTACTATTACTTATATTAAACGAGCTACATTTGTGTATATATATTTGATATCGCTTTCGCTAAAACGGCTTTAGCGATTTCGATGAAATTTACAATATAGAGGTTGAGGGGGTGAGAAATCGATCTAGCTAGATCTCAATTACGGGAAAATCGTTTTCTTCGTCTTTCACACCTTTAAGACTTCTAAACTTTTTTAATTTTGCAGCAGAGTTTACCTTCTCAACAGCACAGTGGCTGAGTATAGGTCTACCACGCCGAAGTGCGCGGGCTCGAATCCTGCAATGCGGTCAGACCTTCTTTTGTATTTTTTTAATAAGTTAAAGTAATATGTCTAAGTTTAGTTTGCAACAAGTACCTATTAAAACACACATCACTTTAATAATGTATTTATAAGTGAGGCAAATAAAATCAGATAAAATATAGATGTGTAGGTGTTGTTTTCTAACGAAATGGCGATCGATCGACTTATCTGATAATAAATGTGTGTCGTATGTACAGGTGAGAGGTCATTTGATTTAGCTCACCGTTGCTGCTCGGACACGGCGTCTGGCTTTGGAGTTATTTATAAAGTCTATGGCTAAAAGTCATGGAGAAAAATTTATTATTTATGTTTCTGAACAATGAATTTAATATTAAATTTCATAGACTTCCTTTATTTTAAAATACTGTTATTTAAAAGAGTACTATTATGTAAGCTATATTTGTATGTTTATACTCGTAATCGCGTACTCGAGAACGGCTAAAAAATTTACAATGTAGAGCTTTAGGAATTCTGAGAAAATTCGTTTTATCTTTTCACCCACTTAAAACTTCTAAACTCTAAACTCTTCTGATTTCACAACAGAATTTAACTTCTCGGTAGTACGGTGGCCAAAGCGTAATCTACCAAGCTGAAATACGCAGTTTCGAATCCTATAATGTGGTTACACTTTTTTTTTTAAAAGACACCGAGTAAAGCTCGGGCGATCAGGCACTAAACGTACAATTAAACGAGATACTCTCCGCATCTCACACACAACGCAACAACTCTACGTATCCAGTCGAGAGTAGCCAATTCCGTTACGCATTAGTCGAGAGTCAGCCTTTTTTTCTACATGTTCTCTACTTTCGCTCTGTAGATTTTGTTCGTCAATCTTTCATCACTCACCTTTCTAAGCATTGCTTTTTTCATTTTTACGGTAACACTTTCGTCTAATCTATCTATCTGTTCATTGCTTATATTATCCGCGAGAGTAATGAAAAAATCTGGACTAATGCTAATTTGAAATTTCGTATAGTGACAAGTCGACATCATATGTACATATGTTGCTAATATTTAAATACTGAAGGTCGCCCTGTGGTCGAAATTCAACCGTAAATATAAACTAATAACATAAACTCTTTGGCGACAATTTCTACTCTGTGCGACTGTTTGATTCAAGGAGGTTACGTCTGTGAACACAAACTGTTATGAGTTTGAAATTGAGACTTTTTGTTATTGGCAGTACCAATATCAGTCTCAAAAAAAAACTTTCATACTTTCGATATATATATGTATGGATTTCATACTTTATATATATATATGTATGTAAAGTATGAAAGTTTTTTTTTCTTTGACTTGAAAACTTGACAACTACTGGACCGATCGGCATGGGACCATGACCATTCGACGCGGAATTAGTTGTAGATGGTTATAGGCTACTTATTTTTTGAATTACATAGACCCTTCACCATTTTTTAAACAAAAATGTACTATTACGTACAAAATTTTCACTTATACCCAGCGAAGCGAACGCAAAACGGCTTGTTTAATATAAAAATATTAGCTTTCACCTGTCCTTCTCCATATAAACTTTAAGTGTACTAAATATCACACTCCTCCGTCCGCGCAAATTTCTTAAAAAGTTAACCAAAGTTTTCGCTTCATGTATTAATAGTAATATAGTAATATTAGTAATATATAGATTACTAGGAAAATTAAGGAAGAGGCAAATTGGGTGCCTATTGGAACTTGTATTGACAAGGGGAGAATATCCCCCTTATCTTGAAAATTCTATCTACCCATCTTAAATATAAAAATATAACGATATCCGACGTTAAGACTTAGGACTATCGCTATATTTCTGACCGACTCTAGTCTCCGGGAAGTTCCTTATCTTCGTTAAGAATCCAATACCTACTTCGTTACGAAGCGAAGCATGTGTCGATTAAACAATTTGAGATTTTGGGCAGAAGATAGCTAACGATTTTATAGGAACTTATCACAGTAATATAACTAATTGTCTATCAAGTTTTCATCTTATGGAATTTTACTAATAAAATAAAAAGTTGTTTTTAAGTATTTTTTTTAATAAAAAAAAAACTTAGACATCTCTTTTTATTTGCATAGTTGAAGAATAATTTAAAGCTAGGGCTTAGGCCACACCACGTACAGTTCGCGAATGTAGCGTGTACAAAATTCAGTAAGTAGAAGTACTCGTGACAGAAAGACATGCAATGTATGAAACTATGTCGCGTTTAATGTATAATAGAGTTACATTCAAAATTGTCCTTGTGATACAACGATATCTTTGTATTACTAAATTGAATATTCGAAACAGTCGCTGTTCCGCTCAACTAAGGCTTGGGGACCACACCTGGCTCACTTACAATTTCACGTTGGTGCAGTGAACGACTTAGCGCATTTTACTTTATTTCTTATCTAAAACACTTGTGTAATACTTTTAAATAAGTAATTAAACAATTGATGCTCAGTTTAATATTAGACTGCAAAATATACATTAAAATTATATTTTTAATGAATTACACTAATTTTATTATGCATAAAAGGAAAACGTCGTCGGAGCGACGACACAATAACGCTGCCTCGCTCTTACTTATGGAGAAGCGGCAGTTTTCGCGCCTCCCAGTTAGGCCAAAATATTATAGATTACTAAGGCACATCCGGTGGACAAGAAGAGATATTCTGTGAGAGGGTGGTATTTCACCGGGTGAGCCGGCCCAATTCGTGCTGCAATGCGGCATGGCTCTACCAGTCTTAAAAACACACTACTTAAAAATGAGTAATGTGTAATGTGTGACAACATAAAAACATAATACTTATCTATGAACATGTTTATTTATAATAAAATCCATGTTATGAATGTAGCTGTTATGTCAGTAGTTCTGATATTTGTTTAAGTATATTTTAATTATATTTGTGATAACAGTTTTTCAATTACTAATCACATAATAGTCACAGAGGATGGAGTTAGATATCGTGGTCGCATACATAAATGAAACAGACTTCTTTCGCCTCATCTTTCCCTGGTTTAAAAATTTTTGTAATAATAGTTTGAGTTAATTTAAAAGGAACTTTACATTGTTTATGTTTTTTTGATGTAATGTTTTCTTAATTTTTAATCTTTCGTCACAGATGAAAGTTTTAGGTCCAGTTCTTTTGTATTATAACATCATTGGGCCCAGTATACACATCGAGGCGTTTAAAGATTCCATATTATATGCTTAAAATTGAAGATAATAAATGGATGAATGTGTTATGTAAAAGATAAAAAAGTATTTACAATAAATGAGTGTGCTAAGGGCACTTAACGTTTTGTTTTATCTGAAAACTGAAAAAGCAATATTTCTTCATAGTAGATGAAGATGTTGTGTGAACATAACATTTTACGCTAACTTGGTGTTTCAAAAGCGATGTCGGTCAGTGTTTTCGAATGAACGAGTTATGTCCTGTACATATTTTTACATTTTTGTATAGTTATAAAACATACTCAGTGAAGTATTAGTTTTTACCAGTGTTTGACGAGTACGAACGTTACTTTTTTGTTATTTTTTATGGAATTAAATTATTATGTGTAAATATGCATGTCAAGAGAAAGAAGATTGCTAGACGTTGCCGTTGCAATAAAAATTCAACAATATGTATTTGAACAAAAAAAAAATCAAAGTTGGGGTAAGACACTTTACAAAGACATTTACTGATTGGCGAGTCATCATGGACTTGCCTGTGTATTCACAATATATATTCACTACACAACCAACAACTTACTAAATAATACCTTCACAAATATTAAGTACAATGTGTCAAATAGTTCAATTTCTGCATTACCTAAGATCTGCATATATGTATATTGTATATAGATATTGTATCAGGTGTCATTATATTTATATTTTTTCTTATAGAAATCCAAAAAAACCTCACAAGGTTTACATAAGAAGATTTTTATTTTGATTGAATCTATTTAAAATTTTCTAGTCGTAAGTGACAGTGTATATTTTACAGAAAAATTACTAGATATTATGTTAGATAATCACAAGCCCATCAGTCATTAGTTTCTCCAGTGTTCAAGCTTCTGTTTTTTTGCTTCCTAGACCTAATAGAGCAAACCAACATTTTTCAAAATTTACAGTCCTGACGTCAGAGAGCCTGCACACGAGGAATAGAAAAAATATACAATTTTCAAAATGTTCCGTGTAATATCACTTAAGAAGTTTTCCTAGGTTTTTTTCGGGGAACGATAATAATTTCATTCCAGAAAGCCCGCATCCATCAAACATGACTTTAGATGTTAACTTTGCAAAAGTTGAATACGCGAGACCTAGTTGTTAATAATAAGCCCCTCACTTCTGTGAAGGGCTTATTATTGAAAATCTCCTCTTATTTTCTAATAAGAGGAGATTTTCAAGGAGTTTATTCACGAAAAAGTGAAATGTACAATTATGAACAGCAAGCAATAAAGTATTACAAAAAAAATACTGTCATTGAAACTGTCGAATAATTTTCAGAAGATTAACGACCTACAAGCTACGGCTTATCTCAAATTGATAAATAAAAAGAAAAATGTTAAGACGTCTTATATTTTTTAGCAATTTTTCGCTCGAAATATGAAACTTGCTTATCATTGAAAACGCTGACGAGTCTGATCTCTGGCATTTCCTGAGGATGAGAAGCGAATACGTGTCGATAAGCAAATTTGATATATTGGGCGGAAGATAATCATAAAGTATTAAGAAAGACTTCATCACGTGATATAGAATGACACAGGTAACATCCTAATCTGTACTATAATATAGGAAAGATGTTACCAAAGGAAAAGGTTAGTATTAGACATTGTATCCGTCGGAAATGGCGCTTAAGTCAAGCATCGAAGTAGCGCCTCTTCGTAAATTGTCTAATCTAAATATAAAATAAACATTAGATACATTAATAAAAGTCATAATAAAATCTTATAAAGTCTCCAAATTAAGTGCACTTTCAATAGTTTTTAAAGTTAAAATTGCACCTTCCAATCGTTTGCGACGTAAATATTTAGAGTTAGGATTACATTTTCCAAATCTGTTTCTTTGGTTTCTTCTTGCTTGCTCTACACTAAGCAGAATTATAATGAGTCAAAAAGGTTATGCAAAGTAGCATAACTTTTTTGACTAATGTTTAATGATTTGCGAATTTTGTGCCCTCTTTGAATGGAACCCAGGGCACGTGCACTACCTGCCCCATCCTAGTTACGCCACTGATATGTGTAGACACATTTGTATCCTATTTATTTGAGAAACTTGTGATGCAATGACACCCTTTTAAATGGTAGTAATGTTAAAGAAGAAAGTGCAAATAGAGAAATTTAAACTGAAATGTGTGAAAAGAAAACCTAGAAAAAATTAAGAATATAAAGTAGCAGTTACAATATGTAAAGCAAGAAATTAATTATTTTTCAGTCTATATTCTATATTTTTCTCTATATATTTGAGTATATGTACAACTAATAATACATTCATAGATAGAAGTGACGATCTGCATTATGGATACCCCATTTATCATCTTTTCCTTTATGTATAAGCATTTGTTTAAAACAATGGAAGATGTTACGTTACATACTTTCTTAATAAACACTTTTACGTTAAGTTTTATTTTGTTATCTCATACAAAATCGAAAAATAAACATACGTTTTGTCCAATTTTCAATCCAATTTTTGTAAAAAAAAACTAACTTAATAAAGAAATATTAACAAAGTAAAAATGATTTAATGCTCATTTCTGTAAATTCTTAATTTATCATCTTCATCCACTCATGTACGCTATTATTTTTTCGATTTAGTGCGATTCGGTAATGTTAAAGCTTACGAATAGTTAAAAAACCTAACACTGAAATTTTTGTTTCAGTTACTTACTTAAACTTCAAAAACGACATTTTTTGAAGATTTACGTCGATCATCTGTTTGTCAATACGTTTAATCTCTTCTTTAAATGACTTAACACACTCATCGCAACCGCGTATGCCTGCAAGTCTAGTGCGCCTTATAAACAAGGAGAGTCCATTGTGCCGTGACAGTCGACAACAACCTTCGCGGACTGAGCACGCGGTATGGCTTACTTGTCGCAGTCATGACTGACTGACGCGCGTGAAATACAACGTACCTGTTTAAAAAACAATCTAAATGTTAAATAAAATACCGATTAAAAATATAGGTCAAAAATAAATCAATCTGTACATTTCGCTGTGATTCCAGTGGCATTTCGAACTTTGAAAATCGCGCGTATTTTTATTTTTTCAAATTGTCCGAACTGTTGCAGTGAAAATGGGTTTGAAGACCGAAGATGACAAAAGACCCAGCAAGCTGGCGATTATGGACGACATGTCAGATGATAAGCCACGTAAGTTTTGTTTTAGTATTTTTTGTTCGGATTTAAACATCATATTTAATATTTTTATTTTGTAATAGTTTCAACATTCTATTGCGACAGATTATATTTTCTAATAAGTCCTTTTACACAGAAGACGTTACAATATCCGAAACAGTTAATAATTACATAAAATTGTATTCATGTACTCAAGGCAAACTAATTTATTCGCAAAACGTGACGTTGTATTATAAAAAATAAAGATTTCTCAAAAAAAATCGCAACATTAAAGCTAGGAAAAAAAGGATTGAAACTTCAAGTCACAAATATTACGAGTACTTAGGTAATCAAGATAATTATTTAACTAAATTGCTGTCGCCGAATGTCAATGTCGTAACAACCTTGACTTTGTTTTAACTTTAGTTCTTTCGCAGATCTGCAGTATTCGCTCGAAAAAAAATTTGTAGCACGACATCTATAAATAATTTTATTAAATTAATACCAAAAGGTATGATACGATATGACATTGACTGGCCGGTCAGGTCAATTTAGGAAACGAATTTTTCTAAATTGGATTGGAGCCTGGGTGTTACTGGGAACTCCCCCAGAGTTCGCGTTGTGTGGTACCCATAGTATAAGCTTACTGCTTAGTTTGGGGTCACACAATCTGTGTAATTGTCTGGAGCGTTATTATTATTATTATTATTATTGCATAAATGAAACGATTGTACTACACACATACAAAAAACTATGTGGAAAACGAAATCACTCTGCAGTAGGTATTGCAAAATGTAAACTATTTACTTATTTCATATGTCATATCAAAATAATTCCATAATGGTTCACATAACGAGCACCTATGAATGTTATTTACGTTCCCAAGGTCGGACAATGCGAAATGGATGGCCAACAATAACTATACTTACCAACAACAACTGACGTTGCGTGAGAAATTGCTACAAAACAGGAATGTCTGTTTTCTTTCTAATATTTTCTGATATGACTAGGCTATAACTTAATTGATTTCTAATATAATATTTCCAATGCCCAATCTATATTATTTAATAAAGAAAAAACGCAGTGCTCACCTATTTTCTTTTTAAAGAAAATTGAATACTATCTCTGCTCTGTTCACATTAATAGGAAATGTGAATATATCTAACACTGCCAAAATGGCCATCCACAGTGCGGTGTCGGTGCCAACTTTATTGTACAGTAGGGAGGCCTGGATATGGCCGAAATTGAGTGAAAATATAATGAATGCAGTAGAAATGCGATCTCTTAGAAATATGTGCGGTGTCATGACAGGGTTGCACGACAGTGTTATTATAAAAATTAAGAAAGGAATGCTAAGATGGTTCGGGTAGATAGAAAGAATGAGTGATGAAAGACTGACGAAGAAAATCTACAGAGTGAAAGCTAGTGGTAAAAGAAGCCAAGGAAGACTAAGTCTGACTTATGTAGATCAAATAGCCAGGGTGTTAGCCGACAGAAGTGTCAAAAGGACTCGCATACCTAGACCAAAATGTGTGAGGAGAATGATGAGATTTGAAGAAGCGAAAGAAGTATGTAAAGACCGCGGCGCTTGGCGCTCCGTCCCCGACTACCCCGATGGAGATACAGCGTGAAGATGATGTATGTAGATACTATCAACCAGTCTAATTAGATCTAATTATTAAATAAATAAATTGTCTTATTAATTTTTCTAATTAAACATTGGCTTGCATTCGCAAGTTGAGGAACCTGCAACAACGATAATATTTGAAATTAGGACATCATAATTTTAATTCTCTACTTATAAATATGCGCTACGATATGAAACAGAAAATAAATTGAAGTGAAAACAGTAAAAATACTTGCTTCTGTCCTGGCCTGGAGAAAAAGAAAAATATACAATATTATTTCAGCTGCTTCAAGTGACTCAGGTGTCAGACAAGGGATACGTCTTAGAATAATGACATTAGGATAGAAGCCGGACTTAATTTGCAAAAAATAAAATAATTCATTCTATTTTTCCTACGGCATTGTTAAGACCCATAAGAATAAATAAAATAAACTATTAGAATTAACTGTTGTGTCTGAAAGGGATGCATAATAATTATTTGTTTCGTGATAGTACAGGCGAGGTATAGGGTGTCTGTTCTCTTGTTTCTTTCAAAAACTTCGTAACACGTTTTAGTAGTGTTAACGTCAAAATAATAAATGATAATATTATTTGTTTCACTCATTCGCATAAATAGCCTTAAGTATTACTAGTTAGTTGAGTTAGTAATACGTCTAATTGACTTTTTAACCCAGCTTCTAAGCCAGCTTTTATCATTATTTTATGGGATTCGTATTGTAAGGAACTCGTATAGATAATGAATTAAAACAACCTATATCAATAATATAGTTCCTTTGACATCTGTAAGTCTAAAAAAATAAGTACAAATAAAATAAAACAAAATCATATGGCCAAACGGTGCACTATGTATTTAAATTTAATTTACTTCGTTTGCGGATCTTATTAGTCATGTACTAATAATTATTTTGAATAAGTTTATTCAAATGTTTCTATTACATTTGAAGATTTGAGGTGTTTATTGTTAATCTAATCTAAACGAAAGGTATATTACACACGAATTAAGTATTTTTAACAATTTTCAGCCAGTTGACTGGAAACAAGTGTATAAAAAAATATATCGAAAATATTTTGACCTTTATGTAATATTTAGGGGTCAATAAAGGTTAACGACCCGCAGATCGTTTTCCACGATTTTATTGTATGCATGGTACACGCACAAGGCTATTTTAAAGCATAATTATGTTTTTCTTTATAAAAATGGAAAAACTAATAGTGATTTATAATTATAATCTAGATTCGCCGGCGAAAGGCAGTTATAAAATCGATTGCGATGTGAAATGATTACGTACTTACTTAATGTAATAGATACATGTATATTCTTATTGAAAATCTTTGCCAACAATTATAACAGAGATAAACAACAATTACTAAAATTCCTCATTCTCCGGTTTAGTACCTAATATCAAATCAGTAGCTAACTAACAAGTCATTGCTTGTATTTTTACCAGCTAATAGAATAATATTAATTTTTCGGTCAATATTTTTTTCTCATGAATCAATTTTGTCAATAGACAACGTATTAGTCATAATTTTTTTTTAGCGAAAACCACTTATGGCAAAAGCAAAAAAATTAACACGAGGCAAATGTTATACATGAGTTTAAAGTTATTAGTATGAGGCAATATAATATGTGCCATTACTGAATTTTTTGATTTCCTTTTCTAAGTTTAAGCTTAAGAATAATAAATATACTTTATTTATTATTCTTATAATATATTTTACTTATTATTCTCATGACTAGCTAGGGTTACTATTATAATTCATATCTTTTATCCAAGAGTAGTGCGTGAAGCGATTGAAATCAAGGCATACAAATTTTAATCGGGAAAACGGGTACAATTTATCGACGATGTGGAATTCTGTGATTCAACAAAACCTCGTGTTTCACATTCGGTTAAACGCGTGGACACTTTGAGCGTTGTGTGTAGGTATCCCGAAAACTGCTTACAAATATTGGGGGTAGATGACAAAACGTCTACCTCAGACATGGAGTGAAACTTGCTGTGACAGTTTACTTGCTGCGATGCAACCCGGTCGAAACGTCAAGCCAAAATAAAAGATAATCGCGTTTTTCCCGTTTTGGATATTTTATAACGCAAAGCGAAAGTTTAAAAGTTTGTAATTCATATCGCTGTTAGTACTGGACTTCAGTTCAGTAAATGTTAGTTGACGGAATAAATATCTCTCCAGTGACGTATGGACAGACGGACAAACAGACATGACGAAGCAACAAGGGTCCCATTTTAGCCAATTTGGCTACGGAACCTTAAATAATTAGATAATTTATGAAATAACGTCTTTAATAGTTCAATGTGAGGTCCTTTCGCGTATTGATAACTAGAATCAGTTTAGGTACATTTCACTAATCTTTTTTATAAAAATTTGCTGTTACGTGCAACTTCGTTAGTAGTCTTTTATTTACTAAATGAATTAATTCATAAACTTTCGCGGGCGTATGCAATTAAAACATCAAATTTTCATCACAATAAGATGAATGCTGATGAATGATGAATGGTTAAGAAAAGCATAGAGGACAAACGTACAAAGAAACATTCACGTTTGTATATAAGAAGAAGAAGTGTGTGTGTGTGTTACCTGTATGAAGTATCAGTCAATATAATATTATGTAGTATACGAGTATATCTATACACATAAATAAATTTAAAGTGTCCGTCTGTGATTTCGTAATAAAAACTAAACCCTAATAATATTTGCACGTAACCAAAACCCAAACACGCTCTATTTAAATTTTTGTCTGTCTATCAGTTAATTTGTCCGGTCTAATCTCCGAAACGGCTGAACCGATTTTCACGGGACTTTCGTTGGCAGGTAGACTTTTCAGAAATTAATCTAGGTTGCTTTTTATACCAGATAAATACCAAATTTAACGCTCGTGAAACAGTGAGGCAGTCTATTAAACTATGCTATTTATAAAACAGAACAGTAATAATAATAATAATATAATCAGACATTTCACACAACGCCATCTAGTCCCAAAGTAAGCAGCATAGCGCTTGTGTTATGGGTACTAGACAACTGATATACTACTTATATACTTTTCTTTTGTAAATAAATACATTTTATACATAAACACCCAGACTCGGGGCGGGAATCGAACCCGCAACCGCCGTTTACTTTCCGACGCGCTTAGCCGTTACAGTGTCTGTACCACGAACTAAGTATCACAATAGCACGGACCATTTCGTTTAAGAGTAGGTTTCTTGTTGATTTTTTCTTTGAACGAGTTTCTAGATTTTTACTAATGTGCGTGACTGCTGTGCGGGAAAAGCTGCAGTACAACGATACACAGCCGAACATGACATACCTTGTATTTTTGTTTTTGTGAATGCTAGCAGTCAAAACACTTGAGATTTACGAATATTTTGCAAATAATTATTTCATAACTGACTCATAAGCTGACACGAATTACACTGACAGTGCGAGGTCGCTTTTTACTCGTGGTTACGCTCAATGAGATAGAAAGAGATGAGAAAATTCGTTTGGCACACGGTGGTTGGAGCGGCAACTTATTATGGCTCCGTCCATTAAATTTCTCGGTCCGAGATCTATACACTCACGACATTTTTAAAAATTTTATGGGTTAGGCTTATTATGCTTATATGAAAATAAAACTAATATTTTTAGACTTATTGTTTGTGCTTAAAAAATCACTGGATTTAATTTGATTTGAACACAGATTACATTGTTGGATATAGGGTTCTCTCTGAGAGGGGTCCAATTAGGTACTTCGGGTAGGTATATATCATTACGCTATCTTTATAATAGAAAAGGGGAAGTGGCATCGAATCCTGAAATTATAAGACTAATATGATATAAATATCATAACTTCACGCTGTATCCCCAACGGGGTAGTCAGAGAGGACGGAGCGCCAGGAGTCGCGGTCCTTACACACCTCTTTCGCTTCCTCAAATCTCATCATTCTCCTCACACACTTTCGCCTAGGTATGCGAGTGCTTTTGACATTTCCGTCTGCTAACACTCTGGCTATTTGATCTTCATAAGTCAGCCTTGGTCTTCCTTGGCTTCTTTTACCACTCACTTTCGCTCTGTATATTTTCTTCGTCAGTCTTTCATCACTCATTCTTTCCATGTGCCCGAACCATCTAAGCATTCCTTTCTTCATTTTTACAATAACACTGTTGTGCAACCCTGTCATACTGCGTATCTCATCATTGCTTATCCTGTCCGCAAGCGTGACACCGCACATATTTCTGAGAGACCGCATCTCCACAGCATTTATCATACTTTCACTCGATTTCGGGCATATCCATGCCTCGCTGCCGTACAACAAAGTCGGCACCAACACCGCATTGTGGATGGCCATTTTAGCAGTGTTAGATATATTCACACTACCCACTAATGCGGACAGAGCACCGTTCACTTTATTGCCAGCTGCTACCCGTCTCTCCACATCCAACTCACATCTTCCATCCCTCGAAAACGCACTCCCCAGGTACACAATTTCATTCACCTGTTCTAGACATTTTCCATTTACACTAATCACACATTTCGTTTGTTCCGCTTCTCTTTCAAATACCAGAACCTTAGTTTTGTTCACATTCATTTTCAATCCTTTTACTTCACAATCTTCTTTCATGCACGTGACTAGTGTCTGCAACTCTGCTTCTGATGGTGCTATTAGCACAGCATCGTCAGCGTACAATAGGCAGTTTACCACTGTGTCACCACATCCCATACCACTCATATTACCTTTCAATCTCTGGAGGCAACTGTCCAAATACAGCACGAATAGCCAGGCAGACATCACGCAGCCCTGTCTGACACCAGAACAGACTTCAAACCAGGGCGACATGTCACCGTCTATCCTTACACAGGCTCTGTGGTCTCGATATAATGACCTCACAGCCTGCAGTAAGGAGCCCTCCACGCCATATTCAGGCAGAAGACTCCACAATTTCTTCCGCACTACTCTATCGAATGCTTTCTCTAGATCCACGAAAGCGCAGAAAACTTTCTGACCTAAAGCCAGAAACCTTCCCACGATAACGCGAAGCGAGAAAATCTGATCCATACAACCCCTACCGTTCCTGAATCCACCTTGCGCCTCCCACAAATATCTTTCTGAAACACCTTTCATACGTTCAGTCAATACTTTAGTATAGACTTTACTCGCTAAGCTGACCAAGCTGATGGCCCTATAGCACGCACAGTCTAGGTAGGAACCTTTCCCTTTATATAGAGGTACTATGACTGCCGTGCGCCAGTCCTCTGGAACCTCCCCCTTCTGCCAACAAAGGTTGCAGAGTGCACAGAAGGCATCCCAGACCCTAGGACCACCATACTTGATCATCTCAGCAGTCACCTCATCAATTCCCGCAGCCTTTCCACATTTCAAACTTCTTATCACTTTCTCAATCTCTTTCATACTAATGGCATCCTCCAGTCCCTGGCCCGAGTGTGGCAATTCATTAGAATCGCTCTCAGTATCAGAGACGGAGTCGCCACTCTCATACAGTTCTCCATAGTATTCACTCCATCGCTGCAGAACATCCTTTTTATTTGTAAGCAGGTTGTTTTCTTTCGAACGCACTTTATTCATTCTGCAAGGTGCCGGACCACTTCGGATCTTACGTACTTCTTTCCAAAATAATTTGGAATTTTCCTCGAAGTTGTCCGACATCTTGTTTTCATCTAACACCCTACACCTTTCACGCTTCTCTTTCACTAGTGCCTTCGTTTCTGCTTTCTGCAGCTTATACCTGTCTTTCATCAAATTTTTCATACCACAGTCATTAGTAGCAAGGTAGTCTCGCCATGCTTTCTTTTTCTTATACACAGCCACTTTCACCTCATCATCCCACCACACATCACGCTTTTTGCCGTTCCCAATCTTATTCATTCCACACACTTCTTTCGCAGCCTCAACCATACTATCTCTAAGGTTCTGCCAGCATTCTTCAACATCCTCGCTCAACACTTTCAATCTATCATCAAGCTTACTGGATAATACCCTTTCATATTCATTCCTGGTGGTCGCATCCTGCAGTTTCCAGCTTTTAATGCGGCTAACCGCTGCAGGTTTGGACACTACGCGATGTCGCCATGCTGCGAACAGACCCCTTATTCTGGATATCACCAGAAAGTGGTCCGTCCCGAGATCGGCTCCTCTATACCTGATATAAATATGATTTTAAAATTTTTGTTTGTAAGCAGTTTACGAAATTGGAGTTATAGTAAAAAGTTGCTTGCTATAATTATAAAGATTATATGGAAATACACACAAAAAAATATTAATCTAGTTAAAAATCCCATTATACTATAAATGTACTTGTGTATTTATAGCAGTGAAACTGTTGACATTTTTAGACCCGTCTCTCTGACATTGAATTTGTCTTGTTTATTTATTACTGATTCTTAAAATAGGTTCATATTGTCACTTCATTCATGAGACATGGTGTCACGTGCGTTCGAATTACGAAATTCAATTACCAGTCAACTTTATCGATATATCGATATTAACAATCGATTCGATAAAGGCTCTTGTGAAATGTCTCTTGTATTCGTAACGTTCGGTTATTTTCGATACATGAAAATGCATGTCAAGGATTTAATGTTGCACGTGAAAATATCGGCGTTTGCAAATTAACTTCGTGCTATTTTTACAAGGCGAAGTAATACCTAGCAAATAAGTAGATAAGTATTCTAAAGCCCGTATAGACAAATTTTGAACATGTTCATGTAAATAGAATATATACGGTACGTATAAACTTTCTATCTTCTACTTTTGCTTCTGCTCTGGTCTGGCAAAGAAAGAAAGTTATAGACAATAACTACTTAACGTCCTGCACAGATCGTAATAGTAGGCCAAGGGCTAAGTCTGGTAAGGGCAAGCCTTATGGCTTATAGGGTACCTGTACAGGCTATGTGCTTATAATAATTATATATTATATAAATAATCTGTCACTGTTGTTAGACTACTCTGTGGAGGTCCATAATCTGTTAAACTTCAATTTGCTCAGGCGCACTTACTCCTCCTTTCTTTATGTTTCTCCACAATAACAGCTCCACTTGGACTACCTAATGGAATGAATTTACACATAATAATGAGTAATTGCACCAAAAAATCATTACACTAATACCGACTATTAATAAGCTTTCGACCAATAAGAGAAACAAATTATTTATGAAACATTTTTGAAGTTACAGGACAGGAGTATGAAGTTTAATTTTTGGTAAAGAAAATCATTTCAAAAAAGTACTGATTGTGAATAGATTTACGTACAATTAGACAATAGTATTAACTATACCAAAATACCTAGGCGAAAATGTGTGAGGAGAATGACGAGATTTGAGGAAGTGAAAGAGATGTGTAAAGACCGCGACTCCTGGCGCTCCGTCCTCTCTGACTACCTCGTTAAGGATACGTTAAGGATAGCGTGAAGATATGTATAAATGTATGTGTACCAAAATCTACGCAGTAGGTTTTTCTTCATTTTTTTTCATAAGCTGAACTTTTTTTGTTGTTTTCATTCGCAGTTGTGTGACTGTTCAATGTATTTTTTCGTTCGCTTCGTGATGGTTTTTTTCACAGACTATACATTACACTATTTGGGTGATTTGTCTGTAATATTTGGCGTGGATAAATATGTCTAAAAGGAACGCCAGTGTTTCAGTAATTATGAAAAAATGGAATTTGTCGACCTAGTCGTATCGTTTTTTCATGTTGGTATTGAAAATAAAAAGACCAACGCAGTGAGCATCAGGTGGAAAAACGAGCAGTGGCATGACATTGCGCTTCAATTTAAAACAAACTCAATTAGGTACTTATCCAGGCGACTAGACAGTTCTGACACTTACAGTTCTTAACCGTTCAACGAGGTAAACGAATAAAATGGGAAGTTCAAAATTTAAACCGAGTTCAGCCTTAACTGCGTTCTGTTAGTGTAGGTGAAATGAATTTCAGCCCTTGAACCGACTTTAATGACTAAACTCGGGTTCAAGTGAAATGATCGCGTTCACTTTCGGTCAGTGAAATTGCGCCTAAGCCTCTTTTTTTAATCTGTAATTTAAAAAAATGTGATTAAAACAATTAGCGATTTACGATCAAAAGCGGAAGTTGTCAAGATTTCAAAATGTAGTTTTGTTGTTCGTCGATGCTCTATCCATTAGAAACTATTACTTATTCTGTGGCTCACTCCACTTTCAATGGGAAATGTGACGTTATGTGTGAATATTTAGGTCTTGGAAGTTTAGAAGTTTTGGAAGTAAAATTAGAATCGACTTCATTTGTAATTCATTGAGATTTCCATAAAATCGCCATTATAGTAAAAATCAACATTTTTGAACTAAAATTTAAAATCTTTTATTTCTAACGTTAATAAAAAGTTAAAAAAATTGATACGAATTAATTCTCATAATCACAGATCCAACTTTGGTAACCAAATTATAAACTTAATTATAAATACATTTAATAGTAATAATGCGGTTACTCATCAATCTAGTGTCTATATGTAGTTATTAGATATAAGTACCTACTCATAAATACAGACCTGTGAACAGTCACAAATTATTTTTTTTGGTAAGTAGGTAGGTACATAATTAAATTATTATAACAAGATTTCGACAAGCGTATCTTGAGTCTCGACCCTTATCTAACTTGCAGTCAGCAAGCGATAGCCAAATATCGCGCGATATCTGCTTTCAAACCGAGAATTCGTATAATGTAATTTATATAATGGTGTCATATCTACCGCGAAAAATACATTTTCTGTCATGGCGCCATAGACACGCAATCGTCATACATGATATAAATTTCTTGTTACAATTAGTCACCGGTCGCGCAATGATCGCGTAGCTATCGCTGTTTGCAAACTTTTAAGTAATAACCCCGCCGCCGCCAAAGTCTATTTGAAAAAGTTTGGGGATTAGAAGATACGAGACATCCTGTTAATCGAACCTTAGTGATATTATATCTTAATTTTTTATTTTACATACATATATAGATTTATTAGTATAACATATATTATTTAAGTGCTTTACTTTCAACGTTCGGTATATGAATCATCACAGTTAATAAATCAGGGTTAAACTGGTAGGTAAGGTGAAAGTGATATAACTCGGTTGCAGAAATTGCAGCCGCAATAGCATAAATCGTTCGAAGTCAAGTGTAATAATTGCTAGTAATATTTTCGTAACATTATAATATTACGTCTATGCGCGTCTATTATGTTACATATCGTAATCGATAATATACTTTATATTTAGAAACAAAACGAGTAATATTGAAGATTAGTATTACAACAGATGTCTTTTGACATAAGTATAGTGCATTTGAAATATACTTAATACTTATAACTTTTTAAACGGCGATTTTCAGGAAGTCTATTATTTAAGATAATATTTAGTTTTAAGTTTGTAAATGTTAACGTTTAGATATAGGTATTAGGTAGGTACCTACAACTTTGTAACTATTACTATCGTATCTTACTGTTAGTAAGTTTATCACAGATATTGTATCTGTGATTGTGAATTTAAGATTATGATAAATGATAATATACATATGTATGTTGAAGCTGTATCGCTAACAAGTTAGACAGAGTGAACATAACCCCAAGCATCGCGGTCGCCACAGACTTCTGTCACCTTCCTTGCTCACTTTTGCTTTGTTTCAAGTTAAATTTCAGAGAGATAGAAGTATTAATTAATTTATAAAAAATGTCAGGGTGTCTGTTGGTTAGTGCGTGAGGGTGGGAAGTACACGAACTTCATCAAAGAATTATTACAAAGAACTACTGTTATGAGTTTCATAACAAGCTTACATTCATTCAAATTAATCAACCAGAAAATTAATTAAGATTGGATCCTTGATATCGATTTCAAACTATGTTGATTGTTTATTATTGTTAAACATAATAAGTATAAACACCTTCGCGCTATTTACGATTCGGACTTCAGATCACCTACATTTTTCGGGCTCAGAAGTGGTAATGCGAAAGACGCATCACGTTTATCATCGTTGTAAATTTATTATATTACATACATATATGTTTCCATTATGTAGACATATTTTATATGTAATAATTGTTCTAACACCTAGTATTTATCGTTGCTAGTTCTGATTTCTCTTTATCATTGTAAAACTATTGTTAAAATAATTTTCTTTCTTTGACCTCGCAGTGCTGTCAAAGAGCTACGTTGATAAATGTATGAATATGGAGGTAAATATTGTAAAGCCGGCTCAGTCGTGATATACTAGACTAGACTGCCAATTTCAAGTTTAAACACAGTGATAACTCGATGGAATGGAATACATTTACAAATTAATAAGACCTCTGCTGTGCATTGTGCTTGTTATGCAGGCTATGCATAATATGAATGCAGAAAATACCAATTTTTTTTTGTTGAATAAAGACCATAATTTTGATAAACTAATCTGATGCAATTATTTGTTGCCGAACAGTAATGTAATTATAATGAAAGTATCTTGGCCTAGGGATAGATAGAGTCGATATAGAGACAGCCCTGTAGCCCGGGCTAGGGAATAAACCTACGATGCTCCCAACCTGTCGTAATAGGCGACTGGGGCCTAATGGGGTCGATTTCTCCCCCCCAGGAGGCTAGGTTTCTGTGCCCAGATTTCTCCCACGTTACCAAAAAGGCGTATGCAGAAACGCAGAGCAAACACAACGCACAATTCAGGGCAGAGCAAGTTTTTTTAAAAGGTTTTTGTACAAAATGCATTACTATGTAATGTATATGACGTAGGCATGTAGTCACACGGGCCCGTGCGACGCAGGCACTAAGTGAAAACAGTCTGCACTGAATCTGAATTGTGTCGTCTATCGGCCCGGATCTCCATATATGCCCAGCCCAAGCTTACTGTGCGGTGGATTAATGGATTAATGTCTACATTGCTAATATCAGCGTGCATGACTGTTCAAAAATCATTCAATCCATATATGTCTACGAGAATTGTAAAATTAGTGTATCTGAAAAGATAAGTTTGTGTTATACCGATTCATGTTGGAAGTACAATATATACATATAAGTGAAATCGATGAACTGCGTAACGTAACACGAAATGCTATCTATATCTTTTCTTTGATCAATCGATATGTGCAGTGATACTAATCGAATATGTAAGAAACCGAAGATTAAGAGTACGAGTATTTTATCATTATTGTCATATATTTCAGTGTAACTATAAACATTTTTATGTCAATCAATCAAAAATCAGATGAATTTAAGTACCAACGTCATTGATAAAATTTGAATGACATGTTTCGATGTAGTTAGATGGCTTTGATCGGTCAATTTAAATGTAACAAATCTAGACGCAGTGAGTAGTATTGATGTATTTTGATGTGGACTGTTGAATGATGTTTGAATTAATGATTTACGATACCAGAATAATTTCGCTATAGCAAAATACTCATACATCTTTATTTCTACTGCAAATTACTCAAATAGGTACTAATTTTAAATGGACACATTAAAATTATGTCTGGATTTGTAATAATCTTTAAACTATTATATTTACATTAAAGACTGCTCTGTTCTACATCATTGTTTTCAATGTTACCGACAGATTGATATCCAACGAGATATAAACTCTCCTACGGAATTCCTAAGTCATTTTTCATATCGCACTTTTAGTGATGTGATCATGTGATTTTAGAAAATTAATTTTATAAGTACATATTTCATAAAATATAAGTATTTATCACATGTCATAAGTATTGTATACCACAGAGGAATATTTTTGTTTGAGTATATGAGATTCGAAATTATGCTTGACAACTATTAAACAGTAATGTACCTACACCCGTACCCCTGTACCCTGTGTCTTCAACCACGTTAAATTTGGTATTTTTCCGAAATAAAAAGTAGCCCAGATTTTTTAAAAAGTTTTTATCATTATTTTTTAAACAGTCCTCTACCTGCTAATAAAAGTTCCGTTAAAATCGGTTCAGCCGTTTCGGAGATTAGCCCGCATAAACAATCAGACAGACAACAATTTAAAATAATGAATAGGGTTTGGTAATCTATTGTGTAAATAACTATATGTGTGAGCTTTGTATTATCTTGTAAACACAGACAAAAATTTCACTTTTATTGATGTATTTATAGATTTTATGTATATTCTGTGCAAAATGAGTAAAATCCCAATTATGGACTATAAATAACGTTACTTGAGGCAAATCAGCAATCATACATAAAGATTAGCTCATTATCATGAACCAGGTGTCGATGGTAAACCTTGGTTCACTTTTGCATTTTCCTCGTTTTTAATCAAGTAAATTCCCTTATTTTTGCATTATATTTATGAGATTATAAAATTAGTTTCTTACTAAGTATATTATGTTAAAATACATATCCAATATATTTGCTTGAATCCTGTATATTACGAAGAAGTTCATTTGTTTGTATGCTGGTCTGAGAGAACAACGAAAAAATATATGCTATAAGATTTTAGCATCGGAAACCGTACATACATATGTACGAGTTGCTTTTTTATTTTTAAAATTAAGGGTCAGTTCACATGCATTTTAAATCGATTTCAATTTCCGCTGTTTGTTGATCTAAGAATAAGTGTATTTTATTCTTTTTGTGATTTCTTACCTTGACACAGAAATTTAACTGCAGATCGGCATATTTTTGTAAGAGAGTGAAGGAGTTGCGGTTCTTTTTTCTTTTCAGTGTGTGTGTGTGTGTGTGTGTGTGTGTGTGTGTGTGTGTGTGTGTGTGTGTGTGTGTATGTACGTTTCTCCCTAAGGAGGGAAGGTAAAGAGCATTTTAGCCCATATGGCCATGCCTTCAGTAATAAATACATAAATTCTTCATGTTATTTCATTAAAATGTAGACGCAATACATTTTAATGTCTCTTGGAGTTTCTGGCGACAAATATATTGAGGCAGTCTTTCTAGTAGGTTCCACTGAGGCGGACTAGGCCACTATAAAAGTCTCAACGTCACGTTACTAAATTAGCACTTATTTCAACAATTCCACATAATCCATAACAACGTAGACATTTTGCGACGGAAAACTACGCCAATTTTGCATCACAACATCCACTAGAAACAAGATGCGAATAATTAAAATAAATACCTAACCGCTCCCCATAAAATTCCGCCAAAAACTTTCGTTTCAGTGTTCCGTTCCAAATTTGAAAAAAAAAGGAAACACAATCAACTAAAAGTCGAGTTTTGACTTCATGCCATTTATGCACGATTTTAGCGTCCTGGACAGATTTTTTGTGGTGATCATAAAAAGTCGGGAATCAAAAATGTTAGATAACTTTTTTTAATTTTTTTGAAAATAAGTGTAAATTGTAAAGTGTAAATTGCTGTCTCCCCATTTCATCTCCAAAAGTAAAAAAATGTAGTATGTTGCTAACAATATGTAAATTAACGGAAATTTTTTTATTAGAAATACATTAAACTGGATATGTAGATATATTTTTTTCACACAAAAAGCTCTACGATGACCTTTGCAAATGACAGTACGGAACTCTAATCGCTTAACAATTTTGTACTACCAGTTTTTGTAGGAAATAGACGTGTGACAAATACCTTAACGTATTGTAGCATTGTTGCATAATTAACAGTTAAGTTTGTAATTAGTGATTCTTTGATACAGTCCAGTTTTTGTCCAACGTGAAATGAAAGAATTGCCTTTTAAAACGACAAAAACAAATAAATAAAAAAATTCAAAAAACAGTTTCGAGTTCAATTCGCGCAGAGAGGATTCAGTGCGATATTTACAAAATGGTTTTATAAACTTGATTTATTATTTGCAATTATTATCAAATATTTTTGTTTCTAAATGTACATATCAGGTTCAGGTTATGTTATTTTTGAAAATTTAATACAATAAGTAGCCAGGGTCCAAGGGTTCCCTTATATTTAAATAGTTGTTGGAGCGGTTTTTATATTACGCAATATAATTATTCTTTTAAATTTATGGATAACAAAAACGAAAAAATAATTTCATTCACAAATATTTCAAGCTTTTGTTTTATAAGTACTTTTAAGAGTTATCCATAAAATATTTAGGACCAAAGCCTTTTGTATAAATTTCATATTTCTTTGAAAATAAAAGTAGGTAATGTATTCCTGTATTCTCTTAAATGGGGTTATTTAAGTTAAGAGTTCAAGAATTCGATTAAATTTAGGTTTCGCAAGTCATCAAAAACAACTAAACGTATTAAATTTGGATAAAGACTACAAGAAATAAGTATTTCATGGATTAATGCATTTTTACAATCTTGTCTCATTCATAAAATAAATAGCACGCAATATGAGCAATACTTTATGACCCGTTTTAGTAACTCTATATCCTTCCGCAAATGAAGTTAAGGTATTTATGGTCCCTAATTTCCGATCTCTGTTTATAACACATTGTACCGGTATTTATATAAAACAAGCCATGCTCAGCCATGCGTTGTTTTTGCTCAGTAGGTACCTATTACATTATTATTCGTGAATTATGGTCTTGAGTTCATACAAAAATGCGTTAGAAAAAAATATTTTCAGTTTTTCCCCAATTTTCCGGGCAACTTTTCCAATTGTTCTTTGCATACACAAAACTTACTCGGACTATAAAGAACATGTGAGAAAAATCTTAATTGGAAGAATGACAACAATAAAATTGATGTGCGGAAATGTACCTTTTTTGTAATATCTTTTTTATTTCTTTCTATAATATTGTTTCCATACATTCATTTTTTAAAGATTTTATCTTATAGAATTTCAAATATAATAAAAGAGTTGATGATTTTTTGACTTAGAAACCAGCGCATGTTTTATTTTTATTAAAATAAATACTAATATAAAATTGAAAAGTACTGTTGACTTAAGGAAAATTAGTACAGTCAAGTATGATTTAAAACAAAAACAAAAAAATAAAAATTTCGAAACTCCTACGCACACATACTCGTATATAATAGAAAGAGACAGAAATATCACTGAATCTATGTATAGCAGCCTTTCCCAAAGTGGGCGATAACGCCCCCTTGTGGGCGCTGCAGGCCTAAAGGGTAAGAGACCCAGAAAAAAAATGGGGGCGTTGTGTAGAGGCCTGGGGGGTGATTTGTAATTTCATTTAGCTAGGAGGCATCTTAGACAACGACTGCATGAGCTCTCGACTCAGTAGACAAAATAAGTTTGGGAACCAGTGATGTATAGGTTCATTAAACCTAATAGGGATGCGCGACGCGCGGGTCTCGCCCTACGTAACGCTTTTACCTTACGTGACGATTTCTACCAATTCAAAGCTCCCACAAGCCGTTTTATAGAACTTCTTTCCAAAAATTTGACATATCGGTTCAGCCGTTCTTAAGTTTTGCGCTTAGCAACTTACAACTTTTTGTTTTTATTTACATAGACAATCTAAATGTAATAGATTAAACTTATGAAAAAATTAAAATTTGCGTTATTACTATAAACTTCGTGCCACGGTGCTGGAGAGGCCTAGGAGAGGCGCTTTAGAGACACTATAAAAAAGCTGTCATCCACCGCTGGAGCACTGGTCAACGGAGAATACGTGGGCGGTCGTGTATATACAATCGCTAGCACAATTTTAAGGCGCTTTTTCAAATTCTGCAAGAGCAAAATCTTCTTCAAAATCTGAAGTCTAACCTAGGGTTGAGGTAGGGAAACCTGAAAATGTGGAAAATTTTTCGAGTAAAAGTTACCTGTTTTCCGTTAATAGTAATACAGTATAGTAAGTAAATAAAAATTGCAAATTTATCAATAATGTTTTTTCAGTCATTAGTATTTTAGTAAAACTTAGAAAATCTAATTTTTTTTAATATTTTTAATCTATCTAGTCGACATTCGATCACTTTGTCTTCTCAGTATCTCTGTAGGTTTCAGGACAGAATTTCGGTACTCCTTCATCAATCACTGACCTTAACTACGACTTAAGGAACATGCTGTATATCGGTACATATATAAAATTAGAAATGTTTTAAAACTCTTAAAAATCATGTCAGAAAAATCGTAAAAATTGAAATACGCTTTTATTAAGGCTTTTATGGTTTTATTCTTGATAGGTATGTTGTTTTCGAAACATTTTCTGCGACTTCAAATTGCATTTTATATAAAACATATATCTTCGACAAGGAATGTTGTTACTAACAAAAAACACGTTTATCTAAAACAGAATCTTTCATTTTATAGATCTTTAGTTTATATAAGTTAATTTTTACGAATTTACAATAGGTACATTATTTACTTTTACTTATCAAAAAATCGTAGTCACGTTTGCTTTTCACGGCTCTATATTACATAACTACGAAAGTAACATTGTGTAAGCCATGTGTAAGCAGATAAAAGTGATTGTATTTGCCTATTATTTTGCTATTTCATTGTAATTATGAATATTGGGTGCAAATATGGTGACCTGGTTTTTAATTCTTCCGGATGCTATTAGGAGATGAAATACATTTAGTTGAAACGCAATTTAGTCATGCTATTCATATACATTTCGTTTTTTTATTTTTAGCTATCAGTGCAGTCACAGGAAAGATTACGGGACTAAATGGATGAGGGCCTCGTATTCAGGAAATGAATGTCTGAGATTCACCCATAATTTTTCTTGATTACCTATGATTGAATTGTGCCAAGCGTCGCGGTCCTTACTCGTACATACTTCTTTCACTCCCTCAAATCTCATCATTCTCCTCACACATTTTCGCCTAGGTATGCGAGTGCTTTAGACATTTTTGACATTCATATCTATATTAGTTTTCAGATATTACACTTTTTTTTAAACTTTTAACTTTCCTATTGTAACGGCTCTAATAACGATAGCATGAGACTAGTCTATAAAACAGTACAATTTGCATCGAAATAGTTTCGGTGGTTTTTCATTGAAGCTCGAATAAACAATCACAAAAATTTTAAAAATGTTTGTTTTGGAATCAGACACGGTTGAAAAGCCTGTCCTAATACCTAATAATTTTTTCAATAATATCTTCAAAGACACGGCTCCGTTACAGTTTTAAAATACATAATATACATACATACATATCCTCACGCTGTATCCCTAACGGTGTAGTCAGAGACGACGGAGCGTCAAGCGTCAAGCGTCGTTTAGAGAGTATAGATTACATAAATTACGTTAAATAATGATATGTTTGTATTATATGTATAGAAATATGGAAAACGAACAGAGACAATAGTTGTCGTTATCAGAACAGTTAACTCTAAAAAGCTTTTTTAGAGTTAACTGTTCAACGATGTAATGTACAACATTTTTTAAAAATTTTCCTAAAGGAAAAATAAATTATTTGAATGTATAATTTTTATTATTCATATATTCATAGAACTTCACATCATCATCACATTAAATATTTGTCGAAGATGTAGTATTTCCGGATAAGATAATGAACGATAGATATCGAATAAAAAAAAATATAAATTTATTTGCCGTAATGTTAGAAATGGCTAAAGAACTTGAAACGAAAACGCTCAAATAAGAAAAACAATTTCTGACAGTTTTCTTTGTTTATTAGGTATTTAGTAATTATACTTTTAATACGTTTGTTCAAGTAATTTTGACTTGAGCAAATGTTTTTTTCATTCTATCTAGTCAATAAGATATATCAAGGAAACAAGGTAAACAGCCTCTGAAAATGTAGGTTCTGTCACATTAAACACGTCTGTAATAAACATTTATGAGTTCAATATTGTCTCTGTTTTAAGCTAAAGTCACATTACCACAGACTATAGCGGAGGGTTAAGCATATTATGCTACATACATTTAATGCTTCAAGAGTGTGCTCAATATGGTGACAGAGATAAAAAGTCTCTTTTACATAAACGAGGCGAAACAAAATTTATGAAATAACTCGCAACGACGACGCCGACATTATGTTGCAGTGTGCCGTCACCTTTATGTAGAGACAATTATCGTAACTTTGACAAATCAAGGATAACCACTTCTGTTAAAACTGCTTCAGTTATATCTAGGTACTGACGCATTCAATTTAATTTTCCGGCAGACACATTGTTTTAACGAATATAGGTATTATCAGCAATTCCAAGGTAAAGGGAACTATGCCCATACATCTATATCTTCGGTATTTCGCATATACAGATTACGATAGCACTCGTCTGTTACAATAATTCTTTAATTTGAAGTCGAAGTTCAGTAAAATTAGTCCTTTAGTAAAATAGGCTTTACTGGTTACTGGAGTTGCAAAGGATTTCTTAGATGAACTTCAGTTACACATATTTATTCAGACCTTCCTAATCTTTTCACTTGCATGGAACCTTAACGCGCAATCGCCTTTGTACTTTGAAACTTCCAAAAGCGCAAAAGATCGAAAATATAAACAAAAATGCCAATCCGACTTCTCCTGTTTCCAAAAAGCTCGCTATGTGTAAGTTCAATACTGCTAAATGTGGTGTCAAGTGTGATCAGCTGGCCCATGACAAAACAAAGTTAAATATATAGCAGGATGTATTTATTTGTTACCCAGCTTTATAGAATTATGAACTTATACTATGATAAGTGTAAATCAAGTTTTACTTTAACATTTTAGTTATACTCAAGACAAATTTTTTACTCTACTAAAATTTTACTCAAAAAGGACTAAGTATTTCGTTTTATGATGAAACAATCTGCAGTGATTCTATTGGGCCTCGATGCTCTGTTCATCCTTTTTTATGAATTATGATGCCTATATAATAAAAATGTATGTATGTATATTTCAGTCACAGTAAATTGTGTTCATGTACAATATTTTATTTTTAATTTGTACATTGTTTACTTGCACAATTGTTACAGAGAATTAATGAATTTTGTATTTATTTCCTTTAAAATTAACCTTACGATACAGCCTTGCAAAAATATTTCTCCTGGCATTTCGCAGATTGTTAAGGCCGCCATTTATATAAATAAAATTAAATATTTATGTTATAAAATCGTTCTTATCTGTAGTTATTGCATAGTTCGAATTACTGGTATAAGTGTATGTGTCCACTTGTACAAAATGCATTACTCTGTATTATATTAACTTTTATTTTTTTGCTCTCTAGATGAACCGGATTCTTATTTCAAGTTTTCAACCTATGCCATACATAACCAAGCAACCTATAGGTTCGCATAATTTTTATGCTAATTTTAGATATTATAGAGAATCAATAGGGAAATAAAAGAGAATATAAAATAAACTCTCCCGTCGCCTCGTCGGCGTCGGAACGAAAGATTGTATTCCTTCTAAATTAAGCGTCTCATGTTCGATCCGTCTGGTTACGTTAGATCACGTATATTTCTGAATATACATCTAGACTCTAGAGTCTAGGTTCCCAAACTTATTTTGTCTACTGAGTCGAGAGCTCATGGAGTCGTTGTCTAAGATGCCTCCTAGCTAAATGAAATTACAAATCACCCCCCAGGCCTCTACACAACGCCCCCATTTTTTTTCTGGGTCTCTTACCGCACCCCTTTAGGCCTGCAGTTATCGCCCACTTTGGGAATGGGTGCTCTAGAGGCTCACCATTAGTACCATTAGCAAAATCGCAATAGTAAGTGAAATATTATATGTAGTGATTTTTTATTCAAAAATGCTCGCGGATATCACGAACAGAAAGTAATATTTCAATATTTTTATTCTGTTAATATTATGTTTCAGTAACTGAGATAAAGCATATATAGCAGAAACAATAAAAGCAACACAATATGCGACAGTTACATACTATGTAATTTATATAAATTTTATTATCTGCTCGTGACATTTACACGTTATAAAGAAAATGTTGCTAATTGCATTATTTCAGTTGTAATAAAAATAGTGCAGTGATATTCCAAATCCGTTTCAATGCATTTGTCAAAAAGGCAAATGTGATTTAGTGTTTCACTTAATTAAATAAGTCATGATAAAACGAACTGGAACGAGAAAAGTACACATGCAATAACACCCTTATTGACCTAGAAAATGATCGAACTAAGAATTTATAGTTAAGAAGGCAGCATATATCAAATTTTTACGGTGAAAAATAGTTATTAATCGCAATACATAGTTCTTGATTCGAGACAAAGGAGACAATGTGATCGTTGGGGCATTGTTTGCACTAACACTACGAAGTATTGTAGATGACACCACGAGATTTTTTTACAGTGATTAACCTTAATAACTGGAAGAGATAAACTAAATACCTGTCTAAATGTCTTCATAACACCGCTTATCGCGATGTTACTTTTAATGCAATGTAATTATCTCTCGAGTAGAGTTCATTGTAGAGATACGTGTTGTCGTTAGCTACACGTGACTAGCCGAACTATAAATCATGGTTGTTACGAATTGTTTTACGTATGTGTGTTTATTATATGCTGATTTACGATAGAGTTGCCATCTCCAGATTTCAAAAAGAGGCATGTGTCATGTGCATACAATTTAGTTTAAAAATAGGACATAGAATAAAATTATTAAGCAGTAGTAAATAGATATTTGTGTAATGTCAATTGTGTAAATAGGGCCAATGAAAGTCCATGCACGATACACATATTATTGTTATTGTGTTAAAAGTGAGAAACAAGGTGCGATTTGGAGGTGTACTGAACATCTGTCCTGTCAGATTGTGAGATGACGTGTCGTTACATATAAATAGGTATAGGTAATAGAATTTTGGAAAGATACATCTTTTCGAGTTCTGCCTCATACACACAAAGTTCCGTTTATGTAAAGAATAATACGCAGAGCGTAAAACAATCGGTCACGAGGGTGTCGGGTCACCTCACGTACTCCGTACCAATCTGGAACTAACTAAGTGTTATTCTCTGCTGTGCCTCGTGGTTTCAACAGCGTTAAATTTGTTATTTGTAGATATGAAATCTAGCCCAGATTATTCTTTCACCCTGTAAATGAAAGTCTCGTCAAAATCGGTTCAGCCGTTTTGGAGATTAACCCGGTTAAACTAACAGACAGCTGAAATTGAAAAAAAAGTTTTTGGATTTTCTATACGTGCAAATAACCATTAAGTTTAAGAAAAAGCCTTTATTTCGAAATCACAGATAGACACTTCAATTTCATTTATATGTATAGATATTAGATATACATAGATGTACAAATCATAATATACTATATTTTACATTTAATTTTTAATATTATTTCTAGTTTTAGGTTACCAATTAACATTTATGTTCTAAAATATATAAAGATAATGGAAATCGGCTGTGACATTCAGACTAACAGACGGACAAGCAAACAGACAAACAAGGATAATATTTTTACCATGTTAGTTACGGAACACTAAAACCAATAAAATCAATCCTTTTTTAGGTTCAAATCATAAAGAAGCCATTTATGTTAATATTATGATTGTATAATGTCGTGTTTACTTTTTGCAACTTAATTGACGTCATGTAAAATCCAACACCATATAAAAATATTGGAAAAATTCAAGAATAAAATTAAATGCTTAAGTACATTTTATGTTTTTGTGGTGTTATAATATTTATTATACATATATTAACAGTCTAATATAGCCGGAGTCAAGTTCATTCGCAAGATCTTTGCATGTCAATGACTACCACAGATTCCGAAAGTACTTACTGGGTACATTTAAACCGGATGTTGGAAAAATATTTTCATTATTCTCTATTGCATGTTTACTATGTAATTTAGTCAGAGTCAAATTTATTCGCAGAATCTTTGCATGCCAATGACTAGCACATCAGATTCCGAAAGTACTTAGGTCCATTTTAATTGGCAAATCTGACATATGAGGTTCCATGTTCAGTTCGTATTTAGGTTATTTTCAAAACAAAATTTTATTTTTTTATCTAGACACTAGCTTCTATATAGTATAATTATATAGTATAGATACATACATATCTTCACACTGTATCCCTAACGGGGTAGTCAGAGAGGACGGAGCGCCAAGCCTCGGGATCCTTGCATATCTCTTTCGCTTCCTCAAATCTCATCATTCTCCCCACACATTTTCGCCTATGTATGCGAGGTGCTTTTGACATTTCCGTGTGTTAACACTCTGGCTATTTGATCTTCATAAGTCAGCCTTGGTCTTCCTTGGCTTCTTTTACCTTTTCTTTTTAACAAGGTATAGTCATTAAAAATTGTAAAAAAATTAATCACAGTAATTGATCATTAACAAGTATTGCACAATCATTTATTATCTGTCACAGAGACAAGTAGTATATGATTTATTTTACATGACACAATAGTACGAACCATAGACTTAGTATAAACTGAATATACTAAGTTTATGGTGCGAACAATATTTTTATGTATCTGTCATGTGTATAACAATATAAAGTTTTATAATAATAGTGCTTAAAAAGAGCATTTAATAATTAATAATATCGAAAAACTGACGTTAAAGTTACGTCGGTGTGCGTAAGCAACTTATTGATCAAAATATAGTATTTACTTATGGTGCGACTATGTCTGTCTGTTACAACTGTTTGAGGACGGAGCGCCAAGCGTCGCGGTCCTTACATACCTCTTTCACTTCCTCAAATCTCATCATTCTCCTCACACATTTTCGCCAAGGTATGCGAGTGCTTTTGACATTTCCGTTGCTAACACTATAATATATAAATAGTTAAATTCATGCCATTCCTCATTCGGGATGAACAGAGCATCACGGTACTACAAAATCACACCTAGACACCAAGCAAGTATTTTGAGCTCGTGTAGATGGCAATGTGGAACGATGTAGCGACAGCTTGCTAATAGACCGTGGCTTTTACCAGCCCCTTATAATAAGTCTTACGTCTAAGCAAAATTTTACAACCTTCGTGGGAAGATATTATATAGCATCTATAATTTTTTAACATTAGTGCCTTAAAGGAATGGAAATACGCTCTAAATTGGCCTGAAGGCTTTCGTTCTGGAAGGGCGCGACGACGAATGTACGAACATATGTATTTTAACAAAGCAGGTTTTTAGTATTTGAACATATTTGATCGACATTGCATCCACTGGTTTAAAAAAAATCGACTTCCCCAAACTGTCTCGGAGTTCTCTAAAATGTAGTTTGTCGGAGACTAATCTCAGGTATTAAGAATGGATTTCAAAGACACTTTCACTGCGGCATTCATCACAGCGTAAAGTTAATGAGCTGTAGCGATGCTCGAGTGTTTAAATGAATAATTGTATGCAAAGAAAACGTAATATTTAGCAGAGAAATTATGTAAATTATGACAACAATTGCAACATAATTATGCATCTCATTTACATACACTTAACTTTGGCGGACGCGGGCGAGATTTTACAGTGCTCGATCAGCGCTTTTTATTTCTCCGAATAAAATCAGTGTTCTCAACCAAGAAAAGAGCGTCCATTGTATCAGTGTAGTTAAATTTCATTATCGAATATTAGTGAAAAATATGACATCTTTTAAAATTAATTGTAAATATGAACTATCTGTTGAATTATAATTATTTGTAATTAGAAATACGAACTACGAATTTATGTACGCCTCGAGCAAAATCTGCTCGAGGCTTTGCTCGCGTGGAAAGTGCATGCGTTTTAATTTTTCTGTGTTTCTATGGTGGAATTAATCTTTCTTAACTGATTTAGCGGGATAGCCGCCAGGGTCAGAGACGAACTCTAACAGAGTACCCTTCAGGCTGCTCTGGCCATGGTGCCCCGAGCAACCCACGTTGCTGAGTTACTCCACGCTAAAGTTAGCACTGTATAACTTCACACTATTTCCAATTTACAGTAAACAGTGTTAAATTAGTTTTATTAATAACTGGGCTATGCAGAACCACAATATAGTGACTGGTTGTAACAAGTGCTATGGCCTGGGCGGGTACGTAAGCATCTGGGACGTCCTACATTTCAAACCAGCATAGATGCAAAGCATTTTTATTATATTTTTTTTATGTCATATCGTGGTGCATAAGTATATGATAGGAATGTAAAAATTAGAATCTGGTGTTCCGATGTCGAATATTTCTGCCTGTTGCAGATTCCTCCAGATGCAAACGCCAGCCTGTGTTTAATTATGAAACTCAACACGGCAGTTATAGTTTAATGTCGAATGGCTGGCAGTAGATATTAGTATTTATTTAAAAGAAATTATAAAAGTTTTTTTGAGTAATCTCATTTCTATTCACAATGCATTCTTACTCCGTGATTATTTGTGTACCTACTTCTCATTGGACGATTTTTTTAATCAGTCTTTAGAGTTCTGCGCATTTGTTTTCTTATAAGTTATAACTTTGTAATAAACACGTTACAATACAATTTTTTATATGCATATAATATATTGTGAGCTAAAACGTAGGTCCTGCGAAGCAGGTATTGTTAGTCCTTCGTAAACAACATTGATTTTTGGTGATCACAATATCACACGCTTTACTCTGTATTGCAACCGGTTGATTCTTATTATTTGTGAAATTCACAAAATATTGTTACACAGTCGACACATTATTCTTTTTTTGAGAGCTGGTTGAACCTGTTCGTCACTTTTGTAAGTCATTCAACTCTATAATTGGCACGTCTTTGGAAGTCATCGAATGCTTACAACTACATATATGGACGTACAGCGCACTCGCCAGGGGCGCACTGTTTAAAGTATTCACAAGGTCAACAAAATGCTGTTTATGCACATTTATTGCATTTTAGCGACCTGCTTTGGCTTCAGTCAGTCGGCTATTTATGTTCATTCTAAATATTTTTGTTATTAATTACATTAAATTGCTATTGCAAGTTTCACCGAATTCGCAGAATATTAAAAATGACAATTATTACCTTATAGTATTAACTTCTGTACTATTGCTGTTTGATTTAGGGACACGGTCTAAGGTGATGTCTTAACGAGTCAACTAAATTTTAAGTTGACAAGTGTTCTCAGGATTTTTAAGGTTCCTTAAGGCGCTCCCCCAGGCAAGCAGGCAAACGTATAGAGCACCTCATACTAGAATTCGTAAAATTCTTCATATAATCTACTAATTATTGATTTTACTTATGAAAAAAGGGTCTTTTGAAGAAATTAAAATGGTTAAGTTTTATATCATAAAATTATCTATATATTAGTGTATATCGCAAGTAAATATAACTTCTATTTATGGAGTCGATGCATGAATTTCTAATTTTTAGGCTTTCTTTCTAAAACTAGCAAAAGAAAAAGAAAAAATGGAACCCTTATAAATCACTTAAGCGTCTGTTCGTCCGTCCATACATCTGTCCATCTATTGTCTCAGAAACGAAGTGTCGTATATAGAAGTTTACATTTTAGTTAACATTTAATAATCAACCTTACCTAAAATTTCTCGTAAAATGTAAGAAGGTCCTAGATTTCATAGATCTGCAGAAATTATGTTCGGAAAACCATTTTCAAATATCGTACGGAACCCTCTGTGCGCGAATTGCGCTCGAGCTTGACCAATTTCTATACTTTGATTACCGATAATAGACTTTTTGGCGGGTACGCGAGAAGTGAGGTTGTCATTTTAATTAGATTTCCTCTTTTTTACATTTTTGAGTTTCAAAACACAAAAATAGTATTTTGTGTTTTAAAGTTCTGTTGACACAGGTGAAACGAACAGGTGAATTTTTCTTTTTAAAAAGGTGAAAAGAAAGGAGTAGGTCTAAATAAACATGTGTTGCCGAAGTTTTCGCGGTCTTCCAAGAAGTCCTTTATAACTTCAGTAAAGCCTATTATCACTTTACTGGAGGAGTTTTACGATAAGAAGAAGAAACGAATTTACTTCGAACATGATTAATACGTGACATTGGCAACTGCGCTAATCTATGCGCCACGTCATGAAGAAAGAAAAAAAAAACAATAATACGACGTGATACAGTAATGTGTGCATTAGGATTGACGATGTATTTCGATTTTGGTAGCTAGCCACACGACGGCATAGCACACACATGTACATGTACACAACAGTACGTCTTCATAGAAAGCCAGCGTACGCGGTTCGTATGTGCGCGCGCGCTAATGCTCGCCACACACGATCAAGTATGCATGATCAGGAGAGTCCAATTTGCATGAAACGATTGCATCGACTTGATCGTGTGTGGCATTGTAGGGGCGTCATGCATGCTGAACAACGCTTCATGCCAATCTAACGGCACGCTTATTACCTAACTCGCAGTCACCATGCGACAACCAAATACCGCGTGATTACAGCTGTCAACACGAGAATTTTTATAATGTAATTTGATAGCGGCGCTAAATCTACCGTGAAAAGTGCATTTTACGGTCATGGCGCAATAGACACGCAATCATCTTATATAATACCAATTTTTTATTACAATTTAAAAGTAAAGCCACCGGTCGCACAGTGATCCCGTGGCTGTCACTATTTGCAAATTTTTACGTAATCATCCCACGGACTTGATCAAGCAAACTTGATCGTGCGTAGCGGACATAACAAGCACGCGCCGAGGCACGCACACAACGGCAATATTTAGGGAGAATAAGATAGCGTCAGGCTGCCAGTTAGAGTTGCACTGTAGCCACAATTAGTTGTAGCCACAATTAGTCAAGTACTAATAGCGACCGCGCCACACGGCCACCATCAAACGCGCGGTCGCCCGCTTCCGTTCGTCTTCAAATCGTTCGTCACATCGTCATGAATACAAGTGTCTATATTACACAAATGAAAATATTGTAATGTCTTTGGATGCCTAAATAACAATTATTCGAATTCATAATAGTTATCGTTCTTCAACATAACTACAAGAAATTAAAAACAAACACGGAAAACGTACGTTTTTCATGTTTGTTAAGGCGACGCATTGGAAATTTTGACGCCAGGGATCTCAATCTTTCTAAGTGACTACTAAACGTATGACAGTGATATATGTTATCCTGATTCTTCATTTCATTGACTTTAATTTGACAGTAGCGATACACGGGTGGTTAACTTTTGTAACACAAAAAAAAATATCAAAGAAACCTCTTTTAAAACAGAGATTTACATTTTTCGGAGCAACGGGACCGATTTATATTTCTAAATTTTCTGTATAGTTTACTTTAAACAAATATTCCTCAAAATGCGCGCGCACGTTTGTATGGAACAGCTCTATTTTGGATTAAATTATTGTTTATCAATGCGTCGCCTTAAATTGCATTGTTATTTTATTCCATATTTACATATACATATATGAACAACTAAACGAGATGCTGTCACATTTCACGCACACGTCTCAGACCTTACATACAATAACTTTACGTATTCGGCCCGTAGTTGGCTATTCCGTTACGCGCGAGGCGGGAGTTCTTTTATACATTTTCACTAGCGACAGCCAAAAAGATGTAATGTAAATTGAAAGATTGTTATACTATGTACAAAGCTATAAATATATACAAGTAAATATATAAAAATAGTAATGTAACATACATTCACACAACAAACAAAAATTACCGGAAAAGTTACTTCTCTCGCCTCTTTGAATCCCATCGTTCTCATTCTTATCACCCAATTAGCAGTCAGTGTTAAATAAATCGTTTCCTAGTTTAGACTTTAGACTATATAGTATATATGTTCTGTGGACAATATGTAGAAATACTTGGAAGCAGTCTTCTTGTCTGTTTGCTGATACACATAAACATAATTATGAGTGTATATTGTGTCCATAAACAGACAGGTGTGACTCACTATCAATTGTACAATGGAGACAAAGTAGATGACAAAGAAATAACTGTGCAAGAGCCCGGTCCATACAAACCTGGGTCAAGTTGGTACACATATGAATATTATGTCAGTGGTTAATTACATTTTCATTAGCACATATGTACAAAATTTATTTGAATAAAGTGTGGCGATACACAGTTATAAATAGGTACATATTTCATACTACTTTACCTCAAGGTTTCACTCGTGTTAAATTTTATATTGTCCGATATAAAAAGTGGTGCAGATCTTTGAAAAGTCTTCCTGCCAATAATAAGCCCGTCCAAATCGGTTTAACCGTTTTGGAGATTAGACCAGACAAACAAACAGACAGGCAGACAAAAATTTTTAATCGCGTGTTTAGGGTTCTGTTTCGTGTAAATAACCATATAAATTTAAGAAAAAGTATATATTTAGAAATCACAGACAGAATTCAATTTTATTTGCATGTATAGATGTATATCAAAAGATGTATAGATGTATAATAGATTATTTAATTTTGTATTTCAACAGACACTACGCAAACGTGTTTTGTACCACGTTTGGTTTACTCTATCGGCAATTCATCTCCGCTTTTGTCTTAAAACAGATAAATATTTCGCTTTGCACAGTTGGTTGTAGTCGAGCCGTATGACTTTTAAATGAGGAGAAACATCATCCATTCTTTTATAAAACAATAGAGGTCTTGTTAATAAATAGAAATATTTTAACCAAACAATAGCATGAAGTTGAGGACATATCAGTTTTACATTATTGTTATAGTATATAGCTAAATTACAATTAAACAAGAAATGGTGTAGGTTATCTAAAATCCTAACCAATATTGTAAAAACTGACAAGAACCTGTCAGTCACGTGCTACCTTCGGGTTTTGTAGCATTAAGAACTAACTAGAAATTTAAAAAAAATCGGATTCAAAATACGCAATTTTAAATTTTTATTTTTTATTTTTCGGTTTTAGGTTATCAATTTACGTCTCTATACCACGTTTCAGCTCGTTAGATGTAAGGAGAACGCAATGGAAAGGTTGTGACATACGGACACACAGACAGACAAAACGACACTATAAAGTATCCGTTTTTTCCGTTTTGGTTATAGAACTCTAAAAACGAATATTTTCTGTTTGTATGTTTTCTACCACACAAAAACTACTGAACCAGTCAGACTCAAATGTATATGAAATGATTGAATCTCAGACGAAAACATAACCAACTAAATGTAATATAACTATTTATCAGCCCCGAATTCCACGGGAGCAAAACCCCGAGTCCGATACCTTCTAAATCTGAATGAGTCAACGAGTTCATTGAGTGACAATTTTTAGAGTTAAACGTTAATAAACTCTAAAATATCTAAATTTAAATTTCTTCAAGACCTGTTTCTCTAGTGACTTTTAAAATATAAAAAAAGCATTGTTCTCGACTTGAATTCCACTTGCCTACTTTACTACTTTTTTATATGAAAGATTTCGAACAAAGCGTAAAAAATATACAAAATTAGATAGGTATCTTAATTCAGTTCAATTCACATTATTTACTGGTTTTTGCCCATGGTTCTACCTCCTATAGAGATTGGAGATCTCCTAATTCTTCTGACTTACTTCCTGCAAAATAAACAAAGTCTGTGTCTAAGCATAACATTAATTTATTCAATCAAACCTTAGTTCATTATTTATACTCTTATTATTAGTATGGAACCATACATAGACAGGTATCGTTATTTTCAATTATCAAAAATCATTCCATATAGTATGTATAAATGGTATAAATGGTACTATTAATACTTAGTCTGATGATTTCTTACTAAATTTCTTTCTAATTCTTCTCGGTGCATGTTCCTTCCAAACCGCTGTTTGATTTATAATAATATCTGGTACATATTTGAATTTCAATTATTCGGAGTTCAAGACTTCGTTTCAATACAATTTTTTGATTTAGAACCAAAATAGATAAAGCTACAGGTGCACCAATCTTATATAATGCCCTATTTATGTAATTACTTTAAAATAAAAATTTGAAGTTTATACACACACTTTAAAAAGAGATTAAAACTAATCTTCGAGTACATTAAAATCTAAAATGAATAAACATACCTAGGTACTGCCATGCTGATTCACATTCACGTCACGAATGTAATCCACGAACAAACGTGGTGATTAATTTTATATTTTTCATTATGATTTTAACTTTTTTAATACCTTAATGCGTGAATGTGATAACATTTGAAGCGTGGTTTGAACATGGGGATGTAATAATAAAAAATAATCTTATAAGTACGTGTACGCCTAATCAACGACCCCAAATGAATTGTTCTTCTTGAAGAAAAATAATACGATGGGTGCCGCACAATGGACTGGATTGTATTCAATATCACTGTGTATAATTAATACGGAAAATTTAAATACAGAACATTTCGGTTGACATAGGTCTTGTTGCCAAATTTTCAATGACCGGAAATGGACATAATATAATTAATTAATTACATAAACAACTTTACGAACATGTGTTTTTAATTCCTCTAAATTCTAAATGAACAATTTGATATAATCTCTTGTCTTTGTACACTTTTAGATATTAGACATTTGAGGCTCTAACAATATGGCAACATCTACAGTTTGATGACCCAAAAGAACACGTTGTGCAATATCGTATTATCACAGATTAATTAGTTACTAATGGTATTATATAGATAGGCTTAGAATGTTGGAGCTTATGAAATAAAAGGTAGCATAAAATATTTCGGAGATATTTAAACTTAGCAAAGTCGAAAAGAACCATTGTATAACAATAGGCGTACTTTTATTAGTAAGATTACGTTTCTTCATAAGTGAAACCACATTCAAGAAGTGCTGCATCAACGGCATAGAATGAAGACTGGACCCAGATTAATTTCGTTAATGAGTCTGAAATTTCAAAATTCAAATTGATAAATATTTTCCAACAATGAAAGCTGCGCAAATGAATGCCTGGCCAGAAAATTGTATTAAATTTAAGCAACTGACAAGATGGACCGACGATCCGATAGAAATAGCGGGAAGGTGATGGAAGAGAAAAATCCTAGACCGCGAGGAATGGTGTTCCTCGCGGTCTAGGGTTTTTCTCTTGCAAAGACCTAAACTCAGCACTGGGTGATAAAGGGCTAAAGTAGAAGAAGACTAATTTTGGCAAGTCAACATTATTGATAAAATTATGGTTGGTATAATTAGCGAATAATTAAATTGTGATATGTCGATAATCAATACAAAGGCATAGCGATGTTCGAGGAATTAGAATTTAGTAAATTCGGTTTACGAAGTTCAACATAACAATTAGCTATATCAAAACCCCTAATTTATTGGTGAGTAAAGACGATAAAACTCATCAGTAGACCATCAATGAAACTTCGTTTTTTATCGAGTAAACTCGAAACTTCAGTGACGTAAGCATGCAGCATGTCAATGCGATTGCTAAATAAGAATGGAGCTTTTCTTCGGAACAAGCTATGTACGTAGCTTCGTGAGCGTTTGGGAGATAAATGATATAAGCGAAATTACCAATGAGTTACCAATATTTTAAATATATGTAAAGAAAAATGCAATTTTCTTCAATTTAAATATTCCCGCGAATCAAACGTCATCGTGATAGAACGCGACATACACGGAGAGACTTTCTACTCTATGAAAAATTATACCCTATGAGTGCTGTCATGACAAAGCAATTCTTTAAAATAATTTCGTTAGCGGTAAAGCTTAGAATAAAAACTAATTGCGATTTAGGATCGACATTGTGATTAATAACATTAAATGTCGTTTCTTTTCTTACAGGTAAAGTTTGTTTTTGTTACTTAATTCATAGGGTTATTTATGTGAATCATACATGTAAATTAACACAGTAAAATTTTTTTTTTGGAGAGAAACTCAGTTGTGTTTTAATTAACTGTGTCGTCCAAATCACCACAAGCAAATAAAACTCCATATCTTATATATATGTATAATATTTTAGCCTTTCGTTGAAATTATTTTTAAATTCCATAAAAGAAAAGCCGACAATAATACCTACTTTAATTTAATTTATTGCATTTATATTTTTACCTTGATGGATGACGGTCTACAATTGTGCGTTTTTATAACATTTCTTACCACGTACGACAATTTTATGGAACCGGCTTACAGCGGCGGTGTTCCCGGTCCATTGTGACTTAGAGACCTTCAAGAAACCAGCCTACTCTTTCCTTAAAAGCCGGCAACGCACCTGTGATTCCCCGGACGTTGTAGGTATATCCACGGGTGGCGGTGATCACTTTCCAGCACATGACTCGCTTGCTCATTTCGCCATAAAAAAAAATTAATAATAATATTTATAGATGGTTAACCGGAAACAATATGTTACCTGTCCATCGCTTAGGTACTCATTTATATACAATTATTTATAATCTTGTTGAATTAACTTGTTAAGCGCTTGTTAAACTGTATTAAATGGTGTAAACGATTTAACGCTACGTTCTTAACATATTTTTAATTACATTCATATTTACATCGTTAGGTTAGAAATGCCTACTTGTATGAATTTAAAAATAAATTAACTAGGTACTTATTAATTTTCTAAGAATCTTGTGTGCATTGTGTAATACTATTAATTAGAGATGGCGAAAGTAATTTGTGTTGCTAAAACTACAAAATTTATCTCTTTCAAAAAAATTTAAAGTGTAAATAAATATCGATTGCTTTTAGGACTAAATAATATGACAATTCTTTTGGTACTGTACAAAATAGTGGCAGTTATTCCTTCGATAAATGTTTGATAACTATTCATCCATTTTTTTCATATATGTCAAAAGCTCTCGCATACTTAGGCGGAAATGTGTGAGGAGAATGAGATTTGAGGAAGCGAAAGAAGTATGTAAGAACCGCGACGCTTGGCGCTCCGTCCTCTCTGACTACCCCGTTAGGGATACAGCGTTAGGATAGGTATGTATGTATGTGTACATATATTATAATATTATTGTTTTCTATTTGTGATGGATAGAGCGTCGAAGCACGATGAAATCTTACCGAGACACAATTAGTGTGTGTAACGCAATAAGTAATTTAGGCTTGCGAATGGCAAAACGGAATCATTATATTGCTAGATTAGAACCCCGTCGCCTATACAGCTTATTCCATAAAGAATGCAATTCCTTGGCCGATTTTTACGAACTGCGACGGACAATGAGCAGCTAGTACATTCTATCTTCTTTTCTCTCAGATTGGAATGGAAGAAAAAGCGAATCGTTGTAAAAACATAGCGGTAGCGAAACAACTGCGGAACGTTAGTACACTACACATTTTCACAATTTGTACAGTTTCACTTCTCTCTTCTACTTGGGAGGTTACCTCTTCGCAAAAATATTTCTACTGTACATACAGTAGTAATATTTTTGGGCAACAAATTTGATTTAACAAATAACTGCTTCTATGAATACACAGATATTTGCGATTAGCTAAAATGAAGAGAAACTTACAAGAAGTACAAAACATTATTAGAAAATTTTAGTTAGAATTCCACTTTTATTTTACAAAATAGAGCATCATATGTACCATCTACAGTATAAATGGACGAGTCTCTGAGAGATCGATTCAAAGACATTAATGCACTCACCTTGCTGTTTCTTTGAAAATATAATGTATATGAGGAAAAATATATGTATGTAGATCGTAGATCTGTTTATAAAGAAAGATGATATATTAATATCATCCTGAGGTCTAAAAGTTAAATTTCAAAAGAATAATCGTTCATTTTTGGGAACTGCATTCGTTTTATAACAAAGTTTCTCAGTAAGTTACTCAAGTAACGAAAAAAAAATTTGTTATAAACAAAAATCACGATGCTATAAAGTAAAAACAGTTTTATCAATTACAAAACAAGTCTGTAAATAATCATCACTGGACATGCATTTACTGGCTTTCTGAATTAATAAAACTATTTTAAAAATATGTTGAAAAAAAGATACCTGATTGAGTTTCTTGACGGTTGTTAATGTGCACGTTTTCTTTTCGAACCTAACGAAGGCAGATTTGACCTTCAAAAACATTATTGAGTTTGCTTGAATTAATTAGTTTACATTGACTAGTTTCGGTTTCAATTGCAACCGGAGCAGAGACAGAAACCAAAAATCGTGCTTGATTTTGATTGTAAAGACTTGTTTCGGTTGCTCGCTTAATTTGAATTTCTATAGCATAGATATAACAACGATATAGACTCCGCGTCGCCTAAGAACTTCAAGAGTAAGATAACCAAATTAAGTACTTTTTATTTTCCAAGTTAAGTCTAAGTTGCTAGACAACAACGTTCCAAATATTGAAATCATTGCTTGGTGGGTTGTATTGTAGCGAAATGAAGATCGGCTTATTTGATATAAATGTGCGTCGTATTTACAGAAAAGTGGGTTTGGTGGCTTCATTTTTGAAGTACGCGAAGCAAAGTCTATTTTATATAATGTCTATGTTTATATAATGTCTATGTAGTTAGTCGTTCAAGAGATTCAAAACACAAATAACTGCTAATGTTTTTCTATCGCACGTGTTCGTTAATCTTTAACGCCTTACCTTAATTTGGTGTTAATGGTAAAGACACGTGTTTCGCTTTTCAATTTGTTATCATAATGATGGGTTTTCAACTTATATACATACACTGACCACAGAGTAAATACTCAAATATTCTTTTTCAATCGAATATTCACCCACATCGGCGGATAAATACTTCTCATCTTCTGGTTTTCAACTAGGTATGTGTGTAAACACTAGGAAAAATACGCCTACAAATTTATTTTCATTTATTCGACCGTACAGACTTTCGATGATGGGCAGAAAGGCAATTGACGAGCGTGTCGCGCATGACTAAACTGTGACTTTCATTTTTGACGACAAAACAAATAACCGATAGGGGCATATGATTTAAATGTGACACTCGATTTTTATAGTATTTGTCATTAAATTAAATCACCAATAATACCGTTCCTTCTCGCTCGCACAGCTGTTCCATCGCAACTTGAATTTGTAATTCAGCACACGTCTTGTGTTTTGGTTTCTTGGTATCCATACTGCACACGTGCTCAATTCCTTCATGCTGTCACTTTCAACATAATGCTCCTACGGTGTATTGACGCAGACGTGTTAAATTGTAGAAATTCATTTCATATATTCACTCAGTCAAAGATGTAATGCTGCCAGTCTACTGGGCACCCTAAGCAATGACGGCTTTCTAAGCGGCAACTTTGAGGAAATCTATTCTATTATTTAAGATAATGTTCAGCTTTAAATTTGTAGATATTAACTTTAAGATCTATATGTACTGATTTATGTCGATAAGGGACTTTTCATATATCATTTATGTACGTCTAAATTTGTTGTTATATTTCAGCACTAACGCTTAATCGAAATGTGTTTCGCTTCTCAACGTCAACGAAGCATCCTCAGGAAAGTTTTAGAGTTTATGTTACTCTTACATGCTTGTCACGAATCGCATGTTCAAAGAGTTGGCAAGTGCAGACAAGCCAAACGTCGACATCCACACTTTTGTCAGTTCACTAGTATGTTCTGAAATCAGTCTCAGTTCTTAGTCTGAGATCTTAGAACATACTAGTGACACTCAGGTGTCTAAGCATGGCGAACGTCGAATTTACCACGACAAGGCTGTTACGTGTATGCTAACTTATTTTTATTAAAAAATGAAACAAAATAAAAAAATGGAGTTATTAAAAAATTGTAGTGAGTGATTAGAATTCATAGAATCGTATACTTGTAACGGCGATAGTTCGTCGAGAATTCGGAAACTGTACCAACGTGTGGATATCTCGCAAGCGCTTGCCACAACCTTGTTTCTTTTCATTTGTGTACAAAAGAGCGACATGGACTCGATTGGTAGTAAGCACTTGCAAATCTACGCAAAACAAGCCAAATGTTCGATCTACATGTTCGAATTTGTGAATACTTGTCAATGCTTGGTGCTTGGCACAGGTGATTGGTAAGCAAGTGGGCGTACCATTAGACTCGGTGCGGGGTAGCTGACCAAATCTAAAGTTTAAACTTTCCTGAGGATGTTTTGTCAAGAAGCGAAATACGCGTCGGTTAAACATTTCGAAATTTTGAGGGAATACATTTATATGTTAACTATAAATAACGTACATAACTACAACATTTAATGTACAATAAATTTAATTTTATTCTTATATATAAAAATCAGTGTTTGTTTGTTGTTGTTTTATGTGTCATATCGTTCATTTGATTGCGAGGTAATTTTGTATAGTGATAGCTTGAATCTTGAGGAAGGACGTAGGCTATTTTAAACAAAAAACGCGGACGAAGTCGCGGGCCTCAGCTAGTTATGAATAAAATGAATAAAGTATTTCAGTCTAATAATTGTGTATCTAGCAGTTAACCATTGTGCATTTATAATTTACAGTTAAACATTATATTAGTTATTTTGCACATACTTTAGGTACAATTTGATTTTTAGTAAAATTAATGAAACCAAAATAACATGTGACCATTTTGGAGTTATGTATATACTATGGTGACGCAATAACTACCATTAAAAAAATGTACTTTTCGTTTTTTCAGCTTGTCATCTTTTGACCGTCGGAGACAAATTTTAGGATTATCGACAGCGGAGTCCCATTACCTACGTATTTTATCGACATCACATGTCAATATGATTGACAATGATAAAATTGTTAATGTTGATATCGTACGTCAGACTATGTATTAAACGTCATGTTGATCAATCTTCTCTTATTGATAACAGGCCTCCCAACAATAAAAGGGCTTTTATTCCATAATATTACTAAGGTACATTATTGTAACCAAGTTTCAAAAAACTATTGCGTTGTTTTATATCTTATTGGGCATACCCAATAATAATAATATATTAGATATACCCAGTGGCTATATTAAACAACATTAGCAAAAAAATTAAAGACGTGTCTATGAACGTACTACGTCTGTGAATCTGCTGGAAAACCTATACATCTGCCTATAAGATAAAATTTACTGTACAAATACTATATGACTAATATATAAGAAAAATAGTTTACTTGTGATGAATTTCTAAAATCTTTAGCTATTTTCTGCTTAAACTCCAAAAACCACCAATTGACACGTGTTTCGCCTCTCAATGAAGCATCCTCAAGATATTCCAGAGATTAGACTCGGTCAGCTAACCAGCACAGAATCGGAGAGGCGAAACATGTGTCGATTGGTGGTTTTTGGAGTTTGAGCGGAAAATAGCTAAAGATTTTAGGAATTCATCACATGAAATGGATTTCCGCAAAGTAACACCTGAGTCTAGACAATATCTAAAACAATTTACATGTGGTTTCGATTTCGAATATATCATACTCTAACCTCTATCATACACTCGTGTACATGTGCGCGCTTGTACTAGCCAATTACTCAATTCCCAATACAATACTGCGGCTCCACCGTGCTTGTATATAGTGGATTCGCACGAGCGACACTCGGTAATTCCGGAGGAATGCCTTCCGCTGCTCCCCCCAACTCGTTCGGTTCGCTACGATGACCTGTAGTGTCAAGTGGCGAGTGGAGGGTTGTTTTAGTGGGTTCGAGCCGGCCGGTCCTCACGTTCTCTCCTGAGGCGTGAGGAGCGGTTGTGTGCTTGTACGGAGTTTTTTCCCTTCCAATAAACAAAATAAAAAACATTCGGTAACGGCCCGAGTACCGTGACAGGTGAAAGATGTAACAATAGCTCATACCTTACACGTGGTCCGGGCTACGAACGCGTGTATGTGAAAAGGCATTGAAACCGAAAGTCTACCAGGGTGACATTAAGCTTAGTGTTTTTAAAGTATCGCTGTATTATTAGAATTATCCATTATCCACATGGTAGAAAGTGCAAACTCTGTCTACATCGCTGACATCTTTAACCTTGCCGCCAAACAGGAGTGTTTGCACTGTTTGGTTCTGGTGTGGGGGGTTAAATATCCGGTGAAACTTTAACTACAATAAGTGTATCATTTTAGTCCTCAGGGTTGCCAAATCCATTTGAAATGTGGAGTGCTTACTTAGTGTTGATGTAGTAAATTTCCATAGGCCTGAGTTCATTTATTATTAAGTAGATGGACTGATCGCTCGTTTGTCTTCCTCGTGGTATAAAAAAAACACCACGTCTGATCTATTCATACATTGTCTTTCAAAACAGTCAGCGTCAGTCAGGTCAGTCAAGTGGTCCAAAACAGTTGGACCCAAAGATCGTGTAACGTCAATTTCTTATTCATAAGTAATAACCATAAGTCGTCACCACGTGTTCTTGAATTGACTGTGTACAAGTACAGCATCTATTTTTACTAATGTTGTAATGCAAACTTTATACACAAGGTTTTTGTCAATGGTTCTCAGTAGTTGATATTTGCTTGTTTTCCTTATAGCGTTAAGACATCGTTATTTTCCTAAAGATGACCCCTAACTTGATAGGAAGCGGAAATTTTTTAACTGCCAAGCACATTATGAAAGGATATAATTTTATCCATCCTCTCTAAAGTGGATTTCAAGACACGAGTATTGGAAGTCGTTATTATGAATGCAGAACCGCTGGACCGATTTTGATGAAATTTAGAATAGATATAGATTAAAATCACTGGAAGGATATATATCACTTTTTGACTTTTTGTAGTTCCAAGCAGATAAAGTCGCGGGCAAAAGCCGCCTAGATATAAGTGTTCAACAGACATATGAATGTTTATATTAGTCAACTATTATTCTATTAAAATAATCTTTCTATAAATTCATTGTGCGAGTATGAATACCATGTTCTTTGTTCATTATGGTTTAATTTCAATGATGTGGTCATCCTTATCTATGTCATCTTTCTAAGATTCTTATTATATGTCTTACGACATATACATTCATACTACATAGGGACATGAATTGCTAAGATAGGATACTGTACTACTGACCTCATTGTATAGAATTCTTAAAAGCTCGATGATGTATAGGTGGTTTCCTATTCTATGTTAAAGGTCAGCACATATGCCTTCTAACCCGAATGTCCTAAGTTCTCATTCTGGCCAATTCCGTTTAGATAATAATCCTTTCTAAACTACCTTAGAATTGAAGTGTTACTGGGCACTGTTCCGCTCAATTTGTTGTGTTTGTGTGGCACTCTTCTTATAACGCAAAATTCGTGTTTTCATCAATGAAATTTTTGTTCTAACTCTTTAGAAATATTGCATATCTGGTACGCATATTGTTTATCTTTATAGATATCAAATGTCTAAGTGATTGACATAGGTAAGTGGAAATCTTGTCATTGGATAACATTATATGTTAATCAATAATTCTTTTCCATCCTTGAATGAAAGTGACATGAAATACAATAGGTACGTATAGCAAAAAGTATGTATATTATTACTGTATCCCTAAATTATTCTAATTTGCTATTTATAGAAGCATTCTCTGACTAGTGGTATAACTATTTATCTGAATAGTTATAAAAAATATAAAACGTATTCACATTGATACCTAATCGCAATGAGTACATTTTTTTGTTAACCTAGTCAGCAACTTCTGGATTGATTGTAATCTGTCAAGACTTTATACAACAAATAAAATTAAGTTCTAATCTTAGTTCGAAAAAAATTAATTGCGATCTACTACTATTGAAACTGAACGTAAAGCCCACTTTATTTTAGTCTGAAAACCCAAGACTTTTTTCAATCCAGTAATAATAGTCACTCTATTCAATTAACAACATATATCCGAAATGACGAATTATTTAACTTGCTTTGAAAACAATAACCTAATGTATAAAAATCAATGTTAGTTTTTGTTTGTTTGTATTTTATGAGCTGCTGTACCGTTCGTCTGATCGCGACGAAATTTCGTATGGAGATAGCTTGAATCCAGAGGAAGGATTTAGGCTATTTTAAAAACAACCGAATTATTAGTAGACAAATATAATATAGACATCTTGTGCCTCACTGAGACGTGGTTGAGGGCTGATAAGATGTCTTTTAATGTAAATAATTTTAAGGTGGCCAGTGTGTTCAATCGAGCGTCGACAGATGGCGGCGGTAGTATGATTTTGGTTAAAAATTCTCTTAAAATAAAAAATCGCAAAGACATAGTTGCTCGCTCGGTTGAACGTGTATGTGAAATGTCGTGTGCGGAGACGGATGATTACATTGTCCGCAATTACTCAAAAATATTTAAAAAGGTATCAAAGCACGCGAAATCAATTCATATCGCCAATGAAATTAGTAAGGCAGATAACACAGTAAAAGCGATATGGAACACTATTAACACAGAAGTAGGGAAACAAAATAAGAAAAACGAAGACCTCTCAATATACATTAATAATAAAATCGCTACTAATAAAAAACAGGTTGCTAATGGTTTTGCTAAATTTTTTTCAAATGCACCTATACACATTACTAGTGGTCTAGCATCCTCTGCACATACAGCACGGGCACTATTAAGCTAAAATATAGGAAAGTGGTTCCCTAGTTTTCAGTTCAGGCACACTTTTTCATTTGAGATAGAGAAAACTTTCAAAGAATTAAAAAAAAGAAAAGTGAAGATTTGTGGGGATTATCAGTTCATGTACTGGCTAATATAATGCCAATAGTAACACCGATTTTAGTAAATATATTTAATAAATGTGTCGATCAAGGTGTGTTTCCCGATTTGATGAAACATAGTAAAATTATACCAATATTTAAATCGGGTTGTAAATCAGATCCTACAAATTACCGCCCAGTGTCGATATTGCCAGCGTTGAGTAAAATATTCGAAAAAATAATGTTCAACCAAATGCTGGCACATTTTAACATTTGCAGGATTTTTCATGGTCGACAGTACGGTTTCACGAGAGGGCGGTCAACAACACATGCAGGAGCAAGCTTGGTCAAAAATATACTAGAGGCTTGGGACGGGTCACGAGATGCCATTGGCGTGTTTTGTGATCTTTCCAAGGCTTTTGATTGTGTTTGTCACAAAACTTTAATTTACAAGCTGAAATATTATGGAATACGTGATAAAGCTCTCGATCTCGTGATTTCATATCTGGCTGACCGAGAACAAAAAGTGAGTGTAAATGGGGTTACATCTGACGGTTCTAAATTAAAGATGGGCGTTCCCCAAGGATCAATTTTGGGACCGTTCCTATTTTTGGTTTACATTAATGATCTTCCATTTATGCTTAAAGACCTTTGTGAAATAATATTATTTGCTGATGACACATCATTATTATTTAAAGTTAACAGAAAAGACATAGATATTAGCGGACAGAATAGGACCTTGGCGGATGTCTTGAGATGGTTCGCTGCCAATAATTTACTATTGAATGCACAAAAAACCAATTGTGTTAAGTTTTCCCTATCCAATGTACCCAAAATCCATAATGGACTGGAACTGGATGGGAAACAATTAGAATTAATGAAATCAGCTACTTTTCTTGGTTTAACAGTAGACAATAAGTTACAGTGGGCGGACCATATCGGGACTTTATCTAATAAGCTCAGTTCGGCAATATATGCTATTAGGCGCATTAGACAGTTGACAGATGTAGCTACGGCTAGGCTGGTGTATTTCGCATATTTCCATAGCCTTATGTCTTATGGTCTGCTACTTTGGGGATCAGCGGCGCATATGAAATCTATCTTTATTTTACAAAAGAGGGCAATACGTACCATCTACAGTATGAACGCACGAGAGTCGCTGAGAGATCATTTTAAAGACATTGATGTACTCACCTTACCCTCGTGGTCAGCTAGTTATTCCTAAATTTAAATTACAAAAGTCAAGTGGTTCATTTTTGGGTAACTGTGTTCGTTTTTATAATAAAATTCCTCAAGAAATTACTCAACTAACGGAAAAGAGATTTAAACTTGTCATTAAACGCACACTGATTGGAAAAGCATACTACAAAATTAGCGATTTCATTGAAGACACAACAATAGACTGGAAGTGATCCTCTCTGCATATGCATTTACTGGCTTTATAAATATTGTATTTTTAAATAACTGTTGTAGAATGATGTTGAAAAAATGATACCTGACTGAGTTTCTTGTCGGTTCTTCTCAGTATTCAGGTTTCCTTTTTGAACCGAACTAAAGTAGATTTGACGTTCAAAAATACCTTGCATTTGGGTTTACTTGAATAAATTGATTTGACTTGACTTGACTTGACTTAAAAAACGTGGACGAAGTCGCGGGCATCAGCTAATACCTAAAAAGAAGATAAATTTATGTTTTGTCAAGTATCTACCTACTGGATTGCTACCGGACTATTCGGTTTAGACCTTCCAGTGACGGTGGAGTGGTGTGATGGGGGATTGGATTAAAAAATATAGACACAACCCAATGGCTAGTTTAATTTCCCGTTGAACGATTTCATCGCCACGATTTTAGCGTCCACAATACAATAGGCGAGCAAAATACTTACTTATTACTTATTATGTCGTAGAAAAAGACGCCTTTTCCGTTGATAATGTAATACTGTGAAATTTATCGTAGTCTACGGAAATTTAAAAGCACTTTCATACAACTGCATACATTCTGCTTCCCTATTTTATCGTGAACGTTAAAATCGACGGAAATTATAACGGAAATTATAAGTGGCCAAAAACTGAACTGGACTCATTTACTGGAATGTGACTGCGTATTGAAATCAAAAATGTATTATTCCAGTACTGGTAAACAGTGCTGGTGAACAAGAAGTAACAGACGCACTGTCAAAAATTATTAAATGAAATCTGAAGTGCCTATGTTATACTCTAACTAGATACTTCGTTTTTTATTAATCACATCAATTTCTTGTGATTTGATACGAAAACAGAAAATAATAATGTTTTATTGCGAAGTTTTTAATTTCATGGTTTGAATTCTACTTATACCTGTAGTCATAAATCATTAGATCCAGAAATCAAGTATCATTTATAAGAAGCATTATGAGTTTTTTACATCAACGTCCTTGACCTGCTGGCTCACACAGAAACAGCGATCAATAAATTTTGACAGTCACCATGACTATCGATGATAGTGATAGCTTTTTTCACGACCCGTTACTATTCGAAATCTAATTTACGTGTTGAAATAATTGTTGTACGTTTATTTTGAATTCGATCGCAAATACGAAATACTGTACTCGTAATTATGGAAAAGGACGGGTCAGTGAACTTTGCGAACATTTGATGTCAGCATCCTGATAGCCTATAGGTATGATTGCTACATGATTGATTTTTCTTTGATTGTAGCCAAATATGACGAGACAAGTTTCTGGCATTTAATGATTAAAAATTGCTATGACAAATATGACAACAAAGTTCTTGACAATATTACCACCAATATTACTACACAATTACCTTCTGGTACATGTTCTGGTACGATAATGGAGTGTCGTATCTGAATAATCCAGCACAAAAGGCAATTTTCTATGTCAACATTGTATCTTTGTCGCGTGGTAACTAGGAACTCTAATTCAAGCTTATCTCAAGTGTATACAGTGGCTCGGCAAACTTGGTGCATGCCTGGTTCAAATTTAAATTATGCTTGGACTGTGAGGTTGAAATAAAAATCAATTGCCACATGCTCCGTCAATACATTACATCAATGTATGATGGAGCATCACTTGAGAACGGCACGACCGATTAGGCTGATTTCTTTTTTGTTATGTCCGTAATTGTAATGAGGAAGTTCGTAATTGGAAAAATCGGAAATTTGGATGGTGTTTTTGTACGAAAATGTCAGTAAAAGTTCTTTTTTGTTACGGTGGTAACTATCAGGACAAGCTTTGTGCGAAAGAAATTTTTTGGAAAATCCACGGAAATAGTTGGAAATTTGGATGATAAATGATATTATAATCTATCTTCTATATTTATATAAGCGAAATACCACTCACTGACTGACTGACTCATCACGAGATCTTCGAAAGTATAGGTCCGATTGACTTGAAATTTGGCATAGTTACTTCTTTCGGTGTATTAGACGCTCACTAAGAACGGATTTTACGAAAGTCCTGTCCAAAACGGCACTGCTACCCGTGCGAAGCCGGGGCGAGTCGCTAGTATATGTATCTGTATAATGATATATAAATGAAAATGTGGTACGTTACAAACATTCAACAGCCCACCGAGGCGAAGCCGGGGCGGGACGCTGCTATTTTTGTAAATATTTGTGCTCCAATGACTGTGTCCACGGGAAACACAAGATGGGAGCAACGTGCATTCGCATAGTTCTGAACCACTAGTATAATGTACCTACTCCCGTATGTTTTCAGTATAGAATATTGTATGAACAATACTTGGTATTTTCTTCTTTCTGGTTTTATCGAATAGATCGCAGATAGGTACGTATTTTCTGTGCCACATTATCACGTTTATGAACAATAAAGTTTATTTTATGCGTTTCTAACATCCGTGGTGTAACGAGGAATTTAATAAATTTCTCAGGCAAGCAAATTATTTATGTTCTACGTTATGTTAATTACTTCTGTTTACGAGTGCATCACTACAATATAGTTTACGGCCTCATCTGTCCATTTGTTCCGGATAAACTCTGGAACTAATCAATAGATTGAGATACCATTTATTGACATTGCGTTTTAAAAAAAATCAATGTAAACGAAAATAACTTTCTAGACGACATAGCCTTCGATCACACATTACGGCCTTAGACGCTAATTTTGGCCGATATCTAGAATAATTATGCTTCAATAGTGATTTTTTTTGAATTAGCAAAATAAAAAGAGAAACCTGAAGGAAGATTTTATTGAGAAGAAAGACTAATATAATATAAGTCGCGTTTTTTTATTATAATCGTATTCAAGGGTGGGAATGCGGAAACTTTTCACGGTGAGGGCCCTCTCAGTGGGCCGGACTTTTAGGGTGGGCTAAGGTCATCTGGGTCTTTCGTTGGGCCCCTTTTTTATTAGGAACATTAGCAGCGGCAAAAAATATATTAGTTGAAAGTTTCAACTTCAAATAAAGTGATTATACCAGAAGAAATAATTGAACTGCCAATTTTTTCCCGGTAAATTTTTGGAGCAAGACCGACCCTATGCTTTTATTCTAAGTATTGTGAGATGTTCTATTAGTTTCATGATTCACATCAGTATTCAACATTCGTTGACTTGTTTACTTTGATTGATTAAGATTTTCACGGTTGTTAGTTTTGGATTAGGCTTTTGCCTACGTCATTTTTTAAAATGTTTTCCCACGTGATTGCCTTTGTTCTTCTTCGTACCTACTGCCTTTGTAATAATGTATTCTGTTAAAGTAAGTCTTTTTTACATGTACATAAGTCATAGCAGGAAAAAATATAAATAATCGAGGCACGTATAAACATTTTGGAAAATTTTACATCTTATGCTACCTTATATTACATACACAAGTTGACATTACCTTCCAAAAGCGATAAAAAAGAATTCATAACACAGAATTGCTTATCGCAACGGAAATTTCTATTGAAATCAAGAGTATGTAATTATACTTATAGGAACACGGTATAAAATGAAAATAAGAATGTTATGAAATACAAATCAGCATTATTCATCTGCATTCCCAACAATTACATATTATTCTCTTAATTAAATTGATTTTTCATTACGACAACAATACGTTCAATTAGATTTACTTTTTTTGTACGAGTCTTCATGGAGAGGAAGGCAAAAGGATCGTTGCCCATACAGTCAATATCTTTAGTAATTAATGACGTACGTTCTTTCTATTTTTATTAAAATGTCAATGTACACCTTTCAGCGTTTCTGGCGACAAAGATATTGAGTCAGTTTTTCTAGTAGGATCTGCTCAGGGAGACTAAGCCACTGAAAATCAGCGTCATACTATTAAGTAAGCATTTATTTTAATTCCACATATTGCACAACAGAGTAGATACTTGGAACGCAATATTACGCTAATTTTACACCACAATATCCACGAGGAAACAATTTGCAAATATAATAATGAAAATAAACGCCCAACCATTCTCAATCAAATCCCGCCAAAAACTCTCAATTAGGTTTACTTTTTTTGTTAGAAGATAGAAATACAAATAATATATTGCTTTTTTTTAAATTCGTTAGGGCGTTTATCTTCAAGAAAAAAACGTTGTTTAATTCAACACACCTCTTTTCTTATCCTTATCAATACTCCAGTAAAGTAAGAGTAGACTCACAGAGTACATTATATAAGTGGACTTTACTGAATTTAACGGAGTTTTTGAAATAACACGAAAACTGATCACAAATGTTTATTTTTATGTTATCCCATTTTGGTAGCTAGAATTTAATCGCAAAATATACTATTGTGGTATATGTTATATTGTGAATAAAGTAGCGTAGGGCGGGGCTAAATGGTCCAATTTAGTAATATTGCTTCGTAACTATTTAACTATAAAGTTCCTGGAAAAGACCCAAATACCAACAAGTAGCATAATCCTTCATTTTAACGTAATTACTCAATTATTAATTTATGTCTATTCGCCAGATAATGAAGATTTAGAAAGTCAGTTCGAGTGGTCCTTTAAACCCCGTTTTAGGGGCGAAAAGGACCAGTTATTGGGTCATAAAGGACCAGTATAAACAAACAGCAGATTTTAGTTGATTACAGCAAATAAATAAAAGGTGATTCAGTTTAATTAATAATTCTTTATATATATTACGAAAAATCAACTGTTCGTTGCATTTATTAAGAAAAAATAACAGATATAGAATACTAATCACACTTATTACTAAGCTTAAAACAGCATTTCAGTCTTAACAACAAGTCCTCAGTTTGATTTTAGCTAATAAACAAATAATTGTTCAGATAATTTTAGTAGAGAAGAAGGCGTTTATTTTCTAATGTTTTTGTTTCATCAAAAAATAGATGAAAAAAACATTTTCCAGAAATAAATAAAGCTTGCTGACTGATACGATTACACTTTCTTAAAATAATTACGATCCGAAGATGAAACACCGAAGACGACAACAGTTTTTATACTTTGTAAAGAAGTGCATTATAATGGGAAGTAGCATAAACTGCAGTATGGCCTATGGACGTACTTCGAAATCGAATTAATTCTCAGATTATATTCCTATAGGTAGAGGTACATATACAATATAGAAATATGAAGTGAAAAAAAATTCAATTTTGAAAAGGGAATTGCGTATCTAATATTGCTATTAAAATAAAAAATATCTGAAATTAGTGTTTTAAATTCTAGCAAAAGTCAGTAAGTAGTTGATAACAATATCGTTTCACAAATGTTTACTATAGATTATAGGCAGGATCGTTGGTGAAGGTTTCGGCCATTTCTTTGATTGTTTTTTTCCATATCAAACCGTAAGTAAAGGCGTGTCGGACAAGGTTACCGATTGGTTATGCGTTTAAAAATATAACCAGTGATGTTTTCAAGTACTTACGTTTGTAGATGCATTTTTTGATTCGCTTTTTTGGTGATGTTTCGCGTTTCCTTCCTTGTTTACTTTACTTGCGATCCATAAAAAATAAATCTCATGATTTTGTATATATTTACAATAAACCCTTGGATGCACTGAAGGACTGCTTTTATGACTGCACTGACCGACCAATATGATTGTGAAATGGTTTTACCGCGTTAGTATAATGCAGTCTAGTAATGTCTAAGCATATCTTCATATTATGTATCATATGTGGTTATGTGGTAATTAATAGCTATGTATACCGTTTTAGTCATATGGATTATTATTGAATCTGTTAAAGAACTAAACTTGTCAGATATTTGTAATGTATATGTTGTTATTTACTTATAGATAAATAAATAAATAAACGCATGAGCATATTTGTTTTGCAAGAGTAAGCCCACCTCACGTACTCAAGGCGTATTTGGATAAAACATTATGTACATAACCCGATACTCTCTTCTTGTGGCTAATCTTGCAAAGGCTCTCCACCATCTCTACCATCAAAAATATAAAGGTTGACAAGTTCTTAAGCCCATCGCCACAGGAAAGGTAAACATCTTTCCTGTTAATTGGGGAAACATAGTTTCCCCTATAAACATTGGGGAACGGTGAATTAATTCAAAATTTTAATAAAACTAGCGACTACACGTGTCGTGAATCTTAACGTCGTGACTTCTCGTGCATTACCAAAATGTCTGAATGCCTTGTTATGATCAGCCTCACACTGGAAATTCGGTGACAGTGAAAGAATAGAGTACTTGACTATTACTAAAGAACCTAAATAAAAGATAGGTCTGTAGTAATTATGAACAGAACTGCATAAAAATATTCGAAATACAATGTATTAAACCGACTTCAAAATAAAAATACTAAAACCTATAAAATAATTATTCCTTACTAATTAAAACAAAAACAAACAAAATAAACAATTTTTTTCTCGCGGGTCCGCTGGGAGAAATTTCTTATAGAAATAAGCGGTACCTTTTGCTCTTTTTTCTGTATGTATCTCTCTTTGTATATGTTGTTGTGTGCAATAAATTGTTCAATAAAAAATAAATAAAATAAAACTAAAGTGCAAAAATAACATCTTAATACGAAACAAGTAGGTAATATGTATCATATACCATAATTAAATTTGGCATTTACTGAAATATGTGTCAAAATGCCAAGCCAAATAAACTCGTAAACTTTCTATTGTTGTTTATTGGTTTGTCATCGACTACAATAACTATCAAATTTAAATATAAGAACACTTAAATATAGACATTTGTATTGTATTTATGAAGTCAATTTTAAGGTACTTTGATTACTAAAGGATTACTAAATTGATGTTTTGATTACTAAAGGCATAGACTCCATAAATAACGTTAAACGCAGCGTCCGAGCAGTAGCGGTAAGATAGATCGGATAAGCTGACTCACCATACGACATCACACGACACACATTTATTATTTATCAGATAAGCTGATCGGTCGCCATTTTTTTAGAAAACAGCACCCATACATTACATTTTTTTTTATTTTATTCGCTTCACTTCGTAGTACAGGTTAGGCTGTCTGGAGTTATAGATATAGTCTATGACTATAGGATAATTATTTCGTAGTTTTTAATGTTTTTATTTTGAAGTCGGTTTAATTTTTTTTCTTAAAAGTCATTTATTTCTTCTCTAAATAAATATTTATAGTAGGCCACAACTAAATTGTTTCCAATTTTGGAATGGGAAAATATGTAAACTAACACAGAAAAAATTTTTTAAAAATACTTTAGATTCAGAGATACCTAATGTGTTTATACTACCAGCCAATTTTTCAAAAACGATCTCATGGTGGTTTAGAGTTGCAAAGCATAAGAATTTTGGTTACCATAAGAACTGACGATTTTGTACAGAATGACTAAAACTCATCTAAATCGATCCACGCACTAGTGATAAATTGTAGTCGACGTATATTAACCACCTTGTAATTTGAATTCCAAATACATACGATATCTTAGTCTTGTGAACAAAAAAATAATTTCTCTGGAGGTGGTAGGAATATTCCATTGTATCGAGGAAATCGAGGTCGTATGAGGATCGCGTCCGCTCTCAACTTGTTTCAATGACAATGACACTTGAGTTCATTCGACTTTAAATGGATAGATGACCAAGAGGCATTATTTGTCGCAGACGATGCGCAGTAGCCGATCGCAGTGCAAGTACTATTACAGCATCAAAATGAACACTTTTTCCTTAGTGAACTGCTGCAAGTACTAACGTACATACATACATACATATTTTCACGCTGTATCCCTAACGGGGTAGTCAGAGAGGACGGAGCGCCAAGCGTCGCGGTCCTTAAATACTTCTTTCGCTTCCTCAAATCTCATCTTTCTCCTCACACATTTTCGCCTAGGTATGCGAGTGCTTTTGACTTTTTCGTCGGCTAACACTCTAGCTATTTGATCTTCATAAGTCAGCCTTGGTCTTCCTTGGCTTCTTTTACCAATCACTTTTGCTCTATAGATTTTCTTCGTTTCTCTTTCTTAAGTACTAACGTTAAAGTACTTATTTTATTAGGCACAACCTGCAATGAGCATTAATGTATATAACCTACACAAGTTATTATTGTAGTCTCATTATTATAGTTAGCTAATTTTGTAAATAGAACCTGCGAATGCGAATTGATGAATAAAAAATCTTTAAAAAATATGTATTATTTGGATATGAAAATAGAAAAATAGCTTGTAATATCTATGAAAATAAAAATTAAATGCTTTTCGTTAGTAAACGTGTCACTTGAGAACCGCTGGAACGATTTGGCTTATTTTTTTTTAAATGTTCGTAGCAGTCCGAATAGTTGGCAGGGAAAGAAATATTGGAAAAGTTGGCCAGAAAATTAGAGAATTCGGGAAAATCTGAAAAGTGGTGTTTTATGGGGTTTTCATGATCACGAATTTATTTCAATTTAAATTTTTTTATATACTATAAATACGCCAGACATTTCTCATCTAGTCTCAAACTAGGGCTTCCCTGTGCTATGAGAACTAGACGACAACTACTAGGGACGTTCCCAGTACACCCAGACCCAAGATAATTTAGAAAAGTTCGTTTCCTAAATTGATCCGACAGGGAATTGAGCCTGGAACCTTGCGCGCTTGGGTGCAACACCTAAACCACTGCGTCGTTGAGGTCGTCATTTTGAACTTTCAATTTGAACTTGAAACATCAATTTGAACAGGATGTTTGTCAGCGGAGTTATTGCCTATTTGCAGACAGCGACAGCCACGCGATCATTACGCGACCTATGACTAATTGTAATAAAAAATTGTTAGCATGTATAACGATTGCGTGTCATACAAATTACATTATACAAATTCTCGTTTTCACAGCAGATATCGCGCGATATTGGCTGTTGCATACTGACTGCAAATTAAGTAATAAGCATGCGGGTCAGCTGGTTTGTAATAAATATTTTTTCCTGTCATCCTCCTTGATAACTAGTCTTGCAATAATGATAGTGTATGTTTGTTTCTGTAAATGTATCTTAAAATTATCTATGGGGTAGAAATATTCATGCAACGAAACTACGATGAAGCTGTGCTATGGATTTTATCGGTATTGCCTATTTTCCGCAATAATACCTAAGTAGCTTATTATAAGTTATAACAGAAGACAAATATACAACTTAGCATTATATTAAATACTAAATTATTTATTTATCAATAATTTTTTTCAGGCAATGTTCGATATGTGGAATGTATATTTAAAAATCGATGTATCTCCAAAAAATTTACAAGTTAAATTTTCAGATTGAGGAATTATTTGCAGAATGGTATAAATGATATAATTTGAATGATGTTATTCTATTATTATTTATGTAACTACTTTTTTTGAACATTTCCTTTTAGTTAAAATACTTCAATAATGTAACTAATGTGCCTCTTTTTCTTCTCAGGTAAGTCGATTATAATGGTTGTACACGAGGCGATGTTAGTGGTAAGTCAAATATATATTTGTTAAAGAAATGTAAATAAACGAAGTTTCGTTGACGTCTAAAATTCTGTACTGAATTCTTTAGTAAGGCTCAAGGCACAGAAGTCAAACTGCACAATTAGGTACCATTGACTAGAAATCAACATTATAATAATGATATTTTTTTATTTTACAGTGGAAACGTGGGCACGAATATTATTTCATACCCACGTTTCCTCTGCAAAAATAAAACATAATTGATTGACGGTTATCTATAGGGTTGCCATACGTCCGGAATTTTCTGGAGATATCCGGTAATATAACTTTATCCGGGATGCGAAGGGAATTCTATGACGTTTGTAATTTATACAAACTAGATAAAAAAATAAATGTGAAACAAAATTAAAATTTTAATTAAAAATCAACATGCCCATAACTGTTATAAAAAAACTAAGTATTGTATAGTAAATATTTAATATTATGATTATTACATAATTTATTTATATTTGATGATGATGAAATTGCTTGGCTCACTAGCATGCATCATTTCACACGTCAGAAATAGATGCTTGAGCGCATTTATTAGGTATTCTCCCTATCTCCCTCCTCACCCTTCGAGACAGAGAGCTTAGACAGAGAGCCCGTTAAATTATAATATACAATTTAAATTAATATTTACGGTTGAATGTTACTTAATGCGAAAACCGATAACAATATTTACAGACTGATTTTTCCTATGTACGGTACGGAATGATTTCTAACAAATGTGGTATACACCGATCGATCATTATTTAGCGCGAGAACACAGCAAGCCAATAAAAGCGATAAATATCCTACTTCTCGAACTTTTGGTGTCTATTGAAACGAAGAACGCTCAAGATGTTTCGGTAACTAATATCATGTTTTTCAAAAAAAAATATGAGAAAGAACATTCCAGAGTTCCACATTTTTAAAATATTTATGTGAATTTTAATTTTGTTGTTGTTGTAATTAAAATGTTAATGAGGGAAAATTGGAAATTAAAAATAGATTATGGTAAATGAAATCTCTAAAATATTTTTAAATATCAATAAACTTTGTTCATTAACCTACAACCGTGATAACATGTACTTGCTTACCAAAAATATCATTAGATATAATCAATTATTTATCTATTTGGGTTTTTTCATTTTGCTATATATGTGACGTAATAATGATTTTAATATAATCAAAATTGTAAAAGGAGATTGAAGTTTAATAATCTTTTTATTATTTACACTTGTAAATAAAAAGCATTGCCAACCCTACAATTTTTAGCACTTTTAGCACTCAATTTATGTCTTTCAAAATTAAGTACATATTTGTAATTACTGTCCAGAAAATAATAAATCCATAATCCGTACACACATCCGTACATAACAAACACCTGATATACTGTACTATTATTTTACTGATGTTGCTCGTTATAGTGGAAAACTGCGTTTTCTAGGGTTGGTAGAACGCTAAATTCACAGAATAGACCAAAGTTCGTATTTTGAAGGTTTATAGGTTCTATCAAAATTGATGAAAATATTCTCAGAGATAGTACATATTATCAGCTATCGAACAAAACATATGATTCATTTATTTCATTCTCATAATCACATTTCTACTATGCCTCCTACTATGTTAGAAATAAATGGTTAAATTGTACTTTTTTAGAAGTATACGTTTCTATTATATGCACTGTTGTAGGTGTAAGCACTGCCGTAGCCATACCGGCTCGATATCATTACCACAGTACGGTCCAAAATTCGGTTTTGCAATTATGCACGTGTGGGCAATATAGATATTCACAATAACATTCATTTATGTATAATATCAATGGAGAACACTCGCGTTCGGGAAGGTCTAAAATTTCTGATGGGTACAACACTAAATTGAGTTTTAGATTACGAAAGAATCTGTTAATAATTACGTTGACGATAATTTAGCGTCTTTTTTGGTTGTGGTTTGCGGTGCCTGGTATAAAAATTAAGCAATAACCTTATCGTACTTACAAAAAATACGTTTTTCTACTTACAGCGGTCATCCAGGTATGACGCTAATTTGACCCTTAGACCTCTGGCCTATTTATATCATCGCGTGATACACGACCCAGTGGCTGAATCACGTTCTACTCATGCGCCGATCATGGACAATCTTCCACTTGCCACTTCGTGGGCGTCATTTATCCAATCTGCGTTTGTGTAAGTAGGGTGAGAATTATGTGCGAATTCACCGGATATTCCATGCTATTTGTATTTCTGATTAGCTTCCGTTACCATTCAATGGTGTGATGTGCGAATTAGATGAAACGGTGTCACCACTAGACTTTTGTCGCGAATTCCTCTAACTCATGAGCTTATTAGATAGATACTTAATGTATATAACGTAATAACGTTACGCCATTTTTCAATCAATCTTGACAGAGCATCGAGGCGAAACAAAATCACACCTTACTTAGGCCAAATTAGGCAGTAAGATGTTGCTGATTCTATCGCCTACATAATAGTACTAATACTCTGGACGATCACACAAATTGTGCGACCCTAAACTCAGTACTATGCTTGTACCATGGATACTAACGATTTGAAGTAGCACCCAGTAACTCCTAGACTACATCTACAAATCAATTTAGAAAAGTTCGTTTTCTAAATAGACTTGACTGGGCATCGTACCCGGGGCCTCGACTTGGAAAGCAGATGCTCTACCACGGTGCCAACAGGGCCGTCCCAAGCGCCCATAAGTGTAGCCAACTCATGTACTTTCCTCCAAAACATTTGCGTAATTTCCTATTCGGACGGGTTTGAAGCATCCAGACATAACAAATCACGCAACCTTGATACTGCTTTATATTTCTGTTTACAAATGTCTAAGTGGTATTATCATTAATGAGAGGTTACTAGTCCATCATTAACAGTGGTTACCTTTATTTAAATATATAATTCTTCTGTACGTGTATATGTCACTGAACTCCTCTTAAACAGCTTGAGCGATTTTGATGAAATTGTGTATGTTTGAGTGGGTCCCTGGTTTAGATTCACAATTGAACCGAGTAGGTGTGCTGCAATCGGGTTATAACATTTTTTTTTAATTTCGGGCAGGATAGCGTCTGTCGGGTCCGCTAGCGTATGTATATATGTATTTTATAGCACGATTGGTGACTGAAATAGTACTAGGGTTATATAAAGGTATATGGGAGTGTTTTTAACCGCAACTGTAGCACGACCGCTATGCGACTGAAAAATTATTTTTGGTTCATATTGTGTGACTGCTATTCAACAACACTGACGATGTAGTCTCGGATATGTTTTTACTAGTTGGGTGGGTGACAACCCTATTTTGAATATCCACTTGTACTGTTGAGTATTCTTTATGAAGTGGCTGTTAAAAAGAAAGATTCGAGGAAATTCTCACCGATGTCCACAGAAATAGATTAACCTTTACTGAACTCTGGTTTCATAGACACGTATTGAACATTTTCAATCATTATATTAGTTCATTTTTCAACTTTTGTTTGCTTAACAAATGTTTTCACTGTCTGGCCTTCAGTGAACTGGATTTTTCTAAAAAATGTTTCAGAACATGACCGTATGTTGAAATGGTCATTTCTTAAAACTCAATTGTATTGAATCGAACCAAGGTCGGTTCAAAATCAAATAAGGACCTACTTACAAAAGTTTAAAAAATATCGAGTTTAATTGAATTGGTACATCCACAAAAGTTTGTCTATGCTTTCATGAACAACAAAAAATGCAATAGTGTTTATAAACCAAAATAGGAAAAACTAAACCCATGATCACCTTTATGCCCGTTTACTTGTTTACGCTTGGGACTCTGTCCTCTCTGACTACCCCGTTGGGGATACAGCGTGAGGATATGTATATATATATGTACTTGTCACTTATGTTTTTCTCAGACACTAAGTATTTGACGAAGACAGGCTGTAATAATAAATAATTATAGTATTTAGTTACTGAGCTGCAGTAATTAAATTTTAACTTTAGGGTTAGTTTCAGGGTCTGAAATAGAAAGCTCTTTTTGTTACAAAATCAAAAGTGTTTGTACTCGCTTTATACCTATAAATATCGCTCACAAAAATCCGAAAAATCTTGAATTTTGAGAATGATTGAGGGAAATTATCGGGATTTCATTTTGTTAGATACTTTTATTACACAAAAAGAATACCATACGATAAATTGTATTTTCGGTGGGTAACACAAACCAAACCACTATGATATAGATAGTTGCGCTAATACAGTTTGAACTTAGCCGGCTTTTTTTAATAAAAAAACACGTCAGAAGCATACTTCTACATACATATATACTTCTTTGAAGTGAATAAAGATAAGAAACAATACTGGCCACATATAAAAAAATACAATTGACAACATAATATCACAAATTAAATAGTTACTAACGTAAAATAATATAAAAAAATAAAATTGGCAACATATTGGGTCCTTACATATGAAATTAGCGTTTTGTCGTACTGACAACTTTGATCTGAAATAGCTCCTCTTTGGTTAAGAATTCCAAATTCAAATTTATAAATTCATTTAGCTGGTACATTTGAGTTTTGAAAACAGTCATTCATTTGTTTTTTTCCTCATTATTTTTTTCTTTGGCGTCGCTTATTACCGCACAATGGAAAACATGAAATATCGGTATATTTACGAGTACGAGTTCTACCGTGGCACCAGTGCTGCAGAAACAGCTCGAAGGATTAATGATGTGTACGGCGCTGGTGTCGCAAAAGAAAGCACGGTACGTTTTTGGTTTCAACGTTTTCGTTCTGGAAATTTCGACCTTCAGAACCAACCCCGTGGACGGCCGGAGACCAAAGTGGAAAATGAAGAATTAAAGGCTATTGTGGAAGCGGATCCATCACAAAGCACTCCAGAGATAGCTGCAGGCTTCGGGTTAAGTGACAAAACTGTATTAATCCACTTGAAGCAAATCGGGAAAGTAAAAAAACTTGAACGATGGGTACCTCATGAATTGAGTGAATCGAACTTGCAAACACGCGTCGACTGCTGTGTTACTTTGCTCAACCGACACAATAATGAAGGGATTTTAAATCGAATCATTACTTGTGATGAAAAGTGGATACTGTACGATAATCGGAAACGCTCGTCGCAATGGCTCAACCCTGGAGACCCAGCCAAATCCTGCCCTAAACGAAAATTGACTCAGAAAAAGTTACTTCTGCAAACAATGAAGGAAGAACTAGCTGCTAAATAACCGAGATTGGTCAATCGCTCTAGGCCACTGCTGCTTCACAACAACGCAAGACCACACACTGCACAACAAACAACCACTAAGTTAGATGAGCTACAATTGGAATGTCTGCGACATCCACCGTATTCCCCGGACCTTGCTCCAACTTGGAATTTGGACAACTTCTTACAAGGAAAAAGAAATTCAACTCCGATGCGGCAGTCCAAACCGCCTTCAAAGAGTTTATTGATTCTCGCCCCCATGGTTTTTTTTAATAAAGGGATCAATGAACTACCTATGAGATGCAAAAGTCCATAGATAACAACGGTGCATACTTTGATTAATTAAATATATTTTACAAAAAAAAAATTGACTTTATATTCCTCCCGTACAAAACGCAAATTTCATATGTAAGGACCCAATATATAAAGAATAAAACTGGCCGCTTGAAATGTGTTACATCGACGTGTTAAACACTCTGATCGCAGTCTGATCTTATTGGAACCATGCTCTGATTTATTTTTCCAAACGCGCCAAAAAAGTATAACTTCAACAAAGAACCATTACATCGGAATCCTACACTATCCATTGGTTCGAAATAAGCTTGGGGACTACTGGATTTCTATACAGTATTCAGTACTCTTTAAGGAATAATTGAAATCAGAGGGAAGAAGTCCTCGAAAGTAGATACTCTTCAAAACGACCTGTGCGCCCTGGACAGGGGAGCAGATTACCCATATGAAGAAGACGGTGATCCATGTTCTTGAACGTGGTTTCGGATTGGTGGATGTAGCTTTATAGTTAACCTACTATCAGAGTGAGATTTCCGACTAGGGTGTTACACCATTTTCATTGCCTGGAAATGGATAAATAATATTTCATTCATATCTAAGTAGAGTAATGCAGTATCTTCCAAGGTATAAATGTAATACAAATATGGTGTCAATGGATTTCAAGTTTATCGACTATGCTTTTTATTGATATCGGGCCGTAAGACTTTTACAAATTACTCCTATGACTTGATTTACGGTTATATTGTTATGAACTTTAACCGCTTAATATTCAATAGCTTAACTCATTAATTAAAAGGCCTTGACAAGGTCTTTCACTAAATTAATTATTCCTTGACAATATTATTTTGTAATAATGGCATATTCTTCAAGGGCAACCTTTTAGGGATTGGATATTGTATTTACGTCTTCCATCTATTCCTAGTTCAAATTTTGTGAGAATAAAATAAGACTAGCAATGCCAGTACTTCGGTAATACAACAGCATGGCAGTTAGGGCATCTAACTTAAAATCTATCATCATCTAGTCATCATAATTTACTTATACATACTTGATTGGCCCGTTGGCGCAGTGGCATATGCATCTGCTTTCCAAGCTAGGGTCCCGGGTTCGATCTCCGGTCAGATCAATTTAGGAAACAAACTTTTCTAAATTGGTTTGGAGTCTGGGTGTTACTGGAAACTCCCCCAGAATTCGTTGTGTGGTACTATAGCACAAGCATACTGCTTAGTTTGGGGTCACACAATCTGTGTAATTGTCTGGAGTATCATATTATTATTATAATAAGAATAAAGTCATCTAAATTAAAAGACCTAATTTCCTAATAAGTATTAAGTATCTAACCTAGTACCTAGTATATCCTAGTACCTACATACATACGTATTCTCACACTATAACTCGAACAGGGTATATAAACACCGAGAATGGAGCACCAAGCATCGCGGTGCTTACATAAATCTTTTGCCTTTTAAAATCTCATTATTCTCTTGACACACTTTCGTCAAAGTTTGCGAAGATTTTTGACATTTTTGCCAACTAACTCTTTGACTATTTGATCTTGGTTTTCTTTAGCTTCTGCTACCGCTCATTTACGCTTTCCTCGTCAATCGTTCATCACTCATTCTATGTGCTCGAACCATCCAAGCATTCTTTTTTTCATTTTTACAATAACACTACCAATCCTACCGAATCGTGTATCTTTTCGTTGGATGACAGATAAAAGTCTCTGACCTGACTTAAATGTCTATTGCCCTAGCAATAGCCAGGCCCAACGACTTAAAGTGCTTTTTAGGTATAGAGGTGCTCAATAGGGATACCGCTACATCGTCCATGCTGTAAGTGATCTAACCAATGTTATTCCTAATCTAGACGGTGTCTCTTAAGTTTATGAATTTGAATCTTTGCAAAACAATGATTACATTTAGCAATAAACGAAAAAAATAAGTATACATAAGATCACAACCAGGTTGCTGAACTTTGAGAGAGCGCAAGCGATCTATTGTATTTTGTTACATACTAAATTGTATAACGTATATTGCACTTCACGTACTGCAAAATCTTTGAATGGTAGTGCATTGAACCGTAAATTAGGTGCGGCGTACAATAGTGTGACAAAGTTATTATCGTTTTGTGCAGAAATTCCATCAATACAAACGTTTTTATCTATTGACACTGCTCGCATAATATGGACACGCCACGGTGCGCCATCATCCATGGCTTTAACAACCCAGAGACATATTTAACAGTAAACCGCATTTTAAGTAACTGAATTGATCTGATCTGATGATGATAATCTGAATTGATCACATAGAAAGAATCAGTGATGAAAGACTGACGAAGAAAATATACAGAGCGAAAGTGAATGGTAAAAGAAGCCAAGGAAGACCAAGGCTGACTTATAAAGATCAAATAGCTAGAGTGTTAGCGGATGGAAATGTCAAAAGCTCTCGCATACCTAGGCGAAAATGTGTGAAGAGAATGATGAGATTTGAGGAAGCGAAAGAAGTATGTAAGAACCGCGACGCTTGGCGCTCCGTCCCCTCTGACTACCCCGTTAGGGATACAGCGTGAGAATATGTGTGTATGTATGTATGTATGAATTTATCTTAGGTATTGCTTTTTTTACTCGTCATTTTACTTACATATTGAAATGAACGCGATACTCTCCTGCATAGCCATTTGTAAAAATCATTTTACACTGCTTGTTAAATTGCGCACAATAATTTTAAGGTCAATAAGTACAATATGCAAAATAATACATGATTATCTATAGTATATAGATTATCTATATATGATAGTAACTCTGTCGACTTTAGAGAATACCAGTTCACAGTTGATAATCTCACCGCGGATTGAGAAGTGAATTCGACCACTGCGTTAGAGAATCGCACTCAAGATCGTAAAAGTCAGCTAATAATGCTTATTACAAAGGGCTAACTTGTATACCCGTCATTATCCATTCCTGTTATGGCATCTGTAAGCGCAAACCATAACAACAACAAACAACTCCTGGACTATGGAAACTCCTATATGTACCATGTCACAGATATCGATATTTTGCTTTTAAAAAGGTACTTATTCTAATTATGTATAGATTAATAGATTACGAAAGAAACTCAATCTACATATTAAATAATTATAAAATCTATTACGAGTCTGTCCGACCGTTCTATCCAACCGATTTGCTTAATTTTTTTTTAATGAAAGGTATTGATGCACAGATTTGTCATCAACTCATCAAGCATTGGAAATCACCTAACTTTTAACCTTCTCATACTCAAACACGAATTCCTCCTGTACATTTTTTATGTTTTCATAGCTTTCTTTCTCTATATCTCCGGTTCTAATTGAGGTACGCGGGTCATTTTGGTCTAAGAACACTCGCTGGATGGGGCTCTTTCATTTGACCTTTTGCCCACTTAAATTAGGGAAGCTAGGTGTGAACATTCAACTTGACTTACAATTTTTGTATTCAACTTAGGATAGGTTACTATTGCTTCTTCTTTCGCCTCCTCAAATCTAATCATTCTCCTCACACACTTTCACAGAGGTAAGCAAGTGCTTTTGACATTTTCATCAACTATCACTGAAGCTAATTCGTCAATTCAGGTCTGTCAAATCAAGACTCTTTTTCTCAGGAACGCGTGAAGGTATCAAGTTGAAATTAATATCGAATACTCAAGTCTTGGAAAGGCTTATGTCCAGCAGTGGACGAACACGGGCTGACGATGATGATGATGATGGTGACTCGGGTCTGCCATCCCTTGGAGCTGTGAAAAAATCACCATTGACTTAGAATCATAAAATTTGGCAAGAAGTACAATGTCCTTTACTCTTTACTTTACTTCTATCCTTTACCTGCATTGTAGCACAAGTAAAGGGAAAAATCCAAAAACTGTTAATTTGTAATTATATCACGTGAAAATTTTTTTGCGATTACAAACTTAAATTTGCAGTTGGAGAGTATGGGACAATGTGTCTTAAAACTGCAAAGTTAAATTTGTTTTTGAATTCGACATATTTTTTTGAAATACATGACACAAATACATTATGTGCTGGTATGGTACCCTCGGTGCGCGAGTTCGACTCGCACTTGGCCATTTTTCTTTTAAGTAATAGTTTCCGTACTAAACTAGAAGATAATATAATATGTAACTTTAAAAATTCAATATACTTTCCTGTTATGAATATGTAGATAGCGGACTCTTCGTTGGACAGTTCGATATGCACGTGAAAAATAAATTCGATCATAAAGTGGTTACAATAGAGCATAGAAAATTCTGGGCTACTTTTATTGACGTTTACAGTGACCTGTCTGCTACGCTACGTTACATCATTACAAAAAAATTCACCTACTTGTATTTTTCAGTTTTGAAATCCACAAATCGAGCAGTTGCTCAAGCTACCTAGTTATCCCCTTAGCGAACCTTTTTATACTTATTTTTTACTGTGTACATTGAACATTCTAGCGTAAAGAAAATGGATTCATGGTCTTGGCATAGGTCTCGGCCTTAGATGCAATTGAAATTTAATTGGATCAATTTTTATGCAGAGCCCTATTTGGTTACTCGCTCGCGTATTCTATATATAAATCTAGGAATCTATAAAATCTACGGGTGTACACAGATGTAATGTAATTTTGATTACATCTATGTATTTATATTATTATGAAACAATAAAATTCAGCGCAAGTAAGAAATATGAATACAGTTTTTGACCCAAGTGATAGAAGAAATGTACCTAAAAATAACTTGCATAAGATGAGAATGATTACATTTATCCGTAACTATGTAAAAACACCGCACCGATGTTAGGCTCTCTCTTATCTGCTTTATTGAGAGACGAAACACTTGTCGGTTAACAAGATTGAGACAAGTCGAAATGGGTTTCTGCAAAGTAACACATAAATTTACAGAATACAAACGAATTATTTATACATACCTACATATATATCTTCACGCTGTATCCCTAACGGAGTACTCAGAGAGGTTGGTAGTCTAATTATTCATTTGTTACAAAAATTAAAAACCTGGTGAAGAGTGAATTCGACTCGCATACAGACGGTTCCGTACGATATTTACAGGTAACTAAACTTAAATAGTTTTGTTATATTTTTCTTATAAACTTTAGGTAAGGGTAGGTACACATTACACATTACTAAACATAATGTGTTTAATCATAATAATATTATATTATGTTTAATCATAATTATTACGATTAAACATATAATGTGTGAGGAGAATGATGAGTTTTAAGATTCGAGAAGGATCGCGACCAAAGAATATCTAGAAAAAAGGTCGAATCCCGCCTCATGCGTAAGGGAATTGCTTACTCTCCGTTGGATACGTAGGGTTGTTGCGTCAGGTGTGAGATGCGGAGAGCATCTCATTAAGATAACAAAAAACAATGCACAGGGATAAGTTTTTCGTGTTTGTTAAATTTCATTTCTTATAATTATGTTGAAGAATGTTAACTCTGTATTCGAATGATTCAAATTATTTAGGTATCTAAGGACAGTATAATACGTTCGTTTTTTCATTTAGACATTTTCATATTTACGACGATGTGAAGAATGAATTAAAGACAAACAGAAGCGGTCGCGCGTTTGCGTCGCGTGCGAGCCCGACTGGCGCAACAATAATCACCCATATGCACCCAAAATATTGCCGTTGTTTAAGTGTCACGGCGCGTGCGTATTAGCGCGCACACATACAAACCGCGTACACTAGCTTTCTATGAAGACATCCTACTGTTATGTTCATACTGTACCGCGACACTTGGCGCTCCGTCGTCTCTTACTACCCCGTAAGGGATGCAGCGTGAAGATATGAATGTATGTATGTACACAAGATGTTTAACTTTCTTTCATAGAACTGTCACTTTCGTGGGTTTGCTGTAAGAAATTTCTAATAGAAACAAGATATATCCTTTGCTCAACTTCTCTACATCTTCTCTTCTCTTCTCTACAACAAGTAAATTATGCCTAGGCCTCTAAATAAATGCACTCCGCGTTTTTCAACGGTTTTCTATTAACTTGTGCACAATAGTAAAAAGCTTTAAATAATCAAGGAGTAAAAAGTTTATTTTTACTTTTTAATAGTATGGTACTCCTAAAAGCATTTATTTTGGCTTTTTAACTTTTTACATGTAAGAGGTAAACAAATGAAAAAAAATTTTTCGAATCAATTTAAATTCGAAAAATTTTGCGAATACGAATATAAAACAAGCGATACTTGTTTTGATTATTTATAATCAAATGATACTTGCCAATGCACATGTATATTCGTTCATCACTAATATGTATTAAGTAAGTAGCACACTCACATTCAGTTTATAGAAAAATATTATCATTTCGTAATTAAGCCGAAGTGGGAAGCCGCGGCGAGTCGATAGTACGTATCCTATCCTATACTATAATACCAGCAATATCTGTATAATTTATATATATTTTATTCGACTGGACCGTTGGCGCAGTGGCATATGCATCTGCTTTCCAAGCTAGGGTCCCGGGTTCGATCCCCGATCAGGTCAATTTAGGAAACAAACTTTTCTAAATTGGCTTGGAGTCTGGGTGTTATTGGGAACTCCCCCAGAGTTCGTTGTGTGGTACCCATAGTACAAGCTTACTGCTTAGTTTGGGGTCACACAATCCGTGTAATTGTCTGGAGTATTATTATTATTATTATTTGTATTCGAGTTCTCGAAAACGGCTCTAACGATTTCGAATATTTAAAGATTGGCAAAAACCCATGCAGTTTCAGTGTCGTGTATAGAATTCACGTTTGTTAATTCTAAGTAATTATAAAATTAAATGTAATTACAATATATTTTTCCGAAATGCAAAATACAGGGTATGGCAATTTCATTAACTTTGCATTAGTTTTGAGTCTTGATGTTGTTTCATTTACTGCAAATATAACATCAACGATTTGTAGTCTTTTATAATGCTTTTTATTAAAATAGTGTCGTGCTCTGTTTTTCCTGCTTGTTTGTTTTTAATAGCTGTAATTATGTCTCTTCATTCTACAGTTTCGAGAAATATCAATTTAGAATCAATGCAAGATTTCAGTTTTCAATTAGATAACATGCGCTGCCTCTACGACAAGAATGGATTCTTTCAGTTTCAAAATGTATAGAGCACACCGAATAGTTGATAACCACTCATCTTCTCTTCTTTCCAAGCGAAATCTCTGAAGCTCATTTTTGGTAAAACTAAAAGAATAAATTTATAAGATTATGAGATAAGATCTCAATATAAATTGAGTATGGGAATTCTCTTTTTTGAATTGGATCTTATAAATGTTTCTAGTACGTAATTTATTTTTATTGTATTATTATTAATACAATAAAAATTTACGCACTAGAAACTGGCTGGCTTCTAGTGGCATAATACAGATCACAATATTATTATTTAAATTCTTGTAGACGTAAAATTATTTTATATATGTACATATGATAAGTCATCATATCATGACTGCTTTCTGTCTTCTACACCACTTAATCACACAGGAGGTCATTTTTAATTTATATTTCGCTAGATTTCACGTCAATACACCAATTTTATTTGCGACGGCTGACTGTCACTGAGCGCACAGTAGACTAAGTAGCGCGTTGATTGTAGTTTTTTAGCCCTGCCCTCTTGATTGTAGTTTGTGTTGTGCCAATTTTTTAAAAGAATGCGAGTAGTATTTCCGAATTCGTTGTGTAACATAACCTTTTTGATTTTTCTGCTTGTGCTGCTTTATGAAAAAAAAACTATTCGATTGAAAATAAACCATTGTATGTGCTTTATCCTTAACGGGGTCGTCAGAGAGGACGGAGCGCCAAGCGTCGCGGTTCTTACATACTTTTTTCGCTTCCTCAAATATGCTTTTATAAAACGTATATACTTTTTCTTACACTCCATAATTAATACGACCCTACCATTCTTCTTTACGATGAAGCGGTTTACGGGGGCAAACAATCGATCTAGCTAGGTATTCTGGTATGGTAGGCAATTCTGGTAAAATTCGCTCTAATGGATGATGGACAAGTGGACAGAAGAACGAATAGATCGGAGGATTTAAGGAAAACCAATAAGCAAACTCAGATTCTAAAATACAATTGAGTACCTATCAGAGAAAGTAAAATCTTTAGTTTTTGTACCTTTGGTGATTCGTATCTTCAGTGATGCCAAGTTTGGGTCCATAGTGCTGTAAATGTTAGGAATATTTATTATTATTTATTATAATATATAAATTTATAAAGATGTGGACAAGGCGCGAGCAAAGGCTAATGTAGTTACTACTTTAACACTTATTAGTAATTATATTAGTTTACGACTCATTAACTTTGGAGGCCAATGAAGGTGGTTAACTAAACAATACCACGAAATAGGTATTTGACACCTAGTTAGTTTTAAAATATGTTTGTTTTTTTTATCAAGACAAATCATAGATAAGCATTAAATTATTTGTTAAAGATTATTCTGTTGTCAATGTTCGTTTAGTTCTTCCTTAAATTTGATAAAAAATAGGGTGTGTATAAATTGTTGACGGAAAAGTGAAACCTATTTTTTATTAATCATTTTCCCGGCCCTAATGCCCAAACATATATTATGTACTATGTTACATGCATAGTACATACGAGTGAAATAACAAAAAGTCAGATGACATGTGAGAAATTTCTAGCTATTTTTCGCTCAAACTTCAAAAACCAGCACCGAATCCGATTCAGTTCTAGTTAGCTGACCGAATCCTATCTCTGGTATATCCTGAGGATGCTTCGTGGAGAGGCGAAACACGTGTCGATTGGTGTTTTTGGTTTGAGCGGAAAATAGCTAAAGATTTTAGGAATTTATCACATGAAATGGATTTCCGCAAAGTAACACCGTCTACGCAATAAGTGAGATGACATATCTGGTGAATAAGGTCGTTGCTCGATGGTATTTGTTGAGTTTTTGGTCAAAAATTCGTTCACAATGACGGCCTTGTGCAAAGGCGCATTATCGTGGTGCAAAATCCAAGAATTTTCTTTCCACAAATCTGGCCTTCTTCGTCAAATTTTCTCTCTTAAACGCCGCATACCGCCCAAATAATATTCTTTATTTACCGTTTGACCTTCCGGCAAGAATTCCGAGTGCACAACACTGCGATAGTTAAAGAAAACAGTCAACATGACTTTAGACTTTTGATCGACTTTGGCGTGGTTTTTTCGGTTTCGGTTCAGTTGGAAGGCGCCACTCCGAAGCTTGTTGACTAGTTTGCATGTCAAACTCGTAAACCCACGTCTCGTCACCAGCAACAATGCGTTTCATGAATGTTGGATAGGAATTGACTCGTTCTAGCATGTCCTCAGCGACTATTAGGCGATTGAGTTTTTGGAGAAAATTCAGGTCTTTTGGGACTAGCCGAGCGGCAACATGTTTCATACCCAAGTGATTATTTAAAATGGTACGGATCGACTCGTGAGACACAGAAAGTTCGGCGGCCATCTCTCTCAAACTTGAATGAGGATTTTCAGTCACTATATAGAGACATATAGAGACATATTTTTTCATATGCGTTAATTACACTTGTATGTACAAATGCAATACAATATTAAATTTAGATTTCATTATCTATTTATACCAATCCGAAAAACTTGAAAATTTGCCATGTGTATGTGATTCGAGTGGACGATACACTCATATACGTGCGAGTATAAAATAAGGCGCATTGTTTTTGAGATCGATCAGAAAACTAAGAAAACATACAGTACAGTTATTGTGAAATCCATCTTTTCAACATAAACGTAAAATATAGCATTTATCTGACGTTCCACACGTGACCTGTCAATTCATATGCGTTAGATTCGAGACGTAACACTTTATGTATTAAAAGTTAGTAGAAGTCCAAGGCCTTAACTCCAGTGACAACTTGTTCTTTTTCGATAATGTGTAGTATCTTTTCTTTGACAGAAGATAAAAAAGTAATATTCTCATTTATGTATTATTTTAAATAGGTAAAAAATGCGGCGCCAAACGTCAAAAGTATAAATATAAATGCCCATCCGTAGTTCGTTTTCTTAACAGATTGTTAAACGTAGAACATCTCCCCAAAAGCGTTTTTTTGGTGATGTGCCGTCTGGAGAAGGGGAGAATTTTTACTCGATAAAAATGCCGCGATGATATCTGGAGGTTCGAGAAATGCTCCTGAATGCACCGGAGCCCCGTTAGTTTAATGCTAAGAACATTATGTTACGATAATGTCTGCCAAAAGTATACGCATCTAATCCAATACTTTAAAGCAGCGATTCCTAAAGTGGGTTCCGCGGAACCCAAGGGTTCCTTGGAAAAGTCACTAGGGTTCCGCAAATGTTACATTCGTAGTCGAATCGTTGGAATATGTTGGCTACAGCAATCTGTGACAAAATTATTTTTTGCGTGAGTTTAACCTAAGCATACACACTGATAAACACTGTACCACTTTTAATCTGTAGTAGGACCTATATAATAACAATGCTTGATTTTAGACCTATTAACTCTATGTTTCAAATATTTGTAGGTAATTTTTTTTGATTTTACTCTTATTGAAACTGCAGTGTTATAGGTATCTTCTAGTTGTTATCATTTGGATTACTTCCTAATAATTTGGTAATTATTGTACCCACGTAATAATTAAAGTATGATTATTAAGAATGTTAAGCTAAGTAGATACGTAATCAAACATATCTTACATACACAAACAAATTACTGTGTACACATTCTCAATACTTTTACGGTCTAACTTATCATAAAATTCATTTTTTAATTTAATGGATGGGATGTGCAGTTAAATGAGATCCCTCAAGGTAACAACAGTATTTTTTCATAGAAAATCGCGTGTTGAGATTGCATGTTAATTTTGTGTAAAGGACTAGGCATTATGACTAACAGTGTCCGACACGCTAAAAAGCAGAGAAGAACGTTACTTTTATAATATCTAATGACAAACCATCGTTAGCATTTAGCAAATTATTATCATGTTCGTTTTTCGACAGCTGTTATTTATCATTTCAATCTGTCATAAAAATTTTATAACAAGATCTATTTCACTAATAATGTTTTATACACGCTAATGATTAATTCAATCCACATCTTTTTAGTGTGTAATCTTATATCTTCAGAAAATATTTTTTGCCTTACCTCTTATTTGAAACTTGTGTTAATGTAAAAATATGTATCTAATGTGCAGACAAAAGTTTGCAGAACAGAATATGTAAATTGTGGTGAATTTTGCTTAAATGTTAAGAATAGTAAATCTCTATTTAATGTTTGTAATTAATGTATATTAAATTTTTTACCAAATATTCTCACGATTAGTAATATTTAGTGGGTATAATTAAACAATTAAATTATAACCTTTGTAAAAAATTAAAGCGGTAAATTTCAATAACAAATAGCCATTGATTTAGTTAATTTTTCATTATCGCTATTTCCTTAACCGTTATTAATTTTCTTATAATTATAAAACATGAAAAAATAATGTATAGGTACCTGATTATTGATTGTATTACATAATACTAATATTTAATAATTTCTCATTTGCAAGATGACGATCAAATAAAGACTATAATCGTATTGTAATGTCAAGGTATCAAATAGCAATGAATCGATTATTTGTGCATTCTCATTGCTATTCCGTACGGCACTCTTGTCCTAGAATGTATCGCACGTGTGGTCACCCTATTGTTTGAAGTACCACAATCTGCAAGCTATCAGAAAAATAGCATTTAAAAAGACACGAACTATGTACTCGTATAAAAGGCGATGTCTCATTGAAATAAGTTTGTACTTTTTTAAATTGATTAATTTATGCTATAGGTTTAAATAACAAGAAATAAAAAAAAAATTAGTTTTAAGATATTCAGGGTACAAATGTAAAAAAAATTGTGTTTAGCTTAAAAACTTACAAACTTGTTTAATATTAGGTATTTCAAAACTCGTTTCACTAAAATATATAATTTAAAAAAAAATATAATTAGTAGGTTCTAAGTTCAATAAATTGGGAAATTTACAAATTAACCCTTATCACGTTTCATACATTACATTTGTTAATTATTTCAAAAATAGACTTAAACAACATATTTTATTCCTAGTTTATTATACATTTTCTGAAAAAGGCTAAGAAAAATGGAAATCAATAACGTAAAGAATAGTTAGTGAAGGTTTAGTCTACAGTAACTGCACTTTAATATGTAGTTGGTATCACTCTTTACCCTTGAGATAATACATCTACCTAGATATAATAAAAATAACACAACAGACAATACTGATTTCTGCCTGAAATGAATTATTCATTACAGGAAAATAATAGGTTATAACTACCTACTGTGAAAAACGCAAATGAAAATGCAGATCAGTAATGCAACAGAACAAGAATAAAATAAAAATTATGCCTTGTCATGAGAAAAGCAAAATAGTTTTTATTTAAAAAAGTTAAATAAAAATACTCGTAAATGCGTATAATCTGTCTAATAAGTTATTGTACTTGGCTATTTTTGAAGGAAATGGAAAAACATTACAACAGTACATATTTTTGCAGATTTCGCAAAACATTTTCATACTCGATATTATTATTATTTTATGTAAATAATCGTTGTTATTACATACTTGTGATCGTTATTAGCATATTTATTACGTCTCAGTCACAGCAGAGAATTGGAAGTTAGAATGCAGCCTCCGTGGCGCAACGGTTTAGCGCGTCGGAAGTAAAACGGGAGTTGCAGGTTCGATTCCCGTCCCGAGTCTGGGTGTTTATGTATAATATGTATATATTTAAAAAAGAAAAGTATATAAGTAGTATATCAGTCGTCTAGTACCCATAACACAAGCGCTATGCAGCTTACTTTGGGACTAGATGGCGCTGTGTGAAATGTCTGAGTATTATTATTATTATTATTATATATTATAGAATATTCAATGTAGCCATGTAAAGAAAATTAAAAATAAATACAGACAGCGTGAGCCTGTCGTCGAAATGAATAGTGATGAAATCATAATTTATCATGGAGAAGACGACAAGCACCATCTCACATCAGCAGTCATGATTATTGATTATAAAAAAATAATAGTAATAAGTATCAAAATTGGTTGCGCATTCCAGTTACATGATAACCAGGGAGTGTTTTCTACATACACTTTTCAATTTCCTTAAAAAATACCCTGGTACAATAACTTTTTATTTAGACAGACTATACATAAATAACGTCAAGCCATTCGCCTTGCAAAGATGAGCAAAACTTCAATGTGCAAAAAAGTGACACCTACGTTAATGTGTCACTTTGTTCACCTTCACATAGATGAAGGATTGATCTAAGTAATTATGAAATATACTGATTACTTACTGAAATATATACATATCCTCACGCTGTATCCCTGTCGGAGCAGTCAGACAGGAAATATTGAGTAAAAACTCATGTTGAGTAGGTACAACTCAGCCCATTTCAGAGGGAAATCATACCTAATTAGAAATAGCATGATCTGCAAAACATTTACACCTAACTTTAACGCTAGTTATGTTTATCGTGAATAAAATGGCCTGTAAAGTTTTCGGACACAGTAGATATTTCAAAATAAAATACATACTCTTCTCTGCTCACTCATTTACTCGTCACTGCGATTAATACTTACCTTCACGTCACTTTTATCGATAAGATTTAGTAATAATCACAGACAACTTATAATAATAGAATATAAGTAATAGACATATTAGAAAAGATTAGAAACAATATTTAGATCTTAGATTAGATTGTCAATTATGAATTGAAGCATGAAAAATGATCTTGAGTGACGTCATTGACCTTCATTTTATTTATTTATTTGTTTATTTTCTATTAGGATGATTACGTATTCTAGTTTGATTAAAGGTAAAGAAAATTTGCTAATTTGACGAAAGAGTAAGAGAGAGGAAGAGAAAAGTTCAAACGAGTTCATTTCTCGTCTTCAAAAAAATATTAGTACCCTCCGTAAACTTCATATTAGTTCCATTTTGGCGGAACTCGGTAATGACAAGATAATTATAATTATAATGGATATTAAATAAAACATTTATTTATTAAAAGCAATATCACATTTTCGGCAGAAATATTCTTTTATTCTATGACTAGATTAGGTATGTTCCAGTGTCAAAGACGTACGCATCCGGTCTACATACTCTACACGACAATAAAACGTGGACTCAATGTAGAACGAACATTATTCAATCATATAAGTAGTTACTGATGTGTCACACATAGGTACTAGTTATATTTACTTATAACTTTATCATCTATGTTAAATCATTCCGATAATATCGCAATAATATTGGACCTCCCAACGTGTACAAAATAATGTGCTTACCTCGCAAATTATAATTACTTATTATAAAATTGTCATTTAGCTGCGTATAATTTACAATAGACGGGATAAAACTTTGAGTAAAAGTATACAAGTATTCGAACAAGGCAATATTTTAAAAAAAAACTACGTTCCTAAAACGGACTTAAAAAAAGGAACAAATAAATAACAATTTGAAAATGAGGACGTCCTTATATTCTATTAGCGTATTCTATTTTAGATTTCGGGACTGGGACAAAATGTGTCATTCATTTCATAAATCAAACACAGAAATACCGCGAATACGTTTTGACCGCATAGGAGGTATAGAAGTTTATTAAAAAGGCTTAAGTTGCGCTGAACCCTAAAAATCAGACAAAGCCAGACCAATAAAATATGGTATTTAATATAGAACGCAACGATTGCGTTCTACGTGATCTAATATAGTTATTGCATAATACTCCGTGATCATATTCACCTACCTAATACTCTCACTTTCTGCGAGCGATTTAACTGCGACCGACACGAACGCGAAAACACTGAATTTATAAAATATATAAACCTAAGTACAGTTTTATTAAACAAAAGGAAATATAATATTTTAATATGGTAATACTGTATACTCGAGTGAAACAATATACACACTTTTTGTAATATGTAAACTAGAGAAAGGAAACACCCATCGGAAAACCTTATTTTTAACCGCGTATTAAGCTTCCGGCACCTGCTAGCAACTAGCGCTAGGGGTGTGGCTAGGGGTCGTTACAATTATTTTATTCGATACTATCATAGCTATTCCCAAGGACGCATTGCTGTGGCGCGCATTGAACAATTGTAATTGTTCAGTCGGATTAGAGGCTTTAGTTTGAACATCAGAGGTAGACGTGAAGTAGGGTCTTACGCCGGCTTTCCATTAGAGCGTGCTTCCACGCTAACATATCTGACCCAACGTAAGTCACTCTAGTGAAAAGCTCGCGTTCGAGTAAGAAGTAGAGATGAGCACTGATTTAACTAACGATTTAGTGAACGGTTGGTTTTTTGTCAACCATGTGACTGATTCCGTTTTCCCGAAAAACTAGTTGACGTATTCATCTACCTACTTATAAATTGATGAAACGAAATGGAATCCATTCCTCCAACAAAACGAAAAAAAACAAAAAATGTCGATCGTTTCGTTCATTAATCATCATGGAGTAGGTTCGTTGGCGTTGACAAGGAAGTTGAAAAAATGAACCACTATTGAAATTAGTTGATTATTAAAAGAAACAGTTACGTTTCGTAATCGTTAACAACGTTAAAGAACTATCACTGGTGAGTGCTACTTGCAACTGACAGCGCTGACTGGCGTTTATGCGAGTACCGAACGAGTATACTCTAATAGAAAACCAGGTTTAGGCTAGCCTACTTCTACTGCACTGGTAAATGAATAACTATCCATACTTTTTTCTTTTAAAAAAAATAGTTCAAGTTCGGGCCTCACAATAATTCTGTATTCTGAAGTTCAGGCAACCCTATGAAAATAGCAAAATTGGTATAAATTAAAAACACTATTAGAGAACTTGGCCTCTGTACGACTGTTTACTCAGTGGCACTAACCTTATGTGGCGTTGTTAGAGATGAAAAATGAAGTCAGCGGTCACTTTCAGTAAACGACCATCACTACATTTTTGAGCGTGGAGTGGTAGTGGCAATACATAGCCTCTTTTCTTCTCACATCCTTTATGAAGATTTCGTGCCTAGTAGTTGGACCTAAATTGTATGTATTGGTCGTAGAATTGGGCAAAGTATAATTTGTCTGGGCATTTTATGAACGCCGCCATTATCTACATGGAATGACCTATTGTCTAGCCTTTATATCAAGATACGTCTAATACAATCGTACGATGACATAATACGCATAGGCATACAACATGTGCCTACGTATTGTTTTGTAACTAACTAGCCTCTGCTTCCGACATCGTCAATGGTTTATTTCAGAGAAATCGTTGACAGTTCAGCATGAATAACTTTTTGTTCATGAAAGTTTTTCTAATATAATTCTATTAAATTCAACCTTTTTTTTGGTTACGCAAGAATTCTGTATATATTCTGCTCCCTGGGGGAGCTTTTACCCGCCTCAACTCTTGCGGCGATGATCCTCGGCGCGCTGTCCTCCTACGGAAGGCACCAAAGCCCCTCTCGTGTTGCGCTGAAACGCTTCCGGCGGGTGGACAGTTAGAGAGCTCTCCGGAGCTCCGGAGGAGAGTCACGACAGCGTGCACTACACTCGATTTCATCCCCCTCGGAGTTGCATGGTTGCACTCCTAGCGCCCGCTACCCCGAAAGCCCCGTCATGCCCGCCACACACAATCAAGTATGCTTGATCAGCCCGTCCAATTGGCATGAAGCGTTGTTTAGCATGACGCCCCTACAATGCCACACACGATCAAATATACTTGATGCAATCTCCGATTCAAGCAAATTGTACGGGCTTGATCATGCATACTTGATCGTATGTGACGGGCATTAGTTGCCTCTTACAACAGGTGAAGAATACTTTAATCTTTGCTTTTAGCCTGGGCTACAGGGCTGATTGCATTCGGCATAAGTATACTTCTATAGCCCGCCTATGCAGACTTGAAGGCTGAGTTAGATATTTGGATATATACAACTTCAACTCTTTACCTCAAAATTTTCAAACATGGAAACACGATTGTAGAATAAAACATCGTTAAATAATCCAGAAAAAAACCTGTTCCGCACAAAAATTCACTTGCATTTCCGATGTTCTATGGAATTTTGAAATAATTTTTACAAAATGGACAGGCAATTTTTAGAAATACCAAATATCTCAAACCAGTTTTTTTTGCAAATTACAAATATGAACTAAAACGTTACTGCGAAAATCAACCTTATTGCTGAAGTTATAGGGCGCTGCAGTTGTAGGGCGCGACGGTGAAGAGCGAATTCGCTTACACTGGGCTGCAGCTTTTCAGAGCTCGACCTATTTCTAGTCTGTTTCAGCACTACTTAGATTATTTAGATAAGCCTAATTAGATATACCGGGTGTATATGAAAACGGGACAGTTACTTTAATGGGTGAAAGGGCATAACTTTAGTATGTAGTTACAAAAAGAATTATCGAAAAAAACGTATCCGTTTAAGAGTTATGACCGTTTTAATTTTCAAGTGTTATCCCCACCACTTCTCGTAAAATTGGGTTGATCGTGTACAGTTACAGATTTTAAATCTTACGTTTTTTTTTTATTTTGTAATAATTTCATCCGTTACTGAAATACAGCCTGAAAACCCTCATTGGGGTATACGCATTACTTTCGAAAATGGTTTTCAGGCTGTATTTCAGTAACGGATGAAATTATTACAAAATAAAAAAAAACGTAAGATTTAAAATCTGTAACTGTACACGATCAACCCAATTTTACGAGAAGTGGTGGGGATAACACTTGAAAATTAAAACGGTCATAACTCTTAAACGGATACGTTTTTTTCGATAATTTCATCTATTAAAGTAATTGTCCCGTTTTCATATACACCTTGTATACATATCACGCTGTATCTTTAACAGGGTAGTCAGAGGACGAAATGCCTAGGTTCGCGGTTCTTCACTTCCTTTCTCAAATCTCATCGTTCTCGTCACACATTTTCGCCTAGGTATGCGAGTGCTTTTTACATTTCCGTCATCTCACACTTGGCTATTTGACCTTCGTAAGTCACCCTTGGTTTTCTTTGGCTTCTTTTACCACTCGCTTTGGCTCTGTGGATTGGATTGGATGATATGGATTGAAGATTGAATTCTGTGTCCGAACCATTAGCCTAATTACAATAAATTTAATTCAAAGCCAAGCCGTGGTAAGGTTCCTACTGTAAACTAAATTCGTTTTATAGACAAACAGAATTTTTATAGACATTAAGTAGGTAGGCTTAAATAATATAGGTCTGTGCTAACCACACAGAAATACTGACAAAACACGTATAGGGTACGTAATTCAATTACAACTATAGTACTATTACAGATTAATTAGTTACTATAACGTCAGCAGTCAAGGAAGAAGGAAATAAATAAATAATAAAATTTAATTTCACTGAACATAAAAGTAACAGTAGATACGTAGGCATAAGTATAATATAAATACGACATTTTTTTGTGAACTTATGTGTTATATTATTATGTACTTATTTATATTTGCATAAACCTGTTTACAAATGTTTGGAGAATATATTTTTACTCTCAAACAAATCCTTGTTCAATTGGTTCACGATAAGTACTATTATTTTATCAGTAATATTCCTTTTTTTCTTTTTTTTTCTTTCTTTATGGCATGGCGCACAGTTTAGCGCATTTGCCAATGTCACGTATTAATAAGTAGAATCACAAGTAAATTAGTTTTTTCTTATCATAAAACTCCTCCAATAAAGTGATAGTAGGCTTCACTGAAGTAGTTATAAAGGACTTCTTGGAAGAGCGCGAGAATTTCAGCTATACATGTTTATTTAGACCTACTCCATTCTTTTCACTTATACAGAACTTTCAAACACAATATACTATCACTTTTGTACTTTAAAACTCCCAAAAATATAAAAAATACAAAATCTAAATAAAATGACAACCTCACTTCTCCCGTTCCCGCCAAAAAGTCCTTAAATAATTATTTTTGTATGACAAATTATTGTTTTGTAAAATCACATTACAGTGCCCTCTATGCGTTTATATGGAAAATACTTGTCTAAAATAATGTTGGATTAAATAGTTTTAGAAGAAGTTCTCAGATGGCGCTGTTTAAGAACATTAATAAAATTACATAATTCAGATACAAGATGTCGCTACTAATAATGTATTACACAAATTTTTACTCTAAGCTGAAAATAATCAGTGTGTATTAATGTAGTAATCGACTTCACCAAAGTCCTCTAATACTTAGCAAACCCTTAAATAAGGATAGGGGTCCGCTAACGTTAATTTTGCATTTCACGAAACGTTGAGAGATTCTGTCATTAAAAGATACCCTAAATTTAGAAAATTGATTTTCGAATCCATATCAATATGTGACAGTTTTGTGTGTTAGTTTTTAACAATATGTAGAATAATTTATTATAATATAGAAACTTAGAAGAAAAATAATAATATCTGTTTATCGATAAATTTTTGGAAACGAATCACTATGGAGACAATAAATGTCACATAACTATGTCTGACATTACTAGGAAATCGTTAGGTTGGTGAAAACAAATATTATTTAGGAACTGTCTTAGGGGTCTTATTAATCTAGGGGGTACATAGTTATGTGAAGGCGTTAGCGAAATCGGTAGCATTTTATTCAAACCACCAAACACTCGATAATACGGTATGAAAGTCGTTCCAATTTAAAAAAGTATAAACACCGTAACTTTGATTATTTAAATCAAAGTACCGTACCTAACTTTTTCGAAGCATATTTTTTTTTAATGATTGTGATCATGACAAATAAAATGTGATTGATTTGGATCACAATACTTATTATAATATTTCATGGAAATTAATGAGAGTTTTGTAAGGATTATGTTATTGTAAAAATGAAGAAAGGAATGCTTAGATAGATGGTTCGGGCACATAGAAAGAAAGAGTGATAAAAGACTGACGAAGAAAATGTACAGAGCGAAAGCGAGTGGTAAAAGAAGCCGAAGAAGACCAAGGTTGACTTACGAAGATCAAATAACCATAGTGTTAGCTGACGGAAATCTGAAAAGCACTCGCATACCTAGGCGAAAATGTGTGAGGAGAATGATGAGATTTGAGCAAGCGAAAGAAGTATGTAAGAACCGCGGAGCTTGGCGTTCCGTCCTCTCTGACTACCCCGTTAGGCCTACAGCGTAGCTTGAAGATATGTTGTTGTTGTTATGTTTTGTAGGGAATGTGGGGTGGTATCTCTGCTCCCTCCCGAGTCGCTAAGTATAGGATGAAAGCAGTGCATGCTTCAGGACGTTTTATAGATATACATTTAATATTATAGGTATGCACATTACAACATAGTCACACTATGATGTACGTATTATCATTATCATTAATAGGTACCACATAGGTACCTAGTAGGTTAAGTCTAATATTTGGTGCGCCTGTTAGTTGTCGCATAAGTAGGTAACTTCTGAACGATTGGACTGATTGTCATAATCCCACAAAATAAAATTCTGTAGAAACTGGTCGAAACGATGCAATAGTTGACTTTGTAGTAACGAGAGAAGTGAATTTGACATTTTCTTCAAATTTTCAATTTTTTTGCATTTTGGGAGTTCTGAACGCGAACTACAAGTAAGTTCAGTGTATTTGAGAAGAATTAGAAAGTTTGATTAAACAATGCAACTGAAGTTTTCCCATTCTTCCAAGAAGTCCTTTTTAGTTAAAGTAAAGCCTAATAAGTATCATTTATTTAATGGGGAGTATTAAGGAGTTAGGTAATAACAAGAAGACAAACATTTTACAACAGACGTACACCACTTTTAACTAGGTGACAGTTATCTTAAAATAATAACGGTTACAATTTGTTTTTTGTTGAATTCTTCATGCTGATCTGAGGGAGAATGAAAACAGATATGTCAGCTGCTCATTTTTCCGCGTAGATTGTGAAACTCGGCCAAGGGATATTAAATATGGTTACGGCTAACAGTATCCAGCTCTGCAGTATCTACAAAGCTCCCATTTATTATCTCTCTATCTAGCCATATTGACAGCAATAAGGATATATCTGTACATCGGAGGTATACCATCCTAAGTCCATTTTTTTTAATTTTCACTTTGTGATGTCATTGTAATCAGCATTTTATGATCTCTTTAGTAGTATACTATTTTAAGTCCAATAAAAAAAAATAAAAAACTTATAAAATATTATTACATATAACAAAAATACCAATGTAAATCATTTAGACGCAACATATTCCAAGTCCATTTTTTATTAATTTATAATATTTTTAATAATATCTTTTTGTAATAAAAAACTACCCATTTAACCTATTCTCGAACAACAAAAAAAATTTTGCTTGGAAATTCACACAACTGTTTAGTCTAGTGACATTCGTGAATAATGTTCTAGACATTCGTGAATAATGTTCTATCTGAGACTAAACGTGTATACTGAATAATTAGCTAAATGTGATTTAAGATTGTTTGCCTCCGGTATATAGATATATATATTCACGCTAATTCTATTTCAAGGTGGACAGGACTAATTCTGTAATTAGTGCTGTCGGGTAAAAATGACGTGAAGATGTGGATGTAGGTATATACAAACTGTAATAGCATAACGACACTAGTGACTCATCTTCGACATCATAAAAATCATCGTCGACTATTTTTTTAACAAAAAAACTGTTAGTGATATAGTACGCATTAACAAAGTCATGTACCGCCGTCGCCACGCTGTTTCTATTATCGCAAGTGAACTAATAGCGGTATCTACTTCCTACTGCCGATTGCTTTCAGTGTTCAGCAGAAAAACTTAACTGCGCTGACGTCACCGCATGCCCGGTGCGCGTGCGTCGCGCCCCGCACCCCGCCGCTCTCACCTCCGGGTATATTTACGTGGACGCGACCCGCCGCCCGCACGCTAGTTCAACTCCAACGTTTTGCGCCAGTTCTGTCGGCTTCGGTCTACAGCCTTGTTACCATCACGTGCAGCCCCCGAGATGTCCTCCCTGTGTACGAATACACCACTTAGCGTTGGCTCACTCACCAACGTTACGTAGTTACGCGAAGGACGCTCTCCGACGATCAGTTTTCACGTAGTTTATAGGTTATTTAGGATTGTTAGTGTTTTCCTTTATTCCTTCAATATGGTTACGCGGTCGCGCGGCGCTCATGTTCTGGTGTGGGAACAACCTGGTGTGGAAGACCAGCGGCCTCGTGGTTACACGGGTGAGTCCCGAATTTTTGTCGAACGTGTCCTCGATATGTCCTGTGATGAAGTAAGCAAGCAAGAACGTCGCTGTAATAAGACCTACGCTTTCATCAAACAACAACGTTTAGCGAAATATTACTGATAAAATACGGTACTTATCGTGGACGAACGAGAATTTATTTGAGGGTAAAAATATTTTCTCCGAATATCGATTTCGTAATATCGATGTTTCCAAGGGTGTTAAGTACATAATATGTAATATAAAATTATACCCATAACATTAATGAAGTTTCTAAACTACTTACAAACCAAAGTAGTAAATATATAATTATTTGAAGTAAATATTTACGCAATATAACGCGTCTGATATCACCTGTTGTTACTTACATGTTACTTAGCAACCAAGTGTAAACTAATTTCTTACCATGAGCATAATTTGTGAAACACGTCCAATTTTTTATTCAAAGATCAGTTAAACATTTTACAAATAATAATGATAAAAAATACAGCAAATTCAATATCTACACTAGCTGACGTCCGCGACTTCGTCTACGTCGAATTAAAAAAAGAGGCGTATGCCCTTCCCCAATGCTTCTATCTCCGTTCTAAATTTCATCGAAATCGATCCAGCGGATAGCCGTGAAAATTGAACAGACAGACAGTAGCACACATTTATGTATACCCGCGACGACTGGTTGTTAATGATGCCCTAAAATGTTAATTATCCTACATAATTGTGATTCTATTTCTTTAAAACTTCCTAGCAAAATTATTTTCATACAAAGTTCAACCCCTCCGTTTCTCTTGCGAGTGGAATTTTACAAAAACGTGAAACGCGTAGGTACCTCATTATTTTTAATAAGCGATATTTGTTACTAAATTTCACAGCCATATTCCGTTCCATATAAAAGTTTCATACAGATATCAACCTCTCCCCCATAAAATGTAAATTTCAAAAAAGCCTTTTCTACTTTACGAGTGCTGCAATTAGTCATTAGTCATTACTCACTAATTAATTATTAAAAAAAGCTGCGGTGTTAAAGGTGATTTGCGTGTTAAAATTTAGAGAGTTTTGTTCCTATATATAAATTACTAGCTTCGCACAGGTAGAAATTTTTGGAAATAAAATACAGTCCATGTTACTCGCTGATAATGTGGCTTCCTATAAGTGAAAGAATTTTTAAAATCGGTTGAATAGTTTTTCAGTTTATCCATTACATACAAACTAACAAAGTCTGCCTCTTTATAATATTAGTACAGACAATACCAAGCGGGTCAACTATCATCTTACCAAACACGGACCCAACTTTAGTAATTTTTGAGTTTTCTTGAATAATCAGCTTGTGTAATCAGTTAGTCCGTGAGTCAGTGAGTGAGTGGTATAATATTACATATATCTTAACGCAAATAACTTATTTGATATACATAAAAATCATTTATTTTATTCCGTAACTGAGTTCATACAATGTATCTATGTTTGTTGTCGGATTGACTAAAATAAGTTAAAACTGTGTGTATTAGAGTACACACGTAAGAAGTGAAACTTCTTTATGACATCATTTTTGAAAAATGATCCACTATTTACAACTTTAGAGAAATTGGTTAAATAAAGCTAAAAAATCTAAATTAGATAAAGCTTAAGCAAAAAAAGCATGTGTACTCACGTACGCACGTAAGAAGTTATATTTTTTTAAAGTGAATAAAAATAGAAAACAAAACTGGCCACATATAAAAAAAATGTGACTTAGAAAGAAAGATGGCGCGTAACAGAAAAACGTGACGATTTTTTTTTAAATTGCTATAAAATTTTTCTCATACGTCGATAAAGAAGTTTCACTTCAATAATAATTAAATTATAATTTATGTAGGTACGTAAGTAATTTTTCTGAGAAAACGTAATTAAATCTCATAGTATAAACATAACTGTATTTTAATAATTATTTTAGGTACGTAAAGTATATCAATATTATTATTCCAAAACGGCTAATCACAGTATGTTCAATTAGGTTATATTATATTCAACATTTGTATTACACTTACTCTGGTATATACTGATATATAAGTTGGGGTAAGATCGTAAGTGGGGTAATAAACGTAATACTTCCTAATAATTCATCATTTTTCATTTTCAACGTAAAAATGGTATATTATTAGGAAGTATACGATTTATACGATATTACCCCGCTTACGATCTTACCCCAACTTACTCTACGCTAACTTATGTTATGTATCACAAATAAATCATTTCATTTGATTTGATTTCATAATGATATAAAAATTGTTAACATTTTTTTCCAATATCATGGAATAAAAGACTCTTTATGTAGCCACTAGCCACTAATAACAAAAACATGGGTTTATATATTCTTGATGCAAATAGACATAATAGATATAATAAAAAGAGACTCCGTAATCGCGTATTTTCGCAATTTAGTAAGCCATTTTGTGCTAACTTTTAATTTTAATGTGAAGCAACTAATACGTTGCAGGTGATGATTTATAAATCCATAAACGATTTACACCAAATACGCCAATCGGCTAATTCCCTAGAACCGCCATACTCAAAGTGTAATCCGCGGAGCCCCACGGCTCCATACCATTGAAATGATATCATATAAAATAAAAAAATATCTAATGTCAACAAAATAATACCAAAAGAATCTCAACATCATTATAAAAACATCACATCAAGTCGATTTCTGAATGTAATTTCGCGAAATCCGAAAGACTTATTTTGACATTTTTCCCGTAAACTATAAAGCTTTATTTTCTCTGAGTCACATAATAGTCGAAAACGAGGTGAAAAAAAAAACTAATTCATACCCTCCATTAAATGGAAAGAATTTCACGATTTACAATGTCGTTGATTCTGTACTTTATAACTTGTCAAAAATATCTATTTTTGTATTACTTTCATTAAAGTTAGAATAAATATTTAAAAAAATATTTTAGGGCTCCATAAATATTTAGGTGTTCCAAAACGGTTCCGTCGCTAAAAAAGTTTGAGAACTACTGCCCTTGAAAATAGCACAACAGATTAAATTATTTTACAGCGAAGTAGCAGCCGATCGACTTTTTTGATGCAAGCGTGAGTCGTTTATTTTGGTTAATTGTTACGTCAAACGGAGACTATCTTTTTATTACATTTATATGAGTTTCAATTAGTACTCTGAAGGACTCTGAAGTATAGAACAAATAGACAAAACTAAATTAGTTTCTTTTTTTCCATCGATAATTAGAAAATCAATAAATATTCTATAATTGATTTATGTAATTTATGCAAATTTTCCTTTTCTTTATTTTGTTTTGGGATACTAGTTTATGTCTTTGTCTTTCAGCTCTGTACCTGGATGTAAAGATAAGTACATACACATACCATAGCTATAATATCATAGACACGTATGTATGTAGTTAATTGTTGTTATTATCTAGTGGAGTAGAGAATGCTTTCGCACTGCGTCCGATCCGAATCAGACAAATTACTGAATACGGTATTTTCTTTGATTTGGATCGGATACAGTGCGAAAGCATTCTAAAGAACCACTTTATTTTTGACGTTGTTTGAAAATTACATTAGCTCATAATATCTTCGTACATTTACTTTCAAAAGTTATCGGAAGATGTTATATTATTTATTTCGTAAGACTTTTAATTTTGTATAAATATTGTTAACTAAATTAACAAGTTAATTCGATCCATCGTTTGAGCGCAAAAAATAATCAGTTACGTTCGGTAAAAAAAAGTTTTTCCTAATTCATTCAGAGCGCTTCCCATTGCTTACAATTTCTGAGTCAATATTTAGCCGTATTTTTTGCATTTTAATACAAATGTGTCGAAAAGTAAATTAAAATTACGGTAAGTTGATGAAATTACATCATAATATTGGACTCGTTTACTGAAGACGTACTTACAAATTTTTTCTTTATTATTAAAATTTTAAACTCCAAAAGGATTTTATATAACAACTACGTTTGCGTAATGTTAACTTTATCATAGACAATATATATTTTTATCTTTGTATCTAAAACAAATAATTTACAAACAATACATCACTTGATTGATATGCATTTTCAATGCATGCTAAGGTAAATATTGTTTTAATATGTGATCACGTACCGTCTACTTGGCGATATTAAGTATTTTACGTAGGTAATTAATTTTATATATTATACACAGGTAATACATAACATATATGCACATATAACGCATTATGTAGTTGTATTAAAGAGGCATAACCTCCTATTTACATTGTGTGACCATGAAGCGTTCATGATGTTGATAAGCTCGACTATCAGATAGCTCTAGTTTTATGAAACGAGGCATTTGACCTACAAATAATAGTTAATACTTTTTACCTGACTATGGCGAAACAAAGGAAAGGTAATGATTTTAACACCCTATGGATGTAAATATGTATGGATGAGCCATACTTTCATCACCTAAAGTATACAAGTAAATAGTAGTAGCTAATTATCGTTACATATAGTTAGGTTACTAAGATGCGTTAGGTACTATATGCAAACCGACTTGACAAGGGATAGCGGGCGCGAAATGGACGCAAATGGCCAAAAATAGGGACCTATGGGCTTCTTTGGAGGAAGCTTTCACCCGAGGATGGGTTCTTGCAGACTAAACTAAGTTATTGTATTAGTATTTCATTATCAGTATATTATTATCTATTATTATTTTTATATACACAAGGTTAATGTGAAAGGGGGTATAAATCCGACGGGGTTCCAGCGTGTCGCTATTGACTGTTATATTGCAGATGTAATAATTACGGGATATGTTTATTTTATTGTATAGACTCAGGTGTTACTTTGCGGAAATCCATCTCATGTGATAAATTCCCAAAAATCTATAGCTATTTTCCGCTCAAACTCCAAAAACTACCAATCGACACGTGTTTCGCCCCTCAACGGAGCATCCTCAGGATATACCAGAGATAGGACTCGGTCAGCTAACCAGCCTAACCAGCCAACATTCGGTGCTGGTTAGCTGACCGAGTCCTTGGTGGTTTTTGGAGTTTGAGCGGAAAATAGCTATAGATTTTTGGGAATTTATCACATACGTTTATTTTGTTTTCCACACAAAAAAACATTGATTTAATGGAAAAAAATGTACAACCCTATCATTATGGCCTATATTCCAAATGTTTATTGACGACGGGAAAACGCTGATATTAGTGTTGCCTCACCTTTACTTGAGGTTTTACACTAGAATTATTGATTTTTGGCGAAATTTTAGAACGCGAGTTTCCCGTTGTCATGGGTATTTTTATACCCTTTTATATTTACCCATCCTTTCGAAATAACCTTATATATATGACGTACGTTTGACGAAATTCTAGAACAGGTCATATTATTATAAGTAATCTAAAAATTTAAAAAGTACTTAGATATAACATAGAAATTAGATCATTAGATCCGTCCTCTCTGACTACACCGTTAGGGATACGGCGTGAAGATATATATATATATGTTTGTATTTGATCATTAATCATTATGCACTGTTATTTTTTCTGCAGGAAATAAAAGGATTTTTTTTAATTTATACACTATTAACTACTCAAGAAAGTAAATTATGTGCAAAAGTCGTATGTTTCATTTTATGTACTATAATTGGAGAAATGTATGTGAAATGCACTCATAAATATCTACTTAACGTTTAGTGTGAGTACCGTCACATGTTTATAATTACAAAGGATTTTCCGTTAGGGTTAGGGTTTTTGTTTTTATTGAGTGTTTTTTTTTACAATTCTCCCTTGAGACGTAAGGCAAAGAGATCTATGCCCATAATGGCTGAATTCTTAATTAATCAGTAATTAATTAAATGATACATTCTTCATTTTATTTCACTAACATGTCGACGCAATACATTTTAATGTTTCTTGGAGTTTCTGGCGACAGATATATTGAGGCGGTCTTTCTAGTAGGATCCACTGAGGCATATTGAGTGTTCTTGTTTTATGAGAAACTTTTATTATATTTAAGGTCTCTTTCAATCTATTCTTCATTAATTTTTTGAAACATTAGCAATTTGGCGACTAGGCCATCAGCCTTACCCCGTAACGGGAAAAACACTTCATTGTCATAAATCTCGTCACTGTATTGTTATAATTCGCGTCAGACATTATTCACATTAGTGCTCATATTCGCTATTACCTAATCTATTTAATCTTCTTTCTAATCGCTATTACCCCTGCAGGAAAATGAAAATAGCCTAAACTAGAGCCAAAGAGAAGTTCTTGGAAGAACGCGAAAACTTCCGCGTTAAACATATTATGTTTATTCAGACCTTCCGTTTTTTCCACACTGGCATAGAACTATGTATTATTATTTTTGTACTTTAAAACTCTCCAAAACACAAAAAATAAAAAAGTTACAGTAAATGTCAAATTCACTTTTCCTTAAAAGACTTAAATGGCGTTTAGCCAATTTTCAATTGAAGAGTACGAAAGAACGCGTGTCTTTCAATTGCAGTTAGTCTTTGACTCCGGCTTATATTTTTTTGGTAAATATACCTACTATAACGCAAATACATTGTGTGGAACGGAACCCTCGGTGCGCGATTCCGGCTCGCAGATGGCCCGTTTTTTTAAATTTTAAGTTATATCGTTGGAAACGATTTTGGAAATTTTTATGTATCTCATGTGTAGGTACTAGAGATGTGAATCTATTGATAAAAACTATTTCATAAACTATATTTTGGTATCACTTTTTTCGGATACGTTTTTCTTGTTTCATAGTTTTATCTAAATTACCTCCGCCATTGTCAAGGTCGCAGCGCAGCGACAATGGTCCATTGTGTGCACTTTGTCGCAGTGTCTGAACACAATCCTGTTTTTTTGTTATACAAGTTTCAATTACTTTTTGATACAGTCTGATACATGATCCATGTAATGAATTTTGGTGAATCACTCGAAGTTATCTACATGAGAAAATGACCATTTCGTGTATTTAGATTTAGGCTTGTATCAAACAGGCTTTTAACCTTTCACAACAATTAGCTAATCAAGAAATGGCAAAAAGAAAAATATTTTGCTAGCGGTTTTCTTGAATTGATACAACCCCTACCAGGTATAGATTGTTACCAAATGAATAGGTACCTACTTATCAATTTCTTTTTAAGATTTCATAATTCAAAAAAATAGGCTCGCTAGCGGTTTTCTTAAATTGATACAACCCCTACCAGGTATAAATTGTTACCAAATGAATAGTACCTACTTATGTATTTATTTTTAAGATTCCATAATTCAAAAAAAGAGGCAGTCATTAAGGGAACTATGTTTATCCTGCCGACAGAAGCGAAAACTTAAAACTATTCAATAAGGTAAAAAATTATTTTGTCGTGTCAATATACAAGGTTATTGTGAAAGGGGGTTTAAATCCGCCGGGGTGTCAACGTGTCAATGTTACTGCTATATTGCAGATATAAAATTACGGGATACGTTTATTTTATTGTCCATACAAAAAATATAATAGAAAAAATTTACAACCCTATCGTTATGCCCTACATTGCAAATGTTTGCTATTGCTAGCGACGGAAAAACACTGATATTAGGGTTGCCTCATCTTTATTTTCTTTTAAACTGAGGTGTTACACTGAAATTATTGACTTTTGGCAAAGTTGTAGAATGCAAATTTTCCGTTATCATATGTACTTTTCTTTCTTAATCTTCGCTCTTACTTTTCGCATTTACACATCCTTTCGAAATATTTTTTTTGGCTTCGTCAATACAAAATTTCGATAATATAAGCTATTAAGCAATAATTTTGTATTAGTAACCATATTTTTAAAATTCGACACGTATACATCTACAATTATTATAAATAGAATTTTTAATTATAAAATCCACGGTCTTCTATGGCAAAAATATCAAACTATAGAATTGTTTTTACCACACTACTAAGATAATTCGTAAGCCACTATGAAATATTCATTGCACGATGTATAGGTGAGATCCTGAGGTCATATATATATATATATATATATAAACAAAAATCCTCTCGAGCTCTCCTTTGTAAGAAAATCTCTAGTGGCTATCTTCGTCTTTCCCACAGACAAATTAGGTCTTTCCACAAATGAGAGAAAAACCCGTAAACACTGCACTTTTCATCGTATAGGTACATGACACATGATGTACATACAACATATGTTAGATGCTCTACATATTAGATTATATTCTATGTGTATGTCATGTAAGTATACGACGTAAAATTTATGTAGATAATCTTATTATATATAATATAATATGTTGTACATAGTTCAATGCATTTTTCATTAATAATTTCTGTAGAAAGTTGATAAAAATAATTTATATATAACAAAAAAGTGTACTGACACGTGAATTAGCAAATCATGCCAATTTCAAAAATAGAAAAGAATTGATGGTGCTCGCGTCTTTGATGAATTTGGGGGAACTTCGCATACAAATTCTTGCGTAGAGCAAATGACAGGCAAAAAAAGATAGAAAATTTTTGAATTGCGTCGTTTTCAATAATCTCTCAAAAATTTTTTTTCTATGATGGACGATGATTAAGTTAATTTTGAATTTGTATTTTCCAAACTAATTAGAAACTTTTCGAATCCAGCGCATTTTAGCATAATTTAAATTAGGTTTAAAATTAAATTACCTATGCTAAAATACGTACATCTATAATATCTATACGTACCTATTATAAAATACGACGTCGTATCATGGTAGACATTGACTAGACGCATTCAACCGTTACGTAATATTTAAGTGGGCCTATACGTCACATCACAATGTGTAATACAGTGTAAACTGGAAATTATCCACCCACTTCACTAAGATCGCGTCACGTCACTGGGAATGATAAAAAAGGCGCCTATGAAGGTACGCGTCGACTGGCCCGCACCGGCCGCAAGCCGCAACGCACGCACGGCAAGTAACTGATTGAACAGATTTTTTTTACTGACCCGTTAGCATGGTGGCAGAGCTTCTGTGAAATGAACTTGAAATCTTGAAATCCGGGTATTGTTGAGGGCTCCCCCAGTTCGTTATGTGGTACCCATAGTACAATTATTATTAATTGCCAGTAACATGCGTTTACTGTATTCGTGTCTGGATTTTTTATTTAGTGTAACGTTCTGTTTGTGAGTTCACGTCTTCTGTCATGGAGATTTATGTAGATATTGATATTACAAGTTACTTGTTGGCAGACAAAGAAGAATGTAAAACTAAACGTAAACGGGTGGGCGATGTTACGGTATTTTCAGTTGGCGATGCACGCGAAGAACTAATTTGTGTGACGTCACCGGTACGCACCAAATTTCGGCGCTCGGTGCGGACGATATCTATAGTAGACACAGTGCTATATGAATTCATCAGAACCAAACCAAAATCCGTGATGTACTGCCAAGAATCTTTGAATCTATCTGGATACTGCTGTATGCTCTGAAGACGCAGTTGAAGACAAATTATATGACCTTATGTAACCTTTGATCACAACGTTTCGTTTTTGTCTCTTTCTAACTCCTGGTAATAACTCTAAAATACTCCTACTAGTATATATAAGATTGCTATATATAGATATGCCAACAGCATAAAATGAAAAGATCCATCTCTTTTATAGTTATAGAGATGTTTCTAGATTAAATTTCTGGGCTTCAACTACTTCATCAGAGTGCGGCCTCCGATTTAAATACTGCTCCAAGTGTGATGTGTATGCATTGCGGCCGTTTTGGGCCAGTCGACGCGTATCTTATATTATACGGTATTCAAATTCATTGCCAAACATCATTTTAAGTGTTTTTTTTAACAAAGAAATGTACACGTAATTATGCAATTATGGGAACTGTAATTAATCCAATAATGTAAGTGGTGATTTTTATAGAAATTTAATGTGAAACGTTAACAGAAATAAAAAAAATAAGATATTGTATTTATTTATGTTTTTATTAGATATAAAGAAATTCGATAAAAAAAATCGTAATTTTTTTAATTTCTACTTATACTTTATTATTACTATTTAATAAATCCAATAACTAATTGAATTATTTATAACATATTAAAGACCAATATTACAACAACATTAGTTATAGCAATAGTTGTAACTTCAACCGGTATTCTCCACAACGGGGAATATTCGAAAAAAGAACGAATTTTGTCGCCATCCCCAAAGATATTATTTGCCTCACATGCCCCCTATTCGCTATTCCTAAACGTACAATATTTATGTATACGTAATGTCTGTCAGAATCAGCTGATCTCCATAAAATTGCTGATTCAAAATTATTTGCATATAAACGTATTTGAATATGCAAATATTTTTGTATTTCTACCTCTGATTTTATATTTTTAACGCAATGACTGTGTTCTAAAAATCGACGAAAAATCTTGACGCAACAAATTCCTTACAAATCTAGCTCAGCGAGAAGATGTTTCAAAGGTAGTATTTTCGGATAGTATCTTGATTGTTAAAGATAAAATATCGATGACGGAAGCATTATAAGTGGTCACGAATTGGAAGTTATATGGCATCTTATTTGTAGCGTTACACAAAATAATTGCTATGAGTATAATATTATTTAAGTCAACCTACATTTGTTATAATCATAACAATTATTTTGCATAACGCTACGTATAACCTACATAGACAGTTAATTAAATATGATTGTACGCATATACCTTTGTAAGTTTGTACTTACATAAAATGTACACTACATGTGTGTATGTACCTATGTACATATATACATATCCTCACGCTGTAGTCCTAACGAGATAGTCAGAGAGGACGGAGTGCCAAGTATCGCGGTCCTTACATACTTTTTTTTCCTCAAATCTCATCATTCTCACACTCTTCACACATATTCGCGTAGGTATGCGAGTGCTTTTGACATTTCCGTCTACATACATACCTATACCTCAAGGGCGGATCCAGGGATCAAGAGTCATTGGGTCATGACCCCCCCATGCTCTGGGTCTAGGTCAGCCATTCCCAAAGTGGGCGATAACGCCCCCTTGTGGGCGCTGCAGGCCTAAAGGGGGGCGGTAAGAGACCCAGAAAAAATAATAATGGGGGCGTTGTGTAGAGGCCTGGGGGGTGATTTGTAATTTCATTTAGCTAGGAGGCATCTTAGATAACGACTGCATGAGCTCTCGACTCAGTGGACAAAATAAGTTTGGGAACCAGTGGTCTAGGTCAACTAGTGACAATTTTTCTAGTATCATTGATTTTAATGAAATAAATACTTAGTATGATAGCCAACACATATACGCAAATGACGCCTAACGCCTAACTGAGATGCATGAGAAACATGAAGAAATGCTAATTTCTTCATGTTTACAAAATATACATATAACATACCCATTCAAGTGGAGGAAGTCATAACTCGTTTCGCGAGACTACAAAAGAGAAAAATTGATTTTGTCATTTGATTAAAATTATTTTGACGTATAGCAATAAAATACTATTTCTTTGCAATTATATTTATTATTGTAATCGAATAGGAGCTTGTCCTGACTAGACCTCGACTATATGACCCCCCCTGACTTGAAAGCTGCATCCGCCCTTAGCCTTTGACAAACCTATGTATGAATCTATGTACGTATCTATTTTATAACTACATCTACTTATACCTATGTCTGTAAATATAATTATAAAATAGATCTGTACTTATACCCATGTCCAATAGAATTAATACCTGACATTACACAACAACTATTTTTTGTTTAAACTTAAAAAAATAAATAATAAAATAAAAGAATAATTTTTCAAATCTCGCCCAATTTTTTTAACTACTGCGTTTAATTCAAACATATTTTTATATACATAATATATGTATTCAATAAATTTTCTCATATTTTTGTTAATATGTATGTATAGGTATATTATACCTATGTACTCGTATGTGTCCTATAAAAGCTTGCGTGGTTCTTGTTACATCATCTTTTTGAAAACTCTAAATGAATAAAGTACATACGTAAATGTTATAAATCAAAGCAACGTATTAGACGTACTGACAACTTTTTTTACTTGCAAAAAAATTCGAGTTTCTATTTGACATTTAGATGCGCCATCACTAGCATGTCATAAGCTTCACTCGTCGGCTCTTTATTTGATGAAGATAATGCTCAAATACTTGAAACACAAAAAACGGGACACGTGAAATACCTATGTATAGTTTATTGCGTAATAGCGCTTTTGAATAAAAAAGACGGTAGAGCGCCAGTTCCACTCAGGCACAGACTGATCCGTAAAATGGTCCTAGGTTCCGTATGTCATGATATTTATAAAAGGGATGGATTTAACGGCACTTCAAAATTGATGAAAATAAGGATAAAATTGCTAATAAAAAATATAATGTTGTACAATAAATTGTTACTTCTTCATTAAAAATTTAAAACGCTGTAAAAGTTTTTTTTCGGCAATAAGTATTGCAGGAAAAAATAGCAATCATTAATAATAGATCGTGCTATGAAAAATAACATTTTCTATAAACTAAATAAATAAACTTGACAAGTGCCGACACATCCGGCGCAGTGAATGGAGTTGGTGCAATTGCGCGACGTCTCTTCTGAACTCCTCGAAATAACTCGGAAATACACCTACTAGTATATATAAGATTGCTATATATACATATACCGACAGCATGAGATGAAAAGAGATGGAAGGATATAGAGATGTTTCACGATTAAATTTCTCGACTTTAACTATCTCCTTAGAGTGCGGACTCCTAGTCCAATACTGCTCCTGGAAATATCACGGAAATACATCTACTAATTTATATAAGACTAGTTGTACCCGCGACTTCGTCTGAGCGGAAAATTTGTTCGTGGCTTTCCCGGATTAGGTTAGATTATATGTAGGTACTATGCACAGTATGTATAAAGTTTGTTTTTAAAAAAAAGTCTACGTTCTAGCCTACGTCTGTCTCCGGGCACATATTATCTCTGTACCGAACATCATAATTGGTTTGGCGGTTCAGCGTTTCCCATTCAAAGTCTCATCCCCTTTTCACCCCATTAGAAGTCGTTTCTTAATAAAAAAAAAGTAGCCTGTGGCCGTCTCCAGGTGTCAAACTATATTTATGCTACATCATAATCAGTTCAGCGCTTTAGCATTTCCCGTACAAAGTTTCGTCCCGCTCCTTCCCGGCCCCCTTTTCACAGATTTTTGATAAAAAGTGTAGTATGTATTTTTAATAAAAAAAGGTCTTATCACCGCACCTAATTTTATCATTACCAAAATTTAGCGTTTCCCATACAAAATTTTATCCCCTTCTTAGGGTTAGACTTCTTAGGGGTAGATTTTTGATAAAAAAAAAGTCACCCATGTCCATTTTCTGATGTCAAATTATCTCCCTGACAAATTCATAACCAATTTAGCAGTTTACCATTTGTCTTACAAAGTTTTCGCCTTTTCACCCCTTTAAAGGTAAATTTTCTAAAAAATAAGTAGCCTATCAAGAGCGTAATCACGTGTTCTTACTACGTACCAATTTTCATCAAGATCGGTCAAGCCTTTCTTCAGTGATAAAATGACATACAGACAGACAGACAAACATTTAAAAATGGTAGAATCGAAGTCGACATCGAAATCGAAGAAATCGAACAAAACGCAAGAGATTTATAGAGATAGATTACTACATATAGATATACCAACAACAAAAGATGAAAAGAGATGGAGAATTATAGAGATGTTTCGAGATTAAATTTCTCGACTTCTATTCTCTCTTTAGACTGAGGACTCGTTTCAATACTGCTTTATGTATAAAGCGGATTCCGTCTGGCGCTTCGCCGACCGCTGTCGCGGCACGCTCGCTAGGCTCGCTCGGCTAGCGCATTGTGGTATAAAGACCTAACCTAACCAAAAAAAGTGTTATAAATATATCGTCGTGTTTGTAAAAAGTTATAGAAAAATTTGCAAATTTTTACCCAATGTGAAACAATCTAAACCTTAGCCTGCATCTGTCCTCACGATTTCCTTCCAAGCATTTATTATCACCAGTAGGTGATACCACATTAAAATTTCAATGAACTAAGTGTTAGAGGAACTTTGGTGTAGTCATTTTTCATTTCATATGTCAAATTAGCTTTTGCACGCGAATTCGTGCGCGTGGTGGAGACTTACAACAAAGAGGATAGCATAAAAACCTTGTCAATGAAAAAATACATTCAATTGCCACCTTCAGAATGATCTTTCAAGTGGTGTTGGAGTTTAGAAATTACATACAAATATACAAACATCTATTCATATTATACGTACTTATGTGTCAAATTGAGCAGTTGAATTCATTTAATTTGTGGTAAAGAACTTGATTTGATTTGCGTTGTTTACTTGTTATTGTAATTTTTGGTAGGATTTTTACCGTCAAAAAAACAAATCTGCCAATAAAGATTACAATACAAAATTAGATAATAAAAGTATTCGATTTCAAGAAATACACAAGCAAAATGTAGTAGAGTTTTTAAAATTTAACCGCTGAAAATGATCTCTAAATTGCAAACTAAGAAAACGCTATATCTATTATTTGTTTACTATTTTAGAAATGTATTAGAATTGACCTGTATATCTTTGTGTATGGATGCAAATTCTGTCGGACGTCAGTTTGTAAGTTGTCACGTGTTTGCTCTAAATATAGCCAAGGTACGAAACTGTCTTGGCAACTATACCAATGTCTACAGTTAATTTTGAAACACTTTCTGATAAAGATATTGAAAACTGTGCCATACAAAGTTTCAAATGTATTTCCATTTATATTATATGTATATACCTACGCTGTGCATATGTACCTATGTTATTTTACAATTACAGACATGGGCATACCTAAGGGTGGGCAGGGGAGGGAAGCTGCCCTCCCCTAGACCTGGCCTGCCACTACTGCGTAATGATGGGTAATTTTTCGAAATTTTTCAAATCATGGAAAATTTTCAAAAATGGAAAAACATTGGAAAAGTAATTTAAATGTATTAAAAATTCGAGAAAAGTTTCAGGGATTTAAAAAAAAAAATTCAATTGCGCATCATTCCTGCGCCCTTTCCTTTTCTATCTTTCATACATTTAGCTGGTTAATATGTCTGTACTTAAGTATGCATAAGCACTTAAATAACAAAAAGTCGAAAATTACAGGGCAAATCATCCAGCAGCTTCATTATACGAGTATTTTCGCCGCTTGCTATTCATGCTCTAATTGGAGTCGTTATTATCTTTTTAGAAGCGAGGTTTAGTCAAGATCAATCGCCGACATTTGCTCTGTCGTAGTTACATCCTGCTCAGCTAGCAAAAATTACAGCCCCAGATTTCAAAATTCGTATCGAAGATTTCTCTTAATTTTATGTGTTTTATGAATTGCGTCAGAAGCCGACCTGTGACGAATTTTTTGCTTGAACAAAGAGGAGAGTCTCGAAAGTTTGGAGATATTTGCTTTTGAAATAAATACTTAATATAATATTACCTAATATAATAAATGCACGTTCCTGATTTGCCCTTTCTTAGGCCAAAAGCTGGGTACGTCCTTGATTACAGATATTCGATAAGGATTACTATTAATAATATTAATAACTTTATTACAATTATCTCCACTGAACATGTAAAATAAATAGTTAGATTTTCATATTTTTTATTTACTATCAAAATATTATGTGCTCATTAAATTTTTTCCGTTGAAACGTCATGAATTCACAATCGAGAAAATAACCGGCGGGGTTATCACGTAAAGAATTATAGAAGAGCCGCAGTCGCGCGACGATTGTTTTCATGCGGTAAAATTACTTTTTGAAGTAAAACTTCTTTAGGCACGCTTGGCTTGGGGAGTAAGCTGGCGAATGCATGACGAGAGCGTTACGAAAAGTGTGATCGTGCGAGGCGAACGGAAGTTGAAAGAGAGAGATATGGAGTTACATGTTAGTAAAGATGGAAAGAGAGAGTTACGTTTCGTATGTAAGAAGTTTTACTTCAGTTGTGTGGTCTAAAGCACACTCTTTTTTTTTTTACAAAATAGAGTCGCTAATCGCAGTTTTTAGTTTACTGATTAATCAACAGTGGCACCAATAAATTCGAGACAATATATCGTACTCGACTTAACAACATATCGCGATCGAACTCGTATAAAGATTCGGCTATCGCTTACTGGCTGCAGTAACGTAACAAGGTAGCGGGCTTTGACAGCCCTTGCGTCTTTTAATGCGGAAATATTTTTGAATTTTATTTATGTTTATATTATTCAATTATTTGTCGGTTTATTGAATAGACACACTGTTTGAAAGAGTAGGGTTCCAGATAAAAGATATTACTTTTACGGATGGAACAACGCTTATGCTTCCACATCCGTATTATGGGTTACAAATCGAAATATATCTGAGCTAAACAAGATCATATATGCAATTATCAGGATTCCATACGTTAAAAGGAGAAACTGAACCCTTATGTAAGTTTCGCTGTTATATTTATATATAAACCCTATGAAATTACCGTTATGCGTCCATCTGTCCGTTTGTCACAGTCGAGTTAATGCGAAACAGAAATATTATACCACAGATCATACGAAGCCTCTGTGCGCGAGACACTTCACACTTAAACTGATTTTTTCTATTACTTATTAAATCTGTGAATGACTCATTAAATTGAAGGTCGTAATGGAAAGTTTTGACGTCATTTCTGACGCTCTCAAATAATTAGGCCATCATTTATCAATCAATTACAAAAATATTCACACTGCAATGTTTTTACATAGGGTCACCTATGGTACGTATTATATTATCTATTCTGTACTTATGGAGCATAGAGTAAATATTGTACCTACTATGCATATACTAATGTTGTGCATTTACTGGTTTTGCAAACAATTTGTATCCTAAGTACATTAAAATAAGGAAAATAGTTATCTATAAACGATAGTGTTGTCAAAAGCTTTTAATACTATAATTTTGAAATTGTCGTGTATAGCAAAAACCGTTAAATTTAAGGTCAGCTCCAACTTCCAAGTTCCCACTATTGAAGGAAATTATTGCTCACTTTCAAGTTCGTTTCTTTCAAGTTTCCATTATTGTCTCGGATTGTCTGAAATAATCCTAGTAAAGATTAGAAATGGTTGGGTCTAGATGGATACTTTAATCTTCAAAGGAATTCTGTAAACCAAACATACTAGGAGCGAAGTGAAGTGACCTTGGATGCGAGTTTGTTAGAGATTGCTTTAAGAGTAAATATCTCAGTCGATATTTCGTCTTAGTGTATTTTAACTTATTCTGAGATAATTACGTTAAATAAAACTTATATTGTTTAAATTAGTATTATATTTAGCGAACCGTCAAAAAATTCATTAACGACAGTACGACGCCGTTGCATTCATAGAGCCGCGCTAGCACGGTACAAGTAACACTAGTATCTCTGTCGACTTTAGAGAATACTCACAATTCACAATCTCACCGTGGATTCAGAAGTGAATTCGACTAATTCGCGTTAGAGATTCTCACTGTAGGACCCGCACGGTTATTACGTAACTTGCAGACAGCATACAACAGCTAATATCGCGCGATATCTGCTGTCAAAATGAGAATTTGTGTAATGTAATTTGTGTAGTGGCGCTAAATCTACCGCGGTAAGTGCATTTTACGGTCATAGAATAATAGATTCACAATCGTCATACATGGTACCAATTTTTTATTACAATTAGTCACCGGTCGCGCAGTGATCGCGTGGTTGTCGCTGTCTGCAAAGTAGGTAATAACCCCGCCGAAATAGCGTAGCGACTAGAAGTCCTAATGTACGCTTACAGAACATTCTCTTTTATCTAATTTATATAAGTGGCTTAATTAAGCCTTGAATCATTTTTCTCGTTCTTTTATCTAATGCAAGTTCCTTATTGAACCCTTATTTCATTTTTTTCACTTGCGCGATTAGATCAGGAGCCGGCTCATTGCGCTTTCTATATTTTTCTCGGCATCTTAAAAGCCAATGTCGACAAATGTTATTACCAGATGTTTTTTATCACTGTCATGTAATCATTTGGTATAATACTGTAAGATCATAACATATGTTTTAGAATCTCACGATAATTGACGGCTTGGCTCACCCGTCTTTCAATGTCGCTTTCTATTGCCAAGTTCGAGGTAACGCTGTCTGGGTGTACCTATCTATATGAAGTTCAGATATCATGATACTTTTAATTTTATGTGTATTCATTTTACTTATTAACTAAATATACGCAAATAACAGCCTAAAAATAGATCAATTCTGTAATAAATTGTGAACTGTTTTAACGGTGATTATCCTTTATTTCTGATTTTACTTTTACATAACGCTGACGCAAATGTAAAAAAATAGTATACGATTTATTAAAATATAGGTTGTGAATGTATACGTTTATATCTTCCGTTAGAAATCGACTGTAAAAATTTCCTTTGACGCAAGTTCGATCTTTTTAGATTTTAATCTTCGATCACAAATAGCTTTCATTTCTGATCGAAGATTTTCATTGCAATTCTATCGCGCGAAATCGTATTTGGTACTAGGCCTGTGTCGTTTGTGATTGATTCGGTCATTTGATTGCAATCATATGTATTGTTCAACGATTCAATCATTTGACATATTCGATCTCCAGTACTACTCTATATTTAATTGATTGTATATGCGGCATATTATGGGAATTTCAACTTTTATCACATTTAACGGCATTTAATGTGATAAAAGTTGAAATTCAGACAAAACAAGATAAACTCACACAACATATTATTGTTCTAATTACACAAACAATAATGCGGTAGAATTATAAATAAAAATAAAAAATACCAAAATCTAAGAGCTCGAATTACTCGTATAATCGTTATATTTTTACAATCAATGATTGATTGAATCTTTTGACCGAATCTTTGAAGACCTGTGTAATTAGATTGCACTTTCAGTTCTACGTATAGACAAATATTAAAAACATAAGACCCCAATTTAAAGTTGCTCTAGTATAACTTGACTTCAAATCAAATAAGAAAAGTTCATTTTTAAAGTTCTGCAGTCATATCTATCTGTTTGTATGTCACAGTCGATTTATTCCATCATCTCAATACATCACTAACTAAGCTGAAAGTCACAACTAAACTGATAACTTATAACCATATAAGTGAGAAAAATGGATTTTTACTTTATTATTATTATTATTTATTAGAAATATGTTAAGGGACCCTAAGTTGATGCGTAGGTATATACGTACCCCACTGCACGCTCTTCATCAGTTTTTTAAGTTGACCAATTAATTTATAGAAGCTAAAGAAGTGTTGTAAGGCTTCTCCATCGTTTGCTGCTCCGACAACCTAAAAATATTACAATAGATACAATCTTGATGATAATATTTGTGTTTGAAGAATTTTAAGAAAACATAAACAAGAAAGTTGAAAGACTGGCCCGTTGACGAAGTGGTAGAGCATCTGCCTTTTAAGTGGGGGCCCCGGGTTCAATTCCATGTCAGGTCAAGTTAGATAAATTGGCTTATAGTCTGGTTGTATAGTACAAGCTTATAGCTTACTTTGGGATCATACAATTTATGTAATTATTTGGAGTATAATGATCATTAAAGTTAATAAAGTGCCACTTGTTACTTGAAACGCGCAATACATAAAGAAAAAAACTCAACTCGTTAAAATTGAATCGAATCGTAAAAATATTATAACTCACTCATAAAGATATTTTGAAGGTAAACAAACAATGAATTAGACTAAAACAATATACTCACACATTACATTCTCATTATCTTAGTAACTGATAATTAAGAAGCAGTTCGCTAAAGAAACGACTTTTGCCAGAAATTCTCAACCTTTTCCAAAAATATATTATTCCAAAAGTACATAGGTATATAGAAGAAAAAATTAAACCGACTTCAAAATAAAAACATTTAAAGATTAAAACATTTTTTAGATAATTGAGCAGTAATGAATAATCAATTAAAGTCGCGAAATGCCATTTTTTCACCCAACTTTACAAAACTGCGAATATCTCGGAAACTAAATGCCGACCACTGGACCCTTTTTGCTTGGACGCCCACATATGAATTCATTTCTTTTAGTGTTTTATTGTAAGGAAACACTAAACCGACTCCATTTGAGTAAACATTTAGTGGATGTGTGCATGACGTCATGCATTTGCTAATCCTCATCAAATATGAGCTTTTAGTTACCTACATTTGGTGATAATCTAAGAACATAAAAAGTATGAAACATATGTTACATAGGTCGTTATTGTAAAAATGTAAGTAAACCTTAAACTGTCGAGCAAAAAAAAATACAAAAAGGTGTCAAAAAGGTTTTGTTATTCTAATTCGATCTTAAAATCATCATCACTCTGTGCGTCCCTACAATAACGATGCTTTTCAAGTTTGCACATTTCTACACACGGAACTGTGTACTATTTTACTATCAACTTTCGAGCTCAATAATCATAAATGTATCATCATAAACTGTCTTCAATGCGTTCGAGATCTATGAGTATGATGATGTGGTCTATCTTTTAGTTTTATTTGCAATTTAATTACAAAAATTTTTTTAGTTCACTTTGAAATGAACTCGTATATATACATAAGTATCTATTTCATTTTTCGACGCTTGGCGCTTCGTCCTGTCTGACTACCTCATTAGGGATATATTGCGAAGATATGTAGATATATAATTATACATGTATGTATAAAGTATAACAAAAAGTACAAACATTAATATTTACAAAGTTAAAACATAAAGTTTCATGACTTTTAAATGAAAATGATTTCTATTTATGCAACGAAACATTGTGCGTTAACTAACGTAGAATGTCGATCAAATTAAAAATTTAAAACCCAATCGAAAGGTTTTACCTTCAAATTTATGATCTTTCTTTTGGAAATCCTGAAGAAGTTATGGTACTTCATGTTTTTAAGTGTCGTGGCAACCCTGTTTTATATACCTACCTACTTTAAATTTAAAACAAAAGTTTAAAAAAAAAATTTAATGTGGTAAGAGTGGCAACTTATTATGGCTCCGTCCATTGTTTTTAACCGACTTCAAAAGAAGGAGGAGGTTCTATGTTCGTCTGTATGTATGTTTTTTTTTATGTATGTTCATCAATAACTTCGTCAATTGCAATTTTTCGATTACGTTTTAACATCCGGCGTGGGATTTTTCAAAATTTTCAATTTACTTTCTGTTTTATTTTAATCTTTTTAGAGAGTACGTTAAGTACGTTGATGAGTGGTATGGGATGTGGTGACACAGTGGTAAACTGCCTATTGTACGCTGACGATGCTGTGCTAATAGCACCATCAGAAGCAGAGTTGCAGACACTAGTCACGTGCATGAAAGAAGATTGTGAAGTAAAAGGATTGAAAATGAATGTGAACAAAACTAAGGTTCTGGTGTTTGAAAGAGAAGCGGTACAAACGAAATGTGTGATTTGTGTAAATGGAAAATGTCTAGAACAGGTGAATGAAATTGTGTACCTGGGGAGTGCGCTTTCGAGGGATGGAAGATGTGAGTTGGATGTGGAGAGACGGGTAGCAGCTGGCAATAAAGTGAACGGTGCTCTGTCCGCATTAGTGGGTAGTGTGAATATATCTAACACTGCTAAAATGGTCATCCACAATGCGGTGTTGGTGCCAACTTTGTTGTACGGTAGTGAGGCCTGGATATGCCCAAAATCGAGTGAAAGTATGTTAAATGCTGTGGAGATGCGGTCTCTCAGAAATATGTGCGGTGTCACGCTTGCTGACAAGATAAGCAATGATGAGATACGCAGTATGACAGGGTTGCACAACAGTGTTATTGTAAAAATGAAGAAAGGAATGCTTAGATGGTTCAGGCACATGGAAAGAATGAGTGATGAAAGACTGACGAAGAAAATATACAGAGCGAAAGTGAGTGGTAAAAGAAGCCAAGGAAGACCAAGGCTGACTTATGAAGATCAAATAGCCAGAGTGTTAGCAGACGGAAATGTCAAAATCACTCGCATACCTAGGCGAAAATGTGTGAGGAGAATGATGAGATTTGAGGAAGCGAAAGAGGTGTGTAAGGACCGCGACTCCTGGCGCTCCGTCCTCTCTGGCTACCCCGTTGGGGATACAGCGTGAAGTTATGTATATGTTAAGTACGTTACTATATCTACATCCCACTAACATTATAAATGTCGAAATGTTTTTTTTTCTAATAAAAAGCCCTCAAGCGTGGACTATCCTGGCTGCTGCAGCGCCCCCTGGTGGTCTACAGCCGTAAATCATGTTTAAGAATCTCCTCTGTGAACACAATTCTTTATATGATAGAAGTCATTCTCCCTGAATATTAGTCATAAACAATCCAAGCACAAAATAAAATACGGGTAATACCTGCAAGTCAGTACAGACGGTGTTGGCAGTCGCTACAATGAGCAAGATGTCATTATTATACATTCATTTAAAGAAAGGGGATTCTCCGATTTCGTCACATTATAAGTAATGAAAAATTCCGTCCTCATTTCAATCGGTCCGAATCGTAGGTGTGAATAAAATATGAAATGGTTCAAATATTTACAAGATATTATTATTATTTATTGTGAAATTTTGCCGGCCTCGAAATGTGCCGCCCGGGGCGGACCGCCCCTGCCGCCCCCACCATGCTACGCCTCTGTTCGCTCGCCAGACATTGTTCTACACTTTGTAGCATGTGGCGCGAAGAGTTTGATTTGGATAAGAATTTGACTACAGCGCTACCTACCGGATCCTAGCCACAATCGGTCATCATTGGTCGGCCTATCCCGTACTACTAAGTGAGGCAAATAAAATGTAAATTTACGAGTGCTGTTTTCTTACGAAATGGCGACCGATCTGCTTATCAGATAATAAATATGTGTCGCATGTACTCGTGAGTCCGCTTATCTGATTTGCCTCACCGTATTGCTGCTCAGACACGGCGTCTACAATTATTTATTAAGTCTATAGTTAAAAATATATTTTACGAAAATGTTATTTCTAATCTACTTCTTTCCACTCCGCAGGGGGACTCGGCACACGTCACTGGGTGACATTCATGCTGTTCCTCGGCATGGCTAACGCATACATCATGCGGACGAATATGTCGGTGGCGATAGTAGCCATGGTGAACCATACAGCGCTACCGGTCGACAAGGAGGCGGTGGACACTGAATGCGGTCCTGTCGACGCTAATGTGACACATGTAAGCTTTGATAATGCTTTTGTGTATTGGAAAAACCCCTTTTATATGTATATTACTTACTAATCGCCACTCTCGACGACAAGTTCGTATTAATTCGCATTCGTTCGTATATTTAAAAAACGGGAAATATACGAGATTATCTTTTATTTTTGCTTGACGTTTCGACCGAGTTGCATCAGCCGTAATCTCAAGGAAGCTGTCGGCGGATGTAACTCGGTCGAAATAATGCAACGCAAAAATTCAAAAGTTTGTAAGTTCGTACAGAGCACGCAACATAGTTGTCGACTCAAATCAAAAAAAATACGTGGATGGAGGCAGAACCGAAAAGTGAAGCATTTGTAAATAGATGAATTCAGGGATAGATGTGAAAGAGAGGATGACCCAGGAGGATGAATATAAGAGAAAGATATGCAAGGAAAGGAGAGGAAGAACATAGCACTATTGTAAACAAAGTCCCTGACATAGACGTAAGCCAGGGGAAGCTGAAAAATTTAATGAAAAATAATAAGAAAATAGGGGAATTCACTTACTTGTCACATGTCACATGATCACATCATTCTAACATGTTTCGTATGGTGTTCGTGTAATTACTAGATTCTGGCTTAGAAACATGCTAAAATAGAACAAAGAAGGCAAATTGTTAGCTATTATCAATATTCTCGATTTGATGCGGCGGGTGTGCTATAATTTAAAAGCGGTTTAAAAACTGTGGACTGTATATTTCAATCAGGCGCTTGTCCTCGGCGGAATAAAAAGGAAATAAGGAAAACACGTCCACTAACCTTAGCCTTTGGCTGCCGGTCTCCCGAGCGTCTCTTGTCCAGGGCACAGGGAACCCTCCAGAGGGTCTTGCGCTAAGTAGTGTCCGTGCACGGACTTAGCACCTTATTTTATTCTCGTATCACAACGTTCAAATAACACATACACATGTGAGTACAGATATAGTAACAGTGGCATAATCACTCGTCAGCGGGATAAACAATATACGCGTAAGAACCAAGACGTTGTACCCAAGCGCGGAAGGTTACGGATTCGATTCCCGGTCGGGTCAATTTAGGAAACGAACTTTTCTAGATTGTCATGGGCCAGTGCATACTGGGAGACACCCCCAGTCGTCTGGTTCCCATAGCCCAGGGAATATCCTAGTTTGAGATCAGATGATTGGTGTATTGTCTGGCGCATTATTATTATATTATTGTAATTTAGCCTTTGGTAAAATCGTCTTAGCATTTAGTATAAAACTTAATACTTTTTGAATAAACATCTTTCACAGTACGTTTATTTTTGTGTCGTAACTCGTAATCATATTATTATTGTTTAGTTAATATATAGGCAATACTAGGCTCGGGAGTGGTATGTACCTACTTATGTAATTATTTTTTTTAATGGCGTGGCGCAAGTTGAGCGCATTTGCCATACCTATGTGATTACAATGACGTGTATTTGCAGGTTTCGTTAACGCAAGACGGCAACTTCGTCTGGACTTCCACGTTACAAGGCTACATCCTCTCTTCATTTTTCTACGGCTACGTTATTACTCAGATACCCTTCGGTATTTTATCCAAAAGGTAAGCATTTTTATTTTAATTAATCCCCGACATAAAAGAGATCGCCTTTGTCTCTCTGTTTATTTGTGGCGTTGCGTAGTGTCGCTCCTGAATTAATAAATCGTAGGTCTAAAGATAACGGAATAAATCGAATTTATTGGCGTGACATGCGCCCACGTATGGTTTTTTTTATTTTAAAGCAACATACACTTTAAATGTCATTTTTAAACTCTGACGGAAAATGTATATAATTGTATAAGGTGTTTCGTCTATGTGTTTATTTGTGGCATCGCGCATTGTAGCTATTGGTCGAATGAACCAATGCGATATTTTTTTGTGGGACAGCTATAGTTTTCGAAAATATCCTTAGCAACAATATTTTGTTGGTGAAAACCAAATCGCATTTTCTTTATCGTGAGTTTTTAAAATTTGATTGTAATAGTTCGCGTTGTTCATGTTTATAGGAGTGAACGGAGGAAAATAATTTACAAAGTCTGTCGAGAACATAATATTTTTTATGTTTTTTTTTAATTTTTAACGCCGTCTGTAACGTAAATTGCAGTCGGTTTTCAAATAACCACACAATACCAATGCATTTAACAAGTTTACTGCATATAATTTATAATATACTGGATTGTAATTTATTGTTATGTTCATGCTCGATTATACCTACCTAGTTTATAAATACAATGTATAAAGTTGAAGGTAAAGTTATTCGTAATCATAAGTTTAGGTTGTGACTGGTTTCTATTTTGTTAATGAATAACGGACGTGTTACCATTAAACCATGTTTAAACCAGATTAAGAAAAATATTATGTAGGTAGTTCAAATTGAATATTTTTGTAATTAGATTAGATAATTGTTAATTTTTGTTAATTTTGTGGCAGTACAAAATATGGGTCTTTGGTGACCTGGATCTCTAATCGTAAGAAGACTGAAATTCAGATATTTGGTACAACTTACTCTTTATCTTAAAATTCTCAAACAGGGAAACATATTTGGAAAAACATTCGATAAAGAAAAATTCCGAAAACCCCTGTTTTGCGCAAAAATTCAGTTGAATCTCCAAAATTCTAAAGAATTTTAAAATGATTTTTACTACAACGGATAGGAAATGATAATATTTCAGGTCGCTCATATCAGTTTTCAATTACTGTGTAGTATTTTTCTTTGCAAATTACGATTATGTACAAAAAGAACTTTTGACACTTTTCCATACCAAAATACGACCAAACCACAATTGAGAAAATCAGCCTTATAGTTGTTAGCATGGGACGCGGGCTTGACGCGGGGGTAAAGATCAAATTTTCTTGCATTGGCCGCTTTTATAATTCACCGTTGAACGTTTTTATCGCCACGATTTTATCGTCCACGATACAATAGGGAAGCATTTTGCTTTTTCAAGCATTTTGCTAGGGAAGCAAAATGCTTCCCTATTGTGAGTATTGTATTGCTTAGGCTGGCCGCTTGTTATGAGAATTGTCTGTTAGAAAATTTGTGACGCCCGATCGACGTGCATCCAGAGCTCATCACAAGCGGACGTACGACACGTCACAATTCTGATTCTATGTGGATTGTATGCAATACTAATTAAATATACTGTGTTGATATATGATAATTAAAACTCTACTAAGCAAAGAATAATTATAGTAATAATACAAGAGTTTAATGTATTACTGGTGTTTCACTATTCTCAGGTTCGGCGCTCGGTTCTTCCTCGGCGTCGGAATGTTGATCAACTCTGTGTTCGGTCTGCTTGTGCCGGTGGCGGCTGAAGCCGGCTACCAGTGGCTCATAGTTGTGCGGTTCATACAAGGCTTAGGCGAGGTAAGATATTTATTTATATTTACTTTAACTGTGGATTCGCTCGAGTGGCATTGGTAAAGATTTAGACAGGTGTAGCCACTTTGGTGTGCAAAATTTGAACTTAATACTTATTTGACGTTTCGTTTTAAATATTAGGATGTAAGGTTCTTTTTTGTGTCTTATATCTATAATATCACTATTTAATGTGTTAATGTCTCAAGCTCATACTTGTATTGGAGGAGTTCATAATCATCATAGGCAGAACGATATAAAAAATAAAACTTCATTGTTAAAATTAAAATTATAATTAAACTGCAATAACAATGAGCGCCTGTTCTACATGGGTATCTGTTGACATCCGTGTACTGGTTTCTGAATGACTTGCAATTTATTTTTGTTAATCTAATGACTCTAATGACTACCTAATGACGAGATTGTCGATATTTTAGGCATAACCGCATGCGTTCTATAATTTGATTCCAAAAACAAAACCTTAATAAAGCTACGTGACCTGGGTATAAACAAAGTAGCAATGTTTGAAATCAAAACTCTTTATAAGTTTTATGATTATTTTATGATTATATTGCATCCATGATGATCTGGGAGAGAAAGAAAGAGTAGGTCGAGGGAGAAAGAAGATCATAAAATCTGCCAGCTACTTTTCATTTGACTGGTTCGTTGACGCAGTGGCACTTTCCAAGCTAGGATCCCGGGTTCGATCCCCGGTCAGGTCAATTTAGGAAACGAACTTGTCTAAATTGGCTTGGACTCTGGGTGTTACTGGGAACTCCCCCAGAGTTCGTTGTGTGGTACCCATAGTACAAGCTTACTGCTTAGTTTGGGGTCACACAATCTGTGTAATTGTCTGAAGTATTATTATTTCCTACTGGTCTTAAAAATCAGTCAAAGGTTAGAGGATTAAGCAAGTTGCATAAGCGATGGGGTGACCGTGATAACCTGTCACTAAATGGATCTGCTTTGCCTTCTGTAAGCAAATACTGCTTAAATTGGAATCAAGGTGTCTATTTTGAATAAAAATGGTAGGATATTATGGTGTATATAATTTTGTAGATGTTTCAATGTTTGGAAAATAACTAGCAATAAATACAGTTTGTTTTATTTGTTACAGGGACCAATAGTGCCGTGTTCACACGCTATGTTGGCGAAGTGGATACCCCCTAACGAGAGGAGTAGAATGGGAGCAGCTGTATATGCCGGTATGTATTACAATCATGACACTACACTAACTTAGAAACGATGTTTAGGCGAAGCTTTTGGAAACGTTACCTTATAATAACGTAAAATATTGCAAGTGCAAGTTTTTCAAGATTTCTAATTTCTTGTGGAAAAGACACTTTTAATTAGCTTTTAAAAAAGCTTTCAATAAATGCAGTAAATGAGTGACGAACTTTTACGTTACAACTTATAGAGAACTAAATACGTTATATAAAGTGCCATATTTCTTCTTTATTGGTACATTACATTAATAATGTCCTTTCTTTTTGTATTATGTTTTCTTTGTATACCGTAATCGCAATTCATAATTTTTTTGCAGGAGCCCAATTTGGCACGGTAATTTCCATGCCCCTCTCCGGTCTTCTGTCAGAATATGGTTTCTCCGGCGGTTGGCCGTCTATTTTCTATGTCTTTGGATTGATTGGCACAATTTGGTCTTTGGCGTTCCTGTTCTTTGTGTCTGAAGACCCTGAACACTGTCCAGGAATCAAGGACAACGAGAAGAAGTACATCCTTAGCTCTCTGTGGGGTGCTGCTGGATCTAGTGTGAGTGACGTTTTATATTTCGCAGTTTTTTTAGTATAAAAACGCTTTCGTGATATTGTCACCAACATTGATCTGGCATTCAGTCGGTTATTTCATACCCAAACAAAAAAACCTGTAGTTAGCTACAGCTAAACATTAGATACCCAGTTTGTTTCAAATCGACAACTACACCACAATCAGGCCAAATTCGATCATTGCAGCGATCACCTACTGAGTGGCTCCGCGTGGTTTGAAAGGTTTGATCAAAGAATTTACATTACGTCGGCTAATATGCCAGCTGTTATATAGACCTAATAGTATATAGTAGTACTATTATCTACTTTAAGACCACCAGTTTGAACTGGGCCACATACCACCTATCACGAGACGGGTAATTTTTACGAATTTCTAAGCCAACTATACTGTCAAGGTTAGAGGAATGTGACGTAAGTTAACGGCGCGGATAAATATGAGGAAAATATTTATGCATCTGTCGTATAATGAGGGGTATTAAAACACGAGTGTGAATTTATGTGACGAGCCGTGTGAAGCGAAGGCGAGCTCCATAATAGTATCACTTGAGTGTTTTAATAACTGTATAGTTGCATACACATCTTTATCTACTTACACCCTTATGGTATGAAGATGTAGTACCATAGGTTATACAAAAAATTACGGTACTTAAATTAAAATTATCTATTAAAATAATTATTTATATTTGCAATAATACAATTATTGAACCCAGCATGCGTGCTTATTTTTGATGTGTTTCACATCAAAAATAAGATACATCTTACTACTTACGGTACTACAGTACCATAGGTTATACAAAAAATAACGGTACTTAAAGTAAAATTATCTATTAAAATAATTATTTATATTTGGAATAATACAATTATTGAACTCAGCATGCGTGCTTATTTTTGATGTGAAACGTTTTATGCGGCGGGTCAGACCGGCCGTTGGCGTGGCGACGTGGCGACTCGTCGCCACTAACTGCTATACTAATATCTAGTATAGCAGTTCGCGCTACAATTAGTCTATGGACTAGGTAGTATCTGTGTCTTCGGGGTGGATATGACGCATGAATCTGACTGGCTTATTGTTGCTATGGTTAGTACATCTACTTCCAAAGGCGCGGGTTCCGGGTTCAATTCCCGAGGTCAATTTAAGAATCTAACTTTGCTATTAACTAATTGGAACCTGGGTACTGGATGTTTTCAGTTTATTGCGATGTACCCATAGTCAAACTATAGCCCGGAGGTGTTACCCAGCAACTTCGCATGCTTGGAACTGAATTTTGTATTTGCAAATAGAAAGGATTTTCTGTAAAAATGTTAATTTTTACAAATTTGGCATCTGGAGCATCACCCTAATTAACAAGTAGCAGTCGAAACATTTGGCAAGAGCATTGATCTCTATTTTAGAGAAATGCAGATCTGATAACACCTGTATACAATGTTGGCGTTACGTCAGGATATTGGCAACGTGGCCAAAGTATTTTAAAGAATCGCCGCTGATACGTTTTGAACCATTTTCATGTACGCACTACGCGTCTTTTATAATGTAAATTTTCTATGACTGTTTCATTCATCCGAATTCTTTATGTTATTTGGTCAGATGTAAAAGTTACGCATTCGAATTATCTGTGAGTCTTAGCTGATTAAGAGTGGCTTGCACCGCACCAACTATATAAACTCGATTAAAGGATTTGATTAAATAATCTCGATGTCTTTGCGTAGATTGGAGAGGTACATCTATGGTTGAAGGCTTGAGGGTAGCGCGTAAACTAAGAAGTGACGTCACTGTAACTTTAGTAACCAACCAGAATTTTGCAACATACTGGGTGGAATATTTTTTAAGCAATTAATTTTGAAAACAAAATAGGCATTTCATACTAAGATATAGGTTACATTTATAGATTATATACAATAATATCTACATATATATTTCTTGTTACCTTTTAGTCACCTCCGATCCCATGGAGCAAAATCCTAATGTCGATGCCGTTCTGGGCCATCATGTTGGCTCACATGGGACAGAACTACGGCTACGAGACACTCATGACTGAGCTGCCGACGTTCATGAGACAAGTACTGCACTTCTCCATCAAAGACGTTAGTATTATTACATTTATACTTACTACATATTGTACACTATACTGTACTGTACCCACTCTAGATATTGGGCACTTTTTATTTTCGATTATTAATATTCTAGTAACCTGTTACAGTTAAGTAATTCTGTAAATTATTTACAATTGTAATTGTTAAAGTAATAAAAAGGTTCAGAGACGTGCTTTTATATTGAAAATAATTAGCTATGTAATACTTCAATATGTTGTCTCACTGACAGGCTTTAAAACCGACACATGCCTCATTTTTAGAATTTAATCTAAAGATTTTGTTTAATAAAAACAAAAGTCGGTTAGCTAGCACATAATAAATGTTTCTATTAAAACAGTGTATAGCAAATTACAACTTAGTCTTTTTCCACTGTGAGAACATATTCTCTTAATCAAATAAATCACTCCCTGCAGTGTCTTGGAATTGTCGCCGAATCATTGGGGTCAGGTCAGGTCAATTGGCTCATTGCTTGAACTCGATCGGATTTTGTTCATGATTGTTCTGCAAACGACGGCACCATTTACAAACAGTAATTGCTGTTATAAAGTGTGTAATTGTAAAGATGTAATTACAGTTTCCGTCATACCTATATTAGTTATAAAGAATGGATAAAGGAAATTATGATTTGAGTTTGAGGTCTTCATAAATACAGCTGAAGTAGAATTTTTTCAAATTTTTTGAAAATCACGAGAAATGTTTCAAATTTTTTGTAATTTTTCTTCTTTTTTTTCAACACGGAAAAAAATTTTTGCAAAAAACTGATAGTAACTTTTTCTTCATTTTTCTTTCAGAACGGTTTCGTTTCTGCTTTGCCGTACTTGTGCATGTGGCTGTTTTCAATGTTCATATCGGTGGTCGCCGACTGGATGTTATCAAGTGGACGATTCAACCACACGCAAGTCAGGAAGATTATTAATAGTATTGGTAAGTACATAAATTTCGTTTTTTTTAAAAGAATAATTAAAAACAAGCGGAGCCAGTGGGACTGCCGCGTCATTAATTATCTTTTTAATTTATTTATACGTGTAGGCAATTTTAGTCGCTTCATCGACTTTTTACTTTCATTTTCATTATCTATGTCTCAAAAACGAAGGGTTGCCAGAGTTATTATGATTTATATACTTCAATATTTTTAGTTATTTTTTTGGTATGGCAATATAAGATTGAAAATTATGGAGAAGTTTGGAGGAAGCTTGTATACAGTAGTGAAGAAATACGGATTGACTGATGGTAGTGGTGATTAAAATCCAGAGTAACAACGGATTTATTGAACACAAGCAAGATGAAAATTAAGCACGGATATTAATAGTTGGTAACACCAACAGGTGAATACGGCCCGGCGATCGGTTTATTCATCGCAGCAAATACAGGCTGCAACCCAGCAGCTACTGTCGCCGTTCTTGCCATCGGTGTCGGACTCAACGGCGGTATCTACTCCGGTTTTAAGGTGCGTTTTGCTTTCAGTCGTAATTTTTTTTTTAAATAAAGCATCTGAACCCAAAGTACAATAACAGCGAGCATCACACTTTGCTACAAAATTACAATTTTGTAAATAATTTTTTAGATCACATCTACTTCTCTTCTCTACCTATTCTGGAAATGTTGCAATATTTAAATTTTTAATGAAATGAAGATATTATATTGTATTTTGAGTATTATTTAAAATATTTGCAGAACACAGAAGGTCAAGTTCCTTTTCTAAAAAATCTGAAATTATAGAATTATTGTTTACGCAAGTAGAATAACTAATAGGTATAGATTTTTTTGAAGCTACGACTGTTGGAATGGTTCTAAATTATTTTTAAATTTCCAGGTGAACCACTTGGATTTATCACCTCGCTTCGCTGGTATTCTGATGGCATTTACAAACTGTCTTGCCAATTTGACGGGTTTACTTGCGCCTATTGTCGCTGGGTACATTATTGAGGGCAGGGTAAGAATTTTTTTTTTCAAATGTATAAGTTATTTTTACGTAGATACTTATATACTTGATTTTAAAGTTTATTTTATTTTGTTGTGGTTCATATGTATCTCAGTTAACAATTTTATTTTTTACAGCCTACGCAAGCGCAGTGGAGAATAGTATTCTACATTGCGGGCGGTATCTACATATTTTGCGCCACGTTCTACAACATCTTCGGTTCGGGCCGACGACAAGACTGGGACAACCCTGCTGACGATGAAGCTAACGCCAAGAAAGCAGCGGCAAAGAAAGCCGCGAAAAAAGAGAAAACAGCAACCAAGAACCAAAATGAGGCAGAAACCGCACAATGATCCATTCAAAAATAGAATAATTATTTAAAAGTTGACATTGTTTCACAAACTGCAGTAATTATGTTCCTCAGTAGCTGAATGAGCTGTATTTAGATTTGTTTTTAAAAAGCAGTTTCTGAAAAACGAACTGTTTCTTCTAATCATTTTCTAAAAAAAACTAAAACAAAGTTTCAAGCGTTTTGTTACCCTACGAACAGTCTTTTGGGTTTCTTCAATGATACGAGTTCCAATTCTTAGGTGAGACTGTATAATCTTCTGCAAATTAATTAAGTTCATTTTTGTAGTAAATATTCTAAAAGTAAGGTTTTTATCATTATCATTTAATTTTCAAGATTGAAATGTTGCATGCAGTCTTCTTTTACCTAATTATTACCTATTATACTATGTACCTACGGTGTAATATTTTAATTTTGTTAAATGCTATGACGCACATCAATGAGGCTGTGATAAAATCTTTTGTAATAATTCTTGGAACTTGTATCACGTCAACTTTTTAATGCCTTATAATAGAATTAATTTTTATTTATTGTAATAGTATAATATATACCATATAAGTATTGTTCATAGTATTTTGTAACGTGATAATGTGTGAAGTGGAAAATATGTCGGGTCCAAGAGTAAAGTTACCGTCCTTTAGACAGCCAGTGATTATCTCAAAATATATATAATTATTATGAGTGCCTTAACAATATTTTGTATGTATATTGCAGTAGCTCGAATATAATGATACAAAACAGACCATTGTCGCTCAGTTTTTTTATTAGCTACTACAGAAATTTAATATTTTCTATAAAAGACCCTACCTAGGTCGATCAGTTCATTTTTTTGGGAATATTTTTTGCTTTGTGAAAATACCGTCATAACGCATTGCTGATTTCAGGTATGGATTGTTATTAATAGAATAATTTCATTTTAGTTGCACTATATGAATATTTAAATAGAATAAAATGAAGACATATTAAATAATTTGTCGTTTCGACGCTCATTAATCTGTTCTCGATTGACCTAGGTAGTATAATCTGTGCTTTAGTGCCAAACGGTAATTAGTGTTGTGAAATTGAGCTTTTTAAATGTTTGTTCGCTATAAGCGAAAGTTGTTGCATTAGTTAAGCAGTTGATAAGTATTTTTTAAGATTATGTAATATTTATAGTTTATAGTTCATGTAACGTCATATGACGCTGCACGCCCAGAGCTAATGTGATTATTCTGTTAATAATTATAATTTATCTGATGTACCTAATATCGATTAATTTAAGTGTACTTAATTTAATCGATATTTAGTGTACCTCTAGTTTTGATTCGTTGATGAAAACATTAAAAAAAATATTATACTTGCTATTTTATTTTCTGAGACATTGTTCTAATAATTGTTATTTATATATAGGAGTACAAAATGTATAAAAAATAGGTGTCCTGTCACATTATGTAACATCTATAATTAAATCGTAAAGAAATTAATTGTAAAGGCTCTTTTAATTTCATAAAAATACAAAGGTCCGAAATATATTAAAACTTTTATTATTTAACTATACCTACACAGACATTACATTATTTACAAATATTATAAAAATGATCTCGTATAAGAAAAATAATTTTTAAATAATGTTTACACAAAATAGAATAACACATGTCTTTTATTTAAAAATGTTTCTGCTGTAAATCGAATGCGCCAGTACCACTATTTTTGAGAAATTGACTTTTTAAAACATCTAATCCGTCTTCTCCAAATGCAAATTGTTTAACACTTCCATCGGCATTCCGTACAGTGTGGTCATAAGTAACACTTAAGCCTTCCAAATGTTTTATAAATGTCCGAAATATTTTAACTTTTTTTATTTAACTATACTACAGACATTACATTAAAATTTACAAATATGATAAAAATATTTTTAAATAATGTGTACACAAAATAGAATAACACTAATAAGTCTTTTACTTAAAAATTTTTCTGCTGTAAATCGAATGCGCCAGTACCACTATGGCAGGGTTTTCCCAACATCAAGCAGCTTGAAGGGGAGTGAAGGAAATCTTTTTTCGCATTCAGAACAGAGTCCTTCAAGAATATCAGCGAAGATTCGAAAGACATTTGCTGTAAAGGCGACGTCGACGCCTCCATACCTTTACGACTCATCGGTTCGTATACTCCGTTGTACGTCATATAATCTGCTATTAAAGACAAATGTCTTGTATCTACTGTGATCCCATAAACATCGAAGACATTTTGAATTTCTTTTATAATGACTTTATTAGCTGCTTCTATACCGTAAGTATTTGCGACGGCGTGGATGTCGTTTGTATACAATCCATTCAAATCTAACAAGTGATCGTAATTGAACATTTGCGCTATGTTTATGCCATCGGTTTTAAGATAAAGAATGTCGTTTTCTTTGTTAACTATCGCCCGCCTTATATTTTTGACTTCGTGTATAACCGACTTCATAGCGGCTTCACGTAACGCTTGTGACAGATCGATTTTCAGAAAAGATATTGGGAAAAGAACAGTTAATTCACACCATTGGTGATTCTTCGTATCGAAAATGTAATTAGTAGCGTTTTTGACATTTTCGACGACATCAGACATGACCTTACTGTCTTTTTCAGATATTTCTTCTTTTGACATAACTTCGTCTTCTTGTACTAGCTCTGCATCTAAGTCGGCTTCGTCATCCGATTTCTCTTCCTCTTCTGATTCAGGGTCTTCATATTCTTGTTCTCCAGTGCGCTTCAAACGACTTCTGGCCTATAAACATTAAAGAAATAGTTAGTATTAAAACAAATAATCTATATTACACATAAAATTAAATCGGCGTCTGCGCATTGAAAACAAAGAAAAAATGACACGACAAGTAGGTACGTACAACTCATAACACTAATAGAAGCTTTTTAATACTAATAACACTAATAGAAGTTAAGATGATTTAGTTTTTTTTTGCATGAGGATGTATGCTTTTGCAGACTACTGCAAAAATGTAAATGTGGCTTTAGTAGTTGCTTCTCTTAGAATCAGATCACCTTTCGGGACATATGTATATAATGAACCTATAGAATTAGTAATTCTATCTACAACTCACACTTTAAAATTAATGATTTTCTCTATAAATTTGCTACTGTTCATATTCATAATTAAATTTTAAAATTAACAGTTTCGCTATAAAATTTTGTTTACAACTTTAATCACTGAAACTTTAATGTAGTGTAACCATTACACGTTTAATAAATGCTTGAGAGGAATTTGTGAAGACAAATACGGGATAGAATTTAGATTGTTTTACGTTGGGTAAATTTTGCAACATGATGGTATATTTGTAACAGGTATTCGATATAAAGATTCAAGATGTAAAGTATCGCTATTTTTAAATAAATATATGATATAAAAATATACATATTTTTAAATTTAAGTTTTTTACGATATTAATTTTGTAATTTCTTCACTGATTACTGAACATTATTTTTGGTTAGGTTATGTTAGCTCAGTAGCTTTACCATAACGCGCAAGAGCGTGCTGTGGCAGCGGCCGGCGAAGCGCCAGATCAAAATCCGCTTTATACATGGAGCAATATTTAAACAGGAGTAAAAGAATCGCAATAAATGAGTGTCTTCATGAAGATGAATATGTAAATATTCATAATCAACCCCAAAGAGGAAAGAAGGGTTAATTTTCACAATGTTTTTAAAACATTTTACACCTTTCTATAACCACAGACCTGCGTAGTTGCGTACAATGTGAACTATAATACCTATTATGTGTACAGATATATTTGGATTTTGGAAATATGTTTAGGTTAGAAACTACAAAACAGATTTCAGTGCGGTTTTAGTTAATAGGTTAGGGTACAAATTAATAAATGACTGTTCTTTTGATATATCCTCATACGTTACACTATCCTCTTTATAACAGTTGGTAATATAATTAACTTTAAGGCCGGAAGCACATTGCGAGAAACTTAATAGAAACATTCTCACGAGCGCCCACCCACCCTATTGGTAGATAACTATTGGGATTGGCGTTGATAGCTTAATAAAAATGCGCGACAGTATTACGATTTACAAAGACTTCCTTAAATACTGAGGTAGGCGGCTTTACTCCAAAAAACGAACATTTTTATATCCTCGACCTAAAATAAATGTTTTCATTCACAATATTACACACACAAACAATATTTACACACATACAGTATTTGTATAATGTATAAAACCTGTCAAAAACTGTAACGAAGACGTGTACATAGATAGGACTTAAAAAAAACTTCCGATACATTTCTGAACACAAAATAAATCTATTGGATTTTTATCCCTTTGTCTGTTTAGTATAAAGGTTGTGGATGAAATATTGCAAAATTTTTATGATGATCTATACGCGACGTAAGATCGAGCTATTTTGCAGTGATATGCCTACAAATACTAACAGTTCAAGTTTTTGTCTCAGCGAAGGACGAGGACTTTTATCTTTCATGGATTTTATGGATTCTTTAATGAACTTTACGAACAATGTATTCTAAGTTTAGTAGTTAGTTAGCTGGATATCGCTTTAAGATTCAACATTGGTTACAAAAAATATGTTTGTGTGCTTTGAAAACTAGTCAAGAATTTCATGATATTTATTACCTGTTGCCAAGTGAATGTCTCATGTAGAATGTGGAAGTAAACGGAAAGATAAAAATTAAGTTTTCATGTCAACGATAAATGGTTTCATTACTAATTTCTAAACTACATAGCATCTATTGAAATATTTGAGAAAAAATTAGATATATTAATGATTCTATCTACTGTAATCTTTTAACCCATTTCGATTTTTGCAATGTTATGCGAAAATTATTTTTCAATCTTACTACTCAGCATTTAAAAATAAACCAGTTGTATATTAGGAGCTAAGACTTACTTCATGGTCATCATCATCGTTGGGTCCTTCCTCTTCTGAGCTGTTACCATCGCCTTCAGCCATTGGTTCCTCCATTTTCTGAGTGTCGTTATCTTCTTCATCGTTTTCATTGCTCTTTTGCTTCTTTTCCTTATCAGCCAACCACACTATGCCACTAGTAGTTTTTGCTTGCTTACGTATCGTCAAGAACATTTGGCTGAAGAATTTTTTTTGCATGTGCCTTATAATCTGGGCTGGTTTTATTGCATACATTGTCTTATATTGTGCTCGTGGCAAAAACACAAAACGCATTGTCGTCTTCAATTGTCTTTGAGGTTCAATAACTACTTGACATTGAACATTGATTTTTTCTAGAACATCAGACACTGTGACTCTATTCAATTTTTGTCTTAACCCTTCAGCTTTTTTGTTTAGATTGGAAATATTCGGTAGGAAGGGTATATCCATGCTAGGTGTTTTAAGATTGACTGAAGCAGACATCAGAATTTCACGAAGACGAGGAATACCTAGAGTCACGTTCATGTCACCCCTGCCAGCGAAATGGAAAGTGTTCAATGTCATCTGTGTAGATGGTTCTCCAATAGACTGCGCTGCTATTAATCCTACTGGATCACCAGGTTCTGCCATTGAAGCCAGATATTTAGCATTCATTATATTCATAAATGTTTCTTTCTCAGTATAATTAGCATAAAGGTCTTTAGGTCGATTCTTCAAATAATTGTGTATGAGACCTTCCATATTCTCGCTTATCACGCCCAAACTATACACAGGTGATTTCTTGCCTGACAAAGGATCAGGACAGATTTTCACACGGTACTGTTTCTTTTCTTCGTCATCTAGTGAACGCCACATTTTTTCTAATTCCCAATAATATGGGTCTCTTGTTTTATCAGTTGGTTCCTCCTCAAGTGCAATCTCGTTTTTAGTTATTGTAGAAAATTGACTAAAAGGGCTAGTTCGGACATTTATAAGTTGGTTTCCATGTCTTTTTTTCCATTTTTTAATTGATTTCTGTGATTTTGTAATCTCTTTTGGATTCGCGTCTTCTTTTAGTTTTCTTATAATAGATTTGGTAACTACGGCATTTGAATTTAAATCCAGAAACTCCAACTGTTTCTTTTTGAGAAATTGACTTTTTAAAACATCCAATCCATCTTCTCCAAATGCAAATTGTATAACACTTCCATCGGCATCTCGTACAGTGTGGTCATAAGTTACACTTAAGCCTTCCAAATGTTTTATTAAGCATCTTTGTAAGTAACCTGACCTACTAGTTTTGACTGCCGTATCAATAAGACCTTCACGACCTGCCATACAATGAAAGAAAAATTCTTGAGGTTGTATTCCTGTCATAAAACGACCATCAATAAAACCACCTGCCCTTGGAGAAATGTCATAATGCGAAAAACTAGGAAGAGTTTTTCCAGATACCATTAATGGCGGCCTTTTTCCCTCCAACTCGATTTGACCAAGCAGACAAGAAATCTGCATAGTATTTACTGTGGAGCCTTTAGCACCCGATTGAACCATCAATTGAAGATTATTGGATGGAAACTTTTCTAATAGACCTTCACCCAGACAACATGTATTAATATTATTTGTGTAACCATCAAGCAAGCTTTTATATTGCCTGTCTAAGTTAGCCCTGAACTTAGGATCTTTTACAAGCATTTCTTCAATAGTCTTCTTCAATTCATCATTATCTATATCTACAGGTAATTCAGTAGCTTTTGCTGCAGCAATTCTTCCAGCCTGTTTTACCAGATGAATATAGTCATCTCGTTTTTTATTTGCTTCTTCAAGGACTATTATATCTTTCACACCTAGTGTGAAACCTAGCCATTGCAAGTAGAATGTAAACAGTTTTGAGAATGAACTGAGCACTGCAGTTGAACTGTCTCCTCCGTATAATTCATACATACAATGTACTAAGCCATAGGGTGTAGCGCCATAATGAGTTTTATCCAATACTCCACAAAGAAGTTCTCCATTTCTAATTACAACTTCTGCTTCTGTCATTGTATCTGGATCAGAGAAGGGAGTACCACCAGCTATCCATGGCCTTTTCGGTTCCTTCGACCAAGCTTTAGAATTGATTTTAGCTTTTCCAGTCAAAGAAAGATATGGCTTTCCCTTTGGTATACTATTAATAATAATAGTTGATAAGACTTGCTTACCTGACCAAAGCAATGCTGGTTTTAGTATAGTTGGTGGTAGAAGTTTAATTTCACCTTTATGATTAGTTAATGCTTGGAATACTAATTGTTGATAGTCCGTTTTTGTGAAAAATGTTCCTCTCAAAGACATTCTCACACCTGATATTACATGATCTTGAATTAATCCACTTAGTGGTGTGCCATCCTTTGGTACAAGATACTGTTTCCTTGCAGATACTATGTTATACGCTTCACTTCTAGCAATTTCATTTTGTGGAAAATGTGCATTCATTTCATCACCATCAAAATCGGCATTATATGCTTTACAGTTAGCATAGTGCAATCTCAGTGTTTTTTCTCCTTTAAGAACTCTGGCTTTGTGGGCCATTATACTAGGTTTATGAAGAGTCGGTTGGCGGTTCACTATCAGTACATCGCCGTTAATCAAATGCCTATGAACAATCTTCAGGCCTGATGATTTATACTCATCAGGAGTGAGTAATCTTTTAGCTAGACTTTTCCTTTTTTGTAGAGAATCAGAAGGAATCTTAATTATTCTTCCATTTTCGATTTCCAGTTTTTCTGCACCTGGATGTTTATTTGGTCCATTAATAACCATTTTTCTTAATTCATCAACATTCCACTCAGTTACTGGAACTGGATAAGTTAGTTTTTTGGCAAACACTTCAGGAACCCCTATTTCATCAATATCTACATTCGGGTCAGGTGTGATAACAGATCTACCGGCATAGTTCACTCTTTTACCCATCATGTGCATTCTAATTATGCCAGTCTTCCTTTCTAAAATCTGTTTTAAGCCCCGAGTGGTCTGAACGCTCATTCCATGGCCCTCACAATTTAAAAGGTTGTTAACTAGTTTTTGCAACTCTAACCATGTTACATGTAACTTTTCCGGTGCTGTTTGTCCCTGAATATTTTCATAAGAACGTCTTGGTTGTGTATCTAGATTATCTATAGCCTCCTTTTCATCTGATGCAGACAACACTTGCAAAATAATTCTAGTATTGTATGCTGCATGTAAAATGTTTTTATAGACATTATTTTGATAGTGTTCTACTAATTCACCTTGCAAAACATTACATGGTCTCACACACGGTGGAGTCACAGCTATGACTTCCATAAAGAACATGTCGGTGACTGGTTTCACGGTGGCATATTTTAGGACTGGTATGCAATATGTTAAAATTTCCTCATCATTTTGTGCAATCAATGTGCAGTAGCGCTTTATTTCGTCTGGCATCATTGTCTTTACTCCTCTCCCACCATTATCTCCAGAAACATTGTACATTATTTTTTGGTCTGATGTTGTGACCTTTATACGTTTATCATTGCAGAACATACAATTTCTTGTAACATTAATAGTTCTGATGTAACTTGCCAGCAATTTAGATCTTAATTTATCAGTATTTTTGTTATGAAATGTTGAGGTCACGGCATCAGTTTTCTTCAATAACCTTTGGTATTTCCGAATAGCTTTGTTTATTGCTTGAGGAGAATCTTTACCAAGTTCTTTAGTATCAGAAACATGATTCTGTAGGTCTAATGCTGCCGTTATGTAACCAGCGTCTATTAATGCCAGCTGAAGTTTCAGAATGGTTTTTATTGTTTCATTCATTTGTACCTTATGACATTTTAAACAACTGATTCTAAATAATGTGTATACTGTTCTGGCGAATATTGGATTAAGTACCATAAATGGTAACTCTATGTGTCCAAAATGTCCAGGGCAATTAATTTGTAAATTATTACATGTCGTGCAAAAGTCAAATTTGTCCCTCATAGGGCCCATGGCAGGATCATAGAGGCCTCCTTTCATTGCGTTACCCATCGAGTCAAAAGAAACAGTGTTGGTGATGTGTACCACACTGAGTTTTTTGATGTCTTCATCAGTGAACATGAAGAACTGCACCGATTCGGGGTCTACGGATGTCAGACCCTTACCATCCGATGCAAATATTGGCATGGTCGTCATTTTATTTACTGAAAAACAAACCAGTCAATAAAGAACAGAAGTACGTAATGCACATACTAAAAAAATATAACCATTACTTCAAAAATATTAAAATATATGAACAAATAAACAGAAAAGAAATAAATGAAAGTAAAAACTATTTAAAATCGAGAAAACAACAGAAATAAATACAAATTATCTAACCACGTGTGTTTGCCAACAACATAACCAAGCAAACCAAAATATAACCTAACAGAGATTATTTAAAAACAATGATTACAGTTGTAGTTTATGAAAAGATTGGCTACATACCTATTCAAATAATCATAAACCTATACAATAGTTACGATTCTTTTTAAAAAAGGACAATTTTAACAAAAACATGTAAAAAAAGTTTTAAAAACACAAACTCGAAGCAAACACATGACAAACACAGACAATGACTAACACAGATTGAACCCACAGATCACTGTTGAACCACAGTTGAACAAAAAAAATATTAAGTGTGGTTACAAGACTGTACTTAGAACAACAATTTCTGGTAGTTATATTAGACCGCAAATCAATACCACAAAAAAAAAAAAGTGTACCAACTTACCAAAATAAAATTAATGATGTCCATCTAATTATCGACAATAGTGCTGTGCATTTCGACATCGTTATAGATATTTGGTATGAATCCACCCCCGATTAATTTTAGATTATTAGTAAAAGTAAAAGAAAAACGTCCAACGTATTTTTATTCATTTATTAGAAATAGACAAATAGTAAGCAAAACAATCCATTAAAAAGCAAAAAAGTAATTTAAAAGTTAGTACTGAAAGCATAACAAAAACTTTACGTGCAGTTTGCGTTAAAATTAACGTTACAGTAAAAAAACTGTATTTACGCATACATCCCTATACTACGTTAATATGTACATACTATAGTGTGTATTTGTACTAACTGTAGACACAAATCAGATTTCACTCATAATTACCACTAAAATAAAAAAGTTCCAAATACGTAAGATTAAGAGCGGTCGCGAAATACAACAGGGCTAGGATTCTATGGATATTACACCATGCACTAAAATAGTATAAAACATGGGTAAAAATCAAGCTAAAACACTTTTGTGAATCAAATTCAATAGCCACAGTATAAAGTAGACACCACATTGGTTACGAACACAGAGTACTATGTACAATATGGAAACGGAACAGCAAATTGTGTTGAGTACGTGCGCAATACAGACAACATGAAAACGCAATTTAATTAGGGATATTTAAAACGGAGCTATAAAATTAGTAAATTCATCCATAAATATCAATATTTAAAATCGACGATTTTCTCTATAAATTTCTTTCTAATAATTTCTTTTGATATAAATCACATTTTCTTTAAAATTAATGGTCTTTGCTATAAAAAAATGTTAAACTTCCAAATTAACAGTTTTCATAATTAAATTTTGGTTACAACTTCAATCATTGAAACTTTAATGTGGTGTAATGATGATAATAAGTGTTTAGAAGGAAACGTGAGGACAAATGCAGGCTAAGGTTTAGATTGTTTCACATTAGGTAAAATTAAAATTTTTTTTTTGTAACTATGCAAACGACGATGTATTTATAACACTTTTTTTGATTAGGTTAGGTTACATATTTTTACCACAACGCACGAGCCGAGCGAGCGAAGCGAGAGTATCGCGGCAGCGGCCGATGAAGCGCCAGATCGGAATCCGCTTTATACATGGACAGTATTGAAATTGAAGTCCGCACTCTTGTAACGTAAAAGTTCGTTACATGAAAATAATACTTGTAATTAATAGTATATATCATCACGCTGTGTCTCTAATGGAGTGGGCAGAGAGGACTGAGCGTCGAGCGTCGCGATTCTTGATTTTTTCCTTTGCTTCCTCGAATCTCATCATTACGATGGATTCGGGAAAGATCGGCCGTGTTCGTATGGTAAGAGCGCGACAGTGGATGCGCCGAACGCGAAACCGTGTTCTCACTCTCGGACTGTTTTTTTTGCTGCTACCGTCTTGTTGTGTGCACACTTATTTGCACACGTACTGTTCATGACTATTTATTTGAACATATTTTTATTTGCATTTAATCAATTTATAAAATCATAATGTACCTATTACGCGAGATAGTGCAGTTTTCTTAGCTGCATACATTTTCAGCCCGTAATCGGGTAAGTGTTGTGCAATTATATTATATCAAAATTGTAATAGATTTTTTTTCCTCCTTAGCTTAAACATTGTAACTGTTATTTTTTAAAAACAGTAGTAATAAAATCGTTGTAATTAATTATTTTGTTTCTTACCAAATTGCATTTTGTTTGCAATGCTATTGTGTAAACTCCGAGCTTCTTGTCGGGACCGCCACTTCACCGCTACGCCTTCTGCTACGCTGTGGATGTAGGGGTTCCGATCGGTGGAACTCCGAGTCTCATCATAATTGCGGCTCGTTCCAGGGTCCATAGTTAGAGTTGCGGCTTTACCAACCCAATCTATCAGCCGCTCATTCTGCGTGTTGCGCTTATACTGTGCACCCGCCTACGAGACCCGGACGACACTCGATTACGGGGTGGAAATGTATGCAGCTAAGAAAACTGCACAGTCTCGCGTAATAGGTATATCACGATTTTATAAATTGTTTAAATGCAAATACAAATAAAAATATGTTCAAATAAATAGTCATGAACAGTACGTAAAATAAGTGTGCACACAACAAGATGGTAGCAGCAAAAAAAAGTCTGAGAGTGAGAACAAGGTCACACGTTTACCGCATCCACTGTCGCGCTCATATCATACGAGCACGGCTGATCTTTCCCGAATCCATCGTAATGATGAGATTCGAGGAGGCGAAGGAAAAATATAAGAATCGCGACGCTTGACGCTGTCCTCTCTGCCCACTCCGTTAGAGACACAGCGTGAGGATTTATACTATAAATTATGAGTACTATTTTCATGTAACGAACTTTTACGTTACACAAGTTTTTGACTTGTTAGAAAGAACGTGGGCGGCCATTCCTCAAAGTGATTTTGATGAAAACAGTGGGTCTACCATGAAAATGTTTATACGAAACTTCGGACTCGAATGAAACACAAACGATATACGATGTTATGAGCTACCATGAAGTTGTATCGGATTTGTTTCTTTCGTTCGGGAACCATAAAGTATGTTCGTGAGTTAATGAAAGATAAGTAGTTTATTTTCACTATACATTAAATTCTTAAAAAATGAAGTGATATAATTCGATTACTTTAAAAAGTACGTTCGCTTGTATTGAACCTATGTTAAATTATGGAACACTGAAATAAGTCGAGTGAATGTGTCATCGCCGCAATCTAAGATGGCATGAAATGTTTGACAAATAATACATCAAATCACGATATATTAAATTTAAATAATATGTAATGTATTTTTTAATTTTGTTTGCGTTGGAAGAAATAACCGCATATGGTAAGTAATTTCTATGTAATTTACTTGAACATTATGCTTTTTGGCTAAGGTTTAGATTGTTTCCCACATATTAAAATTTTGTAAATTTCTTTTGTAAAATTAAATAAAATGATGATATATTCATATCACAAGACGATCATTATAAGTATTTAAGATTTAACGCATCACTTTACACGATAACATATTTTAAGATAATAATTTTGTAATTTCTATAGGAAGTTGCAACTATTACGTGTTTTATCACTTGCATATATATATTGTTCATGGTTTCCTATTATGAGGAACGGGGACGACACTCACTGCAAGTATATAAGATTTTAAAGTTTTACATTAAGGGATTTAATATTTTAAGACTAATTTCGTAAACTTTTGTAACTGACAAGTTTTTCGATATTAATTTTTTAATCATAGACATTAGTTTTATGATTGTCTAATTTTTGGGAGGCAAAGGAACTATATACTTTTACAGCCAATGTCTTTTACGTTGTGAAGTGAATAGTGAATTTAATACAGAATGGAATCCGCCTTATGAAAACACTCTCTTTGGGTAGGTTACATTAGGTTAGGTAAGTCTATTAACTGAATCCGCCTTATGAGTTACTCTCTTTGGGTGGGTTAGGTTAGGTAAGTGTATAAACCACAACGCGCGAGCCGAGCGAGCGAAGGAAGCGTGCCGCGGCAGCGGCCGGCGAAGCACCAGGTCGGAATCCGCCTTAATGAGAATACTATTTTTGGATAAATCGTCAAAGCAAACAAATGATAAGTTATTAAAGGGAACTTCACTTGTTTAAGAAATATTAAAAACAAATTCCATATAACGAGGCCTCGGACCAAGGTCCTTGGTCCGAGGCTGAGGCTGTTAACATAATTGTCAATATTTCGATACATTAAAAAAAACTTGTCTATGTCGTAATTAATTTTTTGTTGCTTTTATGTCATAATTTATAATCTTATGTAAAAACTTAAAAATTGTAAATTAAAATATAATTTTAGATTACATATAATGTTTGAAAAGTATTAAATCTTGATGAATGAAATTTTAAAATTTGAGAACTTATTGGAAATACCTTTTATAGTAAATGTGTCATTCAATTATTCAATAACAGTCAATCCAAAATGTAAGCTATTTTATGTGATTTTCAAACATGTTTTAAAAAAAGTATTGATTTTCGTTAATAGCCTTCTTTATTAGGACGTTAATCACTTATTTTCCTGTCATCCTACAATTCCTCAATCTTTTTTTTATACGGAAACAATCTAAAGCGCTTCCTGCTTTTTTTATTTCAATGCTTGAATACATATTTGTAAGCAATGATGTTATATTTTTTGTAATCATAACATTGTTTGTAAGAAAAATTTTGTAAATTTCAAAAAAATGATCAATTATTGACATATTCTTCAATACAACTTATATAGTATAATTTCGTAACAAATATTTTAGATGAGCAACAATCCGATGCCGTGCCAAATAGATTATGCACTAATGATGTTATATGATGCACTTCAGTGATACTTCAATGAGCACCGGGAGTTTGCTGGTCACTTGGAAAGAAGACCAGGAATTTGTGGGCTTGGCTCACAGACGAGCCGACCGCCCTAGTTGGATGTATTAAAATTGTAAAGCAGTGGCAAAAAGTAAGCACATTTCTCAGATTCAAATATGCTAAGTTTCTAATTACCTATTAGTAAAGTATTCTCTGACATTTGTCTGTTAATTTTAGGTTTGGGTTGATAAAAGTATTTAATAAAGAAAGTTACTGCAGCTGGTCGACGGTCTCCTTCGGTCACTCGGGTCCCGGGATGGGCCGGCTACTGCTGGGCCACTGTCAAGTGTCAACACAGGAGTTGGGCGTCATAAGATTTTATTGAAAATTATTTATATATTGTATAATAATAATAATATGGCTGATTTTGTGATATTAGTTATCTGAAGAAGAATATGCCTTTATTTTTTATATAAATGTACATTGTGTAAGACTAGTTGTTAACATACATACAACCAATGATGTTTCTTTTGTATTATAATCTTCTTTTGTATTATATCAGTCGTGCGCGCAGGGTTGCCAGATTGGGCGATAAATTGCAATTTGGGCGACTTGAAGTGCCACCTTGCGACCAAATTTGGAGGTTTAGCGATTGTCGCAATTTGGGCGATTTAAATTTTTTGGAGCGATATTTGGGCGATCTGGGGCGCTACCTCATGATTATATTTTCAGATTATGCGATTGCCAGAATTTGGACGAACGAGATATTTTTTGGCTATATTTAGGCGACTTGTGGTTCTTACTTTTTATTTGTTATCAATATCTTTTTTTCGTATCGTTGGCTCATCGATTTGTGCGGTTTTGAGCAATTTGAGCGCCATATGTGGCCGTGGCAAAACTTTCATTCTCCCCCTAGTGACAAGTCAGTGACAGATTTCCACTTTCCACTTTCTGTTGTCTATAGTCTATTTCTGACGGTTTTCTTCTCCCGTTCAAATCGAATTTGGAGCAATTTTAGACTCATGGGGAAATGGGGAAAGTATGAGAAGTTATTTAAAAAAATGGGAAAGTGAACCAGTAATGAAAAGTAAGTACATCGCAATAGTAACGTAGTAAAAAACTGGGACGAGAGGCCGAGGCTATTTATTTTTCCGAAATCGACGAATTGAAATGTTCGATTTTGGGCGATCTCCAGCGTCTGCTTGTGAATGCGATTTTGGGCGACTTGAGCGCCATCTGTGCGCGACCAGCTCAACGACCAATCTGGCAACCCTGCGTGCGCGCACTGCGGTCCCGAGCGCTAGTGTGCTAGTCGGTATGACGATACGTACACTATAGATGCTAGACAGTAGTAGCAAACTACCAGCGAGTTTGTACCGTGACAATCATGAAAGAAAAGAAATGCAAGAAAGTTTGATAATTAGTGAAGTGTTGAGCTTTATACAATGTAAATCTGAAGTAATGGATGAAGTTAGCCTACTATAACTGTGCGATTCATTTTTCTCGGAAAAAGATGTAGACGCGGCCAGGTGTCTTCTTGGCTTTTGACACGATAGATTATAATTTACTTTGGAATAAAATTAAGCAAACTAAAGTTCCACGAAAAATTACGGATTTGTTTCAATATTGGTATAATAATCAGGAGAACAGATGGAGTAATACACTTTCAGACAGCTATAAGCTAATGTATGGCGTAAGGCAAGGTGGATTAACGTCCCCGGTTCTTTTCAACTTTTATATGGAGAATCTGATCGGTGAGCTCGGCAGCACCAGAGTCGGATGTCACGTGGGTGGTGAAAGTATCAATAACCTATCCTATGCTGATGACATGGTGTTGCTGAGCCCATCGATCTCTGGGCTGCGGAAGCTGTTAGCTATATGCGAGAGGTACGCATGCGCACACGGTCTCACATATAACGTAAAAAAGACGGAAGTCATGATTTTTAGAGCTGGCAGTGGTAACACCGGTACTTCTGTGCGGAAGCTCTTTGTCCTTTGTAAACAAGTTTAAATATCTCGGTCACATCCTCACTAGCAATCTTAAAGATGACGAGGATATCGAGACAACGTCGAGCTCTTGCGGTGAGGGCTAACATGCTGGCTAGGCGGTTTGCGCACTGCTCCGATCAAGTCAAAGTGACATTATTTAAGGCGTACTGTCAGTCGTTCTACACATGTCATCTGTGGAAAAAGTACACTAATGGTACCTACAATACGCTTCGAGTGCAATATAACAAAGCCTTTAGGGCTATGCTCGCGCTACCGTGCCGTTGTAGCGGGACTGACATGTACGCCGAATATCAAGTCATAGATATGTCAACATTGTTAAAGAGAATAAAAACCTCATTTCATAATAGGGTGCATAGATCGAAGAATCTGACTGTACAGCCTGTGTATAAAATGATATAATATGTTTGACCAGAATTATAATGATATACAAATTATATAAATTAATTAATTTTATGCTGACAAATTTAAATGACTAAAGGAAAGAAAATGAATAATTTAATAAAAAATTAATAATTTAATTTTGCCATTTTTTACTATTTAAATGAAATAATTATCTGACTAGCCTACCTCTGCTCACTATTTCCCATTTATTCACCTGTACTCTGTACTACTTTGACTAATTCACTCAATTTGCCTGGTGACATTACTGTTTGTTATGGATATTAAACTTGCCAATAACTTGGAGGAACTGGAGCAGTTGTTCGGTTCCCGCATGCGTGATTATGAGCAGAAACTTCAGAAGGTCGCTAGCGGAGCTGACTGCGTGCATCCTGACATCACATCTTTATCTCGTGAGTTCATTGAGTTTAAATCCTTCATCCTGCAAACCTTATCCAAGGTGATGCACAGTTCGAGCTCCTTTCACTCGCCATAGACAGACATGAGACTACTATGAGGAGAAAAGTTCTCCTATTTCATGGAGTTCCTGAAAATCATAGTGACAAATTGCATGATGTGATTCATAATATTATAACCGACCATATGAAGTTGCCTGATGCGAAGATTCAAAATTTACATATTTGTCACCGTCTTGGTATTTCTCAGGGCAAGCCTCGGCCTATATTTGTCAGATTTTTTGACAATAAAAACCGGCACCTTGTCTGGGATAACAAGACCACATTAATAGGTACTGGCATTACTATCTCGGAATTTCTTACTAAAACCAGATACCGAGTTTTCACTGAGGCTCGTAAGCACTTCGGCATAAAGCATTGCTGGTCTGCTGAAGGCAGAATTATTATCATGCTGCCTGATAAGACTAGGCGCAAAATAGAAACTATGACTGAACTTCAATCTTCTATTGCTCAATTTCGGGCTAAATTTGGAGATGCTGACGATGGTGGTATTGCAGCGAATACTGTGACAAGTAAAAGCACTGTTCCAAAGAGATCTGTGAAAACTACATCTGCATGTGCTCCCATAAAGACTTGTCGGCGTGTTTAGCATATTTATCATTCTTATTTCATTAAAGACTTTTATATTTTGGTCGTATTGTACTTGTTCAATTGTTTTTGATTACTTGTATATTATTTTTCTTGACGGTATTCAAAAATTTTGTTCTTTTGTAGTAGTATAAACAATAAAACGTCAGACGTCAATATAACAGCGTCTATAATATGCAATGACTAAGGAAATTAAAGGACATGGCATGTTGATCTATAGCAACATTTAGTTATATATATTCTAACGCATAACATTCAAACGTAGCATTGTCTCTTTTTGACTTACGGCTTCTTGTATGTGTAAGAGAAAACAACAGTACTTTTCTCAAAAACTAATTATTTTATGTGACATCATTGTAATGTCAAAACGTGCCGGTCCGCCATTTATTGCGACACGCGGACAAGTACACGAAGTGTCAAAACATATCAATGAATTTAATATTTTTTAATGTTTCTGTGATTTTGTGCTGGATATTGGAACTGTTTTGTTAAAGATGAAGCTAGCATAATGCCACAATAATTTCTAAGTGTAGTGTGTTAAGTTGTAGCTCGAGGAAAAGCAATAATCAACGAAATCTATAATTGCACTGGTACGTAACTGAAATTCATTAATTTAGTCTGAAGTCGTATATATTTCCATCGTAATTATTGTGTTTCTTAGTTTACTGTATTACAGTCATGTATATTTTTAGTTATTAGCAGTTTTTATTCATATAAAACAGTAAATTACTTCATATCAATTTTTGTTGTTATTGCAGTTAGGGCTGTCCATGTACCTATATTAAAAAATATCGATAAATACAGGTATCATGTTTATATGTCGTAATTATCTCGTTTCAGATTACCATCATGTATTATTACAGGAAAAGAGTGGCTTGACATAATCGGAAAAGAAAATTGAACCCACATGATATATACATATATATCTTCACGGTGTATCCCCAACGGGGCATTCATGATATATATTTATGTTATTTGCATTTCGAAGAAGCTTCTTTAATTAGAACATTAAGAAAATAATTTTACGGTATGAAGCATTAGCCTCGCAAAGATAATTGGGAATCAGAGAAAATTTTACAGTGGTAATTAATTAATTTTTAATTTCCTGACCATGTAAATCCTCTATTGTGAAAAAGTAACAGGAAAATATTAATTGTTTACAGAATATGGCTGAACTTTGATTTGATGTTTCCGAGAGAGAATAATCTGCTCATAGTTCTAAATATCTGCTTCTGAATGATGTGAATCAAGACCACACCGAGTTATTTTTGCGACCAATAAGAGCTTGTAGTGGTTTTACTAATAATCCAGATGCGGTACAATTTAAAGAATCTTTTAAAAAACTTTAAGAATAAGAGACGAAGGTGTCGGAAACTATTTCATTCTTTTCTTGACGTAGAAAAAAACGACAGCGGCATGATGAATACAATGACTGCTTAAATTCAAATCGCAGTATTCAAAAGTTTCATTCTGAAATTATTTTAAAAATTGTGCTATTTAGTTAGCTATATTTATTTTGTGAATATGTTATTAAAAATTTATTAAATGATAATATTAACAAACAGTTCTATTTTTCAAACCCAATAAAAATATTTTACCATAGGTACATTAGATATGACTAGTTTGACATTGGACACCCTTGCAGTGCCTATAGCAATTTATTGTCTTAACTTTTAAAAGATTTATTCAAAAGGCCGGTATGTTGTGGATTTTCTTCGCTAGATAATATTATAAACTATAATATTACTTATAAAATTTGTTTGTTTGTATGTATGGGATAACCTCTGGAAGTACTTAATTGAATTTGAGAATTCTTCGACTAATAGCAGTCCACAGTGTTCTATTCACAATTGAAATGTCATTCCCAATTACTGTGTGATAAGACTACTAATTTTTATAAAATTAATTATTCTAGTATTTAGTTTATCAAAGTGCTACAGTACGCCATGGCTATAGATTTGGTCGGTTCGTATGTATGTTTCTCATAGCACTTTAATTTCACCATCACCTCTAGAAGAAGTAACGTTATGCATGTAAAGAAGAGAACTGTGCTGTTCTTCAAGTACTTTGACAATGTTCATTGATCTATGTACATTGCACTGTTCATTAGTCTACTACTAATGAACATTGATCTTAAACATTTATGAAAGCGCTTCATGAAAATATGGGTTTCTTTTAAAAAGCGTTGTATTTCTATAATAATCATGGACGTACTATTAAGTATTACAAAAAGAGGTACCTAAGTCATTTGTTTGTATGTAGGGTTCATTTAAAGTTCCATACAAAAATGATCAAAGGACAGAAAGGGGCTATCCTTGAAGGTGGCTGTTGCTATTGTTGCTAATAACACCTTAAAATCGCCTTAAGCGCAGATTCTAACTATATGCCGACAGCATCGAACTACGCTGACTGCTATTTCCAGTTTGAACAATATTTCAGTACTTTTGTATAAATCTATGACATACAAAAAAAAGCCCTTCCTTTTTCTGAAGATATCATACAAAATGATTTTTATTTCAATACTGATGCTGAAACAAAACTTCTTTCAACAACTGACTTAACGACATCTACATAGTAGAAATTTGGTACATCACTAATCGGCAGGCATTAATTGCGACAGTCGAAGTTTAGGTATGCACATTTATTTTGTACTTGTTTCATGTCCTTTAGTTTCCTTAGTCATTGGTAATATGATAATCACAGACTTTTATGATCATTATAATGTTGTACGGATGACGTTTAGCGTTCCGTTTCTGCTATTTGCATTTTAAGTTAGATATTTTGCTTTCATGTAGTGCTTTTTGTTTTGTTTACGTACTTAATGTTTTTTTTTTTTATTTTTTTATTGTTGACTTTTTTTGTGTTTTCTTTGTATTTAGTTTAAATGAAAATTCTTCTATTGCAGTGTGAGAGGTGGGTTGCTCAGAAAGCAATTGATATAAAGTTTCGTTAGTTTGATATATTGTACGTATATGATTAACTCGAATACTATATTTATTTTATTACATACATATTTGTTTTAGGTATCTATTTTTATTTAGTAAACACTATTTATTAACATTTTAGTACAAAACATTTCATATCTATTTTTGTTCTTAAGTATTTATTATTATTATAGTTTAGTTTTTTTTTTTGAAATTATTATTTATATTATGGATAATGTTTTTGATATTGATGATAGTTATTTCTCCTGCACTTCTTCGTCATGCAGTTTCGTCAGTGCGGATAGTGAAGCATCTCCCTCTCTCTTGTTTGAGCAGATTAGGTCCTTTTCATCCAACTATCCCAACAACTTCAATATCGCTCACATTAATGCTCAGAGTATTCCTGCTCACCACTCGGATCTTCAGTCATCCATTAGCAGTGCTCATCTTGACGCCTTGCTAGTTTCTGAGTCTTTTCTTAAGCCTTCTCTCCTTTCTAATTAGCTCGCACTCCCTGGCTTTGTCTTGATTCGAAATGATAGATCGGCAAAGGCTGCGGTGGTGTAGCTATTTACCTGCGGGCTGATATACCTTATAAGGTTATTAGTGTATCTCCATCCCTTTATTCTGAATCAGCTGAATACATCTTTCTTGAAATTATATTATATCATACCAAAATTTTACTTGCAGTTTTCTACAGTCCCAATCTAAGTATCAACTACTTTGAATCCCTGGATAATATTCTTAATGATCTTTGTCCCGTTTATATAACCATATTATCCTTATGGGTGATTTTAACACTTGCTTAATTAAAAATGACTCTCGAACTCAAAAACTTCAGTCCTTATTATCATCCTTTGATCTATATATCTTACCACTTTCAGCTACTCATCATTTTCCTAATTCTGTTCCTTCTCTACTAGATTTGATTATAGTTTCATCTCCGGATCATGTTTCCACTCATGGACAAACTACCGCTTCTTTTTCCTTTCACAATATTATTTACCTGTCTTATCGTGTTCGCCCCCCTAAACGTAATAAATCTCAATTTCTCCTTTGCCGTAGTTACAGGAACTTGGATTTGGAGGCGTTACAGCGTGATGCTGGCGATATTGATTGGGCATCAGTGATCCGTGGCACTAACCTTGATATTAAAGTGAATGAATTTAATGATAAAATCATTAAACTTTATGACCGACATGCCCCACTTAAACGTATTAAGTTTAAACATAAACCAGCGCCTTGGATAACTTCTAATATCAGGGAAGCTATGGCTCATAGGGACAGTGCTAAGAGAAGGTATAAGCGGTGTCCTTCCGAGTATAATTTATTAATATTCAAAGATCTGCGTAATCGCTGCAATCGTCTGTGTAGGGATGCAAAAAGGCGCTACTTTCACGATTCTTTGGGAGACCGTAACTCCAGTGAGGTTTGGAAATTCCTTAAATCTATCGGCATCGGTAAGTCTCCAGTCACTGCTGGCAATGATTTCAATCTTAATGAACTGAACATGCATTTCTCTTTACCTCCGGTATGTTTAGATTCTTCTGTCAAAGCTAACACTTTATCGGAGTTATCGAGTTTGCCAAAACTGCAGTGTCCTTCTTTTGACCTTGTTCCTGTGTCGGAAGATGATGTTAAAAAATCAGTGCTTGCCATCTCGTCTACTGCCGTCGGTAACGATAATTTATGCTCGAGAATGATTAGTCCAATTCTTCCCTTACTTCTTCCCATTCTTACACACATCTTTAACTATTCTTTGACGTCTTACTATTTCCCATTAGCTTGGAAATTAGCTCATGTAATTCCTTTACCTAAAGTCTCTAATCCGGCCTCTTTATCTCATTTTCGACCAATTTCTATTTTACCATTTCTTGCAAAGGTCCTTGAACAAATTGTTCATAAGCAACTATCCAATTTCTTATCTTCCTATAACCTCCTTAGCCCTTTCCAGTCCGGTTTTCGTGTTGGTCACAGTACTGTCACTGCTCTCGTCAATGTTACTGATGATATTCGTTGGGCCATGGAGAATAAATCTCTTACTCTAATAGTCTTATTTGACTTTAGCAGTGCCTTTAATTCAGTAAATTTCGACATTCTTCTTGGTATCCTTGAATCTATCAATTTCTCTTCATTTGCCATATCTTGGTTTAACTCCTATCTTCGAGGCCGCTCACAGTGTGTTCGCCTCAACGAGAACTTGTCTGATTGGTTTGACCTCAGTGCGGGTGTGCCTCAGGGTGGCGTCCTTTCTCCATTACTTTTTTCTATCTTTATTAATTCTATCACTAATATAATATCTTCCAAATACCATCTTTATTCAGACGATTTGCAGCTTTATCGTCATTTTATAGCATCTAATGTTGATGTAGCTATTGCTGCTATGAACAAGGATTTAAAAAAGTTGACCCAATGGGCTGAATCTTTTGGTCTCCTTTTGAATCCTAGTAAGTCTCAGGCCACGATTATTGGTAGTAAAATTATGCGTAGTTCGTTAGATTTTGCTTCTCTCCCATCTGTGGTTTTAAATGATATTGCGATTCCTTATACTGACACTGTAAAAAATCTGGGTGTCATATTTGATTCTACACTTTCATGGAATGTGCATATCAGCGACATCAGTCGTAAAATTTACTTCTCTCTTCATTCGCTGAAATGCCTCCAAAATTTCTTGCCTCTAAAAACTAAGATTTCTCTTACCCAATGTCTTATTCTACCTATCTTAGATTATGCTGATGCCTGCTATTTGGATGTCTCAAAGGAGCTCTTAAATAAACTTGAGCGCTTGCAAAATTTATGTATACGGTTTATTTTCGGACTGAAGAAATTTGATCATGTGTCTCATTTTCGCAAGGATCACAAGTGGCTTCCCATTCGTTTTCGCAGGAATACTCGAGTACTATGTCTCCTCTTCAATATTCTTCATAACTAGTCTTCTCCAACCTACTTACGGGAGCGGTTCTCTTTTGAACGCCCTCTAGATGCTCCCTGCAGAGCACATCTTAGAACTCTTCTAAAGTTTCCGTCCCATAAATCTGTTTTGTTTTCCCATTCCTTCTCTGTACATGCTGTTAGATTGTGGAATTCGCTACCGCCTGATATTCGAGATGTCACTTCTATCTCAGTTTTTAAAAACCGATTAAAAAAATGTTATTTGTCACTGTCCTGATTTTCCATATTGTATTTATATAGTATATAAATACAATATGGAATTCATTTGTATATGTACACGTCTTTGAGTATGTATGTAGATTTGTTTATATGTATATATAATTATGTATTTGTATGTGTTGTGTGTCTATATATGTTATGGGTATATAAGTATATATAAGTTGTACACACTAAATTTGCTTCTAAATTTTATGTCTCCCATCGCAGGTCTGCTGGAAGAGATTTCTTTATGAAATAAGCAGTGCCTTTGTACATTATTTTCTTGTCATGCTTTCTTCTTTTATTTGTATTTGTATTATGTGTACATAAATTGTTAAATAAAAATAAAATAAAATAACTTATCTAAAATGCTCCATTCTATGCTATTATATTATATTAATCATATTATATTAATCATAATTGGAATAATGTATTACAACCAACGTACTATTTTTAAATAGTAAAATGTATTTAAATTAATTATAAAATAAAATATAAAATAACATAATGTTTGACGATTTACATATTTTGTAAATTATTTAAATATGGGACTTGTGCCTGAAATAAACAATTTTATTATTATTATTATTATTATAATATCATTATCCACAACCTAATTCTTCATTGGTTAAAATTTAAAAATTACAAAATATTTCTTATTCTGCTTTTCATTTTTTTTTAATTCATTAAATAATAATAGTGTTAGCTGATGGAAGTATCAAAAGCGCTCCCATACCTAAGCAAAAGCGTGTGAGGAGAATGATGAAATTTGAAAAGGAAATATCCTGTAGGGATATAGCGTGAGAATATGATATATGTATGTGTGTAGATTGTTTAGAAATTTCAAAACCGCACGTAGTAAGTAAAAACATCTCATTATTTTAATAGGGGTGTATTTTTTGGATTATACATAAGTACAAAAAAATTACACAATAACTACACAAAAAATAATTTTTCTTAGGAATACCAATAGCTTCTGCCTGAAGGAACTATAGACTTTCCCAGTATACACGATGAATTTGAAGATAAAGAGCCTATGGCCGAGTGTTCAACTCATTCTTCTTGAGTCGCTTCGAACATCGCGGCTAATCTTAAATTTCACTAAAATATGAAACTAACTGATGATATACTGAATGCTGGTGCTAGAAAAATAATATATATTGTGTTATGGCCCAAGTATGTAAGGACCGCGAACCATAGCGCTCCGTCCTCTAGGGATGCAGCGTGAAGATATATTAAGTGTATGTATCACCAAATAGTTCCACTTTTAACACATATATCGCTTTAAACAAACACAATCACTGCTAAATCGCATTTATGTCTTTTAAAGCACTTTTACTATAAAATTCGGTTACGAAAGTAAAAAGTTACCTCTTGAACTATCGTTAGTTTGAGGTTAAAATCACGAAAGAAGTGCTGTCAAATGTGCGTAACTTCGTTCGTTCGGATCGCTTCATGGTAGGGTTTAGGACGAACGAAGTGTCACATGCCGATGTCGGAGTCGTTATCAGAATGAATGTACTTCATGGAACGAATTACAACGAAATATCGGTCCGAAACTTCGTAATTGCGCTTCATGGTAGAGCCACTGATTTTAAGCATGCCAAATCGCTGTTGCCAAATTTAAAATTCCAAATTGACAAATGCGTTAAACATTTAGCGCTTTTGGCAATGTCACGTATTAATTAGTAGAATCCAGTAAAATCACAAGTAAATTAGTTTTTTCTTATCGTAAAACTGCTGCAGTAAAGTGATAGTAGGCTTTACTGAAGTTATAAAGGACTTCTTGGAAGAGTGCGAGAACTTCACCTACACATGTTTATTTAGACCTACTCCATTCTTTTCACTTATACAGAACTTTAAAACACAATATACCATCACTTTTGTACATTAAAACTCCCAAAAATTAAAAGAATAGAAAATCTAAGCAAAATGTCAACCTCACCTCCCGTTTCCAAAGGCATGCTTTGTTTATCAAGCAGTTTATCCACTTTATGTATTTACACTATGGTTTTATACTATGGCAATTCTTACTATTCTCTTTGGTCCTCAGTCAGATAACATGGCGGCTCAAGACGAATTTGACGTATGTGAAAGTTGGGAGGATATGGATGAAATTGGCGTAAGTGAATTTTGAGACATACTTAATTCTGGCCTTTAAACTAATAAATATTCATTCCCAAGAATAATGTTCATCTAGAAGGTCGTGTGTTTCAGTTAGATAACAAAATCAAACTGATGTCGAATGAGGTTGCACTCAAAAATCCTGGCTTGAAAACTTGCAAGGTTACTAACGTAATAGTGGAAGAGAACGCTTGTATTGGATCGCAGTGCGTTATGCCAGAGCCAACTATTCGCATACTGAAGAGGCCGTCGTCCGTAACCAGCGGGCAGATGAATGGCGAAGCCCGCGCTCGACCTGTCAAAACCCTGGAACAAAGGCAGAAGGAGTACGAAGAGGCCCGCCTCCGGATATTAGGCGAGGCACGGAGTCCTGAGGACGTCATCGATGACAAGTATGGCTGATTTAGTTCATAAAAATATGCAGATAGTATTTTCTATTTAAATGTACAATTGCACATTTAAAACGAAACAGATTAATTAGATTGTTGATAATTAATCATCTCAAAATATTGGATTTTTCAGGCAATAAATACACTGACAAATATATTTTTAATTATTAGTATTATAGATAGTACCTATATGTTCATTCAAGTAGCTCAAGACTCACCGAGAAGGTGTGAAATGAAGATTATCAAATATTACATTAAATGATCTCATTCTTTTTGCGACTCGCAGTGGATAGAGTATCAAAGCATAACAAAATCACACCTCAACACTATCTTTAAATGGCATAGGTGCTTCTAGATGGTAAATTGGGGCTGGATATTGATGGGTTACTAGACCAATGTCTACAAGCTGTTTATAAGTTTTGTCAAATTTGCTATAAAAAAAACTGCAGTGGAAGAAGGGTAGCTGCTGTATTCTATATTCATTTCTCTTTAAAGGCCCATGTTGAAGCATGTTTGTATTTAAAACATATGTTTTCATTTCCAGTTTGAGCCATTTACAAGAAAAGCTGCAAGCGAATAATATCAAAGATAACCACCAACTCAACCAAATGGGTGGTAATGGTGGTAAATCAAGAAGCTGCCATAACGATAATAACACCAAAGGCAAGGAAAGAAAAGTCCTTGCAAGGTTACCACCAGGGGCCACGGTTGCTGGCATATTTCCTTCACCACCACCACCTGGTGTTCTTGTTATCCGCACACCTAGAGGGCCAGATGGAAGCAAAGGTTTTTTAAGGAGGTAGCATCGTCAGAAAATTCACAAAAATAAGTCATTCGCATAAATTCCATCCATGTTTGGGAAATGAACTATTTTTTACTAAACATTAACTGTTGTATGTGTCACTATGTTTAAAGTGTTCTGATATTTCATAATTTTTAATTTATTCTTAAAAAAATTCGCAAGAGATTTCACATATTATGTTACTTTTGTATTGAAAATGTCAATTACTAGTGACATTGTCACTAATATTAAGTGGTTTCTTGAGTTAAATTTATGTCAAAAAGACCATGTGAGGTTCGATATTTAAACAAAGGGAAATTTGTAACAGACGTTAAGTTTGCCTGATAATAGAAGAAGTCCATTATGGGTCATTTGGCTCAAGACTGTCAAATATTTGCCACTTAGAGTGGAAATATGCAGAAGATTCTGCAATGATTAGTCTGGTTTTAATATTTTTGTTAATCATATAATTATGGCATAATTATAATTATGATTTAATCTATAGTTATAATTTATAATTATATAATATAGTAAATGATATTATTTTTCAATTAAACTACAAGAGAAAAAATATCTCTAGATATGTATCTATTTCGGCAGTCAGTTCATTGTTTTTATATCTGTGGTACACTAAAACAAATGTAGAATGTAAATGGACGATTTTAATTACATAATATAATATATTTTAAATCAAAAATATAGAAATATAATAAATTCAATAATTTTCTGCAAAATACATACCTTTTGGAATTGTTTCAGTTTTTCCTCCAAATTGATTTTTAATTTAAACTTATCTGGGCATAACGGTTTTATGAGACCATGTAATAAATTGTGAATTTTGAAATGTGTGCTCACTATGGGGAACAATGATATTGTGCATTAGTAAGTCTAGATTTTTTTCTAGATTATATGTATAATTGAAATTCAAAGAAATATATTCAGTTTCAGTCAAAGTTACTGTAAATATAAACTAGACAAGAGATATATTAAATAGCTGTTAAGCATTGAACTTTATTATAAAACGAATATAAATATGAAGCATGAAATATGCACTGCATTAGAGATGAATGTATGTTACTAACATACAAAGATGTAGTCTTATATAGCAGCTACTGTTATTTTGTTACTTCAAAATGGAAAAAATGATGTTATTTGACATTAGTTATTAAAAATATATCACAATTTATCGTGAAATTGCTTGAATTCCATGTATTTTTACCATGTCCCGTATATTTTAACTATAATGATTATTATATACGATAAGATATAATCAGTCATGATTATAACAAAACATGGATTTTAGTGGTTTTAATGATAATGATTATGTCTAAAGGGCCTTTAATTATATTTGCATATTTCTTCAATATTTAGTTAAATAAGCAGTTGTACAATTGCTCTGTTTATATTTATAGTTGTTTTGATTGATACTAAAGATATTGTAAGGGAAACATGAGCAAAAAATAATACCAGGGCTTAGAACTAGTTTAAATTGGTTGAAAAGAATTAGTTATTACAGGTTTTTAACAATTATTATCTCATATTGATGGGGTTTTAAACTGTGTTAACTGGTTATAACCAGTATTAACCTGTATTAATTGATTAAAAATGGTTTTTTAACTTTTTTAACCAGAGTTTTTTAAACTAGTTATGAGGTCTGATAATATCATTATTAACATTTTTATTTTATCAAATTGTGTGTGTACAATCAGTCATGATTATAACAAAACATTTTTTATACTATAACAATTTTCTAAATGTATATTTCTAGATTATGCTCTTTGTATATTTTTAGCTTGTATGATTAATGTTAAGTTTATTCTATAAGCTGTGTTTACGTCCCTGGCAGGGTATGCGATGTTGATTATAATTTTACATGTAGGCTGACTATAAACATGGTTGCTACAACCACAAAGTATGGATTTTAGTGGTTTTAACTAGAGGCAACCGTAGTGGTTGCCGTGGCGGTCTGTTTGAGACAAGTGAGCTAAGGATATTTTATCTAAACAACTTAATTTTACAATATTTTGCCTCTGGCTTTCGATCACAAATAAAAAACTAGGTACACAATCAACGCTCCAAAAATGTCCGAACCAAATGTGCGCTCAAATATGTATTTGAGTGCACATTGAGTGATGTGACTCACTCAATGTGCACTCAAATTATGTAAATTATACATTACGCTAGAGATATAAGATTGGATTTTAAATATTTCTTTACAAACATCATTTCAATGTCATGCAAGAATCATTTACAAGCTTTTATAACCTTATGGTTTGGCAGTAAGGTCTACTTTAGATTAACACAATGTTACTGATAATACTATATGGTATTAAAAGATATACGTCAATTCGGACAATAATTTGTTTAGATTTTACAGGAGATTGTGCATCTAGTTCTTTATTTGTGATCGAATCCTCTGGCACAAAAACTTGTGCATAACAGACCACATGTAATGCGGTTGTGGTCTTTACCAACTACAGTAATAATTTGCGACAAATCTCTTATGTAATTCATGTGGTTGGTAGTCTGTGGTTAGCCACGTACGTTTGTGGTCTACCAGATTTATTTGTAAGGACATCATGTGATGGGATATTATCCATCGGGAACAAACACAGTGAATGTATATGTACCGAGTGACTGGTGCATGGTTGTTAAAGTATTTATTTTGATTACAATGACCATTACACGAGTTCATACGTTTATAATTGTGCTAATATCCTTTACAGGCTTTTAAACATATTTGAACTTTGATATCTGCCTTTTCTCATCTGTGAGTTCTATTTTTTTTTAAAATAGTATGTAATAATTACTATACTACTATTTTACGGTAGTAAACTAATCTGTGCTACTACTATAAAATATATGATTACTCTCATAGTTCCTACAAATAATGATTTCAGTTAACGTTTCTTTAGTAACATATATTCTACTGTTCAAATACATTTGAACTACTGTTCAAATACATACATACATATCTTTACGCCGTATCCCCAACGAGGTAGTCAGAGGGGACAGAGCGCCAAGGCGTCGCGATCTTTATTCTTTCGCTTCTTCAAATCTCATCATTCTCCTCGCACATTTTCGACTAGGTAGGTTTCGAGTGCTTTTGACATTTCCGTCGGCTAACACTAGCTATTTGGTCTTCATAAGTCAGCCTGTTCAAATGATTAGCAATATTAAGTTTAATTATATTCCACACAAATATAATACCTGTAGCTATTGTATGGATATATGTACAATCAGCATCAATAATTTAGTCGATCAATAATAGCAATAATAGTAGTGGATTAAAATTCAAAAATTATGATAGATTTAGTTCACGAGATTGATATAAGCACAAATTTTTCTAAATATGTGACAGCAATAAGTTCATAGAATGTTTCCAATTGTTCTGGCTGTATTTATGTTTAAACATTCTAAGAAAATGTAAACTTTATTGTTGTATTGTGTAGGAAAATATTCACTTGGCGTTATTGTGGTCCCACATATTATATGAGAAGATCTGCAAAAACTATGAGTAGGAGGTCATTTGTAAATATTTGTACAAATGTTTGATGTTTTTTCAAACGTTTCATATTTGCGATCACTGTCGGTTTTTTGCCATATGTCAAATGCCGCAAACCGCAAATATTTACCGCTCAAGCCCTTCCTTTTTTTAGTTTTACCTTACTTACGGTTAACTTTTGTAACGGAAAAAGATATATCAAAGAAACCTCTTTTAAAACAAAGATTCACATTTTTAAGAACCGATTTATGCTTCCTAATTTTCTGTGTAGATTAATCTAAACATGCTTTTGAAAATGTCAGTTGGATTTTTAAAAATTAATTATAGTGTTTAATTTGGGGATACAGCAAAGATATGTATGTGTATGTATAAACGAAAATAACTCGTTTTTTCGCATTTTTCGTAAGCTAGCGCGCGCATGTTTTATGGTGCAGAAGGTCTATTTTAGATTAAATTATTGTTTTATCACTGCACTTACCTTAAATTCTATATATTTTTGAACCGCAAAGAGCAAAACAACGACTGCCGGGCCAGCCAGTATAATTTTTAAAGCAAATGTACGTCAAAACCCAGACTATTGTTGGGGACATCACTAAAAAAAATATTAATCTATTTGTAGAATATAGTCCTAAAACATTTTAATAAATTGACCAAAGATAATAATAAAGCCTGTTCTGTGATAAATATATCTAATAATGAAAGGACAACATTGTAATCAAAATAATTTTGTTGTAAAATATACATTACATATTATTAATTAGTGTAAGTTTTACATGAAATACCTAAGGATTGTGATATAGAATAATCGTCTTATTACAAGCCTTCATACACTTCACAGTATTTTTTTTCTTACTTGTTCTATGTCCCTTTTATTTGTATTTATGTATTATGTACTTTGGACTCGTATGTAATGTAAACCAAGTGCGAATTTTCGTAGCCTAATGTATTATGTACTTTGGACTCGTATGTAATGTAAACCAAGTGCGAATCTTCGTAGCCTAATAGTTTACCTGCTATAGGCGTCCCGAAAAGGTAAATGGTGGAGAAAAAAAGGTAAGTTCTAAATATTTTAACTCCAAATGAAATTAATTTTTGACGGTTCAAAAACTGTAACTATATTATTTTTTTTTTTTTATAACATCACCTAGTGCTCCAATAATAATCACGGAATATAATTGGCAATTCTAATAAAACGCAAGTTAATAATATGATTGTGGTCTTATGAAATTATTAAAAATTGACCATATTTCTTTTTCTCTTTTACTGGCAACTCGTTTCATATTAGAGACACCATTCTCATGTAAAAAAGTGGTATATCTCTGAACATATGTAAAATATCTGTCCTTCTCACGTAAAAAAGTGGTATATCTCTGAACATATGTAAAATATCTGTCCCTCACGACAGCATTGTGCCCTAACGCTCTCTACCTCTCCAGTAAAGTGATAGTAGGAGTTAAAAATGACTTGGAGAAACGCAAAAACTTCCGTTGCACATATTCAGACTGTTAAATTTTGCATCAGTTGCAAATCCAAAGCGCAAAAAACAGGTAATAATCTAAAGAAAATTTAAACTTCACTTTTCCTGTTTTCGCTAAAAAGTCCAAGCACAATATTCACAACCGCCAAGACAGTATTCATATAAATTGTATGTATTCATTTACCTTGTGATACATTTTTTAAATAATAATGCACACGATAATACACACCAATTATGTGGTCTCAAGAGCTTTCCCTTCAGTGCTATTAGAACCACACGACGACTATTAGAGGAGTCTCCCGCATACACCCAGACTCGAGACTATCTAGTTTCGTTTCCTAAATTGACCCGACCGGGAATCGAAACCAGTACCTTTTGTGCTTGGATGCAACACCTAAACCATTGCACCATTGAGGTTGTCACACAATATAAAATAATCTCACAAATTTTTTTCTTACTCTTGTATTCTTACAATCCAAAATGCTTTCAGCAACAATATCTATGTAGTACCTACATATGTACCCACTAGTACGAGCCACGAGGGCGAGACAGTGCACTCGGCCGAGTGCTGACTGACTCGGTGCAAACTTAAAACATACGTGTAAACACTCACTCGTCCACATCACTCTCGGCCTAGTGACATCTTGCTGTCTCGCTATTGCACTCGTTATGCCGGTATGGCCGGCATAACGAGTGCTACTGCATGCATGATGGTTATAACCATGAAGGTTATAACCGTTCATGCAAACCCGACAGGCATAACCGAGTTTCATAGAGCACATACACGCTAGGGTTTGCCTGCACAGTTTAACCAAGTTAAACATTTGGGACCATGGTGTCACTGAAAATGGACGTTGATGATATGTTAATTTTAACTGACCTAATACTTGTTTTGAGGAATAAAAAAACTATTAATTAAAAAAAAGAAAAATAAAATAACCTTTTTAAAAATAAGCTTTTGTTCAAAAATTCAGTTGTTATAAAACGAAAATAATAATTTTATGCACGGGTTGGGCTGATGAATGTTATTCATATAAATGAATATAATAAAATAAATCGATCGAAATCCTGCATAAACTATTACTTATACCTACTAAGCTAACCTAAGCACGTTAGGATAATCACTGAAAAAATAAATATTCATAATTGTACCTAATATTCTGTTACATCGAGTAATTACAAAATCTTGTATCGCGCAAGAAATTTATTTAGTTTAAATTCCTCTTTCTCTGTTTTCTATTTGCGTTAACGACGTTATCTTTTGTAGAATGCAGGGTAAAGTTCTTTGAGCTTTTTTAATAATTTTTCTGGTGGTAATATTTATTCTTTACCCACCAAATACAGAGTTCGGATTTACAAATATGAATAACTTCTTCCTATATGGTGTTGCGCTTGTGACTCGCTTGCAAAACTGAGAACTGTGCATGCCTGCATGCGCGACTGCCACACACGCTCGGTTATGCCTGCGCGCAAGCACAACCAAGCGGCAAAAAATATCAATTTTGATATTCGTCAGGTTGCATGAACAGGCAAGGATAACTGTACAGTTTTATCACATACACGCTAGGTTTTGCATGCACAGTTCGACTGTACAGGCAAAACTGTGCATGCAAACCCTAGCGTGTATTGTGGGCATTACGTGTAATCAAGGCATATGTTTCACTCAACTGAGGCTCGGGGACCACATCTATTTACAACAGTCTTACCAATAAAAAAATCTTACACAGTTGTTTAATCATTGTGTAGTTATTCATTGTTTAAAGAGTGAATAGTTTTACACGCCTGATTTATGAAGGGACTACCAATAAACAATGAATAAGCATTGAATAGTTTAACATCTGTTACACATCACTTTCATTTTTGAAATGGCAACCACACTGAGAGTACGTTCAAAAGCTAAATATATGTTCCAAATCTTGAACTTATTACAAATAAATATGTGCTTATAAATTTTTTTATTTGTGGGAAAAGTTTAATTGTGATTTAGTTAATTGCAAATTAGTCATTTGTAAAACTATAATGTTAATATTATGCCTTAAGTTTTAAAATATATTTGAAGTTTATTTAACTTGATTATGTTTCTGAACAACACAAGTCTCAGACACGTTCCTTGACACTGATATGTTTGAATTCGTTAAGATTGGTTGTGGTAATTTGAAAAAAGCATAAAAGTAAACTAAATAAAACTTAAAATGTCATCGCAAATTATACAGAAGAGGAAACGATCGGCTAATTGGGACAATTTGGAAAAAGTGAGTTGTTAAATTTAATACATATTGCTGATTTAAATGATTTCCGCAAGGTCTAAATTTCTATTTTCTTGTTCCAGTCTTTACTAAGGGAATGTTTGAGAGATCATTTACCAATATTAGAAAATAAGTGCACGAATACAAATACTAATAAAAGCAAAAACATAACTTGGCAAAAAGTTTTCAAAAGGTAAGTCAGCTATAGTTAGAAAATTATTACAAATCGTCCAGTCTATATGAAAATAACATTATAAAATTTTCGTTTGATTTTTAGTTTCAATGAAATTAATAGCATGCCTAGAACGTTGGTTGAAATAAAACAACAATGGAGAACAATGAAGATAGATGCGAAAAAACGTTCTTCAGAATATAAAAGATCATTAAAAACCACTGGAGGAGGACACAAACCACCAAGTCCTGACGAACAAACATCGCAAATCATTGAAATGATATCACAAGAGTTTGAAGAAGACATCAACAAGTTTGATAGTGACTACAATAGTATACAAGTAAGCTTCACTGCATTTTCTTTATATTGTTTTTAGAATTTTAAAATTATTATTATCTATGATTACAAAACAAAATTCACTTCCTTTACTACTTATATAATTATACATCAAAATAAAAATATCACAGGAGGACTTTTGTAACCTCATAGTTGGACTCTCTACTTGACATGGTATAATACCTTTCAGGGATTTGGTGGACTTTTGTAGCAATCTTATAGAAAAAAAAACATTATTTTTATTTTTTATTGCAGATAGACCAAAAGGAGGCAGAGGTTGTTTTTGTTTTAGAAGAAAAAGAAGTAAGAGAAACAATTATTATAAATTATTTATAATATTATAAGTTTTTAATATTATATCAACATTCATTGCAATTACTGTAATTATTTATGGTTAATATTATTTACAGAATGAGAAACAAGAGGAAAACATGAATCAGAATGACGGGTTAAATTTTACCTTGGGAGATACAGAAACGTCTCAGGTCTGTATACATTTATTATTACATATTTACATTAATATTTGCATTTATTAAAATAAATTACTGTTTTTTATATCTTTCGTCAACAACCAGTTGTGAAATTAGTATTTATTTTTTATCAATTTGTTTCAGATGACTCCAGTAAATAGAGAAAAATCATTAAAATGTAAAGAGTCTCTTCCAACTTCACAAAAGAAATGATACAAGAAAGACGAGGTTGGTATCAATTTATTATCATGACTAGACCATTCCGGATTCAGCTTGAACCGTCGTGGTTTAGTAGTTAAAAGCTGGGAGACCTTAGTTCCAAGAGTCTTGTGTTTTTTAATTACAATCATTTTTAATTACAGAAAATCCAGTTGTCACAAACGGGATCAAAAGAACGAAACGAACTTTTGGTAAAATTACTTCAAGAGGAGCACTTTTTAAAACTAAAGCAGATGCATGAAAGTCATGATTGGGCGAGAGAGGAACATGAATTACGTAAAAAAAAACTACAGTTGGAAATATTAATATTAGAAAAAGAGTTATCATAATAAAGTGTAAATAATTTATTTAAATTTTTATTTAGGTAATGAATTTTTATTTAATAAAAAATGTTTAATAATGTGTTTCTATAAACATTGCCCTGGCAGCTTGTCCACTTCGGCTTTCTGTCTGTATTTCTTGTTGTTGATCCATTCGTACACTATTACTGTCACATATTGTTACTGGTATTTCTTCCCCCATATCAATAGCGATATTGTGAAGGACTGCTAAGGCAACAATATATAACTTTACAAGACACTGTGAACCCAGTTAATAAACACCGAAACCTTTGCTTCCATAGTCCAAAGCACCGCTCTATAGTATTCCTTGTGAGGATGTGAGCTCAGTTGTATGCTTCTTCTTGCCGTGTTTGAGGATTATTCACTGGAGTGAACAAGTAAGGTGTTAAACCATAACCAGAATCTCCCAATAAATGTCCAGAAAACTGTCCATGTTCAAAACATTGACGTATTTGGCTCTCTCTGAAGATTCTAGAGTCATGTGTACTGCCCCTCCATCTTGCTACAATGTCTCTAATTCTTAGTGATGCATCACATACAACCTGAACGTTTAAGGAATAATATCCTTTCCGGTTGACATAGTATTGTCCAGATTGTCCACTAATTTTTTTAATTCTTATGTGTGTGCAGTCTATTGCCCCTACCACATTTCTAAACCCACATATTTTTCTGAATTCCGACATTACTTCTTCTTGTTGTTGCAATGTACGGGACATATAAATTATCCGACTAGCTTTGCTCGCTAAAGCTGTCGCTACACGTTGACAGATGTATGTAACAGACTGCTGACTAAGTCCATGTAAATCACCAGCGTCATCTTGGACCTCTTGACGTGCCCATGTACGAAGTGCCGTCAAAACTTGCAATTCAGCTGATATTCCAGATCCTCGAGTGTCTCTTTTTATGTCGTTTTTTATTAGGTTAACTATTTTATGGACATAAGTCTTAGTAAATCTGTACTTGGACTTAAAGTCGCCGTCATTTAATAAAAAAGGATCCGCCCGTGTTTTATCTTTTTCTACATCTGGTTTGCAAATTTTGTTCTTCATCTATGTCCCACTCATCAAATAAGTCCATATAATTTAAATAATCCATTTAAACTGTTACAAATACACAAAAAATAACAAAATACGCACGTACTTAACGAAGCAAGTCAGCTGACACTGACGGACACAGCCATGTTTCCCTTTACACAGTCGTTAAACAAGGGCTCTTATTGGTATAAGCATTGTGTAAAATTTCTTTGTGATTACACACTTCTTATAACAAGCGTATACAGCGGTCCCGTCAAAAAGTTTTTATTGGTAGCGCTTTGTCTTATAACAGATGTATAAGGTGTATGTAAAGTTTTATTGGTAAGACTGCTCACTTTCAATTCAATGCTTGTGCAGTGAACACCGTACCGCGTTGTTCTTTATTTCATATTTAAAACAATTGTGTAATACCACAAATAATACTTATGTAATTAGTAATTAAACATTTTTGCTGAGTTTAACATTAGACTGCAACATAGTTATTTAAAACGAATTTCTAATGAATTAAAATTATATTATTGTACGGAAAATTAAAACGTCGTGAGCGGATCTAACTCAATCGGAGTGACGACATGATAGCACTTTCTCGCTTTTACTTATGCCTTGATTATACGTAACGAGTACGGGAGTAAGACAGTGCACTCGGCCAAGTGCTCACTATGACATGTGACACATGACCGAGTACTCGGTCGAGTGCCTGGTCGAGTAAATGAGCGAGACAGTTGCTCGGGACCCTATTCTATTTTCTAGATCGAGCGCCCACCCCCACGCTTCCCCGCACTGACTTGTTAGCTCACTCGGTAGGTTTAAACACGCACTCGCGATGTGTATTTGCAATAGCGTTTTCTATATCTTGATTACACGTACCAAAGGCGAGACAGGAAGATGTCACTAGGCCTAGAGATGTTACACGTATTTATAAACTGCGCCGAGTCAGTCAGTGAATTTAGTTTCAACGCATTTTGGGACTTGTGCACACACTAGTGGATGAATGGATCGTAAAAAGATGAATGGAAAACTACTGAGAACTACTACTCCCAATTTCATTGAATCTTACATTATTTTATTTTTTCTTTATTTTTAATTTTATTTTTAACTTCTCGTATTCTAAAACCGCAGTAATATCCATTTCTTGAACTATTGAAACATATGCCGCGTCACGTTTTTGTTTGATTTTATAGTCCGCGGATTGAAAATTCCGCAAACAAGGATGTAATTTATATATTTGAATGAATTTTAACGTCGTCTCAATTTATTATTAGCCATGTTAGACAAGAACTTGAAGAACATACTAAAAAAATAAAAAAACTGAAACAGTACATAATATTTAAAAAACGAAAAAAAAACGCAAAAAATGCAGCGAACAGCAAGGCGAGTACCAAGTGCCGAATACGCAGTGAGTGCATGTTGTAACGAACCGAGTGCGCCGGCGAGTCGGTGAGGGGAAGGGTGAACTACTAAATCACTATTACACACACCAACTATTAAATCGCGATTTAAGATTCTTAAATCGAGATTTAGTAGTTGGTTGGTCGAGATTTAACTATTAAATTTTGATTTAAGATTCTTAAATCGAGATTTAATAGTTGGTGCACCCTAAGTGTGGATTGCACCAACTATTTAAACTTGATTTAAGGAAATGACATCTCGCTTGCACCAATTGTAAAATAGTTGGTGCGAGCCACCCTTAGAGGAACAACGGTTATCAACACTGACGAGATCGCACATCACATAAGGCTTGCCATGAGCACATCCATGGATCACTACGCTGGAAACGCTCGTAAATCGTCTACCGTGTCTACGATAGTGTCTACCGTAGATAAAAAATAATATTAGATTCTTGTTTGTTGTTTTATCCTTTTGTCTGTTCGAGCTTCATTGATAAATTACCGAATCGATTTTACTGAAAATTTACTGATTGGATTTCACTTCACTTCACAGGATATAGATACTAAATTTTTTAAATACAACAATTCTTTTATAGCGTGTTGGAAAACTTTTCGTAAATCATGCGGACAAAGTTGCAAGCAAGTGTTAGTTTATTACTAAAAGTAATAAAGTGATATCGATCTGTTTATTGCGACATACCAGATGCTTAATTAATAAAAAAATGTTGCATCAATTTGTGAAATAGGAAAACTTATTTTTAGATAAAATCTGCAGATGGCGATTATGATAGCAGATATCAATAAATATTGAACTAGTTGTTATTATGTTCACATTTAATTATTATGGCTGTGGTCCATTGTAAGCGAAGCGAGATATTGTTTTTTTTTCAATTAGGTAGCAATTTGACGATAGTTTTTTTTATTGAGGTACTAAATTTATTTATGTATCTCGAATTTGATGGAGAATGCTCTTACCCATCAAATAGTAGGGAATAGTCCATTGTGTGTTTCAAACGCGCTGTTAAGGAACAATACTTGAAAATGTACTTACATTAAAAGTAAGTTTAATATACATAATTTGTGTGCATATAAAATTATGCGCGCATATGTATTTATATTTATTTATATGTAGGTATATACCTTCGATCACAAATATATAACAAGATACACAATCAGCGTTCCAAAAACGTCCGAACCAAATGTGCGCTGAAATGAGAATTTTAGCGCACTCGGTCTTTGTAGTAATTTGCGAACACTAAAGGAAACATGACAAAGTGCTCCTTCAAAAGTGTAAAAATGACACGTCTAGAACGTTAAAAAAAGATGGAGTTTCTTACTTTCGGTAAGTAATTAGGATTATTTTATTTACGTGTTCATTATTTCGTTATAATAATAACGTTATATAGCTCTTTTTTATTAAATTCATAATAATATTTTTCAAATGACAGCTACATAATACAATTAATTATACGATCGTGAATAAGACATTGAGAACCATACTACCGCATTCAGATTTCATTTATTCGGATTATACTTTTATCTCTGTTCTAAAATTATAGAATGGAGTTTTTAGTCTTACATTTTTATTTTTTCAAATATATTTTTGGTGTTGAAATTTCAATGATGACTGTAGTATAAGATTTGCTGCTAATTGTAAATTTTTATGTAATTTATGTAATTATGTATTCTTTTATAAACACTGCAAGTTATTGCAATATTTTTTTCGAACATATAAAAAAATATATAGCTTTCCTCGAGATCTTATTCGATGTGAAAAATAGACTTCTATAGTAGCACGCCAAAAATGCGATGAATACTTCATACCAAATAAACGAAGCGTAGTTTGCTCGGATCACTTTTTAGAAAGTGACGAATAGTCACAGCGAAAGGCTTAAAAAGGCTACACAATATTACGTATTTACTTAAACCTGCACTGCATTTCTATTTGACAGTGTTATTATTTGTATTGTGGCATTATTAGAAGATTAACGTTGCCACTAAATCGTTTAAAACTAAGATTTTAGATCCTTTAATTGTTTTTTATCAAAGTTAAGATTTCTAGTCATGACATATTTCTCTGATTACCCCGTTAGGGATACTGCGTGTTAATATGTATGTATATATTAAATAATGACCAGTCTCTTACAAATATCAGAAACCAGTCATGCATAGTAGTGTAAGTGGCTGTTATGTTTAAAACTTGATTTCAACTTGTCTACACTACGAATCACTTACTGGTATGTAAATCGAAACTAATAATTTATTATGCTAATATGAGATTACCAGAACAAGTTTCATTCGTGGTGGTTCAGTTCAAAATAAGGTCTTATAGAGTTTAGACGGAAATTGTGTTATCTAAACTAAAATAAATGTCTGGGTTGGAGAACTTGAGTGAAAGAGATAAAGCGGTTTTGAGGAGTATATTTGATCCGACGATAACTATCGGTGATGTCGTTGATGATGGAGATAATTTTGAAGCTGAAGATCATGGTTGGTACATAACATGCATCAGTTTTATTATCAAAAAATTATAAATTATAGAATTACAATAAATCTTGTAAAAAGCAATAGTTTTATATGCCAATATGTACAAGAATCTTGTACATATCTTGTAACAAGTTCAAAGATCCATATTAGCTGGCGTAGTTATAACGTTGTTTACACAGATTTATTACTTGAACAAGAAAGTTTGTTTCACACTGGCTGGTTAGGAACGAACTGGCTGGTTGTAATCCACATAATCGTATTCAAAAACATTAAAAAAATGCCTATTTTAATTACTTATCTATATTTAAAATAGGAATTTGTTACTTATAGAAAGTAGAACATTATTTCTCGATTTTTAAAAATCATGAAACATGATTATCTGTGATTATATGATGGTAGGTAATTAGGATAGTAACCTATAGTTTTAATTAGGATTTGGAATTTGTTGACAATGGATGAACGTTAGTTATTACTCAATTTTATTCTACAGAGACAGTTTCTGATGGTCATAAAGAGTCTATATCACTGAGTGCCCAAGGGGTCCAGCTAGCCGAAGGCAATAAGTTGGAAGAAGCGTTACAACTTCTCAACAAGGGTGTGGACCTCGCACCGAATCGTGCAGCGGCTTATAACGACAGGGCTCAACTGCTGAGGCTCATGCAAAGAGACGATGGTAAGTGGGTGTGGTGTGGTATAAGCTAGAAGCTATCGCGACTGAACTGGTCCAACTATTCCTCAACCCTGTCCCTCCTTTGTCACGTTTATGCCAATCATTATTTATCTTAAAATATTTGACTAATCTTGTAATTTTTTATAAAATAAATCTTATCGTATAGGCACAGATTAATTAGTTTACGTATAGGTATGGAAAAACTACCAACAATATTATTTATTATAAAAATTGGTTGTTTCTAGAAAATACGGAAAAATATAGTAGAGTTACGCGACGCAATTCTGTGGTTACATCTTTGTATTAGTCTATAACACAAGTTTCATGCTCTCAAAAATTGTAAGAATATTACGTAGGTTTCCTAATAAACCTTTACCCTGCTATTAGTTCTACACATTTTAAATAAATTTTAATGGAAATAATGGAAATTATTAAATATTACTAACATTTTATCTATCATTTTATCTATGTAATTAAAACAATTTCTTTTTAATATTATTGTCATTCTCATGTAATAACTTGTGTATCTGTCTGTGTTACGTTTCCTCGGCTAAACCGCAGAACTGATTTTAATGTTGGTATGGAGATAGCTTTAAGCTTGTAAGACATACTAACGCAGGATACTTTTTTTAAATTTCACGCGAAGCCGCGGGTAACAATAAGTTCTCCGTTTCTTTAATTCAGATGCAATGAAGGACTTAGAGCGTGCCCTTGAATTAACGTCAAGCAAACGAAGCCGGGCGCGCGCGCTAGCGTTATGCCAGCGTGGCGTGTTGCTGCGCAAGCGCGGGGACGATGACGGTGCGCGGGCCGCCTTTGCAGAAGCAGCCGACTTGGGCAGCGGCTTCGCTAAGAAACAGGTCAGTAAAGCTTACACTGAACCTTCATTAATGAACTTTAAATCCGATTTGCTAAAAATATGAACACTATACTTAAGTTTTTTTTTAAAATTAAATGTGTGTGTTTTAAACAAACTAAGGCTGAACAACTTTAACTTATGAATCACTTTATTTAATAATGTATCTGCTACACATGCAGCGAAAGGAAGCCATAGGGCGATCCATCAACAACTGGGTAGAGACCAAAAGAAAAGAAAGGTGTTGCCAGATCCACCCACAGATGATACCAAAAAATTATAATAAGAAAAAAAATTGTATGTTTGTACCAAACAGTGTGTTATGCACTTTTATATGAAATTAAAATAACGAAAAATGTTTTTATGGCGATGATGTTATAATATATAATATTATTTATTTGGTGGTAGCTAATTTATGTCAAAAAGAAATTCGTTTATTTTAACATGTTTTGTTCATTGTGTTTTGTCTTGTTTAGAAACAATAAATCTCAGTACCTGGGCGACTGAGCTTTACTCAGAGGTATCTTACAAAAAAAAATAACAAATTAAAGTCTGACCACAATACAGGTTTAGAACCCGCCAGTGAGTTAAATCAGATAACCTGAGTCACCTGTACATACGACACACAATTATTATCATAAGCTGATCGGTCACCATTTCGTTAGAAAGCAGCACCCACACATCTATATTTTATCTAATGTTATTTGCCTCACTTCGTAGAAAGGGACAGGTTACGTACGTAAAAGTACTAAAAAAAATTATACATATTTTTAAATTTTTAGTTTCTTTTTTTTTGGCGCGCGATTGCTGCTGTAATGCCGCAATGACCACTGCTCAGGTTTTCAGGCAGTAACATTTCTCATACAATATTTTCGTTTCGTCAATTCGTGTTCCTTATGCAAACTCATTCTGCCCGCTACAAGTCTTTAAGAGAAAAGACCTATTTTGGTCGCACTTATCGGGGAACCAATCATCGTTTTTTGAACAGATGGATTGAAAAAAATTTTACTAGCGAGTAACACTACTTTTCATTCTCATTTATGAGAAAAATAAATTAATTTTTAATATTTTTATTCTGGCGCGCGGCTACCACTGCCCAGGTAAATATCGGCCAGTAATATTTTTCATACAATATTACGTTTGACTTCTCGTGTTCCTTATTCAAACTCATTTTTACCCTCTGTGAAAGTGTCTAAGAGGAAAGACCTATTTTGGTCGCACTTATCAAAGAATCAATCATCGTTTTTCGAATAGATGGAATAAAAAAGTATTTCCCTACTAATATCACAAAACCAAAACTTCCCTTTGTGTCTCTATCCTAACCATGGGTTTTGTCAACCAAAATGCTAACAACTCTAATAGATATATATATACATACATAATTTTTTGATATTTTTATATATATTTTTTTTAGGTTGTGGAACTGAATCCATATGCAGCACTCTGCAACCAAATGCTGAGTCAAGTAATGAGAGGAGAGACGGAGATCAAATTATAGAAATAAAACACATCAGTTACTGGATTAGAAATTATTGTTGAATAGGTACAATCGACATTCACTTAGTTGAGAAATTTTGAGAGATCTTTAAACAACAGACCAGCTATTGAGTAAAGTACTCACTGTTGTTGCTATACGATCAAAAATAGCACTTTGATAGGGAAAAGAGTCCGTTACCGCGTTCTCGATTATCCTGATATTTAATTATATTTTAAGAATTTTTTGATAATGACAATAAAGTAACGAGCCTCTTTTCCTAGACAAATGTCACAAATATTCGAAAATGACAACTTCACTATAAACAAATTTTCAGATGAAAATTTAATTCTACAAATCGAATTGAATATTTCAATATTTCAATACTACGCTATCAGTAATTACAGAATATGCAATAAAATTTAATAAATACACTAAATAAGATTATGTGTAGAAATTTTTTTTGACGACTTGAAAGAGCTTTGGTAGATAAATAATTTCCACACACAACCGTTTAAAATCGGTTACAATTTAAATATTAAAGAGTTATTTTAAGTGTATAAAGAGGCGACGATAGAGTGAACGTAAATTCGAAAGTGCACTTTGAATATTATTTATAATAAGTCACTTAGGCCGTGTCTCATAATAATTTGTTCAGTAACAGATTGTACGAAAAATTCACAAAAATTTATAATTAGACTTTGGCACACATCTCGAATTTAAAATCAAATATAAAACGGATATAGTGGAGATCAAATTGTTATGAAACACGTCTATATAAGAATTTTGTGAAAAGATGATATATCACAGAGTCAGTTGAATAACGCGAACTAATCATTATCCAAATAGTTCGCATTGTCTAATATAAAGTAGTTAGTTCCTTTTGACAATAGCCATTTAAATCAAGTTTGCTTCTCTTTGCAACAATATTAAATATTGTATTTTCTAAAATGCAACAGTAAAAATGACATATTTAAACAATATATGCAAATAAGTACAAACGATGTAAATTTAATTAATTTTGAGATTCGTGTGAATTCATGTGAATTTCAATAGTACCCTTTCACCTAATAAAGGAACGTGCAAAAACTCCATAAAAACGTTAATAAAGTGGCGAAATCACTTCTACATTTTACTTGAAATTTTACATTTCAGAGACGCAAATATAAAAGGTGTTAGTTACTACCAGAGTCAGAGTCTCTAATAAAATGCAGAGTCCTATTAAAATGTCGATAACTAGTTCAAAATGACTTTATAATCATAATATTTAATAGAATAACGCTAAAATGGAAAAAATATTTACAAATACATATTTGGCACAGGTGATGGTGCGTACACGGGACGACAACATCTTTAAAATGTAAATTTGAAAGTGGTTCAAATATCCCATTTAATCATACAATATTTAAAGTATACTAATCCTGTATCAATCTACGGGCTTAAATCTATGCACGTAGAACGGTGTTTAGGCCTATACTCCTTGAGAAAAATAATATACCTACATCATTACTTATTGTAACAAAAATATTAACAATTGATAAAACATATGACGTTAAAAACAAAATTTTCACAAAAAGCACCAATTCTCAAATTATTGTAATCTCATATTCAATCAATTACTTGCTACATGATATGATAACTGAGACATTTTTAATGGATGCCTCGTTTATGGTTGCCAACCCTTATTCAAAAAAATATAGTCTAATAAGGAGAAAGAAGATCGACACTATTTAGGAGAGAAAAGCAGTACTTTATTTTTCCCATGCGTGTTTATTTTTAATCAGTTTCATTGCTTTAGATATCAGTGTTTTAGAGGTGATTGTTAAAAACAGTATTTTGTATAGTTTATTTTTATTGAACAGTAAACAGCGTTTCAGAGCAAAACAAAGTATAATACTGTTTTTAAAAGTGAAGTTGGCAAACCTACCCTCGTGTAAAAACGAAAGCATATTAGTACTTGAATAAATATGACATTATAGATTGAAATTGGTATTGCTTTTTAATCAGAATAAATATTTGAGTTAAAATTTATGGCCGAAATTAAAATAAATTAATATAAATGTGTAATTAATATATTTTGCAAACTAAATACTTACTTACTACGAAAATTGAATACTTCACTGCTCTTTAATCCTACCATAACATTTTTGGAGTAGATTATATAAAATACAGCTTAAATATAGAAAAATATGTTTCAGTTATATTTCTCAGAGTTCATTAGACGATTTTTTTAATTTAATAAAATTCCATATAAAAATTAAAAGCATTAGGTACTGATTAAAAAAAAAATTAGTAATGCTGGTAGCTATCAAAATTACTGTTTCTTTTTTTTAATTACTGTATATATCTAGTTAATAAAAATAGAACCAATAGGAAAATATATTATGGTACATTAAAGGGCGTTAATGCCTATTCTACGTGGACAGATGAAAAAATGTTTTAAGCTGTATCTAATATAACCTACTCCTACTGTAGTTAGGAGTGACGCAGTTTAGTTTACATGCGTAAAACGAAGTAAATACATAATATAAAACAACAATGGCATCACTTAGGAAGAGCAACCTAACACTAACTTTACCCTAAGCTAAATAATATCTCTATTCTCACTGAACACAATATAATACCGGTATGCACTACAATATTAGGTATTTAATTGAAATATTAGGTACGTAAATAAATAACCATTTTTAAAACGCAGGACGTAATCAAAATCTACAGATGTCGAGACATCCTGTTATCTTTAAAATGTTTTTAAGCATTATTAAAATTATTATATTTTACGGACACAACTTTTATTTAACAGAAGATGTATTAAGATTTATTACGATAGTTAAAAGTGAAATTTTAACTTCTATACTTATTTACAAAGTGAGATCTTAGAGTAATGATAAATGGTTACATAGCTATTATAATTTTTATCTAAACTGTTTAAAAATAGCTACGTATAAAAGCTAGCAAAACCTACCCGAATAGGTTAATTAGGGCTTGCATAGACTGGGATACCGAGAAACAATTTTTTTCCTGAGCGGTTTCATGTTGAAAGATTATTACTCAATATAAAAAATATTATTAGGTTATTAGATTGTATGTTCACAAAAGAAATTCTTTTCGTGTTTTCTAATATACGCTTTATTTTTTATCAATAAATAAATAAAATGATTTGTCGGACAGTGTTCCAGTCTGTACCAGCTCTAAGAAGCCTGACAATAAGTATACATTGGTGTTAAGGCGTAAGATGAAATTATAAAAGTACCTATATAGAAATAGCACTGTATTATAAATTATATCATTTATTAAAATAGAAAATAATAAAGACAGCAGAAATTGTAGCTTGTTCTACGCTAAATGAGTAGATAGCTGGGTCTAGATATTATAAACACTATTGAAGAAGATTCGTTTCCTTAGAATACCATTTCATAACATAAGTTCTTGGTATATTATTTAGTTACGGTTCAAAACTAATGTGCATTAAAACGGAAAAGGTGAACTTTATGCATAACATTTGGTTATTTCCAGAGAAATCCATTCCATTAAATCCTTTTATGACCCATAATAGTGTTTATACTAACAAATGGTTTGAGGTGGTGCGGTCGGAGTACATTTTCTTAAATGATCAATTCAATAAAATGTGTACACATCAGTACATGTCGCTGTTAAACCAAACAAACCCTCGATAATGAAATTCAACACATTGGCAACGCATTTGGGTATCCTTGATATAATAATATTCACCTTTGACATTTGTAATGGGATTAACGGAGGGTATTAGGGCGTATGCACACGACGACTTTTTTACGCGCGACTATTTCAGCGCGTTGACTAGGTACGTGCATTAAACGTACCTAGTACGTGCTGCAGACGCTATATAATCGTACAATTTACGCACAACTAAGTATATTGCAAATGTGACGCAATCGCAGCTTTTTGAGGTCACAACTTGAGCCGTGCGTTTTAAAAAACGCGTTACAAATGCGCTAAAACTGGAGTGCTACACAATGTTTACGGCTGTCCATTTGTATATTGTCACAATGAACTTTAGGTAAATATTGTCTTGGTTATATCGTATTTGTATAAAATTTTATTCGTATAGATCTTTTTGATATAAATTGCATTGCGTAACGATATCTATAAAATCAAAGTGAAGTGGATTATTTGCGTAATAAGATATTTAATTATTTAATTTGGGGTCACTTTGAGGTCGAACCCGCTCTGTTTTAGTGTACCTTTATGATATAGAGCGTACACATTTTATTGATATCGATAAAGTTGGTTTCAGACGGCTTATATATTTAGTCATTTCAAGGAAATTCATTCATAAATTAAAAACAGAAGTTAAATGCTTTATACAGGTGTAAACGAAGAGCACATTTCCTTCCAACTTACTATGTTATAAGTAAAACAGAACGAAATTAAAATAAATATACCATAAATACGAGTACGGTTTAAAATATCTATCGAGGTCGGTGTTACATGCTTAGTTTTAATCATTATGTATTTCATAGGTTTGGATTTTAGATAAAAAATAGTATTATAGTTTTTAACTCCCAATGAAAATGAGGAGTGTTATAAGGTTATCTACATATATAAAATTCTGGTGTGCATGTGTTCGTAATTTTTTTTTTCTCCTGAACGGCTTGACCGATGTTTTTAAACTTTCACGGCTTGTACACATCTTACGATACTAACTAAACGTGTCTACATCGTGTTTATACTTTAAGGTTTAATACCTTTTTTATCCCAATATTTCGACCGGATTGCACCGATCGTAGTGATCGTGGTCAACCGATCGTATGAGTCGAAAAACCGGACGTCGCCAGTGTGTAGAGACGTCGTTAGTGTAGACTGTCGAAGTACCGACAGTGACTATATTAAAAATTCTAAAAATGTGATGAATGAGTGTGGCTAGTTGCCAGAAACTGCACACTACGAAGACGACACTCATCCTCATCAGTCTGCTCGTGACCACGTTCGGTGCAATCCGGTCGAAACGTCGGGATAAAAAAGGTATTTGGCCTTAAAGTATAAACACGACGTAGACACGTTTAGTTAGTATTGTAAGGCTTGACTGATTTTAATGAATAGAGGGGATAGATTAAGCACCGGGGAAGAATATAGGATACTTTTTTAAATTCCACGCGGACGAAGTCGCGAGCAAGAGCTAGTAAGGTTACAAGTTTAACGTCGTGGTCTGTGTCATTGTAGCTCATTAACGGATAAACCTATTTGCATGCGATGTTTCTTGCCTGACAGTTGCAGTTTTTAATATTCTAGGATGTTTGATAGAAACGTTCCCTATTATTTTTTGTCAGGAGTTTTTAATTTTTATTAACATTTTTTTCAAATTCAGTGGAAAAAATAACAAGCTTTTCAATTTTTACAATCTTTTGTGTTAATATCTGAAATCTAAACATGCAATAATAATAATAAGGAAATATATTGAGCCATCTGATGTCAGCCTAGAGTCGATGTACATCCGACAGGAGCGTGTGTGTGTGTGTGTGAAGCGCATCGCAGCGCCTTCTACGTTGGCTCCCTTTCCAGCTGTATTAACCTACAAGGCCGGTCCATTTCCTATTAGGTATCCTAATACTATACAAATGATTCTATGGGTGGGTCAAATCCTCGGACCTAAAATTAAAATGGACAGAGGTTTTGCTCTAAGAGCGCGTCCATTTTTTGTTGACCTAATTTCTCGACTTTTACTAATGTACGTGAATAGGGAGGCGTCACACGTCATAGCACGACAACACACAGCTGAACATGACAAATGTTTATTTTTCTGAATACTAGTAGCTAAAAACTTAAGATTTACGAGTATTTTGCAAAAAGTTATTTCAGTTTCGTACGTCAAGTCAATCATGAGCTGGCACGAATTACACCGACAGTGAGAGGTTGCCATAGTTACTGTAGCTAACTGTTTGACTCGTTGTTACGCTCAATGAGTTAGAAAGAGAGATACGAAAATTCATCTGACACACGGTGATAAGAGCGGCAACGCATTATGGCCATGTCCATTAGAATTCTTGGTTCGAGGTCAAATCATCAAATTTTGCAAAAACGTCAGATATGGCTTTAACGAAGTATCACAAAAAACGTTGCTTTATCAACTACCTAATGTTCATCAAACAGTTACGTTCACGATAACCAGTAATCGAAGAATTGGTATAATGATGCATTCAAAACGGCACCGCTTTTATTTAGTCGATTTTCAAGTAATAGATTTTTGTTACATTTTTGTTTTAAATTCCAAATAGTTTTGATTCAAACTTTTTTTTGGAATGAAGAAATACATTTATAATAATTTATAGATTTCCATCTCGATAATCGTTGCCTTTGTCAAAGTGAAATATATATTTTAATTTATACTATATTTTAACATTTGATTTTACATTAACGGCATTGTCACAACAATAATATTTATTTGAAATAAAAAAAATCAGGAATCGTTGCGTGATTACGAGTAGGAAAATGGACCAGCAGTGCTCTTATATTACTTAAATCTAATAAATTGAAAATTAACAACTATTACATAGAGTACATTTTAATTAAGGCCGTGTAACCGATTACGGAGATCGGCTATAACGACAAGACACGGCATATAATTGAAGATGTTATTGAGAAGCACTTTCAACTCGAATGTGCAAAAACAAGTGTTCCTCAACAACACCTCCAAAGAGAAAATAGATTACAAAAATTAAAACACCTAAAATGTCCTTTTATTACATTTCAATTTAGAATCAAATGCTTTTCCTTTTAAATTCACATCGATTTAATCTAGCAAGAGTTGTTACACGAGTTTAAATGTATCTTTTATTACACGTACGATTATTTATTATTAATTAAGTTAGTAAGGCTATTTTAGTAGACGATTATATTGACAGCTGCTCGCTGTGATGGTTTTGTGGTGAAGTTAGACATAACGTGGTGTTACCATGTCAATAAACGTGATTTAAAAAAAACTGAAGTAATTCAGTTATACCAAATTCTTTCCATAATACTTAATTTACTGATATATTTTTTCATAATCAAATTATGATAACATTATTATGAAAAATGATAAATTATATATTTCTTCCACAAACCTTAGAATGATGTGTAACTGGGGTTGCAGTATTGAAATTAATTGAACACCCCATTGTCTAACTTTAGCACAAATCATAATCGAAAACGAAATCACACGCGCACCACTTTACTTAAATAAACTCACTTTCATACATACAAGTTCATACAATACACGATACACGATTAGATTATAAATCACAAAATGCAATCACGATGAAAGAGTGAAATTATTTTAAATGCATAACAAAAATATATCTTATCATAGACAATGAAAACTTAATACTTACAGCCTTTTATAAAGCTGTACAACATGAAAAACATTAGCCATTTTGAGTAAAACAAATTAAATCATCACGAGACATAAATAAAAATATTATCTATTCCATAAAGGTGACTGAAATAAACAATGACAAATATACACCGCAAAATTACAATGAGATTCTAAATCATTTTAAGCCTCAAAAATATGAAACGTAGGATAAAAACAGCAGACATATTAGAACTAACGATTAGATGCCATCCACACGACACGACAGAGATCTACCCTATTTACAAATAACACTGATATGTGACAGATCTGAAACAATAATTACATCTTACAATCGGCCACGACAGTTTAACAACTGTCAAAGTGCCACAAAATTGTAGGACACGTGATGTGTCGCAGTAGTTTTTTGACAGTTGCAACTCTGTGATCGATTGTAACAAACTATAAACATTCATTAAACTTTATCAGTGGCCCCAAGATCACGATATATTCAGAGATTGTCACTAAGCATAAGAGATTCATAAGAGAAAATAAAAGAAGCTGAATAAATGAAATTATTTCACTTAAAAATAGTGTTGCCATAGAATGTATGAATTGCTACTATTACATAATAATTAAAAATAGAGAGCCTCATGTTAATTTTAATGACAAAATATACAACTCAGTCAATATTGCTTTGCGAAATTCGTACAGATGATTCATTATTTATTGCAGTAATAAAGGTTATTGCAGTATATTCGAGTCAAATGCATTCAGAAATTAAGTCATGTCGTATTGGATGGATTGTGATTAACGCTCAAAACGACAAGAATCAAATTTCCAAACGTAAAAAATACGGCCATGAGCAAATAACCTACCTCCCTTGTTTAGTGTTCCCCTTTCTTTCTCAAGAGTCCTTCGATCAATCATTTCGCTCCACAAGAATTCCCAACTTCAAGGCGATACAAAAAATTTTAAGTTACAGACCATAGTTTCCGAACTTAATTCAGTATAGTCAAGAAAGAACTAGATTGCGACAAGTTAGACATCGTGTAAGTGACAGAGACAGTCGACAGATGGAGAGTATAGCGAGCTTCGAGTTCCGAAATGATAGCGCCGATCTTGAACGGGAAGATGACTTCGATAATGAGTTAAAGATGAGTCCAGCCCTGTAATAACACCAAATTTGAGATGAATAAGTGTGAGAGACAACATTTTTTTAAATTCATAAGTTTCCTCTTAAGTTAAACGTTCACTCTGATAGTACCAAGAATACTATTTTTTATTGCTGGCAATAATATGCCTAAAAACATTAAAATAGGATGTTTTAATAACATGAAAGAATGTATTTGTATGAATTATTAGAGTTCTTTAGAATTCCTTCATAATATTTGGTAATTTTTTTAATAAATGTTATTAAAAATATTATTTAAAAGAGATAATTAGTGGTAGGCAGCTGAGTTTGCCGGCCGGCATGACTGTGTCTTTTCTCGCTTTACATAGATACATTTGAATATGTCTAAATAAGTTTCGGTTCGGCCAAAATTGAGACTAAAACGAAAGAACCGGGTTTGGCTGAAAATCCTGTTTCGGTCAGACAGGCAATTGTCTAAAGTATTTATTTAAAAAAAAATGCTCAGACCTGAGAAGTTCAGACGTGCTGCACGAACTCTGGGTTGAGGAAAGAGAAGCCCATGAACTCGGTCTGGTCAAGGTTCATCATGAACAGTTTGTCGGTGGGCGTCAGTTCCGTCTTCTCCTGCGTGAACTGCTTATCAAAGTTCGACACGTCCTTGCGGTGTTTCTGGAATTTACATTAAATTTATTTGATCCTCATCTACAAACCAGCGACCAGCCTCGGCCTCGCACGGGTAGATTTTTTAAAAATAAAATATAGCCCATGTTACTCGCTGATAATGTAGTTTTTTATAGGTGAAAGAATTTTTAAAATCGATTGAGTAGTTTTTGAGTTATTCCATTACAAACAATCAAATTTTTCCTTTTAATAATATTGGTTTAAAAGACTGAAAGGAGATAAATCTTTCGGCATGATGCCTCCAAAATCATTTCGGTTATTTTCTAAAGCGATGCGCTACCTTCATACCACCGTTAATCAATAGGGTACAAGCAATCCCTTAAAGTTACAATGGATTAAACTTTATAAAAGGCAAGTTTACGAGTTTCAAAAAATCGATTTCGAAATAAAAACTGAAAAGACAAAAAAATTATCCTTTACTAACCAAAACTCCAATATAAAAAGTAACTTTATGACATGACACAAATACCTACCTGTTGCGGCAGTCGGTGCTAAGTCTACCGAAAGTACCGAAGTTACGACTTTCTGTTGTTTATTGATTTGAAATCGATTCATAAACAAAGAAGTTATGACCAAACACATAAAAAAATGCATGTGTAGACGAATTCAGAACCTTCTTCTTTTTTAAAGTCGGTTAAAATTAAAAATGCAGAAAAAAACAAACATCAATAAAATTCAAAATAAATATAGCGTATTATAGGCGCGGTACTCACGATCTTGGGCTTGAAGGGCGGCTGCACATCGCGCGCCTCGATCCGGGCCCAGTCGATGCGGCGGAAGAACACGTGCGTGCGTACGTCCTCTTCGCCGCGCGACCCGCAGCCCAGCCGCTTCTGCGGGTTCTTCGTCAGGAACGACTTGCACGCGTCCTACACATCACGCTCCACAATTACATACACTACATCACACTAAGGGTCTTGGCCAGGAATTACTTGTACACGTTCATATATCATACATACACTACATCACACTAAGGTTTGATCAGAACTGACTTGTATACGTCCTGATCATCATACATACATTACATAACACTAGGGGTCTTGGTCAGGAACGACTTGTACACGTTCATACATCATACATACATTACATCACACTAAGGTTTGATCAGAACTGACTTGTATACGTCCTGATCGTCATACATAAACTATATCACACTATCTTGGTCAGGAATAAGCTGTGCGCAGTCTGATCATCATACATACACTACATCACTTGTACACGTCCTCCTCTGCATATACGATATGTTTACACTAAAGTTTCTCTTCACGCTTACACGTGTTATGATTATCACACGGTGCAAATACATTAAAATTTTTTTGCCGGTTAACACTATTCTGATAATTGATAAAAGACTTGTAAGATAATATGCATTTTAAACTATAACAATGCAAAGTTATATTAATAATATAATAACCTTGGCTTCCTTGCTTAACGTCTTCGGGTAAGAGACGCTATTATCGGTGATGGCAGCAAAGAGTTCTTCCTCATCCTCTCCATCGAACGGCGGCTGCCCAACCAACATCTCATAGAGCAGCACGCCATACGCCCACCAATCCACGGACTTGCCGTATGGCTGATATAAGATGATCTCCGGTGCGATATAATCCGGTGTGCCGCAGAACGTCTTGGTAGTTTTGTCGCCTGTTATCCCCTCTTTGCACATGCCAAAATCGGCTATCTTTATATGACCGTCCTGGTCTAAGAGAACGTTATCTAGCTTCAAGTCTCTGTACACTATTCCGCGTGAATGGAGAAAGAAGAGACCAATCGCGATTTCTGCTGCATAAAATCTGTAATTTCCATGAAAATTTATCATGAAGAACCAGGACACACCTTGCTTCATGTACAACTAGGCATTAACAAGATGTCAAATAGATTTTTTTTACTAAAAAGCTATGTTTAAATGAAATAATACAAATTTTGTCTTTATGCTGTGTTGTTTTTTTAGGTACCTACGGCTATTTTCTCATTTTTCGAAAATAATAAAGTTTTGAAATCATCTCCAGTGTGTATTTTCATTCTTCAATTCACTGATTCTTTCTGAAATTTATGAATGATTACCATCATAATTATTTTGTCCGATGTTATATGACATTGGCAATATTCGCGACGGTGCCATTTATGTAAAGAAGAGAAAGAAGTAACACGTAATTAGCATATTTTCTATGACATTAAGTCCTTCGTTAAAAATCTTTAATATCTAATATAAGAAAACAACGTAGAGTAGAAACGAGACATTTTTCAATTCTTTACTACAATTTTACATGAGTGACAAAGTAGCTAAAAACTGTTCAGGTATTGTCAACAGTTATTTTAAAACTTTTTTTTTTTGTATCAGCATAGCCTAAATATAGTAGGATATATTTAGCCTATGCTAAGATGAAGAACGATACTCACACGGCAACTGGTTCTTTAAATTTACCGCACTGCTGTATCTGGAACATCAGATCTCCACCGTTTACGTATTCCATTACGAAGTACAGTCGATCCTAAGAACATCACGTGTGAGATTTACGATAATTATGTAAAAATTTGAAATACTTATGCTGATTATAATAAAAATTGGTAATACGTAACATATTTGAAATTTTCGGAAAAGTATTTTTAATAACAGCTGTAATATATATACCAGGGGGGACCAACCTGCGGCTCGCGAGCCACATGTGGCTCTTTGAAGGATTATTTATTTGTGGCTCTCGATAAATGTACCCGAGTTCCCTTTTCATTTTTGTGCTATTATATTTTAAAAAATTATTATCGTTCCGTATGTGTAACAAAATGTCTTTTAAATTACTGACAACAAATATGAAAGACTAAGTGCAACATTGTAACAAATTTCATTTCCGTCCAAGTTAAGAATGATATGACTCATCGAAAACTGCGCGAACGAACATAAACAGTGATTTTTTTAAATACCTTTTTGCATACCTTTTAAATATGTATTTAATTGCGGCTTGCGAAAAATTTCAAATTTTGAAAAATGGCTCGAACTATCAAGGAGCTTGGCCACCCCTGATATATACCATAACTCCTAAGTTATAAGTATTTTAGCTGTTTGAAGTTGGTCGTTTTGCGTACCTAAAATTAAATTGTAATAATAAAGTGAGGTAGAATAAAGTTTCACAACAACTTTAGTGGAACTAAAAGAACCTTTTAGAAGATATTAACTCTTCAATTTAAATTTCATTCTTTCTACAGTTAACCTGCTTGCTACTCAAACTTTAAAGAGTGTTCATAGTGGATTTTGAAAAGTTAGGGGAACATTTTATTCCAAATAAAGAAAAATTTAATATTAGGTACTATCAATATTATGTTTATCTTACCATAGTCTGGAAGCAAGAGTGAAGTTGGACTAAGAATGGTGGTTTGCTACTGAGAGCGAGCACACGTTTTTCAACCATAGTACACTCTACGTCGTCATCTTGTATAATAATGTCCTTCTTCAATATCTTTATTGCGTACAGTTCGTCCGTGCCGCGACGTTCTGCTAGCATCACCTGAAAGGTAGTAAGGGAAAATTTCTTAAAATACTGTTTATTATTCCATTTAATAGTCAAGAAACCTTTTTTAATAGTAAGACGGAACAGAACATTACCGAAAATTGATAGAAATCTTTATAAATCCTGTATTCTGTACCATATTCAGAAAATATGGATAATGCCTATTTTCTTAAAGGCAAAAACAATGAAAACACTTGTAATTACCTTTCCAAAAGATCCTTTGCCAAGCACCATAATGAAATTAAAGTCGGATGCCCTAATGACGTCGGCAGCCGCCATGTTATGCGGCACTTCTCTATCAGGCGGTGGTGGAGCTCTGCGTGATCCAACGCTAGTCATTCTCATCTGGTTCTTAAGTTGAACCAAGTCAGCACCTTCTTCAGGAACAGGTACGTTATAAAATTCGCCTTCCTCTTGAGTGAGGAGCTTGAACCAGCCGTCAGCTGGAGATTTCATCAGTTCAGAGATTCCGAAGGAGAGAGAGCCCATGAAGTCATTGCGGGATGTACGATCCCAATCCCACACCTGAAAATGGTCTTAAAGTATAGCATAAAGTGGCCATAAGATATATCTGATTGATTAATTTATTTATCTAATTTTTAACTTAATATTTTGAAACTGATTTTAAATGTATTTTAATTAGTATCCTTTTTTTTCATGATTTGATGCAATCCGCAAAATAAGTAATATATTAACGAGAACAAAATTAAAAACCAAATTTAACAATTTCTAACTAACAACATCGAAATGGGAATTGCAATTAATCAAAATGTAGTATCGTTATTTCTAATATCCACTTTTGAGTCTGATGATTGTACTTGACCAACTGCCCCCTTAGTTCAGTCAAATTAATTTAGACTTTAACAAAACTTCTCTAAAATTACTTGAAGTTTAGGTAATACCCAATACATTGTGTGGCTCCCCAAGAACAAGCTTACTATATACTTTGGGTCCATGTAAATTACTGTCAGCGCATTATTATTCAAGACTTGAGATGATTTAGAGATATTCGTTTTCTAAACATAAAACTTAACATGTACGTAACTATGCCTCAATTATTTGCCTCAATTATTTACAAGTGTTTTATTACCTCAATCAAAAGCCTTCGATCTTTATCCTCCGCCTTAAGGTCGAAGGTAAGAGTCTCTTTCCAAATCGGGTTGAGCGTGCTACGCATAGTTTTAGTTTTTTTCTTTACATTGTCCGAATCGGGGATCAACTTCATTTTCACGTAGGGATCCGATAGGCCGTTAGGGTCCATTGGTATCAAGTTGCGACCCTGTTTCACTGGTGACGACACAAGAATACTTGATTAGTTACATCTTGAGATGGGATCTTGAGCGTAAACTATTGCATTATCTAATATAATTTTCAAATCAAGATCAAACCGATAGTTCATAACATTTTAATTGAGTTTCTCTAAAACATAATGTTTGCTTCGAAAACGATGTTTTTAACTCTATCAGGTAATATTTCGAAAAAAAATGATTTTGAAGTATTCGAGGAAACTAATATCTGGTTCTTACCACGATTTTGATATGATAAGAAAAAGTATCGTAATTTTTATTTTTTAGTTCTGTAGTCAAATGGCAAAAAATAAAACCTGTCTGTCAGAGTCATTTTTGTCAGAGACTATTGTCACTATTTAGATTGAACTGGGAAGGTAGGGGTCAAAGTCAAAGTCAAATCAATTTATTCAAGTAAACCCAAATGCAAGGTATCTTTGAACGTCAAATCTACTTTAGTTCGGTTCGAAAAGAAAACCTGAATACTGAGAAGAACCGACAAGAAACTCAGTCAGGTATCATTTTTTCAACATCATTCTACAATAGTTATTTAAAAATACAATATCTATAAAGCCAGTAAATGCATACGCAGAAAGGATCACTGCCAGTCTATTGTTGTGTCTTCAATGAAATCGCTAATTTTGTAGTATTCTATGAATCGCTACATAATGATGTAGTAATATTATGAAACAAAAATCTAAATAGGGGTGGCAGGCTATATGTAACTGAGGCATGAAAAAAAATCTAGTACAAATAAGAAGCTCGGTAGCTCGGGCACTTAAAATTCGTGAACGTTCATATCGACTATGGAAACGAAACCCTTCAAGTACGTGTCCAACCACGTACTGCGAACAGTTCCGTAGTCGCCACGAACGCTCACGGTTCAAATTTAAGCGATTAAGGTACTTGGGCTACCGGTTTTCGATTAATCATTTAAGTATCGTGTGGTTTTCAAATCACTATTCACAAACTGCGTTCGATTTTATGAATAATAATTAATATCTCACTTAGCTTCTTCACTTCATTCTCGTTCTTTATCGAAATTAATACTTCCATTGCATCTTGTTTAGGAAGTTACAAGAGTAAGTTTAAGCGACAGAGAAACAATAGAATGATTCAAGCCATACAATTTCAGTAATGATTCCGTCACATTTACTTATGCAGTAACTCTTGAGTTACCTTCTACTTGGAGCTTGTTCCCCAGGCACGAAACAGTCAGCTGGATTCGTCCCCGCCGCTCCGTATGGTCGCATCCGCAGAGATTCGGCACAGACTCCTCGCATCGTTTGTGTACGTTCATGTCGCATGCTGTACATATTATGCAGAACATATTGTATTGGAAGGTGTAAAGATGAATTGTTTTTCAATAATTTTAGAATATTAGACGACGGTGATCTGTAAAGTTTGACAGGATTGTTATATTCTTTCAGATTCAGTCTTTGTTGGAACAATTATGAGCATTTCTAATGTTGGAGTACTTGGGCGCCAATAATTTTGCCTTAAATTTATCTAAGAATAAGATTATATGCGTAACGGTATACAGCTTCGAAAGACAACAATTTATGACAACCAATGATACCTACTGTATATACAACGAAAGATATAATGATAATTAAATTGACTTTATTAAGTATACATTTTTAGCCCATTTTCCAACATTTGTAAAAAAACCAATTTTTTTTTTAATTAAAGACAAAAACGAGTAGAAATTAATTTCAGTTCTTGATTTATACAGACTTGGTGCTAGTGGACAAAACGATACCTACATTTATTCAATTTACTAAGCAACTTTCGTATTCAGGATAAACTAATTAAGTAATGAAACTGTGTATTTAGGGAAATAACATTTTCAATGTATTGTTGTAATGAATATTGGCAGTTATTATATTTCTCAGAAGACAGTTATTAATTTATTGTCTCGATTATCCGTTTCCTATTATTTCATAAATTTAATACTGTATCAGCTTTCCTATTTTTATATTTTCATTAAGTAATAATTCTTCGTTAGTACGTAATTGACATATACGACAGAAATATAAGAGAATGTAGTAGGCGACAATTAAATAAAAATATCTTCTTATAAAGAAATCATATGCTATTTTTATCTTCTATTTGTGACATTAGGTTACAGTGTAAAAATAAAATTGCGTAGTATTACGAACAAGCAATGGACAGAACGACAGCTCTTTTGTAATATTTCTGTAATGAAATGCATAACAAGATAAAAAAATACGATTAAATTAATATTTTATTATGCGGGTCAGGTAAATTATGTCGTTTTAACACCAACCCCTCTCAAAGTCTTCAACAGGATCAAAAGGGAAATTGAATCGGAAAATATTATAAAAACAAAGTGGAAATGTAAAAGCAAATGACAGAAAAAGGAAAAGATGTCGCAATAATATAATAATGATTTATATACATTGAACTCATTTTAAAGCAAATAACAAGTGTTCGAGAAGGAACATTAAAAGTTGGTAACTTGGAGTTATACTATGTATTAGACTATCTTGAACTCTCTTAGTTACAGACCGAGAGTTGGAGGAAATATTATGAAAATTCATGATCTTGGCTTAGTAATATCTGGTTTAGAAGAGAAAAAGGACACTATTAATATTGCAAATGGATAGGGAGAGTAATGAGTACCTTACGTTACTACATTCCATCTATTACTTGTCCGATACACGCCTACGTTGAGTGATAACATGCGAAGCGTTAACAAAATATGGTGATGAACGAGTACTTCGGTCAATTCCCATTTGTTCAGTTCCATTTACATTGTTACTACAAGATGCAAATGATAGAATTGGCAGTTCACGAACTAAGCTACGTTGCTAATTAAAGTGCATTAGGCATTTACATATAGTGCTCATTATAAAGCAAGCTACATACATTATTAACGCACAAAACAGACAAACAAAGTTGAAGTCGTATAAAATACGAGACAGATTCGTCTAAAAATTAAATATTCCAAATACGTGAAGACAAAACAAAAGCTAATAGAATTTGTTCAACGTAATAACTTAGAGGCATTGACAGAAGGATTCATTCAACATTTAAATGGATTTAACTAAGTCTCAATATTCATTTGCCTATATTGTTGGATATTTCGTGCAGTAGTCAATTTTGCAAACATTGTAACTTTACAACCAGCATAAATAATTGGGTGTTTACTTGGTATTTAGGTTTTCGAACTATTTTGTTTAATATAAGTGATAAGTGTGATTCGAATGAACTTAATATTTTAGACAACTAAATGGTCTATTCAGGACAACAAAATTATTTTGACGAATATGTGTATACGTATTTAGTGATCTTTCACAAGCACATTGCACCATCCATAGTGCTAAAGGGATAACCGGGAACTAATTTCCTCGGCTTTCTGTGATGTCATTCATCTATCTGCGTTCTTATTTATACCTGCGCATTTATATCCTTGATGCGCAAGGCCGTGTAGCAAAGTGCCGCAATGGTCACAAAACGTTGGAGCTAAGAATGTCCACGAGTTCCATTTGTGAGGAGCGTAGGCGGCCTTGGCAATAACAAATAATAGTTAACATAGTAGAACAATTACATGAGTGATAATAATTTAATTACTATCATTGTGAATGACGATGTCTATATATATTATATTCATCGACAACAATGTCGAAGATACTTCCGAAGAAGGAAGAGAAGTAATTAAAATCGATTGATATCGTTAGCATAAAAAATTATTTATAGCATAAACTCTACTAAAAAAGAAAAAATATATTAAAAGCATTAGCACAAAAGCACCATCACCAACCAACAGATCTGGAAACATGAAACAGGCTAGAAAAGAAGATCAGACAGAAAGCGCTTAGATGTCCAAGCTAGATATAATTAGAGCGTTTAGACAAATTTGTTCGGGCGAAGTTTTCCTCAGACGTTGTACCTTGACATTTGAGACCCTGGTGTATGAGGCCGTAGAGTAGCGAGCCACAGTGATCGCAGAACGTTGGCGATGAATATGTGTGGACGCGGAAGTTGTGACGAGTGCGAGTATCCTGTCGGTTGTATACGTATGTAGATGATGTAATTACTGTTACATTGACATGATACTATTTTATGCTTATGCACTAAATAACAAAAAATATTATATTGTATTGTCACATTCATGTATGTGATAAACTTAAAGATTGGAATGCCAGAAAACTACTCCAAAGAGAAAATTATGTGAAAAACGTTAAAAGTTGTTATGAAAACTTTTTTATTGGATACAAAGCATTCAACTGCAACGTAGCATTTCCTATATAAATAAGAGATACGTGTCTAATATTCTGATAATACACCTTTCACTTTATACATAAAAAAAAATTTAACTTAAAATAGACCGGTTTTATATGCACTTCATTTTATTTTAATGTTTGTATTCTTAGTTCACCTTCAACGAAAAGAATATTTTTGTTTTCTAAACAAACGGCTACATTCGAATTATCCACAGTTCCAGACTGGTTTTTATTTTTATGACAGCGTAACTGAGTCTATCATGAAATTCGTCTTTGATTTACGCTATATATATAATAGTTCATTCAGAATAGTACAATTAATAATACGACGTGGGCGTGTCTACATTAGGTCTGATCAGAACAATTTTATCATTTATGAGTGATTCTATTTAATCTAAAGGCAATCAAACTTTTATCTCCCTTCTTTCCCAAATGATAAATGAGAACTCCAATGTAATTAATTGTGTTATATGTATCTGTCATAATTCTAATTGTACAACTTATTTCCGTGATTCTAAATAAATTGATTTATTTAATTCATCCAAGGTTCGGTTAAAAATTGCGTAGAAAAAAACTGGCAACAAACTCAGTTGCCATTTCAGAAATTTATATCAAGTAATAAAAAAAAAATCAAAGCTAGAAATAAATGCACTGAATTTCAGACTATATTTCTAACAAAATTGGGTATCAATTTTCAAGTTAGTGCTGTACATTTAATGACAAATTTAAAATGTTTTCGGATTTTTCTGCATTTTTAATATAAAAGTAAACATAGCTAAGAAAGACATATTTAATATGTTGTAATTTAAATTCTACAACAAATGAGACCCTCTACCTCTATTCTTTCGAGTATTTATTAACATTTTGTGCCAATTAACGATAATCTTCCATTTATTTCTTAACAATTGAATACATGTATCCATCGACGCCGATTATACAAAAGTAATTAAAAATGTGCTTACTATTATATCATTTTATTAATTTATAAAATGCATTACAACATAAAATTTACAGAAGTATTAATATAAATCTATACATATTAATAAAATTGAAGTGTCTGTCTGTGATTTTGTAATAAACGCTTATTTTAAGCTTATATGATTTGCTGCACGTAGCAAAGATCTAAACGCGGGTTTTTTAACTTTTGTCTGTCTGTCTGTCTGTTTGTTTGTCCGGACTAATCTTCGAGACGGCTGAACCGATTTCGGTGAGATATCCACTGGAAGATAGGGATTTTCCAAAGACTAATCTAGACTACTTCTTAATCAGGAAGTGTTTAGGGTTCCTGTGTAAATTGAAAATCTCTAGAATTTAAAGTAAATCTATAAATATACATACAAAAATAATATCAACAATGGTTTTCACAGTTGCGTTTCTTTCAGTCAGACTTGCACATTAAAATACGTTCAATCGTGATCTGCCGTTTGGAAGCTGAGATCTGAAATAAGCTCTATAAAGTGGATTTAACTTATAGTGATTTATCCGTTGACTAACATTTAATAACAGAAACAGACAGCAGAAACATCCATGATAGTTCAAAAAGCTTCAAAATTGAATCTATACTTTGTAGATATTTTTGAAAAAGTGTTTCAATTAGGTATTTCAGGTTTTTCCGATTCCAAAATAAATATCTATAGAAACCATTTGTGGGTTAGACGATCCGTTTTAGATTCTGTGTTAGTTGCAGATACAGATTGAAAACGAGTAAAGAATTTTGAGGTACGTCATGGATAGGGAACTAAACGGAAAAGCCAAATTACATTTTGCTTTATATGTCACCATACCAACACCGATAAATAGCTTCTTTAATAATAACTATTTTGATCCCAGAAATACATAGATACATAGGTATATTTAGTGGAAGAATCTGTAAAGATTTGTACATGTAATAAGAATAATATTTTGACGAAAAGTCATAAAGAATCTTGAAAATTTTTCGATCGACACCCCTATTCCCTTTAACAACAAACCACAGAAGTTGCACTAGCAGATATAGTTTCTTTTTTTTTTAAATGGTACAGTACGTGAGTACATTGCCAGCGTCAAGTAAAGTGAGAAAACAATTCAGTAGATGATTAGCGCATTTGCCAATGTCACGCATTAACACAAACTAGTATACAGACACAGAATAAGTAGAATCCATGTAGAATCACAAGTAAATTAGTTCTTTCTTATCGCAAAACTTCTCCAGTAAAGTGATAGTAGGCTTTACTGAAGTTATAAAGGACTTCTTGGAAGAGCGCGAAAACTTCAGCTACACATGTTTATTTAGATCTCCTCCATTCTTGTCACTTACACAGAACTTTAAAACGCAATATACTATCACTGTTGTACTTTAAAACTCCTAAAAATGTAAAAAATAGAAAATCTAAATAAAATAACAACCTCACTTCTCCCGTTCCCGCCAAAAAGTCCACAGTGTTTCTTTCACAGTTATTCAAGCACGATATTATGCCCTATGATGACTGGTCGCTCTCTTCTACATTCTGCGTCTTTGACAATAACGTGACTATGTAATGTAGTGCTTATAATCCCTGCAATAAGATTTACTACAACGATATTTTCACCGTAAATTCACGTGGACGAAGTCGCGGGTTACAGCTAGTAATATAATATAAACAAATGATCCCCTATCATCAAAATTTTCCTCTCCAATAAAATCTGTCAATGACATATAAACTTTTATTATTCTAATTTATACTATACAAATAGATTATTTTTTTTAAATGGTATTGACACTTACTATTGTCATTTATTGTTACATAAATAGATATGACGCACAGGAACTCGCTTTGAAATTCCTTTGAGGAATATCAAAATAATTTTAATGGTTTCCAAGACACTGAGGATATTGCCGGGTGCTCTATTGCACGCAATTAATCTGGTACCATCCAGCAGCTTGTCGGGCTTCGTTAATGCCCCTCTATTTTCAGCCACTGTGATATAACGCAATATTCATTCTAGCAGCTCGATATCATACCTCAAATTACTTTTTATTCTAATAACATGAGAAATAAGACATGTGAAACATAGCTTTACTGATTTAGACGATAATCTAGAATTAAAATATCAAATTAGATACTAAAAAAATAGAATAAATTATTTATGTATTGTATTATAAATATTGGAATTATGACTACGGTTAGAATATTCTTGTCTATAGAACATTTTTTCAGCTTTCAAAATAGGTAAAAAATAGTGATAGATTTAATTAGTGTTTTGGAGGGTAATCTAAAGAGATGTTACCTAACGATCGTATCGAAGTCACTATATTGTGCCTATTTCAAAAAAACAAAACCTCCAACAAGAATTTCAAAATGCTGTGAAACTTATAAAATAAATAACAAAAATACTAATCACGATAAAATGCAGCCACGTGAAGTTGATACTTGTTGATGCGATGCCGTCCCGTCATGCGACAGTCACACGCGAGCTTTATGGATGACACAATTACTTTATAAGCTCTTTCCTAATATAATTCACTTTACGGTCTACTTTAACATAATCCGTAATTGAATTATTATTACTATGAACAGAACACGCTTTTAAATGAACATCATGAAACTAGCTGGTACCCGCGACTTCGTCCGCGTTAAAGTCGGTTTTATTACGTACCCCTGTTCTGTCCTTGAACGCATAACAGGCGAGCGGCGAATTTAAAATCTTTAATCTTTAAATGACAATAACTTTTTTCATTGTCATCTGATTTCAATGAAACAAAACCTAAATGTTGCCTTAAGCTGAGCTTAATGTACCTGTGAAAACCGCAAGAAAATCAGCTCAGTAGTTTCGGAGATTACCGTGTACATACAGATGGACAGATAAAATAAAAAAAAATGGATTTTTATGTTCTGTTACTCTTTTTTTCGCCAACACTCATTTTCTGATAAATTTATTCAATGTACAGACAGTTTATACTGCTTTATTATAGGTATAAATAGAAGGTTTCATTAACCATGTAATAATAAACATTTCTTCTCACACATTGTTACCAAAATACAAATAAAATTCAGAAGAATTGGCTTTAGAGAGTTATTACATTGTTTTAATAAATGTTATTAATACTATCAATTATCTTAATACATTTCGACAATTTAGTACCAAAACCTTTTAATTAATATATTTATGAATTCGATATTTTAATGTAATTCAAGTTCAAATCTTATCGTAATTCATTTATAATATAAATGAATTAGGGGTTCCCAAACTTATTTTGTCTACTGAGTCGAGAGCTCATGCAGTCGTTGTCTAAGATGCCTCCTAGCTAAATGAAATTACAAATCACCCCCCAGGCCTCTACACAACGCCCCCATTTTTTTCTAGGTCTCTTACCGCCCCCCTTTAGGCCTGCAGCGCCCACAAGGGGGCGTTATCGCCCACTTTGGGAATGGCTGATTTATATAATAAATCACGAAGTTTGTATATTTGACGAATAATCATATACCTAATAACCTCGTGTAGAAATCATTTTACTGAAAATTATTACCTTATTACTATTTATCTCGTTGACCTAACTAATAAAAACTGTGTAGTACTTTAAATTTCAACTGCACGAATGAATTCCATAATTTTCAAAATAAGATTTTTGTTTCCTTGTAAAATCACGTGCTTGTAGATAGAAGCATTAATGGTATTTAATTGTCGATATGTTAAGAGACTATGTTTCGAAAGCACTATGTTTTTTAAAGAGAGCCTAAGTTAAACAATTATTTTCCATTTGTGATACAAAATCTAATAAGACTGATAATGATACATACGTCGGAGTCCGCGCCTTTGTCGGCACCAGGACAGGTGAAGGTGACGTACTCGTGACATCTTTTGTGGACCACGAAACTGCAAACTGAACAGGAAATGATAGTAATACGAGTTCTCACGGACAAAAGTTAAAGATATGATCTATGCAAAAATTACAATGAACCAAACAAATAAATAATTAACGATAATGACTTTTGTTGCTTTGTATTTCCAATATCAGATATTAAGACGAAACAGAACAGTCTTTTTTGTTATCCCGAAATAGATAAAAGTAGCTGGGAAAATTGACAAACAGATATTTAAAATATTTAACACTGACAGGCTATCGTAGAACCTACTTTGGAAACCTAAATATTTTAGATTTCCAACTAGCTTCTACATAGGTTATGAATCTTACCTTGACACTGGAAGCCTTGTTTGCCAAATCCCCTGAAACAAAATAAAGGTCTCGTTAAAATAGTTACATTCACACGTAACAGTTTAATTGGCGATGGTGTAACATGCAATTAGAATCAATTGAAACTTTACGAAAACAATTATTTTATGTGTTTACAGCGTATAATAGGGGACAATGTCAATTATCTTTGTCAAAGTAACCTCAGAAATGTTGGAATTATTTTCCGATTTAGGCAAATATTGACTTCAATGATACATATCATTTCATAAATTTTTGCATTCTGGACTCCTTCTCCATGTAAACTTTAACTATGCCAAATCTCATATTCCTCTGTGCGCGCAAATCCTTAAAAAGGTAGTAAAGTTTTTTCTTCAGGTATATAGGTATATATATTCTTGAAGATATTTGAGATATAAGCCGCAAACGGAAAGTTGCAAATTCTATCAAGGGCAGTCTCTCTAGGCGTCCGACTTCAGCAATTAGTTACAGAAATTACAGTTAATTCGTTTTGTTTGCAAGTTTTTATTAACTATGTAGGGTTTTCATTTTATAAGTTTCATTTGTATAAATATGTCAAAAGCACTCGCAGACCTAGGCAAAAATGTGTGAGGAGAATAATGAGATTTGAGGAAGCGAAAGAGGTATGTAAGGACCGCGACTCTTGGCGCTCCGTCCTCTCTGACTACCCCGTCAGGATACAGCGTGAAGATATGTATGCATTTGTATAAATGAAAAGCTTATTTTTCTTGGCACGGTTCACTGAATGTCTTGTGATTTTATACCAATTGAACTCGCGGTATACTTCAATAAAAATGTTATAAGTTTGAATACTTTAAATTTTAAAGCTCAGCCTTCAGTCATTCATAACAGTTTCAATAGTAGCGAAGAGATCAAAACAGCGTTGCATAATTAATTTCTGTTCCCATAACATTGGGTTTCGGACACTTCGGAAATGATTAATAGATGGGTATAAAGCTACACAAATAAATTGAATAGGGAATTATATCCAATCAAATTACTATGTAGGAGGGACGCAGCTCTAACTTGACCGCAGACAATTTTACGCCAATATACGGATTGCATCTGTTGTGAAAATCAGAACTATATATTCCGTTATTGATGCTATTACTGTACTGTACTACCTATAGACGCTTATCGAAACTCGGACTAGTATTTATTTAACACTATGGAGACTAGTAAACAATTGTAGCGGAGTGCTACATTCAAAGAAAGTTAAGATTTGGTTGTCTAGGTTGAAATAACCTGAAAGAGAAATGAATCTCAAAAATTACGTAATATGCTCATGTTTTGTAAGACGAGCTTTAATAGCCTTAGTAGAAGACTATTATCAAACTATGGTTTCGGGTAATTAGAATGCCAATAAAGGGAATTCGGATTCAAAGAATGCATTCAAGTAACCCAAGCTATACGAAGGTATTCTTAACGATCAAATGTTTTTACCGCCGTACCAGTAAGGAACATACTTGAACTGAGAAGAACTCAAACGATACCCATCTAGGTAACATTGTTACCAAGAATTTATTACAATATTGAAAAAAACGTAAATGTATGTCTTAGAAAAGCCGGAACCCCTGAAAGACGCTAACAACCCGGGTTACATACATTACAAGCATGACATAAGAGGTATAACTACTGCATATTGTATTACCTATGTACGGAGATTCAATCAACTGATTACGGCGTAGATGCAGGTAAAGAGATTATTCCCATCGGATGTAATAGCGAACGAGCGGATTGTACCGTTAGTATGGTTAAAGAAATATTTCTGACTAGAAGTGCCATAACATTTGCAAAACTTTCCGGTCGACTCTATTACTTCGGGATAAACTTGGGATGACGACGATGAGAGTTGGAAAACTAGATGAATTTCAATAAAGTTCTACAACTGCTTTGACAACATTATATGAAATAAAACGAGAGAATACGAGTAACTAGTTTTTGGTAAAATCTTTAGTAAAATAACCTAAAATACGTATTATGCTCTTAGAGTAAAACTAGGTTGTTAGTAAAAAAATAAACTTACTATTCGCTTATAAATATAATGAAGATTAGAATCGGCATTGTATTATTTAGAAGTGAAGTAATCAAAATAAGCTGGCACTACTGTATATACTACCATACGTCACGCATTTACATCAAGAACATTCGTGTCATCAAAAGTTTGAATTCACGAGAATTCCTAAGATATAGTTGTAAAGACATATATGTACTCTCCTTCCCGTCCTTATACATCTTTAAAATGACTACGTTTACGAGTAAAAATATAGATTTGTTTAAAAAGAAAGGCGATATTAATGGTATGGAAAGCCAAGGTCATAATAAATTGGTTATTCCAAAATTTGGATTACATAAGTCAAATGTTTCATTTTTCGGTAACTTCATTCGTTTTTACAATAAAGTTTCTCAGGAAGTTGCTTAATTAACGGGAAATAGATTTAGATTTGTTATAAAACGTACATTGGTGAGAAAATCACACAATAAAATAAACGATTTCGTTGAAGACAAAACAATAGAAATAATCTTTTCTGCATATGCATTTAGTGGCTTTCTGAACACTGTTTTTCAATAAATCCATTGTAAAATGATGTTGAAAAAATGAGAGCTAACTGAGTTTCTTGCGCTTCTTCGCAGTATCCAGGTTCTCTTTTCGAATGGAACTAAAGTTATTCTGACGTTCGAAAACACCTTGTTTACTTGAATAAATTGATTTGACTTTGACTTCAAATAAACCAATTGACCATTTTGCAAAATAACAGTACACAAAGCAGAGCCATCGTAATTTTTTCGTAGTGATTTTATTTTATTTGCTTTGGATTTGTTATCATATCGCATTCATTGGATCTATGAACGTGTAACATGCAACTATATCGGGTACGTTGTTCTGCGGAATTGGATCGTCGTCCGCTGCACGGTATTACTTCAATTAGCGCAACTGCTTTGCTACACGCGCACTGCATATATATTACAGTATTTAGTGCATTCATATATTTAGTATGACGACCTCAATAAACAGAAGCGCTCGAAGCTCTATGGGTTCCACAATGGAATTGTACGAGAGTTCTTTCGATTTGTCTGACAACTGTCTAATATAATAGTTACATATCTATCATATAAAAAAACAACATTCACTCCAGTCCAAATACTATTGTTGAGAATTCCAGTACTCACAAGGTCAAGTTAATGTACCCGTAAGAAATAGGAAAAGGTCAGGTCAGAAAAGGTAAGTCAGATTTATAGCAAGTAGCGGTCATAAGTTACATCCTACGTTGTGTTATCTATATTGTGATGTAACTGTAAGTACATTATGCAATATGTAATCCTATACTAATCTTTTGCCAATTTCTGGCAATATTAATAATCAAAAAGCCAGCATAATTTCCAATGGGATATTAAGTGCAATGGATTTTGTAGTAACTGAATGTATGTCTATACGTTTTTGAATTTTTAATTTGAATTTGATGAAATTTGATTTGGAAATACCACGAATCCTGGGGGAATTTTTAAATTCTACACGAACGAAGACTCCGGTAACGACTACTATTAAAAATAACTAATTAAGATGGATAATGCTATTTTGTTCAGTAAATATAAAAACCGGGCTAGTGTATCGAACTCGCAACAAACGATTTTGAGTAAAACAGAGTTTAAAAAACATTTAAAAGGAGTAGATTTCCTTTCTCGTTTCTGGTTTTGGGGTACCAGATTACGTCTCTCGGTTTTCAAGATGACAGCCCTGGAGCCCGGGCCCGAGAATAAGGTTACGATGTTCCCGTCTGTCGTAAGAGGCGACTAAAGGGGCCTTCGAGGTCGCGGACAATCGGATCGAAGTTACGATCTTTCTCCCACGCAACCCCGAGGAGGGAGACACGCGTGTGCTCCGCGCTGTCGTAGCACTGCGAGGATGCAGGAAGGATTCTGTAACTGCCTTCCCCAAGAAGTGTGCTTCGGCACAGTGCGAGAAGGGATCCAGTTGCGGTCCGTAGGAGATCCCAGTGTCCCTAGGCGACCACCATCAGGTTTTAGTGGGTATACCCAGTGTAAAGGAGTCTCACATCCCTTCCCCCCGCACCCCAAGCGGGACGGGGATGTGTAATGGCATAAAGCATTTCCTAACGTAAAAAGCAGGCGTAAAGATTATAGAGTGAATCTAGGATTCACTCTGAGGCTACGAATGACAGATAGATACGATGACGAAACCATAAGTTACCATTTTCATTAAGTTAGGCACGGAATGCTAATCCATGCCATCCGAAATGTTCCATACAATCTCGCAAGGAAAAACGAAATCCTTAGTTACCCCTTAATGGAACCCTTATTAACGGCACTCTTGCGTCCGTCTATCACAATGGATTTTCTCTGAAAGTAGAAACTCAGCAGCATTTCAACGTAGAAACTCAGAATTGTGGTACAAACATATTAGGTACATGTAAATTATAAATATAACGTGTATGTTGCACTAGTAATATTTTAATATAATATTATTCATAGGTGAAATAACTAATTCGATGTGATCGCTTGGCGCATAGATTTAAATTAAGAGAAAAGATCACAATGTTATACAAGACCGACGCCAAGCTGATTCAAATTAAGTCAAAATTATACGAATGAGGATATCCATGTCTCACTCTCGCTATAGGCTATCGCGTCATTCTACCTCTTGCCCCTGGCTTATATTATACAACGTGTGACAGTGTGAACAGTGTCTCCGTGTGTGTACCTTATTTTTTTTTTTGTATCGCAGGAGCAACCTGAGCACAAGTACCCAGTCCCTAAGGTTTGATTATAGCCCATAAGGTTTATAGGAGAAAAACTTGCGGGGGTCGCGCTCGGTGCGTTGCCACTGGACTCCGGCGGGATTATTACCTAAAAATTTGCAGACAGCGACAACCATGCGATCGTTGCATGTTTTGTTTTACACGATCGCGAAAAAATTGGTATCATGTATGACGACTGCGTGTCTATTGCGCCATGACCATAAAATGCACTTTTCGCGGTAGATATAGCGCCATTATACAAATTCTTGTTTTGACAGCAGATATCGTGCGATATTATTTGATTGTCGCATGCTGACTGCAAGTTAGGTAATAAGCGCGTCGGATCTTCTACGGAACGCATTGAACACTCTATCTATGCCTTATTGTTTTTATTTAATCAAAACTTATGTACTTGATATGGCTATTTTATTTATGAATAAAATATTTATACTTAATATTTATTATAAAAAGGTAAGCTTTTTTTGTTTTTATATAATGGATAAACTCAAAATCTACTCAACCGATTTCAAAAATTCTTTCACCTATAGAAAGCTACATTGTCAACGAGTTACATGGGCTATATTTTATTTTCAGAAAAAAATGCTTCCCGTACGAAGCTAGGACGGGTTGCTAGTTATGCATGAATGCATTTATCACCTTAGTTTCTCAATTTCAGTGCATTACTGTACATCTATTTTCAAAACGTGACAGATTTGCAAGATTTGCATAGATTTTTGACAATTTTGTAAAATGAATGGTAAAACTTTTCTTATCATAAATAATAACAAAGAACGCATAAGTGATGTAGATAAGAGACATCCATCGAATCCCAGTTATGCGTCTAGTATATATTTTAGCTTCGGTGTCTCTCGGGAGAAGTTTATAACGTTAAAATTCCGTTTGAGACTTGTTTACGAATCGCTTGTTGCGCCGCCGTCTGAATATTCATTATGTTAACCGGCAAGATAATCATCTGCAAACTTCGTAAACCTCGCAAGTAAACGTCGTTACTAGAACTCACTTCCTTTGTGAAATGATAAACGTTAAAAATAAATAATAAATTTCTGAACATTTTTTGTCATTTTTCATGCCCCCAAAAAATCTTTTAGCTGTATCCATAAATTCGTAGATAGTGTTTGAAAAAAGAACATTAATATGAATTTTAGGTAAATATAAATAACGAAATAATGCTGCGAACCTTTACACCATCTTGCTCCGAGTGCGGTTTGAACAGCCAGAGCTGTCTCCAATCCAAACTAAAAAATATATTTTCTTAATTGGACTCGACCTAGAATCGGTGATTTCGGCCCATTATAGGCCATTATTATCTGAGGGTACAATAACATTCTTTACATTCATGCAAAGCCATTATTACTTAGCCGAGTAAAAGCAAAATCTTAATAAAGCTGCTTTGGAAAATTTGTAATCTTCCTAATGAATAGGAAATTACAAGAATAAACGGAAATCACAAAGATCTCTAGAGGGACTCTGCAATTGTTAGGGCGCAATGCGCAACAGGCCAATTAGATCCGAAATTTCTTTTTCAGTTCTTTAATCTATATCGTACATACATAAAAAAAATAAATGCTATTTGTTTGTAAGCGCATAACTTGAGAACGGTTGGACCGATTTGGGCTATTTTTTTTTAAATGTTCGTAATAAGGTTTTTAGGGAAAGAATAATTGGAAGAAAAGTTGCTCTGAAAATAGGAAAGTTCGGGTACAACTGAGTGATTTTTCTATAGGATATTTACGATCACTAACAAATTTATTTAGGACAGGACAATGTTTGTCGGGTCAGCTAGTATTTTATAAACCAGAAGATAATTTTAAATACATTTTATATTATACGTCAACGTCAGAAGAGAGAATTACGCAATAGAATGTAGTGAGAGTGAGATAAGTTGTTATTATTCGTAAAATTTCAAATTCTTCTGACTTTGCTCGGCGCCGTCTTGTATTTTCACCCTCAATTTAAGAGATCCAAGCGTCAGGGGCTCATACGTATTTTCCTTTTTGTTAAATAAATGTTCGAATGTTAAAATATTCAAATCAAACATTAGATATTAATGTCGCTGTCGAATTGTACAATTGGAAAGATTATGATGTGACTGGACATTCCGTGATAGGCCTATTATTTCCTGAAATAGCCAACTATTACCTACACACCGTATTGTTCAGTCCAAATTGAGTTTGAAAATTAACCCAACAATATGGTTGGTTGGGCATATCGATTCTGTATGGTGTCCAAAGTATTAGTGCAACTACGTGTTTTGCATAATTCTTGAAACTGCATTGAAATGCACCCTTCTCATCAACTACTCTATTATTACATTTTTTTGGCGCGATATTCAATTTTATTTAAACGCGACGGCTATCTTGCGTGAACGGAAAGCAGAAAGCGAGGAAACAGTGCCCTGGTAGTATGAAATTCAATTGTTGTACGAGTAAGATCACAAAGTGGCGAAGCATTTAACCTGAAACTTCAACAAACGTATTACTCTTATCAAACTGCCCGATTTTTCCTTGAGTGCATCATGATATGATGGCCAGTAGGGTTCGATCTAGTTTTTAGCTCATTAGCCACTCTGGGCATAAATAATCTTTGCCGTGATTTTATATTGCAAAATGACTGTGATTTATTAGTTTATAGATGGAGTAAAAATTTTACATGTTTTCCCTGTACATTGTTTTACTTAATAATAAATACTACAAAAATCTAGTAACAGTTTAATATATGTATATTATCAAAAACAGTTCTTAAGTAGAGGTACATAAGGTACACATTAGAGGCACTTTGTTTAAGGAGCACCTCGTGCATTCTACCGGCTAAATTGAGGAGTGAAGTATTACCGATTTTATCTACCGCACGCTGCAGTACAGTTCACAATTGAATTTAAGACCTTAACACTTTCAACCACCCTCATTTGTGTGGCTCCGAGCATTTGCTCGGTTTGAAGATGACGAGGCCATGACGGCCAGACATTGGGTCATTTTTGGAAACGTCAGAGTTTTAAAAATATCTAGCCATATCATTATCTTCCTAATTCTATAATTGTACGATGACTATAATAACACCTTGGACCAAAATACTTGAAGATAAGCGGAGCCCTTGTCTTCAAGTATTTTGATATTTTTGAGTAACAGTGAAAACAAGTAATACTGCGTTGTTATATAATTATTCCATAATCACCAAATCCCAATCGGTCCTTTCGCGTGAGTGACTCGTGAAATTGGCGAGATGTCTATTTCAAACCCCGTCTTTGCTACAGTTTTACAGCTACAGAATAAGCCTCTCTCCTCTGCAGAGACATTAAAAATTTATGCACTTCACTGAATAAACTAAGAGCCAGCAAAGTTACAAATTACAGTGTTCGCCTTCCATCTTCTGAAAACAGACAGCACGCGGTGTATTTTTCTTTAAGTTAACAATCAGTTCTGCTAGTCTTACTGTTTAAAATATTACTTGTTTGTGTAACTAAACTACAATTACTTTTTTATTGACCAATCGGAGGGGTGCTAGAATATCTTCATTTCGAGTCGGGGCCCCGGAATCTATTCCCGGTCAGGTTAATTTAGGAAATGAACTACTAAATTGGCTTAGAGCCTGGGTGGTCTTGGGAGCCTCCCTCAGTTCATTGTCCAAAGTACGAGCCTACAGCGTAGTGTCTAATCTACAGTCATTAAATTGGTCTAGACCACTATTTATTTTACAGAATAAAATCAAAATCCAAATATTTCAAATTCACTGTAAAACACAGAAGCTATTGGTTTTAAACTCAAGTAGTGGGAATACGATCTGTCTGCCGCTCCTAGATTGGACAATAACGTGACGTTCGGTGACGTCATAGACCGACAGCGACATCTTGCAACAGTTTATCACAACTACTGGCGTTTAAAAGACAGCACTCCTATATATCTCAATCAAATTCACTTTTTTTTTACTATTTCAGTTCAATGTATGAAATATGCCAGGTTGAAGAGCAATCGCCTAGTCTGTTTTAGATCAATTCACTACAATAAATCAGATATGAATACATATTAAAGTCGATAAAATTACTCACTATAGTATTACATAAGTATTTAAAGTTAAATTTCAATATTGACATGATTTTAGTTTTTAAATATTTTACATTATACGAAGTACGATGTTACATATAAGAAGAATCTGATAAGAAAAATCTGTTTCGAATTTAAATCCTGCCGTCTACCTGGTTTCTACAAGCTAAAAAAGCGGCTCAAGCTTTTAATCATTTTCCACAAGTTAATAAAAATCATCATTTTTTACAACACGAATTGCATTGTGATCTTCGAATATTCGAAAGTAATGAAAATCGTACAACGATTTTGTTACCTTCGCATTTTGTCTTACAGGTAAATGGAATAAGAAAGTATGCTTTCGGTGTACTAAATTACGGTTCTTTTATACTCGTTACTCGGAAATCCAGGATACCGTAATTAAACGGACTCGTGAGCAATGTTTAAGTAATGAACCCAAAGAACATGCTTAATAATAAATAATCGAACTCTACCAATAACAATTATTTGGATTACATTCATTCTGGCTATCTTTAAATATTTATTCATAATATATAGATACATAATATACTCGTACGGTATCCCTAACAAAATAGAAAGAATGGATCGAGGTCTTCACATACTTTTTCGCCTCCTCAAATCTCGTCAATAAAATTGATCGTCGAGTTATCTCTCTCTTAAACATAACATTCTCCTGAAAATTAATTCAAAATATAGATAACCTCTTCGTTCATAGTTTGTCCCTATAGATTACTTTGTATGTTATTTAGCTCTGACGACTATCATTTATGACGTTTCACAGAGACTGGGTAAATAGTAATTATAGTATAAGTAATTTAATAGTCATTAAATAGTGATTTTATCATGAAAATGCAAATAATAATTGTGCATGTGCTCTGTGTATATGCCGATGTTAGCCATCTTTGATAATTTTGTAATGTATTAATGGCAAGTGATATTAAAATAGGTTGCCTACGTATGAATGACGTTGTTTGTAAGTCTGAATTTAGCCTTTGAAAAATAGTTGTCAAGTAGCAACAAAAGATCGTGTGCAGATTAGTCAAATGGCCGTAGTTAAAGATAGTTCGATTCTAACCGCCACTGAGTGCTGTTAAATAGAGGCAATCTAATGCAATATACATATCTTCACGCTGTATCCGTAACAGGGTAGTTAGAGAGGACGGAGCGCCAGGCGTCGCGGTCCTTACACACCTCTTTCGCTTTCGTAGTCAAATGAGTGCCTTTTATTATTTCCATCGCCATGTCTAAAAATATTTTTTCAAATGCTAGTTTCGACTTAGCGTAGAGGCTTCCGCAACATACTTTGGTTTAGTTCCATTAAATTATTTTTGAAAGATTTGAAGATCTAATACTTCTATACAAATTACACTAAAATTTTAAGGCGTTATATGCCCCGACTTTTAGCATTAATGGTTCAGTAATTTTAGAGATAGGAGGGAAGCGATACAAGGGGAAAAGTCAAATCAATATATTCAAATAAATCTACAAAGTATTTTTGAACGTAGAATCTACCATAGATTCCAAAATAAAACCTTTTATTTTACCCGGGGAACGCATCATACGTATCGGCTATCTCGTAGAAGACGAGGCGTTTATGTCAGATTCCTACTGACCAAAACACCAAGGCAACTTTCAATGGTGCAATTCAGGTGGTTTCGGGATTGTCAGGCACTAACAACAACGGATAACAAGCTCTGTAAGGTATCACTTTTTCAAAATCATTTTACGACATATTAAAATACAATAGGTATACGTAAAATCAGTAAATGTTTGGGCAGAGAAGATTATTTCCAGACTATGTAGTTTTGTTTTGTATGTAACCGTTTATTTTAATAGCATGACTTTTTAATCAGTGTACGTTTTATAACAATTAAACACGATATATCGAATCGGATACATTCCTATTCAGGGTGGACAGAGTACTTCAAATTTTATTTTATAAAAAGAGGGAGCAAACGAGCAAGCGAGTCACCCGATGGAAAGAGATCACTGCCGCCCATGGACACCTGTAACGTCTGAATTACGGTTGCGTTGCTTAAAAGCTTAAGGACCTTTCCTTAAAGGCCGGCAACGCACCTGTGATGATGATGATGTGTGATGAAGGGAGAGGGCGGAAGTTCACTATCTCTCACCAAACGAAACACAACAGCAAAATAGATGTTGTTATTTCACGCCAATATTCAGTGAGAGGGTGGTATTCCACCGGGCGAGCCAGACCAATTCGTGCACATTGTTAACAATGTGCGAATTTACAATAGCTAACTCATGTAGGGCCAGTGTTGGGCAAAATGTAATTGTACAAACATTAATTAATTAATACAAATTTTAATTGTAATTGTTTTTGCAATTACATTTTGCCCAACATTGTTAGGGCCTACAGGAGTATAATATGCCCTATGGGCGCTTTTATAATTTGCCGTTGAACGTTTCTATCGCCACACTTTTAGCATCCAGAACAATAGGCAAGCAAAATGCTTCCCTATTGTGTCGGGGAAAAAGACGTTTCTTCAACGCCCACGGCATGACGTTATCGTGGACGGAAATTTAAAAGCGTCGTCATACAACTGCATACATTTTCCTATCCTCCTTCTTCTTTTTTTTATATACCGGCAACTCGTTTCATATTTTATAGAAACATTTCTGCTATTTTCATGTAACAAAGTTGTGTGTTTCTTATGCAAAATGTATGTATTTTTATTACTAATTCACTAACACACCCCAGTAGTGATAGTAGGCTTTACTGAAATAGGACTTCTTGGGAAAATGCGAAATATTCAGCTGCACATATTTATTCAAATCTTTCAAATTCTGAGCACTTGCGCAGAATTTTAACGCACGATATACGTCAGTTTTGTACGTGAAAACTCACAAAAACGCAAAAAATAGAATATTTGAATAAAATGCCAACTATACATCTCCCGCGGGGTTATTACGTAAAAATTTGCAGACGGCAAAAGCCACGCGATCACTGCGCCACCGGTGACTAATTGTAATAAAAAATCGGTATCATGTATGACGATTACATATCTATTATTCTATGACCGTAAAATGTACTTTTCGCGATAGATTTAGCGCCACTATACAAATTACATTACACAAATTGTCGTTTTGACAGCAGATATCGCGCGATATTGGCTGTCGCATACTGACTGTAAGTTATGTAATAAGCGCGCCGTTCCTGCCAAAAAGTCCAGCCACAGACTTGGTCTATCCCTTGGTTAAGAGTAAGCTCCCAAAAGCAGTTTCTTGCGTAGGCTCCGCCCCCACACTCCCTCACCCGAACGTGACATATAACGTTACAACTGGAATATTAATTCATGTAATAAAATATCCTTAAGCCAGTATTTAGTAAACTGTATTGCTTTCCTGTTGGCCGCAATTTTATGTAATTAACTCAAGTAATTTGGGAGAAATATTTAAAAATCTCTCAAAAAGTCATCACATTGAAGATAAAAAGTATCGAACGAAAATAAATAAATTGCGTTATGATTTTAGGTAGTCGATAGGAAAATGTATAAAGAAATATATATTTTAATTTCACATTCATTAAACGTGTGCCATTCTCAGCAAATGTATTTAAAAACGCTCAAAATTTTGGCAGCCGGGTCTTAATCGAAAACTGGTGAGCATTTATGTAAAAGTTCTGAATGTAGGTGAGGTATATCAGAGCAGTAGCAAGTGGTTGTCAGTAATCTGCCTAAATCCTTAGGTAATGCTGGCGTTGGAATGCTGGTGTTGTATTATGTAACAGACAGCTTCTTAAAAGAAAAATATAAATGTCACAAAAATGTTTTTAGAAACACTCTCTTTGAAATAAAATTTTATTACGTTTTCTAAAATATAAGAAACATTTAAAAAAGTTGTTTTCCCTTCCTCAAAAGATGAGTCTTCCCGAAAATCATTTGTTTTAAAGAAAAACATCATTTACTTCCTTAAACCACGAAGACACCGGCCCATAAAACTTCTTTCATAAGAAAAATCTGCAAAAACGAATTTAGCGAACTATACATAACTGTTTTAATTTATGAGTTCAATGATCTCGGTTTACGCAAACTAGACTTCAAAGCTAGCTGGCAAGATGGTACACATCAAGATACATTATAAATATACGCCTACGTCTATTTTTTATTATTATGATTGAAAATACTAAGTATGACATATTTCGAATATCTCGATTCTCGATTATTACATGTTATACAATACAATATACATTATTGCACCATAGATATTAATTTATTAATATTTATGGTGCAATAATGTACATTAATATTGTACATACATACATGTGTTCACGCTGTATACCTAATGAGGTAGTCAGAGAGGACGGAGCGCCAAGCGTCGTGGTCCTTATATACTTCTTTCGCTTCCTGTCATTCCCCTCACATAGTCTTATTTGACATTAACTAATATCGTAATTGTATGCAACATGTTCGTATATTTATTTAGGATAACTTCAGAATTGATTTGAATAGGTCTTCCACCAGAAGGCGAAACATTTTGTGTAAAAGTCTTTGCTTATTTTTAGGATTTCCGACTCCGGTGTTCCGGTGGAATGTCTGTTCCTTAGGCTAAACTTGGAACTGGGCGGTTCTACAAATTAAACTTTAGCTAGAAGAGTAAGTTACTTTCAAGATGCTTTCACTGTTAAACAACGTCGTGGGCGATCGCTAGTCAAAATAAAGAACAAAGCCTATAATTTGTCCTTGTATAAAGAAGAATAATTAAAAGTTTTCTTGCTCATGTTGTCAGAGAACTGAAAACATGCAGTGAATTTTAAATTAATGCTGTAGTTTTAAGGAAAAATCACCTCTACATACAATTTAATACTTATGTATTATGTAACATAATCAGTAGCCAACTTGGCTATGCGCCAGCATAACCCTTACTAAGGATAAATGTTAGAAATATTTTACAATTCTCACGCAAGAAAACAAATATCAATTTATTGGTAAAATTTTAAAAGCGTAAATGAGAATCACCCTGCAGAATGTTCTTCGTATAAGTATATGTAGAATCTACATTGTAATGTAGATGATTAACTTTCAATCTCGGGATATTTAAATAATGATCCGCTCGTTGTGAAATTACGTGTGCGGGATCTTGCGAGAACCTGACTCAGTTTCTTGTCGGTTCTTCTCAGTGTCCAGGTTTTCTTTTCGAACCGAAGCAAAGTAAATTTGACGTTCAAAAATACCTTGGAATTAGGTTTAGTACTTGAATAAATGGATTTGACTTTGACTTTAAACCGAACGATCAATAAGTGGCTTAAATTCGTCCAACAAGCATGACTGTTTCATACTACTAACCAATGTATCCATTTTAAATAAACTTTTGCCTAGTGTTCCATTAAATTTCGTACTTACGTAAAAGTTCGTACTATGAAAATTGTCTTTTCCGTTCTCAGCCTACCTCAGCTGTTTCTAGCAAACTATGAGTGATAAATGCAATATATTTTTGGGTACAAAAACTTGGCTATGTATTCTCACTTCATGTTTTTCAAAATGTAAACTCAGCCCGCATATGGGATCCGTTATCTTCCCTTTCGTAACTTACAAAGTATAAACAATATTATTCCTCACGTAGATCTCATGCTCAAAAATAATTCGGGAATACATTCGAGAACAAACGTTAACAGTGTGCATGGATTTCCGGCAGTACTCAACTGGGCTCTTCCGTAACATATTACCATTGCTGGCGTTCAGAAGTGTTAAGAATTTCTCTTTAACATTTGTCCGGGTTAACGCGCTGAAAACGTTTGCACACTTTAACACTGGATAAAACTAATCCTCTTTACAATTCTAACTGATATTACCGTCGCTTTCCCCTTAATTTATTATTTCTGAGAACAGAGAAATCTAATAGTTATTGAGCGTTGAGCGAAGATAATATGTCGGGTCTTGGGGTTGAACTCCGGACATGTTAATATTTAGAACGACGCGGTTCTAGTTTCCATTAGATCTGGAAGAAAAGAAAGGTACAGAATATGCCAACTGTTTATCCTCCAGGACGATTCGTAAGTAGGTCAAGGAGATACGCTAGCTATAAACCAAAATACTTATCGTTGAGAGGGGCGTCAAGGTGTAAATTTTAGTGCCATGATGATCTGTAATATAATCTGCCGTGATGGCTTGAAGATAATGATTATGTAAATATTATTTACTAGCGACCCATACGGCTTCGCAAGGGTAGAAATAAAAAAAAATACAGCTCATGTTACTTGCTGATAATGTAGCTTTCTATAGCTGAAACAATTTTTGAAATCAGTTGCATAGTTCTTGAGTTTATCCATTACATACAAACAAACAAAATTTACCTCTTTATAATATTATATCATATTATAATATAATTTATGTAATGTAGTACTAGTTTTGACTTGTATCTAACTTTTTATGTGTGGATTATGGGAAACTATGCTACTCGTATTACTCGAATATCAATGGCATTACTCACTCTTATCATACAGATAGCATAATGATATACAACTTATTATGTAACTTGAAGTCTAGTTTTTTCAAATAGGGTAATACCTGCTTTGAAATCTTGTTCGTTTCTCAGTGAAGCTATTTGTTCATTATTTTTAAATTTAAAATAAAATTCATCGAAACTGTTGGTTCAGAATTTAAAAATATTTGATCAAATGCAAGGTCGACCTCGAAGCGTAGAAATCCATACTTCTATTTTTTTTTTAAATTACGAAAATGGTCAATCACTATATTTTCCGAAATCAATATTTCATTTTGTAACACTAATATCTAGAAATCTATAAAATGCAGAGGCCCAGATTTTTAGATCTTTAGAAATGAATGTAATGTCAAATTGAGTTCGAATATCCAATTTGCCTCCTTTTCGACTCCCATGTGAATATCTAAAAGAAATAATAGTACATATGTAGGTTAATAATATTACTACTAGAGTACAAACACAACAGTAGGATGTCTTCATAGAAAGCTAGGGCACGCGGTTTGTGAGTGCGCGCTAATACGCACGCGCCGTGACACGCACACAACGGCAATATTTTAGGTGAATATGGGTAATTATTGGAGCGCCAGTCGGGGTCGCACGCGATGCAAACATGCGACCACTTCTGTTTGTCTTTAATTCACTGTTCACATCGTCGCAAATACAAAAATGTCTAAATCGCTTAAACTAACGTAGCATAGCAACTGGATTTAAGGAAATGGAACTGCTTCTCGCTTCTCGCTTGCACCAACTACTTGGTGGTTGGTGCAAGCGAGATGTCAGTTTCTTAAATCGAGTTCAAATAGTTGCGTGCAAGCCGCCCATAATTTCCTTAGATACCTAAGTAATTTTAATTATTCGAATCCAGAGTTATCATTCTTCCACATAACTACAAGAAATTAAATTTAACAAACCCGAAAGATTTATCCGTATGTATTGTTTTTTATTATTATGTGCTAAATGTTTAACTAAACGACATGCTCTCCGCGTCTCACACCCAACGCAACAAACTACGTATCCGGCCGAGAGTAGGCTATTCCATTGCGTTGCGTATGAGGCGGAAGTCGGCCTTCTTTTCAACGTAATCTGCCACAAGTTCATATCTCTTACAAGAATTGTGACAGACGGACGGACGCATGAGTGTTTTTATAAAAAAACATTCTGTGTTCTCGTTAAAAACGATAAAGCAATTCAAAATGTCAGTTCTATTTAATTCATGAGTGCTCGGAGGCCTTACGAAGGCTTATTATAATGATTGCTAATATACGTCATAATGCACAATGGTAATTTATCTACACTAGACCGTCGTCGGGACGGCGGACTGGTCATCAAATGAATGTGCCCAAAACAAACAAATGAAATGAGGCTCAATGTCCTCTCAGTTTATTGTAATAAGTAGGTACATGGGTCGATCAAATAGTTTTTGTTACACTGCTGTCCCGGAGTTTCCGACAAAAATTAGTCGAAAATGATAGTAAAGTATTCATTTCTTACATCAATACTATGTTTACCATTAATCTAATACCTATTCCATTAAAATATTTCAGTTAACTTTTAACAGTGCTTCGATATTTTCCCCTACTTTTAGTGGTAGTTTAGGTGACAGAGCACTTTCCGTTAGGCAGAGGAAAAAGTTTATTATTTTTTGAGGTTTTCTAATTTTTATAATAGTTCCAGCCCAAAAAAGTATGTTGCTCAGCATGGATTTTTATAACTGAAAGCGCCTTTGTTTCTTACTTTTTCACGATTTCGATTGAATTTAGAACGTAGAGATTAACCCCTGGGGCAGTACATAGGCTACTTTATTTTCAATTCCACGTGGGCGAAGGCGTGGGCAACAGTTAGTATTACATTAAATTATATGATCTATTCTTTTCAGTTATATATAAGACAATATATAAACCAAAAGAAATGTCCGACCAGAACAAAAGCAGTTGATTAACCTACATGAATAAAAAACCGGGTAATTCGTACTTGCTCGGTGTTCCAAGCTGTCAGTTTCTAAGAACTGGCTATCGTTGAACAAAGTCGTAGAGCATAAAAGAGGGCATTAAAAAAACGTAAAGAGTAAAAACAGTATTTGCATGCATGTAAGTATTACTCGTATCTAACACAATGCAAACCTCATTATTTTCTTTCAAGGTACACATTATTCTCAATGTTCGTGATTGTTTCCAAAATTTTTTATAAAATATGTAAAAAAAATCTTTTTAAATTTGTTATTTAAAGAGCTTTCATTTGACACTCCGTATGATTATTCCAAAAAATATTTTATTTTAACTTTCTTTTGAAGCTTGAAGATAAACCTTAATTTTTGAAATTAATTCCTTGTTGCAGCCATTTTTCAAGGACTGTTCCTAATTTCAGGTGTCTCTGAAAAAAACGAATAAATAGGCAGACAGAAAGACACAGAAGTGATCTCATAAGCATTCATTACATCGCACTGACTTTAATAGAGGTCTTCTTCTTCTTTATTTAAATGGCACTTTCGCGATTGCCAACGTCCCTTAATATCACAGAAACATAATAATTATGATAACCATAAAAAAGATCCCAACAATTGAAGTAGGAGAATACACAATGGGGATCAATAAAATGTTCCTTTCGATTATAATTTGGAGTTGAGCAAATTAATGGAGGTCGCTAAAAAGTAATACGTAGATAAGGATGAAAGAAAAATATTCTTTCTCTTTTACTCACATTGTTGGTGCCACTTAAGCTTTCTCTTTCTAGTAGTTATTATTACTCTAGTAGCCAGTTTGATCCAAGGAGATTGCATATATATGACAACAAATTATTATGAGTTTAACATTGACAGTCTTTTTGACATTGGCTGTAAGGTAAAACTGCCAAATCTCACACTGCTCCGAGCGTGCAATATCTTTAAAAAGGGAACCGAAGTTTTTGCTTCATATATAACTATTTCTATTTTTTTTATTGATAACACTAAAGTTCGTCCCCAGCTACTAAACAAAAAAAAGGAAATCAGTGGAAAAACAGAGATGAAAAAGGTACTGAACTGTTTTGTATTTAACTATTTATATACGGATTCTTCTTTGGGCATTTTAGTTAAGCATGTCGAGCTTTCAAATTTGTATGAACTTATGAAAGTACCGCCACTGCCGCCTTCCTACTTTTAAATTCTTTACTAACATTTAAATTATAATCACAATCTGATTTACATTATGTCAATGCTAGACTCAAGTCAAGTTTTATTACATTATGACTTAAAACTTGACCTGTGGTTTCGATGTCGGCTTACCACTTTCCTAATCGAAAAACTTATATTATCTGTGTAGTTTTGCTATTCCAGTGGAAGTTGATTAATGTCTCCGCTGTAGAACTCTTGGACGGGAATCAATGAATTTTACACTGATATTATTCACTGTCTCTCCGGAATTAGCAGTGGGCAAAATAAATCATTGAAGAGAGATTTTTCAGTAGAAATATCTACCTATTTACATTTCAGATTTATAGCACACTACCTCAATTTCAAATTCAATAAGATCAGTAGTTCAATTAGCTCAGTAGCTCAATTATCTCAAGTGCTCCTTTCGTCTACTAGCCTTATAAACTCAGATGACTTGATTTCAAAATGGCCTTTTTTATGTCAATAGTTGGTGCAATATGCGTTTCTAAAGTCTTATAAAGTGTCCGCTCCCCATTAATTCTGAAAAAAATTAAGGTATTTGAATGTCTTATTCAAATTGTTTCGATATTATATTACTATTATTATACGGGATATTTTCGATAATAACTCAATTTTTCACAAAGTCAGAGAAATACTATGAAATACAAATATTAAATACGAAACTCATTTTTGCTGCCGAATTAACGAATATTATGCATCCTGATTACAGAACTCTTCATTGCGCGTGGTCCGACACGTATTTTCATATAATTTTGCCTACTTTTCAAGCTGTACAGATTACAACCACAGAAAATTTCATGCATCTGTTGGTCTTTGACAACTTTTTTTCTGAGATATGGATATTCGTCCAGTGCTTCCTTCGTTTCTTTTTATTAATCAGGTTCGAAGTTGACACCACCATGGAATTTTGATGTTTCAAAGGTATAACACAGCGTATGGTATGTAAAATCGACTATAACACACTGAGTTAGCATAATAAAACGCATAGTGTACGCAAAATGTAAAGATCGGTGTGCTTCTCTCTATATGCGGTGGCAATAAATTGTATGCGACTAATTGTTTAATGAAAAAGGCCCCTTAGAGGTTAGTACGCTGTCCGAGTGCCCACAAATATCTCATATGTTTCAAAAATTACATTATATTAATTCTACAGTAATAAAAACAAATTAGTTAATAGGGGTGTATGAGCTATTAGGTTAATTATGTTACAAATATTACTGAAATGTTAAGTTTTTCGTAATAATCACAACGTTGACGATTATGAACATTTATAGGATTATAGAGTCTGTTACGTTTCATTACGGTTGCATAAACAATATCATAACATTAGTAGTCATTACAATTCACACCACGGCTCGAGGAAGAGATGCTGGCAACCAGCCAAAGATATTATTCAATAATGTTTTGTTTTTTCCTTAACTTTTTAAAACGTCTCAGTGACTGAAATCGCTTTGAATGACGTGCTAATATTTTAGATAACATATACTCTTTTATACTGGGTTGCGTTCAGCAATATCTCCGTAGAAATAAAAGTTCCCTTAATGCGTTCAAAAAGGCAATTTTTTTATCCACATTGATATTTCTTATGAAGTTTCATTTTCACGGGGACATTTCCTAACGCAACCTTGGTGTAGGAGGGTACGAAAAAAATATGGCATCGGATACAGAGTCAATGTTTAATTTAATTAACGCATACCCTGTGTCCGATGCTGCATTATTAATTAAAAAAAAAAATGGATGCCAAATTATGTATGGAATTATTTTTCATTTCCGCTATTAGGTTACCAGTTTACCGGTGCCTTTCAGCTCAGAAGGTAGGTATAAAAATGACGGATGACGAAATCAGCTGTGACATACACGCGGACAGACAGGTATGGTGAAAATATAAAGTTCTTTTTATGTCATTTTCAGTGTTTATTTTGAAGTTGGTTTAATATTTTTCTCAAAAATGTTTTATTTCTTCCTTTTGAGTGACCCTGGCCTAAATAAATATCTAGGGTAGGTCTGCAATTAACTTCTTTTCTAATTCTGGAGCGCAGTAACAAACAAGAACATCATAAATATAAATAAAGGTTAAGTGTGACCTCATATTCATGAATATAAATAAAGGTAAAATTTAAATGTGACCACCTCGGAAGGATACCTTTTCAAACAAAAAAATAATTTTTGTAATCGGTCCACAATTGGCCAAGTTATCGGTGAACATACATAAAAAAAACATACAGACGATAGAACCTCCTCCTTTTTTCAAACTCTGTTAAAAATAAATGATTAACAAACTAATTTTTCAAAATGAGAATTTCACTGAATTTCCAGAAAGTTGGTTAAAATATTAAAATTTAAAATAAAGGACTGGTTTTATTACCTTAAAGATTTTCCTTTAATGGCTATAGGTTTATGTTCCGATTTAAATCTGATTTTACCATTATCCCACGATGTAGATGATTATCAATTCAAACGCGTACCTACGAATTTACGAATTCCGAAACATTGACAAATGCTGAATAAATAATTTTGTAAAACTTTCTTTTACTTAATTGCAATAACACATAGTGAAAAATAAAATGTATAAAAGAAAAAACGTATTTGGGTTGACAAATTATTGTTTGTGCTGGTTGGTGAGTTCAGTAAATTTTTTTTTAATTTATTTATGTGTGTTGTAATAAATGAAAAGGACAGGTAATCCATATCCATACTTCCATACTAATATTATAAATGCGAGTCTCTCTGTCTGTCTGTCTGTTCCGTTTTCACGGCTAAACCGCCGGACAGATTTTGATAAAATTTGGCATGGAGATAGTTTGACACCAGGGGGTGAACATAGGCTACTTTATTTTTTAAAAATCTACCCCTAAAGGGGTGAAAAAGGGGATGAAACTTTGTATGGGAAATTTTTAACCGCTGAACCGATTAAGATGCAATTTGGTACAGAGAAACACCTTTTCTATTAAAAAAAAAAATAGTTTTCTTTTTTTATCAAAAATCTACCCCTAAAGGGGTGAAAAGGGGGATTTACCGCTGAACCGATTAAGACGAAATTTAGTACATAGATAAAACCTTTTCTGTTACAAAATATAGATTTTTTTTTTCCAAAAATTTACCCTTAAAGGAGTGAAAAGGGGGATGAGACTTTATAGGGGATACTAATGTTATAAATGCGAAAGTCTGTTTGTCTGCCTGTCTGTCTGCTTGATTTTTACGGCTAAACAGCCGGACCGATTCCGATAAAATTAGACATGGAGATAGTTTGACACCAGGGAATGAACATAGGCTACTTTATTTTTCAAAAATCTACCCCTAAAGGGGTGAAAAGGGGGATTAAACTTTGTATGGGAAATTTTTAACCGCTGAACCGATTAAGATGTAATTTGGTACAGATACACCTTTTCTATTAAAAAAAAATAATTTTCTTTTTTTATCAAAAATCTACCCCTAAAGGGGTGAAAAGGGGGATGAAACTTTATACAGGAAATGCTAAACCGCTGAACCGATTAAGACGAAATTTAGTACATTGATAAAACCTTTTCTGTTAAAAAATATAGACTTCCTTTTTTTCCAAAAATCTACCCTTAAAGGAGTGAAAAGGGGGATGAAACTTTATAGGGGATACTAATGTTATAAATGCGAGTCTCTGTTTGTCTGCCTGTCTGTCTGCTTGGTTTTTACGGCTAAACCGCCGGACCGAATCCGATAAAATTAGACATGGAGATAGTTTGACACCAGGGAATGAACATAGGCTACTTTATTTTTCAAAAATTTACCCCTAAAGGGGTGAAAAGGGGGATAAAACTTTGTATGGGAAATTTTTAACCGCTGAGCCGATTAAGATGTAATTTGGTACAGAGATACACCTTTTCCATTAAAAAAACAGTTTTCTTTTTATTAAAAATCTACTCCTAAAGGGATGAAAAAGGGGATGAAACTTTATAGGGGAACTTTATAATGCTAAACCCTAACAATATGGGTATCAAATGAAATAGAATACGCAGGGAAAGGTAGATACATATGCGACGTCACCATAAATCCAATATGGCGAATGTTATGATATTCATTTTCAAATCCAAGATGGCGATTATTATTTTTTTTGGATAAATCGATACGGGTATCAAATTCTAGGTTTCTCGGGGTGCTGATTACGAAAATTATGTTTATTTTCGAATCCAAGATGGCGATTATTATTGTTTTGGATAAATCCACATAGGTATCATATTCGAGGTTTCTCGGGGTGCTAATTACGAAAATGATGTTCATTTTCAAATCCAAGATGGCGAATATTACTTTTTTTTTTGATAAATCGATATGGGTATAAATTCTAGGTTTTTCGGGTGCTGATTACGAAAATGACTTTCATTTTCAAATCCAAGATAGCGAATATTACTTTTTTGGATAAATCGATATAGGTGTCAAATTCTAAGTATCTCGGGGTGCCGATTACGAAAATGACGTTCATTTCGTAATCCAGGTAGCGAATATTATTATTTTTTTTAAATCTACATGGGTGTCATGTTCTAGGTTTCTCGGGGTACTGATTACGAAAATGACGTTCATTTTCAAATCCAAGATGGCGAATATTACTTTTTTTGGATTAATCGATATGGGTGTCATATCCTAGGTTTCTCGGGGTGCTAATTACGAAAATGACGTTCATTTTCAAATCCAAGATGGCGAAAATGACTTTTTTGGATAAATCGATATGGGTGTCACATTATAGGTTTCTCGGGGTGCTGATTACGAAAATTATGTTTATTTTCGAATCCAAGATGGCGATTATTATTTTTTTGGTTAAATCGACATAGGTAACATATTCTAGATTTCTCGGGGTGCTAATTACGAAAATGATGTTCATTTTCAAATCCAAGATGGCGAATATTACTTTTTTGGATAAGTCGATATGGGTATCAAATTCTAGGTTTTTCGGGGTGCTGATTACGAAAATGACGTTCATTTTGTAATCTAAGATGGCGAATATTTTTTTTTTGATAGATCTACATGGGTGTCATGTTCTAGGTTTCTCGGAGTATTGTTCAATACCAACAATATGGGTGTCAAATGAAGTGGAATACGCAGAGGAAGGTTTTTGTATATGTGACGCTATCATAAATCCAATATGGCAGATGTTCCATAATAGAAAATAACTTTTTCGTTCAACACCAACAATATGGGTATCAAATGAAATGGAATACGCAGGGGAAAATTCCCGGACATGTGACGTCATCATAAGTCCAATATGGCGGATGTTCCATAATAGGAAATAAGTTTTTCGTTCGACACCAACAATATGGGTATCAAATGAAATGAAATACACAGGGGAACATTTCTGGACATGTGACGTCATCATAAATCCAATATGGCGGATGTTCCCTAATAGGAAATAATTTTTTTGTTCATTACCAACAATATGGGTATCAAATGAAATGGAATACGCAGGAGAAGGTTTTTGTATATGTGACGTCATCATAAATCCAATATGGCGGATGTTCCATAGAAGGAAATAACTTTTTCGTTCAAAACTAACAATATGGGTATCGAATGAAATGGAATACGCAGGTTTTTGTATATGTGACGTCATCATAAATCTAATGTGGCAGATGTTCCATTATAGAGAATAACTTTTTTTTAACACCAACAATATGAGTACCTCGGGTAACCTCAGTAACCTAAAGAGGTCAAGGAACATTTTTCCACGCGGACGAAGTCGCGGGTACAGCTAGTAATTTATATATTTAAAAATCAGAGCTAAGCAACGTACTTTCATAAACAGGAATTATTATAAAATAAAAAACTTCAAAGAATAGCGCACGAGACTAGCACCGTAGGTACATCACGTTGCGCGTTGTCAGCGTTAACGCCGACACGCGGCAATTTAACCATTTCTTACGTCAGTACACGTCCAATCACCGATCGGCACGCTTATTACGTAACTTGCAGACAGCATGCGACAGTCAATGGCCACATTTATAATTTTCCGTTGCACGTTTTTAACTGACTTCAAAAAAAGGAGGTTCTCAATTCGTCTGTATGTTGTTTTTTTTTTGTTCTTTATTTTTGTATGTTTGTTACCTCATATCTCCGTCATTTATGAACCGATTTCGAAAATTCTTTTTACGTTTGGTAGGTAATACTTCAGAGGTAGTGCCATTTAAATTTCACCGATATTGGAGCTTGGACTTCGAAGATACACTAAACAACTAGACCTGGTTATAACCTTTATTTATATTGATGATTCTCTTGTATATCGTTGCGCTCCGGAATTAGAAACAATTGCAGACCTGCCCTAGATATTTATTTAGGTCAAGATCACTCAAAAGGGAGAAACAAAATTTTTTTATTAAAAAAATTAAACCGCCTTCAAAAAAAACACTGAAAAGTATAAAATAACTATCCTTTAGTAATCAAAACTCAAGTACAATTAAAATAAATCAATGTGTAACAACAGAAAGTCTATTAGTTTGGTGGGCTTGGCACCGACTTCAGTAACTGTAAAATTTAATTATATAGGTATGTGTATCGTATTTATAAAGTTATTTTAATTGTACTTGAGTTTTGATTAGTAAAGGATAGTTATTTTATACTTTTCAGTGTTTTTTTGAAGGCGGTTTAATTTTTTTAATAAAAATTTTTTATCGCCATGTTTTTTCCGTCCACGGTAATATGGGGAAGCAAAATGTATGCAGTTGTATGGAGACGCTTTTATATTTCCATGCACGCTAACGTCATGCAGTGGACGTTGAAAAAGCGTCTTTACCGTCAACATAATAGGAAAGCATATTGCTTACCTATTGTATTTTGTACGGTAAAAACGTGGTGATAAAAACGTTCAACGGTAAATTATAAAAGCGTCCAATATCGCGCGATATCTGCGGTCAAAACGAGAATTTATGTAATGTAATTTGTATAGTGGCGCTAAGTCTACCGCGAAAAGTGCATTTTACGGTCATATAATAATAGATACGCAATCGTCATACATGATACTACTTTTTTATTACAATTAATCACCGGTCGAGCAGTGATCGCATGGCTGTCGCTGTTTGCAAATTTTTAGGTAATAACCCCGCGGGTCGCGTGTACTCATAAAATTAAACCATACAAATAACCATTTTAACCATTTAAACCATACCATTTTAAATTAAGTGAGTCCATCAATAAACCATATTATTGTGCTCATCTTTATCTATTATTATTTAGTAACCATCTCTAAATATATCTCTGTACGGAACCACCACACCGTACAAATAGTAAAATTGTTTCCTTAGGCAACTGAAAGTGATTTATCTACTGGGTAGCCACAAAACAGGGGAAAAATAACGAAATTTTGTTAATACGTAATGTGTTAATTCCGCAGAATTATTGCACCACTGTTGCTGTACTTCTCGGTTTCTTTATGATGGTGGAATAATACTGCGGAATTTGGTAAATGATATATTGTACTTATAGCGGCGTGTTGACGCCATGCGCAGTCGTTCACATCTCATAGTTTACTACTAATTTTACAAACTATTTGTACTAGCTATCTGCGTCATACTATTATAATTTCTTTGCAACGACCCGGACATTGACTTTGCCGATATTTTCATGGTATCAAAAGTCGTGCATTGAGAAGCACGTACACGTAAGATATTTTAATATTATTGTTTTTTTTATCGTAACAGTATTTATGGCCTTTACCCGCCCGCTTCGCTAACCGTAAATGAAAACTTCGTACCTAATAGTAAAATTTTGTTTAAAAAACATGGCGAAAGGGTCTATACATACATTACATATATACGTATTTTCACACTGTATCCCTAATGGGGTAGTCAGAGAGGACGGAGCGTTAAGAGTCGGGGTCGTTACATACTTCTTTCGCTTCCTCAAATCTCATCAATCTCCTCACACATTTTTGGCTAGGTATGCGAGTGCTTTTGACATTTCCGTTTGCTAACACTCTGGATATTTGATCTTCATAAGTCAGCCTTGGTCTTCCTTGGCTTCTTTTATATCTTCATAATACCTATTTAATAGCAACAGATCGTCTGATCGAGTTGCCCCTTTTTTAGGTAAACGAATTTCTATTGCAATACATACATGTATTGGTTTTAGGTATATCATTGGTTTTGCGCAACTTTTCACCACCAAGCTGAGCTTAATCTACCTGCGAAAACTGCAAGAGTATCCGTTCAGTAATTTCGGAGATCAGCGTGTACATACACGGTTTCTACTGCTTCATTACATTAAAAAATTATAAACTTTTTTGTTTGTGTGTAGGTATCCCGAAAATTATTTACAAATATCGGGGGTAGATGACAAAACGTCTACCTCAGACACGGAGTGAAACTTGCTGCGACAGTTTGCATGAGACCACGGCCGAAGCAACTCGGCCAAAATAAAAAGGTATTCGCGTTAAATTTCCTATTTTAGATACATTAATAAATTGTCTTTAAATAACGATAACTTTTTTACTGTCGTTGGATTTCAATGAAACAAAACCTAAATGTTGCTCCAAGTTGAGCTTTATCTACCTGTGTAAACAGCAAGAAAATTCGTTCAGTGGTTTCGGAAATTAGCGTCTACATACAGACAGACAGATAGACAGACAAAAATAAAAAAAATGCTTTCTTGCGTTCTGTTGTTCTGTTACCCCTTTTTATAGCCCACACTCATTCTTCAAAGTGAAAAAGTCGGCCAAGACTGTTTCAGACACACATTAAGTAAGGGTTCAGTAGCAATTTATGATTTAAACTTTGGAGCTTACAACGATTTGTAACACATAGGCAAGGGTGCTTGCTGCATGGGTGGGTTCAAGACCCATAGAAAATAAATAATGAAAATAGGAAAACCGGAGGTCGCCAATGTGTAGACGTTGTTAATATGTCGAGGTACTGACATTGACGATAACAAAATTTAAAAAATGTGGTGAATAAGTGTGTGGTTTGCAGGAACCGCACACTACGAAGACAACGATCATCCTCATTCATCAGTCTGTCCGTCACCACGATCGGTGTAATCCGGTCGAAACGTCGGGATAAAAAAAAGGTAAAGTATTAACACGACATAGACATAGGTTAGTTAGAATTATAATGTGTGCGAGCTCTATGCCAAACCTTCGGGTCCTACAGAGTTCAGTTCGTAACTCTTTTTTTCCCTCGATATTCACAAGTCGAGTGGGCCAGACGGAGTCCTCGCAGTTGTGCTAAGGACGTGTGCTCCGGAGGTGCCACCGGTTCTAACGCTCCTTTTTCGGCTCTCTTACACCACTGGCGTTGTCCCGAGTTCTTGGAGGACGGCCCTTGTGCACCCATCCCCAAAAAGGGCGATCGCTCTGATCCGTCCAACTATAGGCCCATCGCCATTAACTCTTTACTCTCCAAAGTAATGGAATCCATTATAAACTGTCAGCTCCTCGGGTACCTAGAGAGACACCCCAGCTGTGTAGTGATCGCCAGTACGGTTTCCGCCGAGGTCGCTCAGTTGGTGATCTTTTAGTATACCTTACGCATCGCTGGGCGGAGGCAGTCGAGAGTAAAGGGAAGGCTCTGGCAGTAAGTCTGGACATAGCGAAAGCCTTTGATAGGATGCGGCTCGGGGCTCTTCTTTCCAAGCTTCCATTTTACGGGCTTCCAGAGAAGTTATGCACGTGGGTTGCCAGTTTCCTCTCTGGGTGTAGCATAAAAGTCGTAGTAGACGGTTTGTGCTCTGACTTGAAGTCCATGAACGCTGGTGTCCCGTAGGGGTGTGTGCTTTCTCCTACTCTTTTTCTTCTGCATATCAATGACATGCTGCATAACAATAGCGCCATTCATTGCTATGCGGATGACAGTAATGGGGATGCACTTTATACCGGACGTGCTAATTTCTCTTTGGTAAACGTTATTAAGAACCGGAACAAATTTGTCTAATATTGAGAACATGTTAAGTCATGTCTCAAGTTGGAGGCGACTAAACTTAGTCCAATTTAACCCCTCTAAGATACAAGTTTGCACGTTAACCGCAAAAAGACGTCCCTTTGTCGTATCCCTCAGTTATGAACGTACCCCCTTGATGCCAAGCCGACTATTGGAGTCCTTGGCGTCAATATTTCGAGCGACGTTCAATTCCACGGTCATCTGGAGGGTAATGCTAAGTTAGCTTCGAAAAATCTGGGTGTGCTCGGTAGAGCGGGACAGTATTTTACCCCGACCCATTGCCTACAACTTTACAAGGCACAGGTTAGGCCTCACATAGAATACTATTCCCATCTCTGGGCTGGAACGCCCCAGTATCAACTCCTTCCTTTTGACCGCATACAATGTAGAGCGGTTCGGGTTATCGGCGATCCGGTACTCTCTGATCGGCTCGATTCTCTAGCCCTGAGGAGGGACGTCGCGTCTCTAAGCATATTTTACCGGATCTATCCTGGGGAATGTTCTGAGGAATTCTTCGGAGTATATACTGCCTGCTGCTGAATTCCATTATTGTATGTCACCCTATCGACTGTCCTTTCATCTCCACCAGCTTGATGGATGGCGGTCCACAACTGTGCGTTTTATACGCCATTTTTTACCACGTACGGCAATTTTGTGGAAAAAAAATGTGTGTACAAGTTGCGAAAGTTCAAAAACTTCTAAACCAAAATTATATTAAAAAAATATATAAAAAATCGTAATTTAATAAAGCAAAGTATTATTTTATCTTGTTTTAAAATTTTATAGTTCATAATTTTTTATTATAAATTTTAGCAGATGCCAAGGGAGACCAAAGCTGATTTATAAAGATCAAATTGCCAGTGTAAGCTGACGGTAAAGTCAAAAGCACTCGCATACATAGGCGAAAATGTGTGAGAATAATGAAGAAATTTGAGGAGGCGAAAGAACATTTTTAAGTTACTATATTTTTAATGTCAATGGCAAAAACATATGTTTATAGCGATAATATCAAAATTAAATAAATAGCATTATTGTCTTTATTTTTACCAATTATAAAAAGCTATTAAATTCGTCCCTTAGAAGTATAATTATTTGCTCAATTGACGCCAACGGAGTCACGGGTAGAGGCTAGTTCATAACAATAGCGAATAAAGCTGACATGCTAGTGATTTACGCGGAGTGATCGTCCAAATTTGCATATGAATAAAATCGTCTCACCTACTTTCGTAATGTCAGAGACTGAAGACACAATTTAATATATCAAGAATACATCCGACCTAGAAATTGTGGTGTGAATTGTGACAATTTCTACAAAAATAAACTATATAACTTATGACGTTAAGTATAGTTTTCATTGGCTATAAATTGTAGTGAATTTCTCAAATAATGTAATACTGCCACGCTTACCTTCAAGGACAAATCTTCAAAGGCATTTTCCCTTCGAGTTGCACAGAGTATTCAGGCTTACATTTACACCTCAAACTACGAGTAATTTCAACACTAAGTATAATAAGTATTTTGAGCTTTATAAACAGTAGATGAAATGTATAGTAAACGGTTGACAGCGTAATGGCGATATACAAATTCCTCATACTCATAATGATTTCTGTCTATTGCCAGGGGGCCTAGACAAGTGGCTTAATTATCGTAAACACTACTAGAATAGAATAACAAATACCATGTGATCTAGCGTAACGAATTTTAAATTCGTAGTCAAATGTTATTAACTTTCTATTCAATCAAACGCAATGTTAAGTCGTGTGAAAACCGCCGAATAAAACGTAGCTAAATGGCACTTTTGACAAGCAATAACGCCAGTAAGCGTTCCGATTGTTCGTTTGCCACTTGTCTAGCCGCTCTGATTTCTATGACGTGTGTGGAAAGAAGACAAGTAGCTGATACTCAATGTTTCCCTTTTACACCTTTCATTTGATGACGCGGGTGAAATACACTAGTACGCAATTATCTGTGGGAGAGATTAGGTTGTGTGAGGTTTCTACTCACCATTTCTGGGGTGGTTTCTGAAACGCAATGGAACCCCTCTCACAGTTGAATGACAGAGCCCTCCAGCACCCTCACAGTGTCATGACAAAGCTGATCACACGCGCCGTCTTCCTCCTTGGAGTCGTATGTATAGACTACAGATGTGTCGGATTGTTAAAAATGTATATTAATCCGCGAATATGAATACGGATATAGCCCGCAACTTTCGTACTTCTTTTGTTCGTTCGAATACAGTTAAATTAATCCTATTTCATGTAAACATAGTGTAGTAACTTAATTAATATTATATAAAATATAATGTTTATCATAATTATTTGTTTGACTTTTGCAATAAAAAGTGCCTAAACTGTAATTTAAAAAAATACTATATATTTATTTTTGAAATTCCATTTAATCAATTTCGTTAATATAAAAGATCCGTTCAAGATCCGCTAAAAAGTAACTGATACGAATACAAATCTCTTTTCTCCTCGGATATCCGCAGACACGGATACGGATATTCGGCACATCACTAGTATGGACTACTAGTACCCACAGTCAGATCGACCGCTTCCCCGAAGGACCCTGTAGTCTCCTCTTACAACAAGCGGGGGACACCGTAGCCTTATTCTTTGGCTCGGGTTCAAGGTCTGGGGTATACCTTGAAACCGCCCCAGTGGTGGCGTTTCGAAGAGTTAGAGTAACGCTAGTTGAAAAGACAAATTTTAAAAGAATAAGACAAAAATAAAATACGACCGAAAAAAAATATAACTGGGTAAGAGCGTGTCAGAGACGCATTAAGTTGGGGTTTCTTAAACATTTTGGACAAAGCAGAAGTTAAATAAAAAAAAAATTGGGTCCAAAATAAACGTAATTTAATTTTTTGTCTTTCGTTTCTAATTTTGGAATACCAATTTACGTTTCTGTACCAAATTTCATCTCTGTAGGTGTGAAGGTGAAAGAATAAATTGGTTGTGAAATTTGACCAAACGGACGGACGAGACAAAACTATAACCTATCTAAAAAGCACAGACCAGTAAGCTTTAGACGACGCTTTGTGGGATTGCCTGTACTTTAGTAATATGTTACTTAAGACCAGATTATCCAAAATACTGTATTGTAAGATACTACTTCGACGATAAAAACTCGACACTTCTAATTAGCTACAAACTTAGAAAAAAACATCCGCAAGGAAAAATATTCGATTAAATACCTTATCGAAAGCATTGTATTTGATATTATGTATTGTGAATCATTCCTTGGTGTGTCGGAATAAATAAATAAATAAATTAAATTGAAAATAAAATGTATAATAATTTAACAGCCGAAAAAATATTAGTTTCGAAGTTCTCGTCTATTTTTTTTTTTTTTATATTTGTGAGAATCGTTTTTTTAATATGAACTGAATACTATTGAACAAAATGATGATTAGATTACATTTTTCATTAAGTTTAACGTTGTCTCTAAATTAACAAAAACATTTCTTTACGCTGTATCCCCAACGGGGTAGTCAGAGAGGACGGAGCGCCAAGCGTCGCGGTCCATAGATACTTCTTTCGCTTCCTTAAATTTCATCATTCTCCTCACACATTTTCGCCTACGTATGCGAGTGCTTTTGACATTTCCATCGGCTAACACTCTGGCTTTTTGATCTTCATAAGTCAGCCTTGGTCTTCCTTGACTTCTTTTACCACTCACTTTCACTCTGTAGATTTTCTTCGTCAGTCTTTCATGACTCGTTCTTACCATGTGCCCGAACCATCTAAGCATTCATTTCTTCATTTTTACAATAACACTGTCGTGCAACCCTGTCATACTGCGTAATCTCTTAATTGCTTACTTTGTCTGAAAGGGTGACCACCGCAGACATTTCTAAGAGATGTTTTTTTTACTGCATTAACAAAAACATTTCAAAAGACTAATTTTTCGTCGTCCATATGTTTAAGGCTCACATTTTACTTTACAAATTTCAGCCCTATTTCTTAACCTTTGCCTCACCATCTCAACTCTTTCATTTCAGCTCTCTGCCTCTCCGTTCTCAAATATTCAACGTGTGATCCCGACGGGATCAATTAGATCACGGCACTCGGCCCCGTACCCTGCATCATTGTGACACATTCATTTTCATTAAAAAACAACTCAAAGCGTTATCTATGGCCTTACTGATCTGTGTCAAAAAGGCAACGATTTTTGGCTACAGACCCTAAAAATGTATAAATCATGAGAAGAGGACTAATGTAGTTTTAAGAAAAACAGTTTGCGAGGAGATATTACGAAAATAATAAATAAATAAACAAAAGTAACAATGAAGAAAATAATAGACAAAACAGTTAAACAAATAAAGGTTATTTAGCTCTGTCAGTAGACTAGTTAAACCATCAGAATGAGCCTTATTCAGTTCATCCTTTCTGTAACGTCCACAATTTATCTTCCACTAGATATGTTAGTAAACAATTATCTTTAGCAATGTGGTAAATGAGCGTACAAGACACATTAGTGGTGGCTTTTGTTCTACAGGAGTGAGGCTTAATTCAAAAACTATAAGCGTTAATTATATAAAAAATCTGCTAATTTCTATCTGCTGCTAATTTTATACACACAGAACAAAAGTGTAGTGCAGATTTTTTTTTATAGTTAAGTAATTATTTTAGTTCATTATATTAGTTCTAGAAACATTTGAATAGTATATTGTATCACTCTTCAATAGTAAGCTTGTATTACGCTTGCATGTTTCATCTCTCATACAACTAACAGAGTATCCAATATCGAATAACAGGAGTGCTAGCTAATTCACGACTTTTTTTTTTAAATTAATGAGACCTGGGATCAAATGTTCCCATAACTGACGCCTAAATTGAGAACTCTATTTTTGGAGTTCACGTCTGTGTTCGAGCTGCTACTACTATAACTGCTTCAAACACCTGTTCAAAGGAATTCTAGAAAAAGATTGTCGTGAAGAAAGCAGATGAAAAAATATCAGTCGCTTCCAACTTGTACCAAAACGTAAGTAATAAGGGTATGTGCGAACGAACCTTTTGCAATGAAGTGGCTTGTCTTTGTAAACACTTTGGGTAACATGTGTGACTAATAACAAGCGTTTCAAAAACTTGGATCGTGAATGAAATCATTCATGTATTGGTAAACTAACAAAACAAAGAAAATGATTTTAAGTCGATGATTAAATTTTGATTGCCGAGTAGTTTTACGAGTTTTCAAAGTTATGGACAGAGATCTACTAGATCTACTACATATGTACATTAATACGTGAAGAAAAAAACTGTACCCCTTTTTAAACTTATTGCGCGCACGGAATGTGAGATTTGTCATAGTTAAAGTATATATGGGGAAGCAGTGCAGAAAGTTAAAATTGTATAATACTAGCGAACCGCCCCGACTTCGCACATGAATCTGATTAAGTCTATCTCCCCGTCGCTATTAAATTGTTTACGTCCATACTGCCAATGTCAAACACATAATTAGTTATACTGTCAATGTCAAGCAATTTGTGGTCAAACAATCGTACAAGTAGAGATTGTCGTCAAAGAATTTTAAAATGTGGCCAAAAGATAATTGGGTAAGGCCGTAGATTTTGCCACTTTTTGAAAAAAAAAAGTATCTCAAATTTTGACTGCGTATAAAAAAAAAGTACTTGATAAATTGTAATAAAGGTATCTGAAGTAGAATATATAATTCTTCTACTATTAGACTGTATTTTTAAAGAGAACGTAAGTCGTGTAGTTTAAAAAATACCGTGAGTTAAAATCGTTAGGACCCCAAATTTAGCCAAAAACACGCTGTTTTTTTGTTCCGCCAAAGTAATTGGCATTATAAAACTTATATTTTCTACAATGAAAGTCTAATTAATTATGAATATCTGAAATGTCCCAAAGTTAAGCTGCTACATTATAGTTTTCGAGTCTTTAAATACTCGTTTTTTATTGAGTTATCATTGTTTAAAACTTTGTCTCCATTATTTTCGCTTATACGTTACTATTTTGTATGTTACCAAATTCCGACTTCCATGTATTAAAAACAGTTCATGATAGTATTTTGAAATGGCACTGGCGACACCGAGTACCCAGGCAACATGTTAGAAAAAGAAAAAGCGCCATTTTGACGTCTCTGGTGTTTGTCAAAGGTGTACACGTGCGTTTTGGCTGTGATTTTTTTTCGAATTTTAACGATTTCAAACATAAATAACAGTTTTATTTACGCACATTTTAACTAATACTATGCACAAGGGATTAATAAGTGCGAACTAATGTATCTTACTCTGAAATTCCACTCGGTTTTGTAATTATAGCTATTTATAACCTCAATAATCACGCTTCTCCGTTACTTCTATGTAGCTTCTATGTTACTAGTAACGTTGATTCTATGTTACGTAACGTTGAAGTGCAAGGAATATATTTTCAAGTGTTCTAAAGGTTCGTACATAATAGTATTATAATTTTTGTACTCAGTACTAGTTTTCATACAATAATGAAACTTGAATTAATTTGAATTCGTACCTTACGGTTTTTAATTGCCGCATTGTACAAAATATGAAGTAAACGCACTTCCTAGCGAGATTAAATTTTTAGCTAACATTAAATTACAGACCTTAACGCTTTACAAATAATTACAATGAAATTGATAACGAAAGAAAATATTTTGTGGTAGCATTTAATTTTAGACCTTAATGCATCACGAATAAAATTTCAATCCAGTTATTTTTACGTATTTGTTAAATTGGGGGAATGTTGTCGAATTGTTTGTGTGAGTAAGCGTCTATAAGATCATTGCATTTGAGTGCTCCCATTTACCTGTGGTAGTACCTCACCTCCCACGAAAAATGCCAAAAAGTGTCAAATGAGAAATAGCGCGAATGTCTCCTTCCGTTGTAGGTACTCAATGAATTGATGTGGTCAGATTGCCGTGGTTGTGTACCCAATAACTCCAAACTATTAATACTTAGATTTAACATCTTTCCCTACTCCGCGCGCATTTGACTAATTTTTCTGCTATCATTGAATACAGTTTATACTAATACAGATTGGTATTAATTTTGTACCGAAGTTTATGGTCCAAGCATACATATCGTGTTACTAAACTTTAACGCCAAAAATACCACATTATGTTCTCAGCTTTACAAACATTTTGCGTTACTTGTATGTTATCGTAACATAGAAGTTTCTATGTTACTCAATGTTACAAAGTGGCAAAATTTACGGCCTTACCCAATTACTGTCAGAATGACTGAATGAGTTTCGAGCTGTGAATTTTGTGTCATTTGTGAGCTGTTTCGAGTCTTTGGAGTGTACGTCATGGGATAAAAGTATTTTAACTTCCAAACTAAAAACTTCAAAGTTTTATCTACGTAGTGCCAATAGTCTTCAAGCGAAATGGCTGTTACATATGGACAGACTAAGGACGTGTTTATTCGACACGAATTTCTTTCCGCCGACACAAAACGCGATTATACTATTATATTTATTATAATATTATATATTATATTATTAAACGCGAAATTACGCAGTTAAAGCAAAATACACTCTATATATCTACCCATCTAAGCTCATAGTCATGCGCCAGTAACTTCACTCAGGATGGAAGGCAAGGGTGGGATAATTTTAGAACACGTGGTGACCGCGAACTACCGCGCGAAGACCGCGGCGTTAGGTAATTCTCACAAATTTGAATATTGTTGCCTAGTAAATAGAGTTTAAATTCACCATTAATAAATACATGAGAATAAAAACCTCGCGGCGTGCTCGCGGCCTCCCCGCGGCGGCCGTAAGTAATTTTTGGCGTCGTTTAATTGCATCATTATAGGCAGGACAAAATTATAAGGGTTCCGTTTTTTTCCATAGGTTAAAGAATCCTAAAAATAATTGTCAGGAAAAATTATGAAACAACGACAAAATCAAATGACGAAATCAGCTTTTACTAACAAAGATGAAAATAACTACGAGTAAATTGATTCCACTACAAGCTGATCTCTAAAATTAAACTGTGTAGTAACACGTAACGTGACGTAAACACGTCAATATACGTAAAACAGTAAAGTTCGTGTTACGCTCGTAAACCCTGGCTGGACGACGAGGGCAGCACTTACAGAGCTCGAATGGTGCAGTAACGTCCAGAGCACGATAAGTGCTAACGACGGTCAAGTGCGTACAGCGCCGTTACGAACAGTTGATGGATAATTATTGCGAAATACATAACATACTGACCCCGGAGCTTCTCATAATAAGTTTCGAATGACTATATCTGCGCTTGGTACGAATAAAATAAAATGGACAATTAATAGAAATTGTAAAAAGAACGGATAAAGAACGATTGATAAAGCAAATAGCGAAAGTGAGTATCAGCAGGAATTGAAAGATACGAACAACTAGATGCATGGAAGAGACTGCACTTGCATTGCTGACATTGTTCTGTAAAAATACGAAGCTTTTTCTTGTCACGGTAACAACCAAATTTAGGAACCACCACCACCAGTTCCAAAAAATATTCTTCTAAAAATCTCATTTTAAATAATAATAATAATAATAGTTTTTGGGTTTTGAATCTAAATTCGTATACTACATGTTAAAAGGTATAGAGAATGGGAGGCTTGTGATACAGATGGATGGATAGAGTCCGAAACTACAAGTATATCTTAGTTCATTAGAGAACCCCAAAAAGGGGATAAAATTCTTCTTCTTTTGTTCGAAGAAAGATTAGCGTAAGCTTTATCGAATACAGACAATAATTCGGTTTTATTTTAGCCACAACAGGATAAAGATTTCAGGTTTATGAACTACAAAGTATTTTAGCTGGAGAACATCAAAGTATTTTTGCCTCGGTTACAAAATTCGGGATTTAATAGTGGGTATTAAATCTCGAATTTTTCGATTATGGAATTGATTAAGTAATCACAATATTACTTCAACTTTAAATATCTTATCATTTCATATAAAATCTGAGTGAAATCAAATATTTTAAAAATCTCCGACAATACAGAAGATACCCTTGGAATCGAAAAAACTATTTCACTGTTGTCTGCTTGGAGTAATTATACTTCAACACTACAGTAAAGGTGGCTCGCACCAACTACTTATAACTCGATTTAAGGATTTGACTCGCTTGCACCAACTATTTGGCGACCTCGATGGCGCAATGGTTTAGACGTTGCGCCCAAGCGCGGAAGATTCTCGGTTCGTTTCCCGGTCAGGTCAATTTAGGAAATGAACTTTTCTAGATTGTCTCGGGTCTAGGTGTATTGGGAGACACCCCCAGTAGTCGTCGTCTTGTTTTCATAGTATAGGGAATACCCTAGTTTGAGATCAGATAATTGGTGTGTAACGTCTGGCGTATTATTATTATTGCAAGCCACCCTTAGTGAATTAAAAAATGTGTTGTTTTGATATTTTCTTCCGTTTTCAGTGCTTAAAATCCTTTCCTAGACAAGATTCAGAGAGGTGAATGATCATTCAGCTCTCTGAATGATCTGAATTACTAGACCGATTTCTTTAAAATATATAGCCAAAACATTCTCAAAAACTACAATTTTCAAATGGATAATATCGCATGCACATAGGTTTATCTGATATAGAGCCACGATGCGACAGATAGACGTAGACAGATAGTCAGACAACGGTGTCGAACACACCCCTATATAAATAACTCCCTTGTTTTCTATCGGGGAATAAAACCAGCCAAGAGTTGAGCTAGCATTAAATTAGGGTTCGGCAGTAATTTAATTATGAATAATTTAATTAAATTTCTTTGCTAAAATCAAATTTTATACATTAACTCACAAACCTTTTACAATCTTTCAATCAAGACAACTCAATAAAGAACTTTTCCTCCGTTTTCTTATATCCTTAAATGAAATAATTTAAGAGCAATTTGACTTTCAACGATATTCACAAACATACGTTTAATTTAGTAATGTGAAACACATAAACTAGCAACCTAGTCTTTGGAAAGATTAGCAGTCATTATTGTCTTCTGGTCGGATACAAAAAGTGTTTAAATCTAGGCTTTAACTGAAAGCTTAAGGCTGTGCTTAAGGGCCTTGGAAAAAAGAAATATATCGGGTACCGCTTATAAACAATATTATAAGAGATCTCAGCAGTCCCTGACGCATTTACGATCTGTCAGACGGTAGAAAAACTCTATAGGGATACCCGTTTATTATTTTTGATGTCGGGGTTTTCAAATTTTTAAATTTACGCTTATTTTGTGTACAATTAAAAGACGACGATTGTTAATTTTCAAAGACTAAGTTTCCACCTTTCATGATAATGATTATACGAGTGCCGCTTCACTCGAAACGTTAAAATCTCTCGTTTTCATCTTACTAGTGGCATTGTGCAGTGAACTGACGCGATACCTCGTGCCCCACTTTAGATTTACATGCAGAGATTTTATATTTTTTCCAGGCAGAAAAAGCTCACCGCTGTTTTTTCATATACTTAAATGTGGCTTTTAAGATTCTAGTCTATATGTACATGCAAAATACAGTGCTAAATATAGAATAAAGTGTAAAGATCTATGGTTGACTCGTTATCGTAGTTGTTAGTACATCTGCTTTCAAGCCGAGTGTACCTTAAGTGTAAGTATTGTCGAAGTCGGCAACTATCCCTCATCCCCGATTTACATTGGTCAAGAAATAGCGAAGTAGATAGGTACAGTACGTAAGTACAGTGGTGTAAACTGATCGGACAATAGCGAGTCAACTTGGCTTGCAAGCTGCCTTGCAAGTGGATCCAAACAGAATCGCTTTTCCTCCACACGGTTTTTGACTGGACACTTGGTACAGTGTAAACGGTCAAATTTAGTACAGTGTATAAGTAAGCGGCAACAGGATAGTCTGCGTGTGCTAAATGACTATCGCATAAAAATACGATATTGTAAACAAAATGACATCTAAATGGTAAACATTCATTTTTGCATATAAGAGAAGAAAAAGATATCACTTTTTTCTATTTGCTCCATTGTAATGAAAATAATTCTGCGTTAAATTGTACGTATTTTTCGGAGTTGCTCGTCCATTTCGAAGGAGTAATGCCACTCGACTTGCTGTCGTACGAACTTGCTGTAGTACGAACAGTCACTCAGCCTGGGTCCGCTGCCCAGTGGAGGCAGCGAAGAAGGTGGCGGGTGCCCGGCTGTTAGTCGGATGGGTCTCGGCCGGGGTGCAACTCCTGGAGCCGAAGCCCTTAAGGTGCTACAAGTGCCTTAAGATTGGGCACGTGCGGGTCTCCTGCACGTCGGAGGTGGACCGCAGCGGACAGTGCTACCGCTGCGGCCAAGAGGGTCACAAGGCCGGCGGCTGCAATGCTGCGCCCAACTGCACGTTGTGCGCCGCGAGCGGTCTGCCGGCCAGTCATCTGACGGGGGGGAAGGCCTGTGTGGGAGCCAAGCCCAAAAAGGGCGAAAGGGTGGCTTTTGCCGCCGCCCGTGTGGTTCCTGCCAGGCCGGGAGTAGAGGGGATGGCCACGGATTAGTGGCCTCCCCACGTGACCAAACGCCTCTGGCGTGCTTTTCCTCCGCCGTCGACAGTAGCGGCGGAGAGCCCACTGAGGCTTGGGGTGGCATTCGGGGGAGTGCTACCCCTCAGATAGCCTCGAGATGGCGCGCGCGGTGTTCCCGCGTGCCTCTCAAGCACTTAAGGTGGGAGTTCTGCCCTCCCACCCAAAACGAGACGAGGCCGGCGGTTTAGAGCCGGCCGTTGCCCGCCGGGGCCGCGGAGGAATGCTAACGCACTCCCGTTGCCCCGGTACCAAGGCTCTCGAGGAACACCGTCAGGTTTTAGTGGGTAGCCCGGCATTGCACCTCACATCCGTGGAGTCCCACATATCCCCCTGCCATCCCCCATGGCAGGACGGAATGCATAAAGCATATCCTGGCGCAAAAAAAAAAAAAATGTTCGAACAGTCACTGTCCAGGTGTTGCGCCACTCGCCACTGCACATGCACTCGCTATTCGGCACTGTCCTTCACTAATGTAAATTGGGCAGTCCGGCATTGAATGCATATATTTGTTAAATACGTAGGCGTGATTTTAAATTCTATTTTTGTAATCCCGTAGTGTGAAAGTTTTGGGTGCTTTCGTTGTGTATAATGTGTTAATATCGTTAAGTAAAGATAAAGAAGTAATATCATGGCAGCATCGTATGATATGATTATAGAGTTTCATCAAAGTACCAACCACTATAGTACAGATCCATCCGTTAGCTGTCTGGAGCAGACGGACGTCGACTTGAACTTATTAAACTTTGACGATCCAATTAAACTTGAAAAGAGCGATTTCAATTCCAAAAACTTTCCTTGAAATCAATTTAATTCGATTTTATAGGCCATAGGCTAAGTTTTGCTATTAACACTACGTGACATTACGTGTTATTGATTAGTCATTTATACACTTAGAAAACACTACCATTCTTTTAATAATTATACATTTTATATTTTTATCCGAGCATATCAGAATTTATATTTAAGGTTTCCAATCATTTCCATGATTTTTTCAAAACCTCTTGGTATACAGGATTAATTTAAAAATACTAATAACCTCTTAGTATTTTATACTTAACATTATTCCCAATAACTTTTGTTCTACGAATTTTAAAAATTCATGTTTTTTCTTTCATACAAAAATAAAAAGTCATTAAATGTTTCTGAAAATGGCACCTACTCTACCCGGTCGCTAAAGCGGCAGACGTACAGCGGGACGCGAGGGGTGGCGCGGCGCTGAAGCCCGGTGCGCTTGCACTGTACCATTGGAATACATACACAGAGTAATTACGTTTCAGACAGTACAACAAAACTTAACAAATATTTTTTGACGAACGTATTAAGTTTTGATAAAAGTCGTAAAACAAACGTTGTTAGGTATGATGACAACTATTTCGCACTAAGAGGTTATTAATATTTTTCAATTAACCCTGCATGTATATTATGATTCTGATTGTGATACATCTTTCTGATCAAGGAAGTCGATGTAATGTCTGAATGAAATATTTCTTAAGGGGAATATTAGCAGTTTTCCATTTTCTATTGCTAATATTAGTAGATAACATTAAAGACGGGTAGTACCTCTACACATTAAAATTCTTGTGGAGTAAATTCTGTACATTGAAGAGAATGAAGAGAAACCAAAAATAAAAAAAATTATATAGTAGTACTGTATACAAGTAGACGTTTTTTTAGAGCTTTTGCATTGTAAATGGAAGAGAGGAGAATATCGAATTTTAAAGCAGATACCTCGTGACTGAAGGGTTAAAATAAGAAATTCAAAGAATATTTTTTGATGTATTTTAGAAGATTTCAATTAAAAACATTTTAATTAAAAGTTATTTTAGAACATACATACAAACAAATTCTCTCGCTGTATCCCTAACGGGGTAGTCAGAGACGACGGAGCTTCTAAACGCATTTTAGAAGATGCAAAGTAAAAACATCATTTGTCAGAATTTTTCACTATATTGGACACGATTTCGATGAAGCCCCTGTTATTTTTAATATTACAATAGCAAAACTGAGTATTTTAATATTTATTTAGTTTTGCTATTCTAATCTTATAAATTAACTATAATAGCACGGAACCGTCGTAGCTTTCTGAAAATTAAAGGCACACCCAAATAAACAATTAGATAAACCCAGAGGCTTTTAATCGGGAAAGAGCCAAAATAATAATTTTCTAAAAATTTCATTATTTCTGTTTGTAAGCCATTAATCTATGTTTCATCACTTTCATCCACTCTAATATTTTTTGTTTGTTTGTATGTAATGGATTAACTCAAAAACAAGAGATTTCGTATATAATAAAGAAAAGTGTAAGGGGTCAGTATCGTTTAACAAACGAAAGCACATATGGATTGAAAATTAATTAACTAACGAAACTAATTTCGTTTCGTTAATAACTAATTAACGAAACGAATTTTCACTGCATCGGAGGAGGGGCCCAAAAATAATTTTTTCAATTATTATTTTTGTTTTAATCTGTATATATAAAAATGTACGTTTCTATATACCTACGTAACCGCTAAACCACAAAGCCGTTTACCGATCGCCTTGAAAGTTGCCATATGGCAACTTTCAAGGTGATCGGATCGGTCGGATCGGATCGGATCGGAAAAATTCATATGTTTACTATATAGTAAACATATGAATTTTTCCATGGAGAGTATACTATCCCTTTTGTTGTAAGTCACCACCATGCGGATGAAATCTAAAAGCTAGTCAATATATAAAGGAGAGAATAACATTACGCAAACAGATGAATAGATTGACAGACAGACCGAAAATAAGCATTTCCAGTTTGATAAAGGAATCCCAAAATTATTTTTGGAGTAATTGAAAGCAACAGAATTCTAAAAGTATATTAATATCTATCAAAACCGTACTTACAAAGCTTCAAAAACTGTAAAAAAATAAGGAATCCACACAAAATGTAAACTTCTGCCGTTGGCTTCAAAAATTCCTCTTATAAGCCTTTTTCAATGAGCGAAGAAGACTTCCAAAAAGCAACTCACGCGGCTCGTCAACTTGTCTGCCTTTTAACATCACGTAAGTATTTGTTCAAAGTCTAAAATTTAGCACTTACAATTCGTAGATATAAGCCCCTTTACTCGTCACAGCTTCGATGTTTCAAAGCTTTTTCAAACATCAACATCTTATATTTATAGATACAATTTTAAGCACTTCTACATTCATTACTTAATAGGTACACTCTGTCAAGAAAGTACCCGGAAAAGATCAATAATACACGAAATGTTAGTTATTCATCCAAATTTATTTTATCACCTTTAAAGTATGCTCCTTCAGAAACGATACACTTACGCCAACGAATAATCCAATCCTCAAAACATTTTTTAAACGCTTTTTCCGGAATTGAGTTCAGTGCTCGCCGCGAATTCTCCATTATGTCTTCTACCGAATGAAAACGGGTGCCACGAAGTGGTACTTTGAGTTTAGGAAAAAGAAAGAAGTCGGCTGGAGCCATATCTGGTGAATAAAGTGGTTGCTCGATGGTATTTGTTAAATTTTTTGGTCAAAAATTCGTTCACAATGATGGCCTTGTGCGAAGGCGCATTATCGTGGTGCAAAATCCAATAATTTTCTTTTCACAAATCTGGCCTTTTTCGTCGAATTTACTCTCTTAAACGCCGCATAACGCCCAAATAATATTCTTTATTTACCGTTTGACCTTCCGGCAAGAATTCCGAGTGAACAACACCACGATAGTTAAAGAAAACAGTCAACATGACTTTGACTTGATCGACTTTGGCGTGGTTTTTTCGGTTTCGGTTCAGTTGGAAGGCGCCACTCCGAAGCTTGTTGACTAGTTTGCATGTCAAACTTGTAAATCCACGTCTCGTCACCAGTAACAATGCGTTTCATGAATGTTGGGTCGGAATTGACTCGTTCTAGCATGTCCTCAGCGACTCTTATGCGATTGTGTTTTTGAAGAAAATTCAGGTGTTTTGGGACTAGCCGAGCGGCAACATGTTTCATACCCAAGTGATTATTTAAAAGGGTACGGATCGACTCGTGCGACACAGAAAGTTCGACGGCTATCTCTCTCAAACTTGAATGAGCATTTTCAGTCACTGTTTCCTTCACTTTTGCAATGTTAACTTCAGTTGCAGACGTTGATGGCCTACCAGAGCGAGGCACATCTTCCATCACATTTTGACCGCTTGTCAACGCTTTGTACCACTCATAAGCACCTGTTTTTGATAAAGTCGATTCACCGTAAGCCTTCAGTAACATTTTCAGTGACTCTGAACACGAAATTCCATTGGCGATGCAAAATTTTTGTTGGATGTTTTTGTCCATTATGAAATTCGCAATATACACTAGAATGATATAACTAAAAACAGCACTGTATTTAATTTAAATAACAGATGCAACTCAAACTCCGCGCCAAAATGGAAAACAGTTGTGCCAATCTAACAACAACAAAAAAAAAACAAAAAATTGAATTTGAAACCATAAACAAATCATCCATTCCCGATACTTTCTTGACAGAACGTATAATGTTGTCTAAATAATAGAGGTTTTTCTCATTGTTTTATCCAAGTTTTCGAAGAGCTGGTTGTTTTGATTTTTAAAGACGTTCTAGAATATTCTCGATATTTTTTTATATATTATACGACAGGAAATTCGATATATTCCTTTTAAAGCGATGTAGGACAGATATTTTGCTAATAAACGGTACGAATGTCGCTTAAGATCACTTACATAGATAAGGAACAGTAAAATAGTTCGAAGCAGATTCACACTCGCTACCTAAGGTGCTGACTCACATTAAAACTCAAATATCTCGGTAACTTATAACCATTAAGCGTTAAGCGCATAATAACCATTAAGCGATGTAAAAAATGACTTCGAAGTGGTTAACTTCCTTATTATATGAGGATAGAAAAACTTATGTGTAGCGAATAATTACCTACTCGTCTATATAAAAGTATGCACTATCACACATACCATATTCACTTACCTACACACACACCAATACACACAACCTCACTCACTCGAACACGCTCTCAGACGCGTACACAGTATACATTCTCTTACGTCGTACGCTTCGTGATACATGCTAACTTCTTATTATTCGTTTGTGAAGTTCATACTTAATTATCCTGTTTTCTTTTTTTGAATTTTATTAGGAATTTAATTATTGTGCAATCTTTGTTACTGAGGGTGGGCGTTGTCAACTATGACACAGTTACCAACTAGTTCAGTTGTCATCGTTACATCTAATGTTATGTAACGTTTGTAGTTCCTTGTAAAATAACTAAATCCAATATTTAAAAACTACTCATTTTCACATTCTAGTTCCACACTTTTTTAAAAGGAATCTATCCAATTTCCTGTCATCTTCATGTATGTCCATGCCATTTACCTTTCATAGAGGACAGAAGATCAAGGCGTAACGTAATTACATTCTGACACCACTCTAAATATTTGAGCCCACAGATGGTAGAACAAAATCAGATAATGGCGGAGTGCCAGCCTATAGAAGCCTATATAAGTTTCTTGTAATAAGTTGTATCCTTTGACGATAAATGATCTGAACAGGAATATAATATGCAGTTGTATTTTTTTTTTCTCCCAGACCAGTAAGAATGTTTTTTTATTACTGTTTTTGTTTTGGAGCCAGGAAATTACTAACAGAGCTCTATCACACAATTCCAAACATTAACAACTAGCGACGCTCCCCGGCTTCGCCCGGATGGGATGTTGAATGTTTGCAACACACCAAATGTTTCTTTCGATAGATGTCCTGTGCAATATCGATTTTTGCTTTATACGTGAGAAAAATGTAAAAAACCGGTAAAAATCGCGTTTTTTCCTTTAATAATAACTTTTTATCAAGGCAACTTAAAAACTTTTTTTTTGGCGCAAATTTTTGAAAATTGTTCAAGAAAATTGTTATTTTGTGAAAAATAACGTTTTCGTAAAACTGTTTGTGTACAGCTCTCCGACATCGTACAGCATTATTTGGAGCTCTATTTCTTCGTTAGGAGTTGTACTATCATGTGCATAATTGCTTAGAATTTGATTTTTTTAAATTTTAAGCACAAAAAATTGCACACCAAAACTGTCAATATTTGGAGGTTAGGTTTTTTCGCTGTAATTTTTTTCAATTCAAAAACTATTTAATCAAAGTTTATATTTTTTAACGCATTTGGTTGGAAAATGTTGGTTTCGGCTATTGGAAACTGTAGTTTTAGCAGAGGTCAAAGAAGGCCAAGACTGACTTATGAAGATCAAATAGCCAGTGTTAGCAGACGGAAATGTCAAAAGCAGTCGCGTACCTAGGCGAAAATGTGTGAGGAGATGATGAGATTTGAGGAAGCGAAAGAGGTATGTAAAGACCGCGATGCTTGGCGCTCCGTTCTCTCTGACTACCTCGTTGGGGATACAGCTTGAAGATATGTACGTATGTATACGTAGTATGGTACATATCCTCAAGCTGTAACCCTAACGGAGTAGACAGAGGGGACGGAGAACCAAGTATCGCTGTACCTACAACCATCTTTTGCCTCCTCAATCCTCATCGTTTTTCTTACACAGCTAACGTTCTGGCTATTTATCTTCATAAGTCATCTTGGTCGTCTTTGGCCTCTGCTACCACTCACTTTCGCACTGTAGATTTTCTTTCTCAGTCTTTCATCACTCATTCTTTCTATGTGCTCAAGTCGTCTAAGTATTCCATTCGTAATTTTTACTACTACGAGTATTTTTACGAAATTTTCATTTGATTAAGAAATTAACTGTATCTATGCAAGCATTGTCTAAGCCCTGCCCTTAAAATAATAATTTGACAGCGACAGCTTTTAAAGGCTGGCCTAAATGAAAACGGGCCCCGCCTTCTGTAAATCTGTAAAACAAATTAAGCTTCTGTTGGCAACATAGCTTTTTAAGTTCAATAACAGAGAACAAAGACAGAGCCAAAATCAGTCGACCCATCCAATTCATAATCAACCCCTCTGGTACCGTAAAATAAAACAAGCGAACCTACAAATAAATCTCCCCATTTTCCTTTTTCCCACACATTCATCTCTCGTGTTGGGTGTGAGGGGAATGCAAGGACTAAGTGTACAGAGGTAGCGGATAGTGGCATCAGCTGTTCCGTCTTTACAATAAGGGCACGTTGAGCCCGAATTTAGGACTTTCGATCTGATGGGCGAAATTCTGAAATGGCGAATTCATGCCCACACGTATTTTTACATAATTAAGTTAAATAGTTCAAAAAATATTATTTTCAATCATCGACGTGAGTTCTATTAATGGAAGAGTAATAGTTTCACTTGCTTTATATACGGGTAATAGCTAAGAATATTCTCGAAAATGGGAGCTTTCAAACCGTTCAAGTGCTATGGTATTAAAACAAACACACAGACTGACAGAAAACGTCATCAAACTTATAACACCTTCCTGTTGGGAATCAAATAGGTTTATTCATATTAAAAAAAAGGTCGTTTCAAGTATGCCGTATTGATAAACATAAAACTAGTCTAGCTAAACGTCACTTCAATATTATTAGTAGTCATCTGTATAATCTGGCAAACGAACAATGCAATATTTATACCGATTGTAAAGTTAAATGTAAAAATAAGATAGTGAATTCGTTGCATAGTTTAAATTATATTAAAACAGAATCTTTACTTAATTATGGTTTAATTTAACAAAATATAGGATTATACTGTTAGAACATTTTACGTAAATAGACTACACTAATATACATAATATTCTGTCATACGCGTATACACATACTCTACATCTACTCACCCAGTCACTCAGACACACATATTATGCATTCGCGCACACGAATACCTGCTTACACGCATGCTATAATTTTTTTGATATAACGTCCACTATTTTCTCATTAATAATAAATTTTAGTTTGTGTTCTCAATATGCGACAGAACCGAGATACCCATAACACAAGTTTAATTTTTTCTTGTGTATCTAAGTATGTACACTTAAAAATAACCTCCGTAGGTAACACTTACTTCATTTTTTTTACACTTCAATTATGATCTTTGCGTATGTATGTGTGTTATGAAATAAATATTTTATTATTTATCATTATTTATTTATTCTTATTTAGGCCTTTCTTGCATCCGTAAAGGGCCCCAAACTCTGTGTACACAGGGTTCCCTACATGACCTAAGACGGCCCTGGTCATCTGTCAAAGATATTAATAAATATACGCAATTAAAGATATTAATATACGCAAAATACAACACACTAACATAAATCATTAATATAGTTTTCGAATGATTTTCCATTACGAAAACGACTCAATATATTACAAAAAATAAAGGCCGGATCGAAATCAATTTATCCTGTTTTTATTTGGCTACGCAACGACATCAAAGAAATATTGCACAATTCTGAAGAAATACTTAGAATTAGAAATAATTTGTCCCGATCCCGCCATTTTGAGATTTCTACGAAGTCGTCGGAATTAATGTACAAGCACGTTTAACTAAGACTGATAAGATTGACTGACTGACTGATTGAAGACTGAACCGCGTTCGCGTTGCTTAGCACTCTTTAACTACTCCTTTAGATATAACGACAAAACGTGAGGATGTGTATATAATTGTATGTATCACTAATGGCATACTGTTATAATATCCTAAAACACATGACATTAAGTTTAAAATATTTTGCACAAAAGTATATAAATTGGAAGCGATTTTATTTTACAATATTACCCCATATCTTATTTTATACATAAAAAAGTATTGTATTTTATGACCGCTTATAACTTAGGCGTTTTAAACGCCACCCACGGAACTTCTAACGCATGACCTTCAACAGGTCAATTGTTGAGATTTTGCACATATACACGTCTTGGCCCAAGATTTTTATAAGGTTAAGTACCTATAGGTGATAGCATTTCCATAATTGTTCAGGGGCCATTATAATGCCTGAACATTCTGATGATTAGAGTGTTTTGTAACAATAAAAGTTGTTACTAAAGGTAAGTTTATGTTATATTCATATTGTATATTCATAGTATAACGGATTTAACGGTAAAGAGAAGAAAGAAATTTTAATTTAAATTCATAATGTTTTTAACTACACCTTATTCTGTTAGTTTTAAAGTTTGCACTTCAGCCTTAAACTATGGGCCGATATTTGGGCTATTAATCAGTGAGAAGATGTATGTAAGTGCGCATATTACAACGATTCGGTATCGACCGATAAATAACGTTGATGGGCTACTCGATTGCTTTCAAACTAAACTATAGGCAAACTATCGGTCAACTGCTAGATCAGTATGGCGCTCTGCCACGGGCGCGCATTTGACGATTGTTTAGTCGGCCGACTTGGTCGATAGCTCAGTTTGCTAGCTTTGCTCCGAGCTTTGGCAGCGGGTATTCGTGCGCAATTTTCATGATGGCGATGCCCAATTTTTCGCGTGATGCTTGTCGAAACATCAATTGTAAATTTGATACTTGGAGTTGAAAAACGACCTGCATTTATAAAAAAAAAAAATTAAAAGAGTAATCTGATGTGAATCTAGAGAAAAAACTATGGGAAGAAGTTTATGAAATAGTAGTTCCTGAAGCTGGATGAAGACAAAAAATCATTTTTAGACAATTTCGCAGTAACTCTCGACTACTGTCTTTAAAAGCTGCTCACTAACTAGCAAATCGTTCGAGTGCAGTCAGCCGACTGGCTTGTGTACGGACTCACCAGCAACCCGACTGTTTGTTTAGCTGGCGCAGTGTCCGATCTAACTGTCGACAGTTTAGCCTGAGTCTACGGAGTCTCTTAGAAAAAATTATAAATTGCTAGCACGAAATAGAGAGACTTAAAATAATCGAATGAAAAGGAATAATTTTTTTTTAAATTTTAATCACTAATTTTATGCAAAAAAAAACTAGTCAACGACAGAAAAACACTATGAAGTCGCCGTATAATATTAAAATGTATAGGTACCCTTATATTCTTAAGATCGCATGCTGATTGGCGGATAACACGTACTAAGTACATTGTAATTACAATACGTATAAAATTATCATTTACGTGATTGCATATCAGTTAAGTTTCTAATTCGTCAATACATCTCAAAGTAAATCTTAATGTCAATTGAATACATTTTGATGGGTTTTTTATGCCTTGTTATCAGCGAAGTAAGGCTTTATTTTACTGCCCCTAAAATTCGTATAAAATTATCGTTTCTCGATTTGAATAATTCAGAAACTAAAATTGTCAACGCGATCCCTTTTCCTTGATAACGTCAGTTATATTTTGTATCTAAAGAAATGTAATTTTGAGACTGTTTGATGCTGATTATTCTTGACGTATTTGCCCCCAATTTCTTCGGTGAAAAAATAATCGGAACAAAATTGTTTTTACAAGCAAAAACATTATTACATTCTGTTTTTCTGCGGTTGTTACGACTTGACACCTTGCAATGTTATCACATATATATTTTATATATTTGCTGAATAAAACCCTGTACTTTTCAATTATTTGAATTTATTGTAAAACACGTAGGTAACTTACTGTATGAGTTGCAAAGTGGGAGAGAGAAATTTGGCGTCGGCTGTGTTGCCACAACAGATAATCTGTTAGTGTTGCTAGCAGCGGTATCAGTCAGTATTAAACTGTGATAATCTTTCATTTATAAAAAGAAGTAGGAAGAATATTTCTTAAGTTTAAGTTGTTTATAACTAAGACATATGTTAAAGCATCTGTTTCTTGGGGTTAGTTTTGTAGGTCTAAGAAACAAGTCAAACGTATGTTTCTTATATTAAGTTACGTATGTTGTATATGGCTAAGGAACATGTTAAAACACCTTTTTCTTAACTTAAGTTGTTTATACCTGCCAAACGCCAAAAGTTGTTTACTGAGGAGTAACCAGGAAACAACTTATTATTAAATTATATTTAGAAAAGTCTGTAAAAAGTCTGTAAAATTTAGAAAAATGTTAACTAGGCCAAGAGTCAAACCCAGGATTATCGACTAAGAAAACAAATGTGGTATCGACCAAATCCAATCTAATTATTGCTAAATATTTTGCAGAAATATCAAAACAAAACTTATTTACATTTTACTTAAAAAAGATAATTTTGATATTCTTTACAAACGAACGCTGAAGCGAGTCCTTTGTTCCGTTCTTGTCTTATTTTATCTGTTTCGATAAAAAGCACTAAAAATGGTATTTTATGAACAAAAAAAACAGAACAAAACGTATTATACCAGTGGACATTTTTACTAATTTATTGCGCGGCGCATCCCAAAGCACTATTAATTCCGTGTCCCAAGAAAAGCAGTCCCGTCGTAACCATTTTAATCTTATTTGAAGGAGTTAGGTCACGTTTTTCGTTGGACTCGACCAATTTATATCAATTTAAGATATCCCTGAAGAAAATTCGCGTAATCTCTCATGCGTAAACAAATGAGCGGAGGATTTGGATTGACATGACCATAAATAACTTGATATGTTCTAGACCAGCTAATCGGGGATTACCTTCTTATATTAAACATATAAGTACATATGTAACATGTTAATTTAACGTGTAGTATTTACAGGAGTTTTTGGCAGCAAAAAACGTAAGACAGCTGTGCATAGTGCTTTGTCATTTCTACCTCCTTAGAATATAAAATATATAAGTATGTACTTAGATACTATTTAATGTGTGGCATTTAAAGGAATTTTTAGTAGCATAAAATGTAAGAATAGCGATGTATGGTGTTCCATCATCTCCACCTCGTTATATCGTATGAATTTATTTTACGCGGCGATTAGTGTATCTGCCTACTAATCTGTCTTAGGTTAATTCCCGACTAGCTCATTACAGGAAACGAATTTTTCTACATTGTTGACAAACCTTGGGAGCGGTTGGTTTTGTAACACTCATAGCAAAATCTTTGTTGACAGAGATACTGTTGGGGAACTGCTCGGTAGCGCCCAAACTCATATAACTGTTCGATCTTTCATTTCAATCAAAAATGTATGATTGTATCTACATAATCACTGACTGATTAGTTCATTTGACCGAATCTTTTCATATCAATATTTGAACGATCGAATTTTTGAAAATGAACGATTTACAGCGGCCTAATATAACTAACCCTTTTCTTCCTTACTTACTTCATATGATAGACAAAAAAAGGACAATAGCGAATGGAGAAACTTTATTGTTTATACTGTGTTATTACATAGAAGGAACGTAAATAATATGCAGTATTTTAAATCTAGGTGTTACTTGAAAAAATCCATTTCAAGTGATGAATTTTTATTGACTATCTGCCTAATAGCGCAGACTCTTAATCGACACGTGTTTCGCCTCTTAATGAGGCATCTTCAGGAAATTCTAGACATCACACTCGTTCAGCTAACTAACATGCATACTTGTTAGCTCAATGAGTGTGTATGGCTAAGAATTATTTAGAGTTGTAGACTACTATTCTTATAACAATTTGCGTGATGTCGGGGCGAATCGCTAATTTCCCATAAAGACTAAAAATGTAGGTCTAACATCAGAATTGTCTAACTCTACCCATTAAGAATAGGATGTTATCTGGAGGAATTCCCATCTTGATCCGACACGTGAGAATCGAAGGTGTCTCTTTCGTGTAATATTCATCTTTATGCCATTGAGTTACGGATGATTTTATGGTAAAAAACGCCCTTTTCTTTCCCATAATTCCTACAGAATACGTGACCAGAATAGCATGTATTGTCATTCCTACGTCCTGTTATATCGGCAGTACCTATTTATAAAACGAGTGACTAGGCTTAACAATGTTCGTCTGAATCTCGAATATCGCTCTAATTGAGCCGACAATTGAATACTCGACTAACATGAATGCTTCGTTTCTATTAGCCCATTTCTGTAAACTTTTTGTGCTGTAGAATTCATATATATTTTCACGTCATGCAATATCCCTAACAGGGTAGACAGAGATAATGGATGCAAAGCATTACGGTCTTTATACAGGCACGGTAGCCTCAAACCTCATCATTCTTGTCCCCATCATTTATACTGCACTTCATAAGTATAAGCTAAAGTAAAACAACTTACTAATGATAACAGTTTTATATTTGTTAAACGTCATTGACCCTAACGATTTTTTTATATACGAAATCCCTTGTATATAATACTAGAGACCCATCTTGAGTTCGCACGGATAGAATTTTTTTTTAAATAAATACAGCCCATGTTACTCGCTGATAATGTAGCTTTCTATAGGTGAAAGAATTTTTGAAATCGGTTGAGTAGTTTTTGAGTTTATCCATTATAAACAAACAATCAAATTTTTTCTCTTTGTAATATTAGTGTAGAATATAGATTAAACACTGGGTAGTACTTGAAAATGTACCACAGCTGGTGGGGGCTTTTTCCTTACAAAACATGTGATAGAAATGACGATGAATGAGGGTTGTTATTCGATTAGTGACTATGATGAAAAATACAAATTTTCGAATCAAATAAAAAAAATTGTTTTGTTTTATGCGGTAAAAATTGTTTTATACCAAATTCTTCGCAAGACAGCGGCAGAGAATGCTGCGGTTAAACAACGCGGAAATTGTCTTGCGGCCGCCGCGGGATACCCTCTCGTACTCATTAATTGAGTGTGAACTCTATTTATTTACTAGACGAAAACATTTAAATTTCTCACAATATATTTCATTACTGACCTTCCCGCCCGGTTCTGTCAGAACTCAGAACAAAGTTGCTTGTGTATGAGTTGAACATGGAACACTCAACCTATGGAGACGAAATATCGGACAATCTTATTCACCACTACTCAGTTTATTTACACTAGCAAATATCAACTCTCGCTCGCATCAAGCAGCCCATAACCAATACAGGACCTATGTGTACATCTCTGTATATTCCGACAGATATTTAAATATTTATGTAACGGCTTATTGTTCTATTCGGTGGTGCGGCAAAAACAGCAAAAAATAGGACTATAAAGCAGAACGCAGTAACCGCAACAGTGTTTAAGACGTAAATTGTTTTCATACAAAATAAATGACATTGCTACTCTACAGGTTGAGTGCTCCATGGAGCTAAAACATATAAATAAACTAGCAACCCGCCCCGGCTTCGCACGCGTAGATAACTTTTTGAAAATAAAATACAAGTTACTCGTCATGTTACTGGCTGATAATGTAACTTTCTATAAGTGAAAGAGTTTTTCAAATTGGTTGAGTACTTATTGATTTTATCCATTACATAAAAACAAATAAAGTTTACCTCTTTATAAGAGATAGAGAGTATTTTTCTGTAATTGGCGGTCTCTAGGTTCGTACACGCCGTCGCAGCGCGGCGGCCGCGTTGTGTCGGCGCGAACAAATTCATCTTAATAAATGCGCCCTAACGGTATATTCCATAACAAAAGTGTCTAAAACAAAGTTGTAAACGACAGCATTCTCCAAATTCTTTACATCCGTACTTTTCATGTAAATCGTAATAAGAGAGTAGTGAGGGATGAAGATATAGTGGAGGAAATATATTAGCACGTAACGAAGTATTTCCTCGAATGATCATCAAACCACTTTTTCAAATTAAACATTTCGTGTACGTAATTGCGTTCGTACGTAAAGTGCGTTCGAAAGAACATTATCTGCTAACAGACAAAAAAGATGTTTTGCAGCGATGGAGTGATTTTTATAAAGGACTGTATGAGAGTGACGAGTCTATCTCTGACACTGGGAGCAATCCTAACGAATCGCCACACTCGGGTCAGGAACTAGAAGAAGTCATTAGTATAGAAGAGACTCAAGCAATAAGAAGTCTGAAATGTGGAAAGGCTGCGGAAAATTATGAGGTGACTGCTGAGATGACCAAGTATGGTGGTCCTAGGGTCTGGGATGCATTCTATATCCAGCAATCTTTACTCGGCCATATTGAATTTATGATGACGAAACCTTCCCCTGCGTATTCTATTTCTTTTGATACCCATTTTGATGGTGTTGAAAAATATTATTTCCTACTAGAGAACATTCGCCATATTGGATTTATGAAGACGTCACATATACTGAAGTCTTCTCCTGTGTATCCCATTTCATTTAATACCCACGTTGTTGGTGTCGAACAAAAAAGTTATTTCCTATAATTGAATATCCGCCATATTGGGTTTATGATAACGTCACATATACAGAAACCTTCCTCTACGTATTTCATTTCATTTGATACCCATATTGCTGTTGGATTTATGATGACGTTACATATACAAAACCTTCCCCTGCGTATTCCATTTCATTTGATACCCATATTGTTGGTGTCGACCAAAAAATTATTTCCTATTATGAAACGTCCGCCGTATTGCATTTATGATGACGTCACATATACAGAAACCTTCCCATGCGTAATCCATTTTATTTCATACCCATATTGTTAGTGTTGAACAACAAAATTATTTCCTATTATGAAACATCCGCCATATTGAATTCATAATGACGTTACATATACAGAAACCTTCCTCTGCGTATTTCATTTCATTTGATACCCATATTGATGGTGTTGAATAAAAATGTTATTTTCTATTATGGAAGATCCACCATATTGGATTTATGATGACATCACGTATATAAAAAACCAAAGGTCATTTCTTAAAAAACAAAGTAGCCTACGTTCGTTTTCGGGCACATATTGTCTTTGTACCAAATTACATCATCATCGGTTCATCGGTTTAGCATTTCCCCTATAAAAGTTCATCCCACTTTTCACATCTTTAGGGGTAAATTTTTGATAAAAAAGAACTATGTTTTTTAATAGAAAAGGTTTATCTCTGTATCAAATTTCATCTTAATTGGTTCAGCGGTTTAGCATTTTTCCTATAAAGTTACATCCCCATTTTCACCCCTTTAGGGGCAGATTTTTAAAAAAAAAAAAGTAGCCTATGTCCGTCCCCTGGTGTAAAACTATCTCCGTACTAAATTAAATAAAAATCGGTCCGGCGGTTTACCCGTGAATACGTACCAGACAGACAGACAGACTCTCATTTATCATATGGTATAAGTATGGAGTACAGAAGTACATCTTTAAAGATGTACTTCCGTACTATCCATGTCCTTATACATCTTCGAAATTATTAAGTATACGAGGAAAACTATAGATCGGTTTAAAAAGACAGGCGATATTCATGGAAATCCAAGGTCATGATAAATTGGTTATTCCACAACTTAAATTACATACATTCAGTCTAGAAAGTATCGGGAATGGATGATTTGTTTATGGTTCCAAATTCAATTTTTTGTTTTTTGTTGTTGTTGTTAGATTGACACAACTGTTTTCCATTTTCCGGAGTCACTGATAATGTTACAGAAAGCTTACGGTGAATCGACTATATCAAAAACACGTGTTTATGAGTGGTACAAAGCGTTCAAAAGTGGTCGAGATGTGATGGAAGATTTGCCTCGCTCTGGTAGGCTATCAACGTCTGCAACTGAAGTTAACATAGCAAAAGTGAAGGAAACAGTGACTGAAAATCCTCATTCAAGTTTGAGAGAGATAGCCGCCGAACTTTCTGTGTCTCACGAGTCGATCGGTACCACTTCAAATAATCACTTGGGTATGAAACATGTTGCCGCTCCGCTAGTCCCAAAAGACATGAATTTTCTTCAAAAACACAATCGCATAAGGTCGCTGAGGATATGCTAGAACGAGTCAATTCCGATGCAACATTCATGAAACGCATTTTTACTGGTGACGAGACGTGGGTTTACGAGTTTGACATGCAAACTAGTCAACAAGCTTCAGAGTGGCGCCTTCCAACTGAACCGAAACCGAAAAAACCACGCCAAAGTCGATCAAAAGTCAAAGTCATGTTGACTGTTTTCTTTAACTATCGCGGTGTTGTGCACTCGGAATTCTTGCCGGAAGGTCAAATGGTAAATAAAGAATATTATTTGGGCGTTATGCGGCGTTTAAGAGAGCAAATTCGACGAAAACGGCCAGATTTGTGGAAAGAAAATTCTTGGATTTTGCACCACGATAATGCGCCTTCGCACAAGGCCATCATTGTGAACGAATTTTTGACCAAAAACTCAACAAATACCATCGAGCAACCACCTTATTCACCAGATATGGCTCCAACCGACTTCTTTCTTTTTCCTAAATTCAAATTACCACTTCGTGGCACCCGTTTTCATTCGGTAGAAGACATAAAGGAGAATTCGCGGCGAGCACTGAACTCAATTCCGGAAAAAGCGTTTAAAAAATGTTTTGATGATTGAATTATTTGTTGGCGTAAGTGTATCGTTTCTGAAGGAGCATACTTTGAAGGTGGTAAAATAAATTTGGATGAATAACTAACATTTCGTGTATTATTGATCTTTTCCCAGTACTTTCTTAGTACAGTAAAATACAGAGTAGTAAGTCAAATGTTTCATTTTTGGGTAACTGCATTCGTTTTTATAACAAAGTTCTTCAGGAAATTACTCAATTAACAGAGAATAAATTTAGATTGATTATAAAACGTAGGTACATTGATTAGACAATCATACTATAAAATAAACGCTTTCATTGAAGATAAAACAATAGTCTGGAAATGATCTTCTCTGCACATGCATTTACTGGCTTAATGAAAATATCGTATTTTAGTAAACCTTTTGTAAAATGAAGTTGAAAAAATGATACCTGACTGAGTTTCTTGTTGGTACTTCTCAGTGTCCAGGTGTTCTATTTGAACCGAACTACAGTAGATATGACGTTCAAAAATACCTTGTAATTGGGTTTACTTGAATAAATTGATTTGACTTTGAAGTATCGATATGGATAGTATGGATGGAAGTATGGGAAGTATGGATTACATATAATAGGAATCGAAGTAAAGGCGATAACTAATTGAATATCGAATACTCGGTTGGCACGTATTGACGGTCGACTGGTTCGACTGTCCCGGATTTGTTATTACTTATTAGTTATTACTGACCCATTTGTCTTTACCATTATTAGACGACTTCTGAACAGTATTGAACAGAAAATGAAAATCATTTCATATACTGCGTCGACTTGTGTTACTCTGCGGAAGTAGGCACATCTCAGATATTATGCGATATGCAATGGTATTAATCAGAAAGCTCTTACACATATAATTTTTACAAGTACGGGTCTGGTTTTGAATGTTTGCATCACACCAAATTTCTTTTATTGAGATTTTCATACATAAATACCATCCAAATTTCCGACTTCTCCGGTGGATTTTCCGAAAATAGCGCCCCGCCCTTCTTCGGCCGGGTCGGGTTTTGAATGTTTGCATTACACCAAATTTCTTTTATTGAGATTTTCATGCAAGAATACCATCCTTTCCGACTTCTCTGGTGGATTTTATGAAAATTTTCTTTCATACAAGCACTGTCCTGACAATTATGAACACAAAAAAGTTAAGCGAATCGGTCGAGCCGTTCTCAAGTCATGATCTCTCAATTGATTTTTATTTAAATAATCTAGCTGTAGCCCGCGACTTCGTCCGCGTGGAATTAAAAAAGTAGCCTGGGTCCTTTTCCAGGGCTTAATATACTTGCATTTTAAATATCGTCAAAATCGGTCAAGCCGTTTAGGAGGAGAACCTCTAAATGTTGTTCCAAGCTGAGCTTAATCTAACTTTGAAAAGTGCAAGAAAATCCGTTCAGTAGTTTGGTAAATTAGCGTGTCTATACAGACAGACAAACCAAAATTTAAAATAATGCTGTTTTGTATTCTGTTACCCCTTTTTTTATCGCCCACATTCATTTCGTCATAAATTTACTCAGTGTACTGACACACGGTTTCTACTGCTTTTTTATATGTATAGATAAATAGAAGATTTAAAGTAAATAAATGTTATCTAAACTACATTTTTCTATCTATATCAAGTAAAATACATTATTACAAAGAATGTAGAATGTAGGCGATAACCTCCGCAACCACTCAACCGATTTCAAAAATTCTTTCATCCATATTTAGAATGCACCTTTAGGGTGGACATAGGTTGCATATTGTACATCCACGCAGACGAAATCAGTCTTACTTATTTCGCAAATTATTAATACCTACTTAAGATATTTGTGGACAACCGGATATAACACTTGGCGCGCTAACACGACGATGAGACCCGCACTACGTATGTTTAGTATAGTATTTCATTAAAACAAAAGTGCACTTAATTCAAACCCGTTAGGTTTAATTTCTTTTGTACCGATTTGTGCGATTACAATTTCAATTTAATTTGTTATTAATCAATTTTATTATACACTAACGACCCGCCCCAGGTTTGCTTGGGCAGGATCTATTACGTCTATATATAAATCTTCCAGAAGAAATAGATTCTCTAAATGACAGTAAAAATCTCATGAAAATCTGTTGCGTAATTTAAAAGAACTAAACGATAGACAGACACATAGTAACTGTTTGATGTATTTAAATCCAAAAAAATATATTAAAAAAATTTGTCGGAAAATTAAAAAAGAATCTGTATCTCGACAACAGTGCCATCCACTGGGTCCAACTATAGCTAAGAACAATTCAGGTGACTCTATAAGTACAAAAAAAATTCAACAAAATCGGTCAAGCTGTTTTGGAAGAGAAGAACGCACACAACAGAATTTTATAAATATCTTCGATCACAAATAAAGAACTAGATTCACAATCTCCTGTAAAATCTAAACAAATTATTGTCCGAATTAACGTATATATTTTTAATATCGTATAGCATTATCGGTTATATTGGGTTAATCTAAATTAGACCTTACTGTCAAAGCATAAGGTTATAAAAGCTCGTAAACGACTCTTGCATAACATTGAAACGAAGTTTGTTAAAAAATAATTAAAATGCAATCTTACGTCTCGCGCGTAAAGTATAATCATATAATCTATTTGCATTGCTATATTCGACATTTTGATTTGTTACGTGAAAGTGACAAGGATATATCTCATACATATATCATCAGGCAATATTTAAAAATATGATTACGAATTTAATAAAAAAGAGCTAGGTAACGTTATTACTATAACTAAATAATGAACACGTAAATAATATTATTTAATTTATTAATCGAAAATATGAATCTCCGTTTTTTTTAGCGTTCTAGATGTGTTTTTACAATTTTTGAAAGAGACAGAGAGACTGACATTTTCCTGTTAGCGTTTTCAAATACTACTAAAACAGAAGAGCACTCAAATACTCATTTGAGTGCACGTTTGGTTCAGACATTTTAGGAGCGTCGATTGTGTATCTAGTTTTTTTATTTGTGATCGAAGATATGTAAACATATATACATAATATTGCTGAAATGCATTCAGTTAATAATAACTCTAAACAAAGTATTCTATAATTTCTGGTAAATTCTGTTACACGTTGTATACTATGTTATTACCTGTTTGTGTACTTAGAATTTTTTTCCATACTAATTTTATTATCTCTTTGTTTTCTCAGGGGTTGATAATTATAAATACGGTCAAATAATTTTTGAATCGAAGTTCCTTAACGTGACTTGCGGAAGGTGTGAGTTGGTAGAAATCGTCACGTAACGAAAAAGCATTATGGCGCCTCCATTCGGCTTTCAGTGACTCTCTCTAACACACGCTAGTTATTTGAGCAAGATGGGCCGGGAACGCGCCGCGTGGCACTAGGTTCGTTAGCTCCACAGTTAGCTCTATACACAGATTCACTGTGATCTTTCTGTTTCTTTCTATTATATACGAGTGTGTGTGCGTACAAGTATCGACATTTGAGCAGATGAGCAGCGTGCGCTGCCGGCTGTATAACTTCATCATTGCACACAGTGGAGGAAATTTTGTTAAAATTTATTTTGTCATTTGTTTTAAATCATACGTGAGTTTTATTGTCTCATTATTGCAATTAAGTTTTGAGAAATGGAAACTGCAGCTAAGGAGCTTTGCCCCTGACGGGGGTCCCCCGCTCCCAAAAGTTATTTTTTTATTTATTTTATTGCACACAAATAAAAATTACATATAATTGAAATTAGAAGCAGTAATCTAAAAAAGGCAATGCTTACCTCTTTAAGAGATCTCTACCAGCACACCTCCTTAAAAAAGAAAATGTATGACGTTTTTTATTAACACGGATATTGATATAAGTAGAAATCCTTGTAAATAAAATTGTTTGTTTGTACATTCGTATTTTATGGGCTGCCATACCGTTCACCGATTGCGATGAAATTTGGTATATGGAGATAGATGAAACCCCGGGGAAGGAGGCTAGACCCGGGGCTATTTTAAAAATAAAAATCGTGGACGAAGTCGCGGGCATCAAGTAGTATAATATAAATAAAACAAACAACCATTTTTTCTTATTGGCTACTAACATTACTGTGAAAATTCTGTACAAAACTTCAAGTTACTAGAACCAGTGGTTTGAACTGTGCATTGATATGTTTTTTCTTCGTATTACGACATACGACAAGCAATGACATAGGTTATAACGTCAGTAGAGCTGCAGCTTATATATAAACATAGTTACGAGGACATGAGATGCTGACGTATATTTATGACAGGCACAACGTTAAGTTATATTTGCAAGAATACTTGCAACGCTGTTCTTCTATGTTATGAAGTTATGATATTTGTGCAGGAAAATTATTTATTCATTTTAGGGTACAACATAAAATTGTATTGCTTCCATGAAGATCTGGGAAAAACAGAAAAATATGGAATGTTTAATCTGTTTATCTTTCGCGCAGGCCATATAAGAACACATTATAAGGAATTTCTTATAAGAAATTTATAATAAGGAACTTACTCGTATTGTGCGGACCAGAAAGATATAGAATGTTTCAGCCATTCGTCTTTCCGCGCAGGTGAATAAGAAATTATTTTAAGGTACAGAAAAATATGGAATGTTTCAGGTGTTCATTTTCGCGCAGGCCGTATATGAATTTATTACAAGGAACACATTATGGCCTTAAAATTTTTATAAGGAACAGAAAAATATATAATGTTTCATCTGTTCACCTTCCCGCGCAGTCCATATAAGAAATTATTATGAGGAACGTAACAGCTGGCAATCCGTCACCTTGTTCTGTTTTGCCATTTGTAAACTTGTTTTGCAATTTTCTAAAAGTGGCAATAAGTGATTCTGTCATGTTCTGATGCTCTATTCACCACGAATTGAAAATGGTGTAAAGTTATGTAAAAACATGTGCAGTATCCCTTTCATTTCATATAAAGGAATACTCGATACAATAACAATTCACTATCGCAATCCCGCCATATTAGATTCATAACAACATAACCACCTAGGGATGTAGAAGAGCGTTATCCTTATTTTGACTTCGGTACGTGTAAAACCTACGTTATTATTCCCCAAAACCCTTTTCAAGTCCATGCGAGGCGAATTTCTAAAAATCTTTTCTTATCTCTAGCCTGTCACAAAAGATACAACTGTCCCTCACATTCCTGCGCACGACTTCACACAGAGTTTCTGGAACTTGATATGAATCGGACGCTTTATTCCCTGTGTTAATACTAGTAAATTCTCACGACATTTTCTACGGTGAAAATGTGCTTCCAGTCCTCGAAAGAACCAAGAATCTTTAAATACATTCTGTGACTTTTCAATAATAACATATAAGGAAATAGATGGAAATTCTTAGAAATCTGTTTGCTGGAAAAGATTTTAGTTTGAAAGAAGCGATATTTTTGCACATATATTCCATTTCATTTTTCTCTTGATTTAGGTATATGTACGTACATAAATAGTTAAATAAAATAAATATGTCTTTACTTAGAGAAGCCTGTCTTAATCGTTTGCGTCAAAAAGATTCTCGGGTGAGTCTCTACATTGAAATACTTTTTGACGAAAACGATTGTGACAGTGATACTATAGCAATTAGTATTGTCTGATTGACATGACAGCGATGACAGTCATCATAGACTTTATTATCATTTTAAAATAATATTAGCTCATTCTCACAACCTAATTTGTCTGAAAAATATTTAAAAACCTGTTGTGACGAGTTTATATTTTCGAGAGTTCATTGGTCTATCCATCCTTATCATACAGATAGCCTAATACATATCATATTATGTAACCGGGGCTACAATTTTTCATACTGAGCAATTTGAATCAAATTCGTTTTGTAGTTCCTCAAAGAAGTTCGAACAAACAAACTGACGAATAGATAAAAAAGGACCCAATCTAAATTTTTTTAATTTTACAGTTCCTAGAAACGGAAAAGCTTCTTATTGTATTCTGTATTATGATTTTCTAACTGTTAACTGCTTTTACACGTTAAACATAGGCTGTGAACCGACTTTTGTTACGCGTGTCAGACAAGAAGTGCTAGACATTTCCTTTTCCACTGGCAACATAGCCAGACACGTAGTTGGATGGCGGGTCAGTGACGAGAACTCTATGTCTGATCATAGACATATTCGCTTTGATATCAGGACTTCATTAGCCAATCAAACTATTACATACAGGGATTCTAGGAGAGCGGACTGGGACTTATATAATGAAAGACTAGGTGCTAACCTAGAAATAATGCCTAAATGTCTTAAATCGTGGGAGAGTCTAGATTTAGCAGTGCACATGATCACGAAAGGCATTAGAAATGCCTATGAAGACTGTTGCCCGCTAAAAATAACGACCTCCAAAAGAGTAGTATCGTGGTGGAACTCTAAGCTAGGGAAGCTTAGAGCAAAGACACGCAAATTATTTAATAAGGGTAAAAGGACTCGTGAATGGCAGGCCTATAGTAAAGCCTTAACTGATTACAACATAGAAATTAGGAAGGCAAAGAGAGCTTCATGGAGGAGGCTCTGTGAGGAAATTAGTAATATGCCTCAAGGAGCAAGACTCCATAGAGTGCTCTCTAAATCCAAACCTAATCAAATTGGGCTGCTTAAAAAGCCAGACGGTTCATTCACAACATGTGAAAGCGAAACGTTAGAGTTGTTGGCAACGACCCACTTTCCTGGGGCAATTCGTAAAAGATCGGACTCTGCACCACAGACCACCCTACATAGACCTCAGAAGGAGGACTGGCATAGAGCGGTCAAATTAATAACAGCTAACAGAATAAAGTGGGCGATCAACTCTTTCAAACCACATAAAACTTGCGGAGAGGATGGCGTACGTCCCATACACCTACAAAAAGGGACTGATGTCCTCCTGCCGCACCTTATTAATATCTTCAGAGCTAGCTATGCCTGGGGGTACATACCTGATTCATGGTCTACAGTAAAGGTAATATTTATACCTAAAGCGGGGAAAAGGGACTACGGACTACCAAAGTCCTTTAGGCCCATTAGCCTTAGCTCGTTTCTGTTAAAGACCATGGAAAAGGTTTTAGACAGATTTATTAGGGATGGGCCATTGGCTACAATACCTATTCATCATACTCAACATGCCTATAGTAGAGGTAAGTCTACAGTAACTGCTCTGCTCAGTCTCATTGACAGAGTAGAAAAGGCAGTTGAAGATAAAGAAGTAGCACTTTGTGCCTTCTTAGACATAGAGGGAGCTTTCGATAACACCCCCATCAGTACATTAGTTAGGGGTCTCGAATCCAAGATGGTTGACCCTACAACTACTAGATGGGTACGCTCGATGCTCTCTAACAGAGGAGCCAAACTAGCACTCTGTCAAACAGCCTCGACATTTTCCACAATGAGAGGATGTCCTCAAGGTGGCGTTCTATCACCCCTTCTATGGACCCTCGCAGTGGACCAGCTCTTGCATACAATGGCTGACCTTAGGATTGACACTCAGGGATATGCAGATGACCTGGTAGTTATAGTCCGAGGTTTCAGCCTAAACACTATTTCTTGTGTTATGCAACGAGGCCTCGACACCATCACTGAATGGTGTAGAGAGAACGAGTTATCGATCAATGCTGATAAAACAGTAATTGTGCCGTTTACGAGGAAGCGATGCCTGGATAGGTTGGTAGCTCCACGACTAAACGGTAAATCGATACCTTTTTCCACTGAAGTTAAGTATTTGGGCGTTATAATTGACCAAAAACTGACGTGGAACAGTCATATCATAAGTACCTTGCAAAAGGCAAAAATTGCCTTAGGTACTTGCAGTCGGATGGCAGGGAACAACTGGGGTCTGAGCCCAAAAGTCGTTCTGTGGCTGTATACAGCCATTGTGAGGCCGACAATTAGTTATGCCTCTGTGGTCTGGTACGAGAAAGCCCACCAGAAGACTGTGATAGATAGGCTAGGTGGCTTGCAGAGAACCGCCTGTCTATTAGCAACCGGAGCCATGTCGACCTCGCCGGGTGCGGCGTTAAATGCTTTGCTGAACCTACCGCCCCTTCACTTGTATGTGTTAAAGGAGGCGAGGAGCAGTATTCACAAACTATCCGCCCAGGACGGAACGAAATGGCTATCGCAGAAACTGAAATCTTTTCAAGACTCAGTAACGAATATTCCGATTCTGAGTATGCCCACTGACGTTATGCTCCCGCGGTGTACCTTCGAAAAACATTTTATAGTGGAGATGCCTTCCAGGGATGACTGGATTGAAGGAAGAATGACCTGGAAACCTGGCGGTCTACTTTGGTACACCGATGGCTCAAAATCGGATAACGACGTAGGATGTGGAATTTTTGGAGTGCGCCCAAATTTCAAGAGGAGCCTGAATCTTGGGAGGTACGCCTCCATTTTCCAGGCTGAAATGTTCGCCATTATTGAATGTGCGGACATCAACATTAAAAAGCACTACGTAAACCAAACTATATACATACACTCTGATAGTCAGGCAGCTCTCTTGGCATTGGCCTCGAATGTAATCACATCGAGGCTAGTTAATAACTGCGTGACTACTTTAAACACTCTGGGAAATAAAAACAGAGTGATTCTAAGATGGGTCCCTGGCCATGCGGGCATCGTAGGCAATGAAGATGCCGACGAACTCGCAAGAGCCGGCACCAAAATCACATTTATTGGTCCAGAACCTTTTTGTGGTATCCCCAAAAGCCAGGCTCAACTGATTTTGTGGAAATCCTGCTTCAAAGCGTCTTGCGAGTATTGGAAGAATATACCGGGCCAGGAGCATTCCAAAGCCCTAATAAAGCCATATAATCGCAAGGTGGCTTCTAGTGTCACGGCAATGAGCCGGAGCAACTTGCGTATCTTGGTTAGGGCACTTACTGGGCACTGTTGCCTAAATAAGCACATGTTTAGTATGGGGCTCTCCAACACAAGATTGTGCCGGTACTGCCGGGAGGCGGATGAAACGCCTATGCACATTTTGTGTGACTGCGGACCATTGATGCGCACTCGTCGATCCTACCTCGGCCAGTATTTTCTGAGTCCGGAGGAGGTTCAGCATATCACTCCAAGGAATACCTTGCGGTTTTTGACTGCGGTGGGACTTGGCAGTGTTTTGTAATACAGTGGCGATCACAATAGATCAAGTTGGTCGCAGTGATACGGGTCTGGTAGGACCTGCATAGCCACTTACATGAAATAAAAAAAAAAAAATAATAATAATATTGTATTCTGTAAAAGGTGTGTAATGTTATAATATTTGTGTATACCATGTAACTGGAATCTAATATTAGGGAATATTAAATACAGTCTCGTGGTTTTAAATAGAATTCTAATTAGCTTATAGAAATGTACAGTTTGTAAAAAAGAAAAATACGTCCGAATGAACTCACAACAGGACCAATAAAAATAATGAGACCTGAATTCGGCTTCCAATGCGTGAGACTGCCATTCATAAACAACGCTTTAAAAATATTTGTACAAGATATTCCTTTACGCAGATCATTATTTATACATCACAGGTATTGTGATATTACTAACAAAGAGGGATTTCCGGGTACAACATATCCGGGGTACTGTGTGTACTGTTTGTGGGAGATGTGCTCGAGGGCGACAGTAAACAACACGAAGATATTCGTATATCCATCTGAAGTTTGATCAAAATTACATCCTTGTTTATGTTCTACAGGTAAAGCTTTGAAACTGTATCTGTTTTCAGATTCAGGGGGATATTACGTATATTTGTTTACGTAACAACAACATGATAACGTATTTTTCCATCATTACCTATACATGTATAGGTATGTATACATAGATTTATTTCTCTTAATATTCCCGCGATATATTTGTATTGCCGGGATAATGGTTTCAAGCTATGTTAGAATTGGTTATTGTAAGTGGCTGTAATGAAGTTAGTAAAAGATTCTGTATTGCGCAGGTGGAACCGCGAAGTATAGCTAATTACTATAAAACAGCGACACACACAAATATCTTCACGTTATACCTAACCTAACGGGGTAGTCAGAGAAAACAGAGTGCAAAGCGTCGCAGTTCCTGTATACTTGTTTCGCCTCCTCAAATCTCGTAATTCTCCTCACACACTTTCTCCGAGCTATGTGAGTGTTTTTGATATTTACGTCATCTAATTCTGGCTATTCGATCTTTACAAGTCTTGGATTTCCTTGGCTTCGGCTACCATTTTCACTTTTGCTTTGTAGATTTTCTTCCTCAGTCTTTCATCACCCATTTTTTCTGTGGCCGAACCATCTAAGCATTCCTGTCAGCCAACCCTGCTATACTGCATATCTTTTCATTCTTATCTTATTCGCGTAACTGACACCGCACATACTTCTAATAAACATCAATAAATTTATTTACAAAAACCAAGTATATAAGTCGCACTTATATAATTAATATTAATTTAATTATAATTAAAAAATATTTATATTTTTTTTTTTATTATTCTTTTCAACATTAGGGACATTGTAGAACACTTAGTTTCGTCATAAATCACAATATTACATTACAATATAATTTCTTAAATTAAAATAATAACTAATTATGTAATATTAATAATGTTTGTTATAAAATAAATATTATGTAGACACATAAATAGTTACATCACTCCCATGTTTTTTTGTCATTTAAATAATCCTTTACATTATAATACGATTTTGATAACAGTTTATGTTTAATAAATTTTTTAAATTTGGTAATAGAAAAATCTAGCTTGTCTTTAGGGAGTTTATTGTAAAAACGTATGCAATTACCCATAAAAGAATTACCGACTTTATGGAGTCTAGTCGTAGGTGCAACCAGTTTATTTTTATTTCTAGTGCTGAAATTGTGTACATCACTATTTTTTTTTAATTTATTAATATTTTTATGAACATATATTAAATTTTCAAATATGTACTGATTATAGACTGTCATTATTTTAACATCCCTAAACTTATCTCTTAGAGTCTTTTGGACCCATATTGTATATCGCACGAACGGCTCTCTTCTGCAGAACAAAAATAGTGTCAATGTCAGCAGCATTACCCCATAATAGAATCCCGTATGACATAACGCTGTGAAAGTAACTAAAGTATACCAATCTAGCTGTATCTACGTCTGTCAACTGTCTAATCTTTCTAACCGCGAATGCTGCAGAAGAAAGCCTACCCGACAAGCATTGATATGAGGTCCCCACTGCAGTTTGGCATCTAAAGTTAATCCAAAAATAAGGTAGTGTTTACCAGATCCAATTTCTGGTTATCAAGCTGTATATTGTTTTTAACATGTTTAACATTAGGTAATGTAAACTGGATGCATTTAGTCTTCCTTTCATTGAGCAGCAGATTATTAACATTAAACCACCGTAATACCTTAGACATAGCGTCGTTTATATCATTGCAAATATGCTGTTGCCTATTTATCTTGAAAATAAGTGATGTGTCGTCGGCAAACAGTACTATCCCATGATTATTTTTGACAAGATAGGGTAGATCAATTAATATAGATTAAGAATAAGAAAGGCCCCAATATTGAGCCTTGTGGAACCCCCATTTTCACAATAGACCCGGAAGAACACTCGCCATTCACGTCTACCCGTTGAACTCGTTCTTTTAAGTAAGAATTAATAAGATCTAACGCTATATTCCCAAGTCCATAATGGTTCAATTTCTCGACTAACGTTTCATGTTGTACACAATCGAATGCTTTTGTTAAATCACAAAAAATGCCAATAGCATCACACGACAACTTTGAGACTTCAAAGATATCCTTCATTAACTTAACACCAGCGTCGGTTGTTGAGCGCCCCCGTGTGAAGTCAAATTGTTTACCATGTAACAATTTATTACTACAAAAATGATACATTAGTTGATTCAGAATAAGTCTTTTAAAAATTTTACTAAATATGGGCAGCACTGATATTGGTCTATAATTGTTGCAGTCAGAAGTGTTACCCGACTTAAATAATGGAGTTATTTTGTTAATTTTCATCAAATCAGGACATATACCATAGTCAATGCATCTATTAAATATCACCGCCAAATATGGTGCAACAATATCTATCAATGATCTAACAACGACAACTGAAATGCCCCAAAGGTCATTGGTTCTTTTTACATTTATCTCTTTAAAGGTTTTAATAATTTCGTGTGTACCGACATGTCTGAATTGAAACTTAACATTGCAAGCCGGTACATTATCTTTTAAAAGAGATATAGCGGCGGTAGGTGAAGAGTTCAAAGATTTAGTTAAGGAAACAGGCTTTTCAGTAAAAAAAGTTTCAAAAGCTGTTGCAATTTCCGAATCTGTCGTTATGATTTTGTTATTCATATTTAATTTAAAACTATTTTTTTATGGTTTCACTCTTCCTGTTTCCTCATTTATGATTTTCCATGTCGTTTTGATTTTATTGCCACTATTTTTAATTTTATAACTCAGGTGATTTGATTTTGAATGTTTACAATCATGTTTAAACTTTTTAGAAAACTCTTTGACATAATCATTGAACTGTTCATCAACATTATATTGCCTTTCCGCATACAGATCATATAATATTTGTCGATTTCTATGTAATTCTGTTGTTGCCCAATCGTCAAACTTTAATGCTTTAGTAACCGTATATATAATTAACATCAATCAATTAATCCATCTGTATACTGTCAGTCTTTCCTGATCGCCGATCAGAAACCGAGTTCGTCGCAGCTTTCTCTTATTTAAAAAAAAATTATCTTATATAACGCAATCTATACATTAATAGGTGATGTGAATACTTTGTTCCCTCTTTTAAGCATATTGCGCGCACAGAGGAGTGTGCGATTTAGCGTAGTTAAAGTTTACATGGAGAAGTACAGACAAATACATTAAATTAAATAAAACATTCTTTATTTACGTCATACTGCCAATGTCAAACATAATAGTGTGTGATATCTAAAACGGGAAATTGAAGGCTATTACCTTTTACGATTTAAAATTTCCTGTTTACCAGTGAACTTCGTCAACTATAATATTACTGCATAAAAAAGGAAGGAAAGATAATATAGCCAATTACAGGCCCATCAGTCTTATGTCCAATGTGTACAAAATATTTGCAAAGGTACTGTAAGGTAAGGTAAAGTAAGGTAAGGTAAGATTAGATTGATTGACAAAGACTTCGGATGAAAATCAACTCAAAGAACAAGCAGGATTTCGCAGTGACTTCTCCACAATAGACCACATCCACACGATAAAACAAGTTATTCATAAATGTAATGAATACAGTATTACCTTGCATTCGTTGATTATAAAAAGGCATTTGACTCAATAAAACACATAAAACTATAGGAAGGTTTAGAAACACAAGGAATTGACAAAAAATATATACGCCTAATCACCAACATATATAAGAACATGAAAGCGAAAATACGAACAGAAAGACATAGGGAATATTCTCTGATAAAAAGAGAAGTGAGACAAGGGGATCCAGTGTCACACAATCTTTTCTCAGCAGCTCTCGAATACGTATTTAGACGTCTTGAGTGGGATAAATACGGACTAAATGTTAACGGAGTGTAATTAAACCACCTAAGATTTGCAGACGATCTAATACTAATTTCTCAAGATCTAAGAAGCTTACAAGAGATGTTAGAACAGCTTGTGTATGATAGTGACAAAGTGGGACTGTCAATAAATACTACAAAAACTAAAGTAATGACTAATTTCGAAAACATCCCGATATTCGTTAACAGCAACACAATAGAATATGTGGGAGAATACACGTATCTCGGACAGATAATATCTCCAACAGATCTTACAAATAAGGAAATAAATAACAGAATCAATTTAGCACGGAAATAACACTGGTCTCTAAAGGAGATTATGAAACAGTCTCTCGTACCGCTGAAAGCTAAGAGCAAAATATTTGATACGTGTATCGTACCTGTCATGACGTATGGTGCCAAATATAGAACTTAACTAGCTATAATGTACGCAAATTAGAAACCTGCCAATACAGTATGGAACGAAGCATACTCAACATTAAACTAAAAGATAAAATACTAGTTACTATAAGAAACGAAACTAGAATCACTGATATTACTTACTGCATTAAAAACTGAAATGGTCAGGTCATATGATTAGGAGTAAAAAGGATAAGTGGTCTAGGGACATCACAGAGTGGTGCCCGAGACAAAACAAAAGAAAGAAAGGGAGATAACGTTGTAGGTGGGACGACATTAGAAGAATAGCGGGCATTACTTAGAGAATATAAGCACAGAACCGCACTGTATGGCAAACTAGGGGAGGCCTATGCTGGAAAGCAAGACAATCTTCACACACCGGTGTCAGATAACTAAACAAAGGTAAAACATTGTAATAGGTTAAGTTATATTATGTATTGTTATGACAGATTGTTAAATAAAGGCTATTATTATTATTCACGAAAGTAAAAATACATCGTTTTCAGCTGTGTATCGTTGTACTTTGACCCTTTCCTAGTTAAGCACATTAGTAAGTCTAGATACTAGGTCAACGAAAAACGGACACGCTTTGAGAGAAAAACCTCCGTCCATTTTGGTTCTTGGTCCGAGAGTCACACAACCGCGCAGAGTAGAGATCGTCGCCAAAGAATTTTAAAATGTTGCCAACAAATAATTACTGACAGATTGAGTTTCGAGATGTTAATTTTGTGTGACTTGTGTCCTGTTTCAAGTCTGTGAGTGTTATGTCAAGAGAAAAAGTGTTTTATATTTACGGTTGAATTTAGACCACTAGGCGATATTTTTTTTAATTTCTTCAAGATACTTTTAAAATAAGGCGCGGGTACACTAATTTTGAAGAGCATTTTCGAAATTCTTAGCTCAAAGTGTATCATTTTTGTGTGCAACATTCTTGAATCTGTGCAACATTTTTGAATCCATATTTTAAGAACTTTAAGGAGCGTTTGAATTTAACTTTCTATTTAAATCTCCAAAACTAACTCCCGGAAAAGGAATTTCAGTTGTTCAAGTCATGTGGTCTTAGAGAAACACGGCTTTTACAGAGAGACGGACACCTTTAATGTACTTATCATTCATGAGTCCACTAAAATGTATAACAACATTATACTTCATTAGTTTAGAATACTTTTTCTTAGAAACACAAATAGCTGTCCTCCCAGTTTATTTCAAAACTTTATTATAAAATTATTAGGACTGTATTATGTTGCAATTTTTGATTATATAAAAATAAAGCTATAAACCAAACTTTGTCTTGCGGTTATTAACAATTAACTACAGAACACTACATTGCAATCGTACTATTTGAACTTAGCTGATTTTATAAAATTTTAAATAACCTTTAGACGACTGAATTGTTGTAATGTTTTCCAAGAAATCTCCGAAGAAAAATTTTTGCGACTACAAAAATAATACAAATGGGAAATTGCGACTTGTCAGGAATAAACATGCCATCTTCTTTCAGTTCACATAATCAGTCGCGGAATTTAAGCCTCTTCCATTCTTAGCTGTCTTTCTTCATTATTGTTCGTGCGACGCCTCAACGACACCGTGTATCGGGTCAATCTAAAAATTTTTGAGGTTACAGGAATTCGTAATTGCCCGTTCAGACGTTGATAGCATATTGAAATCGGGCGACAGCAAAGTCGGAGTGTTCAAAATTCGACCCACATTTGGCAGGGTTAACAATCCAGCACAATGCAGGCCGGGCAGCGCCGGCGGGTCGATGTGCGCGCGCCGCAACAGGTGAACGGGCACCGCCGAGAACATTACATAGATGTACAATTAATTCACACCGTTGGAACTACCTTGTTTTTCTTGCTTCACGTAACTTTACATCAATTCATCCATACCATAATACTATAAATGTAAAAGTATGATATGTTTTATTTGTATGATTTCACGGCAAACCATCGAAAGATTCCGATGAAATTTGATACGGTGCTTGAGCTCTGAAAGACAAGGGCTGCTTTTTAATAAATTTCCATTAAGTCGCGGAGCCAAATGCTAGTAGCAATTATATATACTAAAGTTTGTTATGTTTTCTACGACAACGCTATACCAATTTAGATAAAATTTGGTATGGAGATAGTTTTAACTCTGAGGTAAGAGTAAGACAGGCTAATTCTCTGTAAAATTACACATGGAATGGTGTCGCGGGGTAATATCTGTGACCAAGATCTAAGCACCTACGTTTGTGGTATCACATAAAGAACTGGAGTACCCAGTTAATTTCGTTTCCTGAATGGGCCTGACCTGGTCGGAATTGGAAACCGAGATGAGGCATTGAAAGCAATTGCAGTAAACGTTGCGCCAGCGGTACGTCAATTTGGGGTGACAGCGACAAGACGAGACAAAGTCACATGTTGCGATGTCTTCCAGCAATAAGCGTTTGGATTTATAGAAGGTAAAGCAAACCCACATAATGATAGGTTGGTTGCTTATCGTCTATACAAGTTCCATATAATAAATCTTATCCTTTGACTGATCTGATAGCTGAGCTGCTGATACATCCTATATTTTTCTTTTTCTCCCAGTCCAGCAAAGCCTGCCTTGATTTGATTTATATAAACCGTCATTAAGCATTAACTATTTTATTTTTAGAATTCTACTAAAAGTTAGCACACTGATTTACAACTTGATAATAAGAGCAGCTGGAGTAGATTAGTGGCTAGCCTTCTAGGTGTTATTTAAGACGACTGTAAGAGTCCTATGACCTAACTAAATGTTTATTGCTATCGCTAATACAATATGGGTGCCATTAGATCTACACGTCCATTAAGTGATCGCGCACAACTTGCTTAAATTTCAGTGATCGTGTCACATAAGAAAACAACATTACAATAACTTCAGTCCCCAATCTGATATCTGACTAAAGTCCAAAAAAACAAGCAGGTGTCACATCCAGCGATATAACTTCTTAAAATCTGTCAACAATTCGCTGTGTAAACAAACCAAAACGGTCGGAACAGTCTGCACTATCTGACCTTGCATTAACCGTTACATTGGGTTGTGCTCTTGTTTGCCAAATAACTATTGCATTCGTATTCTATTTCACTAATTGTCACTCAGCTAAGTCGCAGTCAAAGCAAAGTAATGTTCTTCAGCGTGAAGCAAATATGATATGCGGACATCAATGTGTAGAAAAAGATACTATAAGAGCGTCTTGAAAATCTAGCTCGTAAATTGAGTCTAAAGTTCCTCGCTTATTTACCAACCTGACACCCTATCAGCACTGCTACTCTTCGTGTGGTTGAGATTTATTTTATGGATTCGACTTTCCGTATTCGTATACATACGAATTACGCTCACTTATAAACTCCGAATCGCTACTAGAACGACTCGTTCGCAAGCTATAGTTATACAGATGGCGAATGAACCACTCGGGGACAATCCGCCATCCTCTAGCAAGCGCCCTCCTCGAGTAGATCATGCGCATCCCGTCATTTGGTCACGTGAAGTTTAGTACCAATTTCACGATTTCTTGACCACGCGGTGTCCATTTGTTGACCACGAAATGTCCACCAATTCATGGCAAGGTGTCAACTTGTCATCACTAGTCAATTACCCGCTGATAACAAATTGACGCCGAGCGGTGAGGTGCTGGTCGGATGCTGAGGTGATTAATGAGCGCTAAAGGTAAATTTGACGTTTGAAAACACTTTGCAAATAGCCAGTTCTATGCAAACTAGTGGTCGCCCAGTGGTCGAAATTCGCCCATAAATATAAAATACACGCTTCTTCACTTGACATGACACTCTACAAGCTCACAGCTCACAAATTACTAAATTTAAACAGCTCGAAACTCATTCATCTAATCTGTCGGTAATTATTTGTTGGCAACATTTTAAAATCATTGGCGATAGTCTCTGTGGTCTGCGTGAGTGTTTAAACCATGCAATATTTGATCACAAACTATTATATGTTTGACATTGATAGATTAACTATTATAAGTTTGACGTTGGCAGTATGAACGTAAACAATGAATGTTTTATTTTATTTAATGTATGTGTAACAAATATTAATACGTAAATTTTAGCTTTTTGCACTCCTTTCTCCGTATAAACCACTGGTTCCCAAACTTATTTTGTCTACTGAGTCGAGAGCTCATGCAGTCGTTGTCTAAGATGCCTCCTAGCTAAATGAAATTACAAATCACCCCCCAGGCCTCTACACAACGACCTCATTTTTTTTCTGGGTCTCTTACCGCCCCCCTTTAGGCCTGCAGCGCCCACAAGGGGGCGTTATCGCCCACTTTGGGAATGGCTGGTATAAACTATAACTATGATAAATCTCGCATTCTGTTCTGTTCGCGTAATACGCTTAAAATGGGGTACAAATTTATCTCTTCACGTAGTGCATATGCTACAACATACAGGTTTAATATTTCAATCAATTTAAATAAATAAGGCATTGTTAGAGTCACCTTTTCGCTAGATTACGATAGCACATACCCTGGAGTTCCTCCCACGCACTTAAGATGACCATTGCGGAAATTTAAATGGCTAAAAGTCGCTCATAGCCCGGTTTCCCCTCAAGGGACCGGGGATATATTTTGAACATTTCACCACAGATACGAAACAAGGTAACATTAGGAGAAATTCAATACGGGGAATGCCTTAAGATAACAAGTTAATTTTTTCTATAGGTCGCCGTTGATAGGTATATCAAATTAAAGTGATTAATAAGTGAATTACAAAAAATAAAGCTAAAAATCGCCTTGTCGTTAACGTGTCTTGAAATGTTAATGTAAGAAACGACACCAACATTAAAACATTTAGGAAACAACACTTCAACGGTTAATGAAACGTGAAGATAGGCTTTATGGAGGCGCTTCGGAAAGGCTTTATTATAACCCCTCCAAATACCAGCTTTCATTGAACGGCACGCCGTAGACTTGATAAAATTCCATGTTCATATTTCAATAAATATTTTCATTGTTATGACACTTCCGTGAAATCACCGATACGTTGAGAAATGGCTACTTACTTCACCGAGGCTACTATATTAAAATCAATTCAGGTTAATGTAGAAAACGAACTTTTTAAATTGCTTTGAAATCAGAATGGCATAAAATAAGTACCCATAGTTAGCTGAACGGCACTCATAATAAAAGCCTGAAGTTTATTGCAGGGTACATATATATGTCGGTGGAAATAATAAAAGGCACTCATTTCACTATACTATGGCAAAGCGTGACTACCGATGACGCGCTAACGGAACGTCGGGCCCGGCGCTGAGAGTCTGTTAGACTACGGCGGGCGGTGCGATAGCATTTCTCCGACGGATCGTTTGCCATTATTAAATTTCCAATTACCTACGTAATAATTTTTATGAAGAGTTTTCTGTCGTTTGCACATTAACTTTGTCTTAATGTTGTATTTTATGGAGTAGTTCGCCTCTTGTAAGATTAGGTACCTAGTATTTCTCATGGCTGAGTTGCAAAAGCAAGAATTGCCCCGTGTCTTTTCCGACATATATATATATATATGATACCGATATGATTAATGGCGAAAGGATCGTTTTTTTTCAGACCTGGTATATTATTACATGTAAGTCCATACGACATCGATTACTATTGGTGATCTTGGTCGTGCAGAAAATACAAGATCAAGACTAATTTTGAAATGCAAAAACCAAAACTAATTTTGATAATGCAAAACCGAGATTAATTTTGTGAATGCAAGACCAAGATCCAAGAGTGATTTTAAAAATGTATAACTGAGACTGATTGTTATTTAACAATAAGAATAATTTTGGAAATATAAAACATAGGAACAAACGCGAAAAATGTAAGATCAACATTAATTTTGAGACTGCAAGCCCAACTCAGGACTAATCTTGGACACCACTACGTTTGATAATCTGAGGACTATTATAAATAAATAATCTCTAGGCAATTACTTTAATTCTGAAACCCCAAACTAAAGACCACAAAATATGGGTAAATATGGGTACCACGACAAGAAATAATGAAGCACTCAGTAACACTCAGATGCAATTTATGGTACTCGACCTGGTACCTGGAAATTGAATATTATCTTAGTAACTTAACTAACTTTATTAATATTATGAAGTTTATTTGGTAATAAATAACGTTATTCTATCATAAATTGTTAGTGGCGGCTTAGCCACCAAGCGGAATATATGAATATGTATGTAGATAATACATACTTCGTGTTCCTTCTTCCTGACAACGTCAAGTTTGACGTAGGTCGAGCCGATCGAAACACAGGAAACTATATCTTTGTTTATGTTTAAATTGAAAATGGGTAAATCAAAGGAAAAATTATCGATAAATGGCAACATTACTATTTCTATTCTTTCTTAAAAAATATTTGTTATTTTCGTATTTTTATCATAGATGTGGAAAAACTTTAAAAAATAATCGGCCTATTGAGATACAGATTGGGTTATGTGACATTTATACTCACTAAAACGCCGCGGTAATCTTCTTTGGCGTGTGAGGGCTGGGAAGGTTTGTCGTTCTCTCTAGCAGCCCAGCAATGTCAGTAGGTCTCTTTTTACTCTCCTCCTATGACCAGTTGCGTGCGTTACGTAAGCAGGGTTTTTCAACAGGGTAGGCAGTCAAAATAACAAATACATAAAAAAATAACAATTTTTATACATAATTACACAGCAATACTTTAATTTTTCGTAGTGTTTGTGATTTGTTGTAAATGTAGTTAATGCAAGGAAAACAAAATAAACTATTATGTAGTATGTGCACAATCTGTCAGGCAGTGTTTTCATAACATAACATAACATAACATAACTTCACGCTGTATCCCCAACGGGGTAGTCAGAGAGGACGGAGCGCCAGGAGTCGCGATCAGTGTTTTCAATATTTTATAATATTTAAAATTAAAATTTCGAGTCACATTACCTGACTTTTGATATAAATGCAACTCTAGGACATACTACCTGCCTTTAGGTATAGTTTGTAATTTTTCTCTACATGAAAACTTCGAACACGCGGCTTGTTTTAGTTTTTGTAAACAAACACTGCCAACACAATTATTACAGCTAAAACATTCCATTCTTTAAAATACAACTGAAATTATCTATTACAAATCGATACTTCAAATACGAATTGTAAGAACAGAATTTTTTAAATAACTCTTAGAACAACATATCATTTGCACGAAGAAAATAAATATGGAGTTTTATTTTGATTCAAGAATAAATCAAGCATAAACAAAGCAAAAACGACTAACACAAATAACAATTTTGTTGGTTGGAGTTGGAAAAGTGTTAAACACGCATGCAAGCTCAATTTTCAAGTATGAAATAGCACACATTTGGAAGACTATTTCGTGTACTGATAGGTGAAATGTAAACGTGTGCGTGAATTGTAGGCACCGGACCGTCGTGCCTCCACAGATAAGTTATATAGCGAGTATTTTTGCTCGATAGATGGCATGATTGTTAAAAATAAAATACAACAATGAAAAAATACGAAATACGATTACGAACAGATGAAGGACAGAAGAACGGCGGGGTTACTATCTAAAAATTTGCAGACAGTGACAGCCGCGCGATCTTTGCGCGACTGTTGACTAATTTCAATTAAAAATTGGTATCATGTATGACAATTGCGTGTCTATTGCGCCATGACCGTAAAATGCACTTTTCGCGGTAGATTTAGCGCAACTATACAAATTACAGTACACAAATTCTCCTTTTGAGAGCAGATATCGCGCGATATTTGGCCGTCGCATGCTGACTGTAGTCTGCAAGTTACGTAATAAGTGTGCAGGCATGTTAGATGGCGTATTTTTCAGCAATGGTTCATATCGAAATAACTTTCATTTGAATTGTAAGTGTAGACAGTGTCTCTGTGCCTGTATGGGATGCACGCCACTGCCTATGACAACGATGAGATATCGTAAAAGATCGTTGACATGGAACTGATTCAGTTTTTCGATAGATTTTTTTCCGACCGTGCAAAACTGTCAGTCCGTCTGAAGTTTAGATGGGTAAGTCCGGATGAATATCTATACGAACCCATATTCTTTGACATATTGACGGCTGTACATCAAAATTAGATACATATCCTTCGGTACGAGATGTGTACCGGAAGAGTGAAGTGGAATGCATTATGCATCTGAAGGAAGCGTGATATAGATAGTGCGCGCAAGAAGAATAAACTACTCTGTATATTGCCCGGACATGGAAACTGGATGTCGGCCCGTGAAGCTGATGAAGCCGTGAAAACATACGGATCACAATCCTTTGAAATATCGAATGTACCGGATAGTATTAGTGCAAACGTGGCGAAATCCCATGTGATATTCCTAAATTATAAAGATGGCCACTTTTGCATTTAGTCTTACATTATTAAAATTATTATTAGCCCGATAAGTTATCTAGATATGTAATGCAGTATTTCAAACTTAGTAATTAATTGTTGGGAACGATGCCTATATACCTCGTAAGTTTCTTAACTAATTCCCACTAAAAACTTTTAATCGTTAAAAGTTTGAGTTCTATTTGTCTGACTTTTCCATTAGAGCAATACGTTCACTCTAGGTAACTATTCCTCCATAAATCAATTAGATAAGATCTAGTACTTTGTGCGTTTAGATCAAATCATTAACTTTAGTTAAATATAACACGACAAAATTAAAGATATTCTTTTAAACATGTAAATTAATTAAATAAATCTTTTAGATCACCGATCATGCGAACTTATCCTTGTTCCTTTATCTTCGCACCTTTCTTATAGAGACTCATCAATGGAACGAACAGAAAGATTCTCGACTAATATTAGAAAAGTAATAATTTATGTTATAATACGTATTATAACATACATTCTCGAGATATAGCGTACATGTAAATATGTAAATTAAAATCAGCCCGTATGTTTGTTAACGTGAGCAATAGAATATAATAATTTTTACATCTCCCTTCATCTCTTTGCTAGAGATTGTCAAAATTAGTCATGGTCTTGTAGAAAATTCAAGACCGACCCTAAAAAATCAAAACTAAGACACCAAGACCAAGATCACAGAATCAATACTGCAACCGCAAGCTCAGGAACGATTTGAAAATCACGTTCGTAATAAATAATATAGCTCATGCCACATTTTGCTACGAAGCACGATCTCCCATAAGCAACAAGTAAACATTAAACAATTAGACGGCATATTGAATATCAGTTGAGATTATCGATCGGTAATTACGAATACCAAACGTTGTTTATACGAATTCTGAATTTGTTAGTAAGTGGTATTGATTTCTAACATCATACGCTCTTCGTGTAGTGACGTAGCTGCTTACGTCTACGATAAAAATCTTATAGAACAGAGTACTTCCGCTACATACAAACGTCATAATATCAGAGTTCTGTACAATGCTTTTTTTATAAAAGAAATTACTCTTTATCGGAAGGAACCAACTTTGACAAGTTAGTGTAGTTCTTATTGCAACATAAAAAGGAGATGCATTTATAAATACTTTATAATTGTTAGAAATAAAAATAAAAATGCTGTTAATCGCTATAAAAAATATTTTATAATCCACTAAACTAAAATGTTACCACATCATTAAAAATATATCAACTTAAAAAAATATAATGAAGCTATAAAATAATTCTATGCTGTATAATAACTACGTTCCACACACAATACACACACACACTATAAATATGGTTACAAGCATAACATCGTTTTTTTTCCATTACATAAAACGTTTATTACTGCAGTGTGTATTATTTAGCATTTTGAAAATATGAAGCTCATTTAAAATAATCTCCATTGGCATTGATACAATACTTTAAACGCTGTGCCCGTTATCGATTGAAACACGCACTTTCTCCAAATTCGCCACTGTCAATCTTATGGAATGTTTTAGGGACTCCATATTATCATAGCGTATAGAGCATGAATACTCTCTAAAAAAGAGTATAAATCATACTCAAGTGGATTAACATCGGGACTAGATGACGGCTAGTCTTCAGCTTTGTTGAAGTCATAAACGTTCCTTTCCAGCCGCGCTTATGTGGAGCGTGCTTCATGCTCCCGTGCCGAGTCTTGTTGAAAGGACCACTCTTGGTTATGGACCATGGGTGTTGATAAGAGCCTTAACTACCATCTCAAAAATTGTTTATTGATACACCTAAGTCGTTTTGATACTTTTTTCATAAAAATAAGGCTCAGTCACTCCTTGATAGCTAACATTCCACCAAACCGTCACTGAAGCTGGATAATGCCCACGTTGTACCCTGCTGATTAATTGAGAAGTTCTAGAACTTTGAGCATAAACTCGGTCATTCCGCTCATTAAAATGTTGCTCGATAGTAAAAATTTTCTCGTCTATAAATTTTTTTTTGTAACCTCCCTTTACGTACCATCTAAGAAGTTGTTTTGATTCTACTACCTTATTCATTTTTAAATTATCGATTAAGTAATGACAGTGCGTCTCTCATAAGCTGCAAGTCCTAAGTCATCTTTTAAAATACGCGACATGGTTCTGGGTGCTATATTCATTTCTCTAGATAAAATCTTTTGCTTTTGGACAGGATTTCTTCAGCTTCTTTCCTTCACTGCTTTGATCGCCTTTTAAGTATGAACAATACGTGGACGGCCAGTTCTTTTTTTGTCACATTCAGAGGACATTTCATTATACCTATCAATGCGCCACTACACAAACATTCGTCTCGTCTAATATCAAGTGGATGGAGAGTTTCAAAAATTGCGTTTGGCTTCATACTTATTTTGTGTAATGCTATCACAGCAATTTGGTTCTCTTTATCACCCCACTCCATTTAAAAATCACAGGAATATTTAACAAAAATTGCCGCGAAAATAAGAAAACACTATAAATATTCATGCGTGAAAATGACAGGTTCCAAAGTCAGATGTAATATTATTGTTTATCTTTATTGTAACAGTGTTTATGGCAACACTGTGTATATAGCCGACGTCCATCTGGAATAATGTACTTTTCAAATGGTGAAAGAATTTTTCAAATAGGTGCAGTGGTTCCGGAGATTATCCTCCGTATACACACAAACTCACAAAATTCGCTCGCTCTCTTTATAATATTTATTATCAAAGTTTGTGTAAATCTATCCATCCAGAAAGATATTCCGGTTTCGTGAGGCCAGCTTAAGGTGCGCGCCGAAATTCAGATTATAAATTCAAAAAGATATTCAGCGAGGTTATTACCTAAAAATTTGCAGACAGCGACAGCCACGCGATCATTGAGCGACCGGTGACTAATTATAAAAAAATCGATATTGTGTATGACAATCGCGTATCTATTGCGCCATGACCGTAAAATGCACTTTTCACGATATATACGAGATTACATTACACAAATTCTCGTTTTGACAGCAGATATCGAATAACATTGGGCTGTCGCATGCCGACTGTAAGTTGTTTCATCTTGGACCCCATGTGTTTGAACGTGTCCAAGATCATCTTGGACACGTTCAGACACATAGGGTTCGGTAGTCGTCAATTTAACTTTGTTTATGGCAGTAAAACTGTGTCGATTTGTCAAAGTTATGTCGTGTCGTGTGCAAGTGCTCAATCTAATTGTCAGTAACAATATTACAAATGAAATGTTAATGTTACAACGTAGTTTTAATTGAACGCACGCTTGAAAAGTTTTTGTACTATTAATTCTGATTGTAGATAATGTTCCCTGTTGTAGACATTTCAGAGCGTAATCAAGTGGCAAGTTATGGTATTTCAACAACAAAACATGTTTGTTTTGGCGAACATAATGCGGGCGTATTCATTTATCGATGACTTTGTGTGGGATTTATCAATAACATCGAATTATCAATAGACGTGTTAAAAATTAAATGACGACATCGATATTCCCACATCACTAATAATTATTTTTTCATAACACTAGGCAGCGTTTTCTGGGAAATGAGAGGGACGAGACTTAATTGAAATCTTAGAAAAACGTTGTTAAAATGTTGAAACTTAAAGATCACAATAGAATCAATATTACAGTAGAAGCGAAAGAGCAAGGACTACGAAGCTTGGCGATTCGTTGCCTCTGACTACTCCGTTAGGGATACACCATGAAGATATATATATATATGTATGTACTTCAAGCCAATTTAGAAAAGTTCGTTTTCTAAATTGACTTAACCGGAGATCTAACCCGGGGCTTCGGCTAAGAAAGAAGATACTCTTATCATTTTCCATAAATTCATATTATGTACATTTTTAAACGTTTTAAACGTTAAAACCATCTTAGTCTTTGTAACGTTCGCCTAGCTCAGGTGTCTTATTTAGCTACTACGGGGGCTGGTGGATGTTATGTTTTATTAAGCCTGACCTGGTGAGCGGTGAACCTTTACATAGGGGACCTAACACTACCTCAATCGAAATTAAGTAGGGAAGAGTAAGGTATCCCATCAGTTCAACACAAAACACTCATGCACAATTTACACAGGTATACATATTTATTTTATTTTCATCACAAAACTTAAGTATGTAAGAACCGCGACTCTTGGCCTCTCTGACTACTCCGTTAGGGATACAGTGTGAGGATATGTATGTATGTATGTATCACAAAACTTAATTGTGCGATCCCAAGAGTTCTTATATTCAACATTAGCTTAAATATACATAGAAACAAAATTCTTAATGTCTGTCATGAACAAAGAATTTATAACACATATACAAACCAAGGCTAATGAAACAAAGTAAATTTAAAATTAATAAGGTATACCTCGAACTTGTGATTATGTATCTAGGACCCAGATTCAATATAGTTACACAGTAAATATAATTGCTTAAAAGTTTTTTTTTTGGATGTTACACACAAACAGATGTAGAATAATAGTCACAATATGATTAATAATTTTTCAGGAAACAGCTCTCGGTTATATAATATTTTTTAAATTAACAACTACTAGAAATTTTGACTCATTGATTTTACTCACACTGTTCATAAATTTTGATTAAATATTCAGAAAAACTTGCTACGGCAACTTGTTATCGACACTTCAATATACATATATGTATGCCATCGCATTACCAAATGGCTCTTAATCTAGAATATAATTAAGTAGTTTCATAATCCTTCAAAAAATAAATAAAAACATAATCTATAGCAGGGGTTCTCAAACTTATTTTGTCTACTGCCCACTTTGAGTCATGCAGTCGTTGTCTAAGATGCCTCCTAGCTAAATGAAATTACAAATCACCCCCCAGGCCTCTACACAACGCCCCCATTTTTTTTCTGGGTCTCTTACCGCCCCCCTTTAGGCCTGCAGCGCCCACAAGGGGGCGTTATCGCCCACTTTGGGAAAGGCTGATCTATAGTAATGTCTAGCAGTCCTTATATGTAGTTCTTCCGTCTCCTCCGCTTTTGACATTTCTTTCAGCGAGTACTGGCTATTTGATTTTCGTAAGTCACAAGTGGTCTTCCTTCGTTCTTCTATCACCACACTTCATATTATGCAGGAATATTTATGAATTATATATATGTAGGATTTTTTATGAAGAGTACTTCACAACTACTTTACAACTTTTAAGTAAAGATTGGAACTAATTATATGGAACTTTTGAAAGAAAACAGTCCCGCGGATAACAAGTAGATAACAACTGGATAACGAAATTAATTTACGCTTACATGTTCCAAAGATTATTACGTAATGTTTGTTCAGTGCTAATTAAACTCCTTATATTGCGTCTTTGACAAAGTTCCAAAACAAGTGACAGCTTAGAACTGAAGAGATGAAAACAAGACGACGGTATACACTCACTGTACTTAACTTAAAGCTATATTCAAGTGTATATACAATGCGAAATGGGATTTTCGGGGGGACGAAAATATATACAGATGAAATTAAATGTGATTTCGAAATTACGAATTGCAAAGAAAATTTATAAAAAGTGAAAAAAAAATCGACTTAAAAAAGCACTGAAGTCAGTGCTAACTGTCAAGCCTACCAAACTAGTAAATTTTCTGTTGTTGCACATTGATTTGGCACCGACTTTAATAAATGTCAAGTTTAATTACATGTAGTGTATATATGTAAACGGGTCTAAGGCTCTAAGCTCTTTAAGTATAATGTATGGAACCACACTGTCTATTGGTAAATCTATTCTCTGTGATTACTTACATGACTTGTACAATTAACTTAGTAACAGTATCTGTGTACTCCTAAACTAAAATATAAAACATAATACAAACATAATATAAAACAGTCACATAATAGTTTTAATTAAAATAAACATTAATACGAGGGCTGCTATTTATGTATCCGGAATAACAAAGTGAAACAAACATATAGCATTTATTATACTTTTATTGCTTTTCAAAATATTCACCATGATGATCGATGCACTTTTGCATGCGTTGGAACCAATTTTCGTAGCACTTTTTCCATTCGGATTGAGGTATCTCCAAAACGTGCATTTTGAACGCATCAACAGCCTCTTCACGGCTCGAAAAACGTTGACCACGTAATTTATTCTTCATGGTTGGGAATAAATAGAAGTCGTTGGGGGCCAAGTCGGGGCTGTACAGTGGATGACCCGTTAATTCGATCTTTTGATCTTCAAAATACCGAGTTGTTTCGGCCGATGTGTGGCAGCTAGCATTGTCATGATGAAGAAGGATTCTGCGTTGTCGGTTGTTCTTTCTTATTTCTTCAAAGACTTCTGGCAAACAAATGGTCGTGTACCATTCAGAATTAACTGTTTTACGATCCTCTAGTGGCACTATAGCTACATGTCCATTTATTCCAAAAAAAACAAGCGACCATTTGCCTCAAAGTGCTTTTAGAACGAATGACTTTTGTTGGGTTCGGCTCATCTTGGAACACCCAAACCGTTGATTGGTTGATTGTTGTTTAGTTTCAGGATTATACGCATATATCCAAGATTCATCACCTGTGTAGATATTATAGACAGCTTTTGACGTACCCTGATTATACTTTTGTAACATTTTTTCACACCAATCGACACGAGCCCGTTTTTGGTCAATTCTCAAGTTGTGCGGAATCCAACGTGAACAAATTTTTTTACAGCTAAATGTTCGTGTAATATTTTATATATACTCGTCATACTTATGCCCAGAGACGCCTCTATCTCGCGATATGTAACGATTAAACTCACTAAGCCAGTGATACACAGTAGTTTTTGATGGTGCTTCGTCCCCAAAAGTCGAAGTGAGTTGATCGATGCACTGTTTTTGAGTTAACCCTCGCCGAAAATCGTAATAAATCATAGCACGAAAATTTTCACGACTTAAATCCATGGTGATAAAGACTCGCAATTTTCAAAATGACGCCACAAAGGATAAACAAATGACAGCTACATGAAACAAATTGTATTCTTCAGCCATAGAGTTCCATTTTGAAATGCTATAATTACTTTTTTAATATTGTTCTGTAACTGGCCAGTTCCGGATACATAAATAGCAGCCCTCGTACACATACATAGGTATTTGCATTGTATAGTTATTTTTGTACTTGAGATTTGATTAGTAAAGAATAGTTGTTTTGTACTTTTCACTGGTTTTATTGAATAGTTTCATTTCTTTCTTAAAAAGTTTTTTATTTCTCGCTTTTGAGTGATCATGGCCTAAATAAATATTTAGGGTTTGTCTACAATTAAGTTCTTTTCTAATTTTGGAAAATATATTTCATGAATACTAGTTTTAATTGCGTAATTGATCCTGGAGAAGCTTGTAAATCGCTTAGCACTATTTATTTAAATTTGCCACACAAATTATGGAATCAAGAAATGAACCAATAGTACCTGACGACCTAGTTGGCGCCAATGGTTTCTTTTATTTTTTTTATAATGTAATAGATCTACGTTTGGCCACTAACTTACTTGTTGCTAAGCGACGATGTGGCCGAAGATGGAGAACGTGGTTTAGACGTTAACCCTAGCGCGGAAGGTTCCGGGTTCGATTCCCGGTCGGGTCAAATTAGAAAATGAACTTTTCTAGATTGTCTCGAGTCTGGGTGTACTGGGAGACGCCCCCACTAGTTGTCGTCTGGTTCTCATAGCACAGGGAATATTCTAGTTTGAGATCAGATGATTGGTGTGTATTGTCTGGCGCATTATTATTATGAGATTTGAGGAAGCGAAAGAAGTATGTAAGAACCGCGACGCTTGGCGCTCCGTCCTCTCTGACTACCTCGTTAGGGGTACAGCGTGAAGATATGTATGTATGTATGTATTATTATACCTGGCGATCCTTGATCCTTGCCGACCTTCTGGTGAACTGTTTTATGAAAATAAGCGATGATGAATATTATAGCGAAGGACACCTCCAGCCACATGCAAAGCGATGACAACAAGCAGAAATTCATAATTTGATTTTATGTTTTAATAGTTGTTATTTTTCTTTGCCACCACTTTTTTTTTTGTGTATTGTATGAAAAGGTTGATAATGCGCACGATGTTGAGTCCAGCCATCAGGACAGGCTCGAATTTGACGTAAAAGGCGCGAACGTTTTACTTCATTCTACAATTTCTATGGCGAAGGAAAAAATAAAAAGAAAGGAGTCCAACAAGATTCGTTTTGTAGTCTGATGCTAATAGTAAATACTTAAGAAGCTATCATATAGCCTCCAGATAAACACCGTATTTGTACTAAAGACCATTATGCGTTATTTGCTTTTATATCTGCACCTGCTTAACTTTGGCATAATATGTGTGACTGAAAATTCCAAATATGCACTTGTCAAACCTTTTTCAACTACTATTTTATGTCTCTGAAGGAGATTAAGGTCGCGATAACCTACAATTACTGGATGCAATTGCTTCAATAAATCGAAGTTCGTAATAGAGTGATATCTAATATGTATGGTTATAATACACCCAAGGCCAACAATTTCCTAATTTCAGTTTACTGAAAATGGACATCAAATTGACATTGCAAACTCATTGATAAGTGTCAATCATGAACATGTTTTTTAAACGCCGGAATATTCGAACCGTTAAGTATAATTTCAGGTAACGGAAGTAAAAGTAGAATGTTATAGAGGTCTGTTACAGGGTGCGTACTGTGTCGACATAACAATATTCTATATGCAGTGTAACCTGGTTAAGTGGGCCCTGGATATGTGAGAAACCTCTACTACCGATAATTACTATGAGGTCCCGACAGTTTTGCAATGAAATGCCTCTGTTACTGGGAATTTTTAAACCTTTATAATTAAGTGTTGATTTCTTAGGTTTTTCGATGCTTATCTCTATAATTTGGAATTTTATAGCTTAATAGCCTGTATAAGTAGGCCAATTTATCAGGTTTGGACAGGTTGTGACACGTTCGTTTACAATCATTCGTATTTCTTCCGCACGTGCTGTTTTTCAGTACTATCTAAGGTTTTGTACGATAAACGAGTGACTGAAACCGCACAAAATGTGGAAACGAAATAGTCCATTGAAAAGTTACATTTGGGGCTGCGAAAGTCAGAGCACGCAGTTTTATTCTTTGGATGTCAAGAGGGGGTTAGTGTAAAGTTAAATCCATGTTTGTGGGGTCGCAACCCTTGTCCCGCGGCCGCCATCTTGTAAAAAGTGCTGCGAATGGTTTTTATGGTATATCGGGCAAACTATTCGTCGCACAAAAAATTTATCCAAACATTTTTTGTTGCAAATTAAATTCTCTACAACTTTGATTCCGTAACTTTTAGTCGTAGAACCAAAAATAACAAAGTTATTAACGAAAATAGATTAAAATTTGGGAACAAATTTTCTTTTGGTCGTTACAACTTTTTTCTGATCATTTTACAAAAAAATGTCACTTTTCATCTCTTTATGTGGTGGCAATAAAGATGTGATTCTATCGACAGTCTTAGATATAAACGATTCTCCAAGTCAGTGACAAATAATATATTTAATTTGTCTTCACTTCCTCTAACACAAGACACAGCCCGCTTGCACAGCCTCCCAGTGTATCATTAGGTACAGTCGTGGCACAGAAATTACAACGACCCTCAAGACTGGGGCTGGAAAAAGTATGGACAAATATTGATGCCTGTTCAAAGTTCAAAACTTCCAGCACACCCTGAGCTTCTAAAGTTGATTATCTGCCGATGCAAAGGAAACTGTGGAGCAATATGCGGATGTCAGAAGGCAGGCCTCAAATGTTCTGCAGTGCTTGAATTGTTTTGGGGAGACCTGCAGCAACATACAAATTTTTGTCTATTTTCCTTAATGACCTTGTTATTTTTGGTTCTACAACTAAAAGTTACGGAACCAAAGTTGTATAGAATTGAATTTGCAGCAAAATTGCTTTTCACAACTTTTCTATGCGACGAATAGTTTGCTCGATATAGCATAAAAATCATTCGCAGCCCTTTCTACAAAATGGCGGCCGCGGGGCAAGGGTTGCGACCTCAAAAACATGAATTTAATTTTATACTAACCCTTTCTTGACATCCAAAAAATAAAATTGCGTGCTCTGATTTTTGCACGCTAAGCCCAAAAAAAATCAACATTTCAATGGACAAAGTATAATTCATTAACAGCCGCTGATAAACTAAAGCTATTGTTGGATTATGATAGTGGAAAGTTAGCGTTTAGCGGGATCTTTTACAAATAAGACAACTGTCATTTTAAACCTGCGTATTTGGGAAACTGGGTAAATGAAAAGCCTACTTAACTGATAAAAAACCCTAGGTCCCTTGAGGTCCCAGTTATACAGGTTACACTGTAAATGAAAATGAAATACTGTTCGTTGGATAAGGGTATCAATTGAGAACAGCTGGTCGGATGTCTAATTTTTTTTAAATGTTTGTTATAGTCCGATTGAGGTTTTAAAGGAAAGAAAAGTGGGAATGCTGTCCGGACAATTGGAAAATTTGGGAAAAACTGAAAGAGCTTTTTTCTATATTTATTTTTTGGACAGGACAACGTCTGTCGGTTATTTGGTTAAATAATATAAAAATTGCCGGATTGTATAACATTAGAAAGTAAATAATAGTTGTACAGTAATAACATAGCATTTCAATACACGGGATTTTAATAGGCAATAATATTACAAAACAGTACGACTATTTTGTACAGAAGCTCACGTCACAAAAACATCCACTCAAGTGTGGTAAACTTTAGTGACGCAAATGCCACTCATTTTCAGGTCTAATTAGTACACCTTAATGCACTAGACGAGATCGTCCATAATTAATGAGTTACATACAGTATAAATAAGCGATCGGGTATATTTTCAGCACAATCAGCGATCTTCAGCATAACAGTAAGCTTAAAGATGAAGTTACAAATAATTATTCTGTCTCTCTTTGGACTCTTAATCTTCGTGTCGTCCCAGAATTCTGAAGCTCAGGTATATTGCGGACGCAGGTTGGCGATGACTCTAGCTTATATGTGTGACAACAATTTATTGGGTAAGAGATCTGGACCTTATGTTTCTACGTATGGTGAGAGATGGCCGTGGATTGGTGCTAGCCGTGCCAAGAGTATGGACCGAGGCAAGCGAGGTGTTATCGAAGAATGTTGTATCAAAGCTTGTACTGTCGATGAGCTATTGACTTACTGCGGTAATTAATGACATCGAGCTGAATTGTAGACCAGAATTATATGTAAATTATGAATAGAAAAATGTGTTATAACATTAGTATCAAATTTTGTAATCGTCATATGAATACATTTGCATACCAGTGTTTTAAAAGGTACTGCAGTTAAAACTTTTGTATACATTTTCGTTATCATCATCAGCTTATATCAGTTCACTGTTGGACATAAGCCTCACCAATATAATATCCCACTCAGTCTAATCCTGGGCTCTTCTCATCCAACGATTGCTAGCTACTTAGCGCAGATCCTCGCTCTAACTTGCTGGAGAACGTCTTACATATTAGTCTCCACTTTAGAAATCGTCTGCTGCAGCAGTTATCAGGTCTTCGACAAACGTAACCGGCCCGCTGCACTTCAGCTTGTAAACACTGCAGTTAATTAAATATTACGAGATACAATTTCATATAGGTTTAAAAATGACTTTTTTGTTAACACCATTGTCTATTTACACTCTAAATTGTGTAATAATATACAACTGTATTTAGATATACTTTCCAAAACTTTGCTAATTATTATTATGTTGTTAAATATAATCATTCTTTATATTTTTATATTGGACAATATTTTTACAGTATAGATTATTTACTTCCAAATTTTTTTGGAATTGTATTTATTATAAAATAATACAGAGGAAGCACTGTTGTAATAATTTAAAGAGAAACAAGAAAACTTATTGATTTCTTTTACTAGATAAATATATATAACTGTAAAAAAAATTTTGTAACCCACCTAATTTTTTTTGTAATTAGTTAGATCTTGTAATAAAATATTTATTTTATATACTTCTTGTTATTAAGATAATACTGTAACACTAGTTTTTTTCCGCCTCCTTGCGTCATTTGCTTCGACATCAGTTTCGTAATAATTTTTGCAGAATTAAATGAAACTAATCTTATAACAAGATAATGTAATGATACATAACCTATTACTTAAGTTGTACCTTAATGTTCCAAATAGTATAATCCCCATTTGATAGTTTTTAAGTATCTCTGGAATAAACAAACAAAATTGTTGGCAAATAAATATTAATGTAAAAAAATATAAATATTCCAAATCTAATATAAATATTTATATCTATATCTAATATAAATTCCAATTCCAATATAATCTAATATAAATTCCAAATATAAATATTAACTATGTTACCAAAAACTTATTACTGCTTTCATTGCTTTAATAACATGCAACAACTAAATTAATAAGAAATAAACTTCTTCCGAAAAGTATAGTCATATCGGTTACCGCTTTGAATCCAATTATAATATTGAATAAAAAATTTCGATCAATTTTTATTTTTTGATGTTTCTGTACTGTAATTTGAACAAAAATATGTTGAGTGAAATGAAACCTTAAATAAAACATAAAAATAATGTTCAATGTTACCCAAACTCGATTAGAAAAATTTCTCTAGATACAAATTGCATAGAGTTATCCAAAATTACCGGCAATATATTACCTGTATTTTACGAGATTAATTAATATAAACTTAAATTATACGCTGGATTAACAAGAACACCATATTCATTTAAAGCCGGAACTTAGTTAATTTAAACAACTTATTCAAGGAAATGTTGTTTGTTAGTTGAAGTTGTTTAGGCTTGTATGAAAGTATCAAAGCTTATCAAACAGTTTTAAAGTTTCGCGCGAATTACTTGTCAAACGAAAACAAGGTCATGACCCCAAGTCGCGAGGTCGCAACCAATTAGAGCGTCTGTCGATCGACACTCACGACTTCTCACGACTGCTATTTAATATGTCAGAGTTGAGTTGAGATTTGAGACTCAATCATTTGTCTCGTTCTTGCTCGCTGGCATGCAACCGAGCTTTGCATTCGAGCATTATCTCTCTTTTTCTCCTATGAAAAGTGTCCGATAATGAATGTGAATTATGAAGCAAAAAGCCCGGATCACCGGAAACACTTAAGTTCGTAAAGTCCGCGTGGAATAAAAAAATTTAGCTATGTTCTTCTCCTGGGTTTAACTATTTCTATCTTGCATTTCATCGGTCGAGCAGTTTAGCCGTCAAAGTTGACAAGACAGACAGACTTTCGCATTTATAACATTAGTATGAAAGCATGGATACGTTTTATGAAAAGGAGCGTCTGAGAGTTAGATTTAGGAACGATTTATACTCACGCATACATATATACATATTCTCGCGCAGTATCCCCTAACAAATATCTTCATGTTATATCTCACGTGAAGATAATATGTGTTAGGGATCTTCACGTTATGTCTCGCGGAAAGATATGTGTTAGGTGTTAGCAATCGCCAACTGGCAATCCTAAAAAAAACTGAAAAAACAGCGGCATGTCGGTCGCACATTCATTGTTGGTTCGGCAAGTGTCGGTGATAGTAGGGTGAAAAATAAAAGTGATTTATTTAATAAAATGTTTTAATTTATCAAGTCAGAGCCTTCACATTAGTAGTTTAACTTCACCTTGTGAAGTTAAACTACTACGCTAATCGTTTATTATATAGGGATCTTCACGTAATATCTCACGTCAAGATATGTGTTAGGGATACTTCGTATCAGGGTTAAACCGAGCATTAATATTTAATACAGTAAATTACACCTTGACGCGTCTTTCAGTCTCAACTATTTGAGCTTACAAATAGATTGCACGGTATAACTAGGTCTAATAAGTAGCCAGCACATTAGCAAAACAGCTTCCATAAACGGGTATGAATGTTTATCTGTGTTCTTCCGCAGAGCGAAACCACGTAACCGATTTCAACGTCTGAGGTATAATGAACTTGTTTCAATTACGCGCGAGAATGGCTAGGTTGTTTTAAAAAGAAATCAATATGGTGTCTGTAGTACATGGTGTAATTATCTCAAGTAGTATCCATATATTAGTATTATCTATACATACATACAAGTATTATCCATATAATACGAGAAAAGAAAACTTTGTATTGTTTGAATATATTATTATTATTTTCGAGCATATCACGCACACGGAGAACTTGAGATTTGGCATGGTTAAATGTCAAACGGAGAAGGAGTGCAGAAAGCAAAAAAATATATGTAACTAGCAACCCGCCGCGGCTTCGCTCAGGTGGGGAAGTTGAATGTTTGCAAAACGTCGAATTTTTTTTATTGATATTTCCATGCAAAAATACCATCCAAATTTCCGACTTTTCTGGTGGATTTTCTCAAGATTTTCTTTCATAGAAACCTTGGCCTGACAATTTTTTTTTTGTTGTATTCATAATTGAATATAACAAAAGAAAAATCAGAGAAACCAATCGAACCGTACTCAAGTGATGATCTTTCATACATGCGACAATTGATTTTTATTTATACAGTTCATACTGTCAACGTCAAACACTTAATAGTTGTAAGTACTGTCAATGTCAAACACATAAAGAGTTTGTGGTCAAACCTAGGACCAAGAAATATAATGGATGGAGCCATAATAAGTTGCCACTCTCATCATCTTATCATCTCTTGTCAAACGAACTTTCCTGTCTCTTTCTATCTCATTGAGCGTAACCACGAGAAAACCAGCTATAGTATGGCAACTTCGCACTGTTAGTGTAATTCGTGTCAGTTCTTGACCGACTTGACGTACATTACTGAAATAATTATTTGAAAAATACTCGTAAAGTTTTTGGTTACTGGTATCAACTGAAATAAAAATATGTCATGTTCAGTTGTGTATTGCTGTACCGTTACTTTTCCTTAGTCACGCAAATTAATACTCTAGACACTCCAACAAAAAAAGGTCAAGCTCTTAGAGTCAATGGTCCAGTTGGATTCTTGGTCCGAGGGTCAAAAAATTGCACAGAGTAGATTGTCTCCAAAGCATTTTAAAATAATAATAATAATATCCTCAGACATTTCACACAACGCCATCTAGTCCCAAAGTAAGCAGCACAGCGCTTGTGTTATGGGTACTAGACAACTGATATACTACTTATATACTTTTTTTTTGTAAATGAATACATATTATAAAATGTTGCCAACAAATAAATAATTACTGACAGATTGAAGGAATGAGTCTCTAGCTGTGAATTTTGTGTAAATTGTGAGCTGTTTTGAATCTGTGAAGTACCTATGTCATGGGCAAATAATTAATTAATATTAAATTAAAATATTTAACAGTAATATAATATAGTAAAAAAAAAAAAATTAAAAACATAATGTAGGTATTTATACTTACCGATATTTAGGTCAGCAGTATTTCGCTACATTAAATTAAATCAAACACTCGATTGGCTGTTGTATTTTTTATAAGAACAAGATGCAATTATTTCTTGCTCGTTTTAAAGGCGCATGGAATTCAAAGGAATCGTTTCCCACGGTGTTAAACATTTATAGGCAACATAAATGATGAATTAAACTTACAAATATGGTGCCTCGTAAAATTCTCGACATGCTGGGTTGCTGGAATTTATATGGACTTGAAATATGTAGTGGGAATGTACAATTTCATGTCGGTTTAAGCGATGAGACAAGAACTGCAATAGTGATAATTGTAAGGTACTTCATACAGTACGACAATTTGTGGTCGTAGCCGCAACTTTGGTCGGCCTTGCTGCGATTGCCTATTGTAATATCGGTTCAACTCTACTGTCGGCCACTGGTCGGCTGAGTTATTACGTAAAAATGATAACAATAACCATAATCATCGTCGCACGACAGAGGTCTACAATCGATATCAAATAAGGTGATTGAGTGATTACGGTGCTATGACGGTAAAATGACTTTTTGTTATTGAGGTAGCGCCACTAGCAATAGTTTTTAGTTCACTGATTACTGGACAGATTAACCAGTGTACTAAAACTGATATTATTACTAGTTTTAATAATAAATAGGATGCATTTATGCAAAAGCACATTAAAATGGTAAAAATAACTATAAAAATGTTTATTGTTAAAAACTAATATAATGGCTTGCAATAAAATACTATTACGTCACTAGAAATACACCAAGTGAAAGGATGTAATGATATGAATCTATAAAAGCGATTACAGACTAACAAAAATTAAACAATATATATTATTTATAGAATTCTGTACTTAAATATTTTTTTTCATAGACATATATGTATATTTCAGTGTAAATAATAAAAGGCACTCATTTGAAAATACTATGGCAAAGCGCGACTTCCGGTGGAAGGGATACCGCGCTAACGGAACGTCGGGGCCGGCACCGAGTCTGTTAGACTACGGCGACCGGTGCGATATCATTTCTCCGACGAATCGTTTGCCATTATTAAATTCCCAATTACCTACGTAATAATTGTTACAAAGAATTTTCTTTCGTTTGCACATGAACTTTGTCTTAACGTGGTATTTTATGGAGTAGTTCGCCTCTTATAAGGTTAGGTACCTACAAAAGGTAGGTATTTTACAAAAGAGAGCAATACGTACCATCTACAGTATGAATGCACGAGAGTCGCTGAGAGATCATTTTAAAGACATTGATGTACTCACCTTACCCTCGTTATACATCTATGAAAACATAATGTACACTAGAAAAAATTTAGATCTATTTCAAAAGAATGGGCGTTGTTAATGTTCTGGAAACTCGTGGTCGTGATTAGCTAGTTATTCCTAAATTTCAATTACAAAAGTCAAGTGGTTCATTTTTGGGAAACTGTGTTCGTTTTTATAATACTTCTTACTACTAAAAAATTAATTCCTCAAGAAATTACTCAATTAACAGAAAAGAGATTTAAACTTGTCATTAAACGCACACTGATTGGAAAAGCATACTACAAAGTTAGCGATTTCATTGAAGACACAACAATAGACTGGAAATGATCCTCTCTGCGTATGCATTTTGTATACTGGCTTTATAGATATTGTATTTTTAAGTAACTATTGTAGAATGATGTTGAAAAAATGATACCTGACTGAGTTTCTTGTCGGTTCTTCTCAGTATTCAGGTTTTCTTTTCGAACCGAATTAAAGTAGATTTGACGTTCAAAAATACCTTTTGCATTTGGGTTTACTTGAATAAACTGATTTGACTTTGACTTTGACCTATTTCTCATAGCTGAGTCGCAAGAGCACGAATTGCCCCATGTCTTTTCCGAAATATATATAGTGTACAACCCTCTCGTGTCAGGTCGTCTTCAGTGTACTATAATAGGAATGTCGTTTACAGGAACAATAAAACAATCCTTTCCCCTGCAGTTTATTGATTATGAACACAAACACAAAGCCCAATGTCTTGTCATGGGTCTGTGTTAAAAAATATAACGACAGCACAATTTAAAAAATGCAACATCGATTTACACCATCACGTTACACGAACATCTAAATATAAATGTTACATATTGTACTTAATTCTACATATGCACATAACTTTTGCAGACAATAACATCTGCCGTGGTTTAAAATTGACAATATTATAAATAAATAATTAGTCTGAAATAATTAATTTTAAATTATGAAATGGTTAATTGTTCAAAGTAATTTAATCGCAAATGCTATTAGTTTTAAACAAAAAAGAGTAGTTTTAGTTATTAATAATGTTGTACCTTCGATCACAAATAAAAAACTAGATTCACCATCTCCAGTAAAATCTAAACAAATTATTGTCCGCATTGACGTATATCTTATTAATACCGTATAGTATTATCGGTAACATTGTGTTAATCTAAAGTAGTAAAAACCTTACTGCCAAACCATAAGGTTATAAAAAAGCTTGTAAACGATTCTTGCATGACACTGAAATTATGTTTGTTAAAAAAATATTTAAAATGCAATGTTACAGTGCGTAAAGTATAATTCACATAATCTGTGACTCACTCAATGTGCACTCAAATACTTAGCACTCAAATACTTATTTGAGTGCACATTTGGTTCAGAGATTTTTGGAGCGTTGATAGTTTTTTTATTTGCGATCGAAGTGTTGTACATTTAGATATTCCTTCAAAAACTATCGCGTGAAATTCGGCTATTGTATATGGGGTTTAATCAAGGAATAGGTATGCTAGCTGGTTGCACTTGCGATGGCATAAGCTATGAGTGTGCACACGGCAACACGACCATCCTTGCGGCCAAACTTAGTTACGGGGCCGGTTGGTCGTTGCGGTCAAGTGAGCGATCGGCTTATTTGATGGAAATATGTCGTATTTACAGACGAACTGGCTTATTTTTACTGCTTTGAAGTCCGCCACGAGGAGTTATCTTTTATTGTGTATACATGCTATAAAAATAAAGACTAGTCCAAAATTAAAGATAAACATTTTGCCTTCATGAAATGAAAGCAAAGAAGCAGAGACGATTTCTTGTAAAACAAAAAATAAATTACGTATAAACTGTTGTATTCTGCTGAACTGTTACAGCTGGTAAAATAGGGGTTATTAAAGAAAAACATTGGTTGAAAAATATTCTTTATTTCATTTTTTGTTGCTCATTTCTGGACGAATTTCCAATTTACATCGCATGGCCAAATAGCTTATTATGTATAAAGATGATGGAAAATCTCTAAACTTTTAAGCTACGAAAAATCTCTATAGGAATTTCTTCTCTTAAATTTGAGGGGAAAACCACTGCGACAACAATATTGTTAAACACAAACAAATTAACAAATAAAAAGAAATCAAGTCTTCCACCGCTCCCATACCGGAAGCGAGAACCCATCACTTCAAAAGAGAACTAAAAAAAAATGTCTGTGAAGTGCAAGTAGTACTCGCAATTAGTGTGTCATATTTCAATCGTTACCAACCGGTAACTGCCAAACGTAAAACAAAGTTTGCCAACGAAATTCATTTAAAAAAGAAACCTAATATAATTCAACCTAATTCAATTCATAAATTCATAAATAATTTTCCTTCAATAATTATATCTTTCTCTCTATGTTCATGACTTTCAAAATTCTTTTGGAGATAAGAGGGTACAATAATTTTGATGCGTATAATCAAGTATTAAAAAAATATTCAGCGTAACATATTATAGATACATTTTTGAAGTCTGTCTCTCTTTAATACATTAATTGCTATAACTGATCCAAATAGTCTTACAGAAAAACGGATATTACAAACAGACAGACGCTGTGATGATTCCATAAGTTTTCTTTTATCCAATTTTGAATAGGAACATTAAAAACTTTTATAAAAAAATTAAACCAATGTTCAACCAAATCAATGTTCGACAACGGAAAGTCTATTAGTTTAGTAGGCTTGGCACCGACTTCAGTAACTGTCAAATTTAAATATATGGGTATTTGTATCGCATTTTTATAAAGTTATTTTTGTACTTAAGTTTCGATCCGTAAGGGATAGTTATTTCATACTTTTCAGTGTTCTTTTTTTAAGTCGGTTTAATTTTTTTATAAAAGTTTTTTTATTTCTCCCTTTTGAGTGACCTTGGCCTAAATAAATATCTAGAGCAGGTCTACAATTAGTTTATTTTTTTCTAATTCTGGAGCGCAATGTGTTAACTTCCATTCTATTGAGGAGCACAAACCGTGAGCTTTCACAATAAAGTATGCGAACAGATCGAACATGGGATATTATTGCCCATTATGGCCATTATCAATATCATCAACATAATATCATATCAATATCAATCAGTTATAAACGAACAGTGTAAAGGCTGCATCATAATTACACCCTAGCAGTATTCTTACAATCCGAAGACGACAGCCACCAGCTGTATTCTCTGTCCGCCACAAGACTGACTCTACTGACTGAATTTATTAAATCACAGCCAATTTATATCTTCTCCCTACTTTAACATTATACCATACTACCATTATACCATGTGAGGACAACGATAGTTAACAAATGACATACAAGAGAATCGTCAATATAAATAACCAGGTCGCGTTATTTGGTGTATCTTCGAAATCAAAGCTTAGATACCAGTGAAATTTCAATGGGACCAATCTGGAAGTGTATCCTTTCGAATAAAAAGAATTTTCCAAATCGGTTCATAAATGACGGAGTTATGAGGTAACAAACATAAAAAAAACATACAACCGAATTGAGAACCTCCTCCTTTTTTGGAAGTCGGTAGAAAAGATACAGTACAATATAGGCAGAAAAAAAAATACTACTTTCAACTTGTTAACAGTAGGTGGAGCTACCCAATTACCGGACGCGTATGGAAAATTTAAAATTACAAAACATAACCACATATAACGGTTTTATTTGGTTTTAAAAATTTAAAAAGCTTTCAGTTATATACTTAATCAACACAAAATATGTGAGCAGTCTCAAATATTAGTTTAAATGTAACAGTTATTTAGGAACAACTTGTACAGTAAAATAAAAATTTAACAATGTTCCCTAAAATCGGACACTCGACCTTTTCTTCTTTGATTAAACATAAAATTACTTTAGCAATTTATATAATTAGCAAATAGTTCGTAAAAATATAAATACCAAATTCCAATAGAATAAATAAATTTTAAACAAACAAAAACACGGCTTACCAAAAATAAGTAACCATCGGAACCAAAGTTCTAATATCATTAATCTCTAAACCAGAGCACGGGGTCTGCTGTTAACTGGCAAACGACTAATACTAATGGAAATAAGTTTTGTTGCTATCTCATTCATTACTTTAAACCAGGGCTGGTCAAAAATAATCGTTTAGAAAAATAAATTCGAAAAGCAAGCGTTATAGTTGTTAAAAACGGTAAAAATAATAAAAATAAAACCCGAGTAAGCATTTAATAAAAATTTGGAAACAAGGTGAAATAACTAATTTCTTGAAATAATTAGTAGAGTTGGAAGCCTCTTATAAGTATAAGAGGCTTCCGACTTCCCTTGCTTCCCTTGCTTAAGCCCAGGTATTCCCAGGTGATGAACGATGAATACTAGAGGTCGCCCGGAGATCAAAATTCGATCGTAAATATAAATAAAAACTTATGATGTAAACTCTTTAGCTACTCTGTGCGACAGCCTGATCCTCGGACCCAGAATCAAAATTAACGGACCATTTGCTCTGAGAGCGTATTATTTTTTTTGTTGACTGAGTTTCCAGCATTTTAATAATGTGCGTTGTAGAGAAGAGTACAGTACAACGATACACAGTTGAACATGAAATATTTTAATTTCCGATAACACTAGTAGTCAAAACAGTTTAAAGGTGGTAGAGCCATGCTGCATTGCAGCACGAATAGGGCCGGCTCGCCCGATGAAAAACCACGCTCTTACAGAATATCGGCGTGAAATAACAGCATCTATTGCTGTTGTGTTTCGTTCGGTGAGTGAGAGTGCCGGTGGCCCATCATCCTCTCCCCCTCATTTCGCTCCTTTCCCTATTTCCCTCCTTTCCTTATTTCCCTAAAGGCCGGCAACGCGCCCGTGATTCTTTGGATGTTGCGGGTGTCCATGGGTGGCGATTGGTTACTCTCCATCAGGTAACCCACTTGCTTCTTTGCCCCCTCTTTTATAAAAAAAAAAACTTAAGATTTACAAGTATTTTGCAAATAACTATTTCAGTAATGTACTTGAAGTCGGTCATGAGCTGATTATACTGACAGTGCGAAGTTGCCATACTTAGTGTAGCTAATTGTTACACTCGTGGTTACGTTTGACATAGGGTGATAAGAGCGGTAACTTATTATGGCTCCATTCATTATGGTTCTTGGTCTGAGATCTGATCCAAGGAGGTTACATATATGTGTATGTGGTGTAACGAGCCTATGGTAGTCCTATATAAAAATAGGCATATTTCAGGCTATAAATAAGCGCGTATAATAATAGACTATATACATATTATCTGTATGTACTACGATGAATAACCAAATTTTAAGTAACAAAAGGACGAGAGCTGTTGTTCTAAGCACCATGGGAAAGCGAGTGCAATATAAAACGATTTACATTTTTTTGTTATATTCGATCGTCTCATAAACCATGCTTAAGCACTTACAACCGTTCAAGTAATTGAAAGACAAGTTTGGAGAAAACGAGAGATATCGCCACATGTGCAAGTTCTTTGTCTCGAACTATCGGTATGGTCATAAATTTAACAAGTTTATTAGTGCCTAAGTGTTTGACAAAAAAATTGAAATACTACAAAAATATAAATGCTTGCGAGTTTTGGAGAGGGAGCGAGGCGTTGGTTAAGGGACTGGACTTTCAGCCACGGCGTAGGATGGACGTCCTAGTACCGCGTACTGAATATTTGCCTAATACTGTGCATAGAATTAAATAATACAAGTGATATTGATACAGTGAAGTCGCATTACTAGAGGCCCCCGGTGAGCCCGTTCTGATTTCCATGCTTTATATAATTACTATATATTTGTTACGAATTTGATTATATATAAATATGAATAATGTATATTATGTACAAATCTAAAACCTCCAATTCACTACAGGAGTTCTTTGAACCCTCCATGACAAAGCGAACCATGGTATATTCCTATCAGCCATCGAATGTATATTTGATTATTTATAATATTTATGCAAACGCACTAACCTGCGCAGCGTCATAGTATCAGCTGTGATTACCTTCGTTCCCTCCATAAATGAGGACGAACCATATTGTATGAACAACAAATCTAAACAGCAACTTGGTGACTACATTATTATATTATAATCGACAACAACTCATCAGAATTGTGGAACCAATATTTTGTCGCTGTTGCCCATGACCCGGGACGAGCTACGGAAACACATCGATATATTATATCTCATCAAGAAACCAACGACATTATCTACAGAACTGAGCCTCTCAGTGGTTTATACGACTTGTGCACGTGACACGATGAGTATCAGGTTTCACAATTCCTTAGAAACGCAACAAATAGTAAAATCTATGAATAACGGTATTTGACATTTATTGAATGGAACGTACCATGGTGGACTGCCACATGCACTCAACTGTTTTACACAGAGTCTCGCGACTCTAAACCATTACTGCACTCTCTGGCGCTCATGACGGACCTACGATGATTAGGAACCCGGATCCTTGAGCGAGAACTGCGGGTGCTCTTGTGTATGAAAGGTGTACGAAAGTCTAGGACGGAGGGGCGCCATGTGATTGTATTGTTATAAGACCCGGACCACGCTGGACCACTCCACCAAACATTACACCATTCTGCCATCGGAGGCAGGCTAATAGGACACTTTCACAATGCCTAGGTCAGGCTAGGGCCCCTAATACCGTCGGGTGGTGGAAGTTGAGCGAAGTGTATATTAGAGGGGCGCTGTGGTTTGTGCCTTGGCTCGTCAATTCCAATGCCGACTATAACTTAATATTATAAATAAATATCTTAAGCATGACTTATTATCACGAATCATACAAGACTACTCTCCGAAGTCCCCACATGGCGTGCGGATGGATGAGTCAGCCTTTGATATGCACGGTCGGGTTGTAGGTGTGTTTGGGAGACCCGAATACCCCCACGATATTAGGATATTATCACGACTGGCAGAACTAGGTCTATCAGACGGTGCCTGATTCGCCTTGTTGTGCCAAGACTGTTAAATCTTATTGTTCATAGGAAACCTTATTATACGAGTACATATTTTATGTTATTGATAGTATATTGTGTACATGCTTGCATGATTAATAATAAGTATTATTAGAATTATATGCTGTGTTATTGGAATAATTATACGTCTCACTGTGTCTCTAGTATTACTCATTCCTCATGAGCTAGAATAGACTTTAGTTGTGTGAACCGAGTACCACGACGGGCCGACAATTAGACGTGCCTAGAAGGGAGAACGGGATTCCTGGAAACTAAGATAAGATGCAAGCTTTCTCCTCTCTCTCCTATAATTTATAATTATAAGTGTATACTATATTTCTTTATGTTAATGATAGACGAAAAGCATTATTCCACAACATTAGGGTCCGTATTAGGGAAATAGACGATCACGCCATGGCCAAATTATATTAGATAGGTTCTAGGTAGGCCTAGGTATCCTAAGTTAGGACACTAAAGACTAAGGTAGTGATAGGAAGCTATGATGTAGGGGATTAGAAATTAAATAGGTAGGTTGGGCGAGCGCGAATAGATGCGTGACGTCCGTGACGCACACCAACAAAAGGGATGGTTGTATGTGTGGTTGGTGGGTGCCGTTACAGTATGGTGCCGTGACCAGGATTACACGTCAGTAAATTTGATGTCGTATCGATATCAAAACGTGTTAAAAAGAACTGATTCATTGGGTTACTACTAAACACAACGTAAGATACTTGAACAGCGTAATAAACACCTTTAGGGCAAATTGAACAAAACGTAGGAAATTTAGATTTAGTACAGTAGGTGCGTTTAGCACCTCAGTTACGATGTAGGAGTTAGGCTTAGACTAACGTAGTCGTCTAGGATACTAGGTATAACGTAGGCGTTAGATTACCTTAGTCGTCTAGGTTACCGGTATAAGATAGGCTTAAGACTATATTATTCGCTTAGGTCATTACTTCTAACAGGTGTTATATTAAAACAGTCATATAACGTAGGTTATTAGGCTGACGTTCCCGTCAGGGGCGTAACTTGTATTGTTAGGATAGGTTACTGACTGCCCTGTTGGGGATACAGCGTGGGGATGCCTTGTTGTTATTGTTTGTTGATAGTATGAGTATAATATGTAGGTTTGTTATAATGGGCCCAAGTGTCGGATCACAGAAATGTGATAGAAATTTCATGGCACGGTGGGAGAGCGCAAAGAGACTGATGAGAGATCGATTTGGAAATCGATAGCGGTATGTGACCGCAGTACTTCATGTTTTGTCTACCCTGTCTATCCCGTAGGAAATTAGGCGTGAAGATATGTATGTATTTATTATAGGCGTATTTTAAAGGAAGACGTTTCGCTGGGTTTCATAGCGAATATCCCTTTTTCAATAAGTGGCCACATGTTTGCAACTAAATTACTGAAAAAAAAGGGAAGAGGAGTTCAACTCAGGTAGACGCAAGCATCGGGGTGCTATTAAATTATTGTTTGAATAATGTATTGTTTGTTTGTTTCTATTGCGTTAGCATCTTGAACCACCAAGTTATGATTTTATGTATTGTGAGCATTTGCGTAATTGTTATAATGACATAATAATGACATAATGATATAATGACATTATAGCTGCAATAATGTAGGTATGGTACAAATTCTGACCCTTTGAGTTCTTTAGAAACCGTGGGGACCAACCCAATTCGTTTTGGGAGACCTATAGGCATATTCATCAAAATCGGTAAACTAAAAATTACATAGGGTGATTGAATAGATCTGGAGGTAGATTGAGTGGATGTAATGTATTGGAGCTAGTATTAAGGTTGTTATGTTTTCCATATATGCATTGTGTTGTAAGTTAGTATGTATTATTGTCGCCCAAGTGACGTCACCCTTAGGGGCGTAGGGACGTATACGTTTATGTAGTATAAGTTATGTAGTGAAGGCGGTGGCCCATGCGCAACAGTTAAACACAACTTATCTTGAGTTTCAGGTCTGAGTAAGATTTTCCTTGTGTGGTCCAACGAAAGTGACGTGCCTTGGAAAGTCGATTTGGTGATGAGAGACAAAGGCTTTGTGTAGCAGTGGTAGTTATAGATTGGTGTGTTTGATTTGATAAATTCAGATGGTGGAAGAGCCTGAAGGACACGTTTAGGCACATAGATGTAAGGGAGATCATAGGTTATGCCCAGTATAGCGGTGGATATACGGGAAAGCAATAATGTAGTAATTAGAACGTAAAGTTGAACGTAAGTAAGACCTACAGGCATGTTGTGATACTGTTAGGAAGTGATGTTAATAATAAGGACATCAAAGTTGTAAGAAGTGAAGAAACGTCACCGCTAGGGGCGTGCTTCTGAATTAAAAATATTTGTAACAAACAGAATATATTTATACGTAAACAAAGTTATGCGATTTAGTTATAATATGCTGTGTTCAGATAATAAAGTAATAGGATATGTAAGTTATGTTATTGCTAAGAGCGTACGCTATAATTTCTGGAATAAAGGGAACATCAGGTTATTCAGCAGTATTTATGGTATAGCTTGCCTACGACACGCTACGCTTGGAGAGTCTACTCTGATTAAATTATTGATTTTGATTATCATCATCATTTTCACCGTCACCCTAAGCATTATATTAAACATCTTAATATGTTAACCACTGTCGGAGTTTGATTTAGTATTAGATGTTACCCAAGTGTTAGGGGCGCATGCTTGTAAAAGTATCCGCTCTTATTAAGTAGGTAGATATTTGGAGTACTTCCGCGACTCAAAAAAAAAAATGGGTCATTGTTAATTATTGTAGTTAATAAACAGAAGTGATAATATTCCATTATTTTATTAATGCGTCTATAAAATAGGTGTACCTATGTTAGGGGCGTATATTAGGTGCATTACTAGTATTTTATAGTTGTCGTATGATGAACAGGCTTTATAGTGGTTCCAGGAAAATAAAGGGATCGAATTCAATTACTTAGCTTTCACTCACTTAAATAAATATTATAGTGGTAGACTAAGTTGCATTGGATTGCGGAACGAACTTCTATTTACAGAATTCGATTGTGTTAGGATGTAGGGGCGTGTATAGACCTATGGCAGACACTTGAGAACTAAGTAGAAACTGTAATCATGTGTTGTGTATTTTATTGTACTATCTGCGTCTGAGCTTACTGCACTGCTGTGCACTTACTGTGAGTAATCAAACGGATTAAGATGCATTTGATTAGGATTGGGTTTCGTTAGAGTATTGGGAGGAAGTAAGCATGTAGGTGTGTGTGTTTCTTAGGAGAGAGAATACCTTCAAAGCCACGCTAGTATTGAGATAAGTTTAAACAGGTGTTATGTTAATTAGAATAAGTATGTTGGTATGTATGTTATCCCAGTAACTGGATAAATTAGTAGTACGTTTAAAGGTGTTATGTTTCTTAGGAGAGAGAATACTTTCAATGCCACGCTATTATTGAGATAAGTCTAAGCTGGTGTTACGTTAATTTGAATAAGTATGTTGGTATGTATGCTGTCCCAGGAGCTGAATAAGTCATGAGTCTTGTGAATGTAGTTTGATTTCATTCTCTGAATTGGGACATATTGGGATGTAAATTATTTTAGGAGAAACTTAGATTGCTCTGGTTTCGGTCAAGAGCTCTTAGTGTCGTTAGGTGATTATGGTGTATGTTCGTTTGGTAATTTATAAAAATTGTAATAGGAAAACTCGTTACGCAATTAACCACAGATTTATTAGATACTAGGTTTTACCCGTGCGTTTGCACCACATTGGAGCACAGAGGTTATGTTAGAGAAGTGCCGCCTCGATAGGTTAACTAAGGTTTAGACTGAGCTAGTCTAGGTTGAGCCAAACTAGAATGAGTAAGTTGAAATTATTCTACCGAATGATATCGAATACGTAATGCTTGCGATGGACTCAGTGGTTCAAATGTTGTATGTTTGATTGGCAACTTAAAGAATGAGTAGCAGATTAAGGTTAATTCCCGTGAGATCCTTAGCATAGTAATTAGTAACATACGTGTTGTACTATGCACATTGTTGATGTATTCGGCCAAATAAGGTGGACTATCGATATTCAAATGTATCTTTGAGGAAAATTGTGTGTATGTTTGTTTGCGTAAGAATAAACTGGGTCTTAATTTTCTAAACCTGCTGTGTGTTTGTTTGTCGGTTTGTTCGTAATAAGCCCAGGAATGTCGATCGATTACTGTTTACGAGGTAGTTTGAGCTTGTGGTATTTAGTTGTTAGTTATTAGTTACTATATTAAGACAAGTACACATTTGAAACATATGTTGTATAGTATGCAGTATTATGAGGTATGATAAAAATAAAGAAATATGACGGAACTTGAGGTGCACCTGAACCGATTTTTGTATTGTAGGGGTGGATATCCTTAGAGTAAGACATTTTAACAGTATGCTAAACATTCGCGTCCTGTGGTAGCTATTGATATCAAATATGGAGCGATATGTGAATTGAGATGTCATATTATCATTGCGCGACGGATTGCATAATATAAGATTAATAGTTAAGTGTTTTGTAAAGTTAGTGTTAATGCGAGTATAGCCTCGACTGTCATGTCGTACTAGATAAATCGCTAGCTGACTAAAGTCACGTTGTGTGATTGTCGGTGGTTATTATTATATACAGGAGGTATAAAATTATCAAGGTATTGGAAAGATCACGCGAAATTAGAAATCTCAAAGGCGATATTAACAGTGAGCCCCACTTAGGATTTGATACGAATTGTGCACCTGAGACGCGGATTAAACTGAACCGAGTTACAAGTACCGGTCTCTCATAAGAAAAATGATGAATTTGTCTGTCTGTCTGTCTGTTTGTCCGTCTTTCTGTCCACGAGTTTGTCTTCGTGTAGGTAAAATGGTTTGAACTCGAGGCGGAGTTGAGAGTGAAGCATAATATGCCATTTCTTTTATTGAGTAGATAGACGCAGTTGGTGTTATGTTATATAGACGTCATAAATAATAGGTTGTGAAAATAAGGCTGGTCGATAAATGTTATCAGTTACTGAGATGTTGTGCGCACTCAATGCCCAGGTTATTGTATTGTAACGAGTCTAATATCAATGAAGACGCGGTGAAAGTTATAAATTAAGATATAATTGCGACTCTAGGTTATGTCCCGAAACAAACAATGCATATTGTAATAATTTTAGAAAGGTCAACATGTGATCTGAAATGAAGGTCATGAAAGTTAAAGTATATTGCCTGATACTAAGGACTGAAAGACTTATCTTGTGAAATGGCAAATCAGAGAAGTGTCAAATTTCTTACAGGATCTCTTTCTTATGGGATCGTAAACTTAAGAAAATGGATTCAATAGACAATAACTCAACGATTCCTATTAGGATTATCATAGAGTGATGCGACTGTTCTTATTGGAGTATTGGTGGACAGCTCTCACATATTATCATACCACAATCATCATCATACAGGACTTACCAGACGCTCATCGAATTCTTCATCGTGCATGATGAACATTTTCTTACTTTATTATATAATGAAATTTAAAAATACATACACCTGTGTATCTTATATTTTTACAACCCTCATTAGGTTATACCATTGTTCATTGTACTGTACAAATAGGGGTAGAGGCGGTGGTAACATCAAAGATTTCAACTAACTTCAGTTATTGAAAACATATGTTCTCAATTCTCATGCATACGTTTACGTTAGCACTACTAGTCTTACTAGTTTCGGACTTATTTATTACAGTTAGCCGTAACCCTACTCTCACTGGACTCGAATGGACGTAAAACAGCCTAATGTCAGTTATAGATGATTCATTTTGTAGCAACGTTATAAACTTTAGGTCCAGCAAATATGTTAGAGTCGCTATTAATCGGTTTGAAAGCATAGGAATGAGTTCAGGAAAAAAAAAATTTTGATTATTTATATTGATATTAAAGTTAGTGATATACAAAGACAAGCGAAGGCGAAGGATTGGTTCGAATCCGATGATGCCTTTCAGGAGTATAAAATTGCTGTTAGCTTTCATGTCGCGACTAAAGATGAATCTTATTTGGAAATGCACTCGCCTAAACTAGATATTTTCTGAATGCAGAATGTCTAACCTAACAATTCTTTAGTCTTACCTAACATACCAAGCCTAACTAGCAATTCTACAGTAAAGATTCAATGATCCTAGGGTGAACTTTCCTGACTTTTCCTTTGCAATGAAAAGCCAACAAAATTCAAGGGGCGTCTGTAACGAGCTTATGGTAGTCCTATATAAAAATAGGCATATTTCAGGCTATAAATAAGCGCCTATAATAATAGACTATATACATATTGTCTGTATGTACTACGATGAATAACCAAATTTTAAGCAACAAAAGGACGAGAGTTGTTGTTCTAAGCACCATGGGAAAGCGAGTGCAATATAAAACGATTTACAATTTTTTGTTATATTCGATCGTCTCATAAATCATGCTTAAGCACTTACAAACGTCCAAGTAATTGAAAGACAAGTTTGGAGAAAACGAGAGATATCGCCACATGTGCAAGTTCTTTGTCTCGAACTATCGGTATGGTCATAAATTTAACAAGTTTATTAGTGCCTAAGTGTTTTGAGGAATATTGGAAATGTTTGACAAAAAAATTGAAATACTACAAAAATATAAATCCTTGCGAGTTTTGGAAAGGGAGCGAGGCGTTGGTTAAGGGACTGGACTTTCAGCCACGGCGTAGGATGGACGTCCTAGTACCGCGTACTGAATATTTGCCTAATACTATGCATAGAATTAAATAATACAAGTGATATTGATACAGTGAAGTCGCATTACTAGAGGACCCCGGTGAGCCCGTTCTGATTTCCATGCTTTATATAATTACTATATACTTGTTACGAATTTGATTATATATAAATATGAATAATGTATATTATGTACAAATCTAAAACCTCCAATTCAATACAGGAGTTCTTTGAACCCTCCATGACAAAGCGAACCATGTTATATTCCTATCAGCCATCGAATGTATATTTGATTAATTATAATATTTATGCAAACGCACTAACCTGCGCAGCTTCATAGTATCAGCTGTGATTACCTTCGTTCCCTCCATAAATGATCACGAACCATATTGTATGAACAACAAATCTAAACAGCAACTTGGTGACTACATTATTATATTATAATCGACAACAACCCATCAGAATTGTGGAACCCATATTTTGTCGCTGTTGCCCATGAGCTATGACCCGGGACGAGCTACGGAAACACATCGATATATTATACCTCATCAAGAAACCAACGACATTATCTACAGAACCGAGCCTCTCAGTGGTTTATACGACTTGTGCACGTGATACGATGAGTATCAGGTTTCACAATTCCTTAGAAACGCAACAAATAGTAAAATCTATGAATAACGGTATTTGACATTTATTGAATGGAACGTACCATGGTGGACTGCCACATGCACTCAACTGTTTTACACAGGGTCTCGCGACTCTAAACCATTACTGCACATTGGGTGACTTCAGCGTGCTCTGGTGGGCGATGCAACTCTCTGGCGCTCATGACGGACCTACGATGATTAGGAACCCGGATCCTTGAGCGAGACCTGCGGGTGCTCTTGTCTATGGAAGGTGTACGAAAGTCTAGGACGGAGGGGCGCCATGTGATTGTATTGTTATAAGACCCGGACCACGCTGGACCACTCCACCAAACATTACACCATTCTGCCATCGGAGGCAGGCTAATAGGACACTTTCACAATGCCTAGGTCAGGCTAGGGCCCCTAATACCGTCGGGTGGTGGAAGTTGAGCGTAGTGTATATTAGAGGGGCGCTGTGGTTTGTGCCTTGGCTCGTCAATTCCAATGCCGACTATAACTTAATATTGGGTCCTTACATATGAAATTAGCGTTTTGTAGTACTGACCACTTTGATCTGAAATATCTCCTCTTTGGTTAAGAATTCCAAATTCAAATTTATAAATTCATTTAGCTGGTACATTTGAGTTTTGAAAACAGTCATTCATTTCTTTTTTCCTCATTATTTTTTTCTTTGGCGTCGCTTATTACCGCACAATGGAAAACATGAAATATCGGTATATTTACGAGTACGAGTTCTACCGTGGCACCAGTGCTGCAGAAACAGCTCTAAGGATTAATGATGTGTACGGCGCTGGTGTCGCAAAAGAAAGCACGGTACGTTTTTGGTTTCAACGTTTTCGTTCTGGAAATTTCGACCTTCAGAACCAACCCCGTGGACGGCCGGAGACCAAAGTGGAAAATGAAGAATTAAAGGCTATCGTGGAAGCGGATCCATCACAAAGCACTTCAGAGATAGCTGCAGGCTTCGGGGTAAGTGACAAAACTGTATTAATCCACTTGAAGCAAATCGGGAAAGTAAAAAAACTTGAACGATGGGTACCTCATGAATTGAGTGAATCGAACTTGCAAACACGCGTCGACTGCTGTGTTACTTTGCTCAACCGACACAATAATGAAGGGATTTTAAATCGAATCATTACTTGTGATGAAAAGTGGATACTGTACGATAATCGGAAGCGCTCGTCGCAATGGCTGAACCCTGGAGACCCAGCCAAATCATGCCCTAAACGATATAATTTATAATTATAAGTGTATACTATATTTCTTTATGTTAATGATAGACGAAAAGCATTATTCCACAACATTAGGGTCCGTATTAGGGAAATAGACGATCACGCCATGGCCAAATTATATTAGATAAGATTTAGGTAGACCTAGGTATCCTAAGTTAGGACACTAAAGACTAAGGTAGTGATAGGAAGCTATGATGTAGGGGATTAGAAATTAAATGGGTAGGTTGGGCGAGCGCGAATAGATGCGTGACGTCCGTGACGCACACTAACAAAAGGAATGGTTGTATGTGTGGTTGGTTGGGTCTCGTTACAGTGGGCGTCCAAGCAAACAGGGTCCAGTAGTGGGGTATTGAGTTAAGACTACATTCGGAATTTAGAATAGTCAATTAATAATAACGCTTAAAAAAATGTTCTAAAATTGGCATATATTTTTTTTTATCGGGCATTTAAAGTTGAAAGTCTGAAAAAGCTTGTTTTGAGAAAAAGCATTTTTAAAGTTTGATTGAGAAAAACACACTTCTACTTGTTTGTTTCTATTTAGAAGAATCATATAAAGTCATTTACTATATGAACTTGTAGATAATTGAGCATTAATTAATAAAATCAATTATAATCGCAAAATGCCAGTTTTTCACCAAACTTTACAAAATTACGTATATCTCGGAAACTAAATGCCGACTACTCGACCCTTATGCTTGGACGCCCACATATGATCACAAGCTACTATGAATTTGACATTGACAGTATTTTTGACATTGGCAGTATGAACGTAAAACTATGGTAAATCTCACACTCCTCCGTGCGGGCAATATTTTTAAAAGGGGATCCGGAGTTTTCGCTTCGCGTGTTAATGTAACTGTTTCCAAAGTTTTTTTTTATTGACAACACTAAAGCTCGTCAATAGCTGCTAAACAAAAAAAAAGCGGTTCATAGAGGAGAAAAATTTACTGAACTTTTTTATCTTTTTTAAAATATGTATTAACTAGTGCTACACATGTAAGTTAACAGATATACCTATTACTATACCAAACAAATTTATATGTCAAACGTTTCTAAGAAAATCTGCTGAGACACATGGACAGATGGACAAACAGACAAACAGACGTACGCACGAGTGATCTCATGGGGTGTTATTTTTTGCTTTCAAGATAAGAAATCCTAAAAAGCAAATCAAAACATTAAAAAAGGACTTTTTGGCGGGAACGGGAGAAGTGAGGTTGACATTTTGTTTAGATTTTCTTTCTCTCTCATCTTACATTTTTGGGAGTTTTAAAGTACAATAGTGATAGTATATTGTGTTTTAAAGTTCTGTGTAGGTGAAAAGAATAGAGTAGGTCTAAAAAAACATCGCGATCTTCCAAGAAGTCCTTTATAACTTTTGTAAAGCCGCTACCTACTATCACTTTACTGGAGGAGTGTTACGAAAAAAAAAACTAATTTACTTGTGATTCTACTTATTAATACGTGAGACTGGCACATGCGCTAAACTGTGCACCAAGGCATAAAGAAAGAAAAAAAATCATTAAAAAATGCTCGCGTTGAACCTTTCGTAACAAATACTTGCACAGTTGTAAGTCATAAAATAAAAGTAAGAAATCGCTCCTCAAAGAACGCTCAAAGTAATCTTCGCTCGGAACGCTCGCTTCGGAACGCTCACGGGTAGCTTGCACACCCCTGCAAACTAAAGTTTTCTATTTAGAAGCAGATTTTATTAAGCTCGGCGCGGGTGTGTATTAGCTTTATTAATGTCAACATGTGAGCTCCAGATTAAAAGTTTTAATGTTACCCGGGATTGAAAGACTGACGTTTATTTCAGAACTAAAGTTAGTTTAAACATTAATAATATATAAAGTAGGGTCGCATGCGCCCACCAACACTTACTTATTACTCGCGTAGCGAATACGCAAACTAATTGCTTCGAAATTAAAATACATAATACATTCAAAAAAGACAAGATTGAAAGATTCTGAGGATAGCTGGAGCGAATTACACAAAAAATTAGGCTTTTAAAAAAAATACATAATAATTGCCTACTACAATCATTTTTAAGTATTCAGAGCGGGAATTAATTTAATACACAAACTTGTATATCGACTTCGTTTATCGAAGGACATGGACGCTAACGCTACTGTTTTAACCATTCAGCATATACGTTCTCTGTAGCTCTAATTGGCTACGATGTTGGAACAGGACCGGCAAGGAATGTTCCGAAACAATGGAACAACTGTTGATCCATACAAATTGGAATTGTAATATTTGTAAAGTGAACAATCGAAAATTAGGTTTCCAGTTTAAAGGAAACTTAATACATACGTAGGTATATATGTTATGATGCATATATACATATATATCCTGCTAGCGGCCCGCCTCGGCTTCGCACGGGTAGATTTTTTTTTGAAAATAAAATGCAGCCCATGTTACTTGCTGATAATGTAGCTTTCTATAGGTGAAAGAATTTTTGAAATCGGTTGAGTAGTTTTTGAGTTTATCCACTACAGACAAACAAACAAAGTTTACCTCTTTATAGTATTTTTCATATTAGTACATATAATATGTCTTCTCTGCATGGTATTTTAAGAAAACTGGTCAAGAATATGTCGGATACGCATTACCTTAGAGTTCCGTAGGCAAAAAATTAATTAAAAATGATTGTATCCAAAAACGATAATTTAATTTTCTTATTTACAGCTGTGCCTCGCTGTTTTCGGTATTTTTCCGGTACAAAAAGTAGCCTAGATTACGCTCTGAAAAGTCCTTACCTGCCAATGAAAGTGGTGTCAAAATCGGTTCAACTGTTTCGGAGATTAGCCCGGACAAAGAAACAGACAGAAAGACAAATATTTGAATATAGCGTGTTTGGTTTTTGGTTTCGTGCAAATAACAACATAAATGTATTACGATATATCGATTTTCGGTTACCAGTAAAGTTTACGTGTTTTTTAACTCATTAGGTGTAAAGATGACGAAATGAATAGTCCGGGACATACGGACAGACCAGTGACGTGCATAGACAATTTCAATGGGGTAGACTAAAAGAAAACACCGAATTCGTCATTCTAAGTTTGTGTGTAAATGTTAATAAATTTAACTCATTAGGTGTAAAGATGACGAAATGAATAGTCCGGGACATACGGACAGACCAGTGACGTGCATAGACAATTTCAATGGGGTAGACTAAAAGAAAACACCGAATTCGTCATTCTAAGTTTGTGTGTAAATGTTAATAAATTTAACTCATTAGGTGTAAAGATGACGAAATGAATAGTCCGGGACATACGGACAGACCAGTGACGTGCATAGACAATTTCAATGGGGTAGACTAAAAGAAAACACCGAATTCGTCATTCTAAGTTTGTGTGTAAATGTTAATAAATTTAACTCATTAGGTGTAAAGATGACGAAATGAATAGTCCGGGACATACGGACAGACCAGTGACGTGCATAGACAATTTCAATGGGGTAGACTAAAAGAAAACACCGAATTCGTCATTCTAAGTTTGTGTGTAAATGTTAATAAATTTAACTCATTAGGTGTAAAGATGACGAAATGAATAGTCCGGGACATACGGACAGACCAGTGACGTGCATAGACAATTTCAATGGGGTAGACTAAAAGAAAACACCGAATTCGTCATTCTAAGTTTGTGTGTAAATGTTAATAAATTTTACGTTATTTAATTTTATTTTATTTAATGTTATTTATTCATCGGAACTACTATTAAAGATCTTACCAAGGTAGCAAAACTGCTTTTTATAATTTTTGTAAAAAGACTATCTTACAATATTTAATAATATAACAAATTTTAAAAGTCTTCACCTATATCACTCTTACTCAATAATAATTATACATAATTTCGTTTAAATCTGAATGCCGACAAGCGCCATCTGTTATTTTTTATACCCATCTGTTAAATATTCTTTAAGTAAAAAAGAGAAAGTACTAGTAATGGTTTACAGGGCGTTAATAAAATAATAAAAAAAGAGATCGCTCGCTCGGGTTTTTCATTCAAAGAAGTTAGAATATTTTTTAATGAAGTTATATGTTACTTTTTTAATGTGTTAAATTAATTGTGTAAACTTTTAGTCATTTCATATTGAAACCTCGTAGGCCGATGCCATTAGCAATTACTAGTTTCTTTTCGTCATGTAAAAAGTGTATAAAAAGCATAGTTTTATAATTTTGGTAAACACACTGTTCCGCTACGCTGACAGAAGAAACTGCATGTTAAATTATTTCACAATTGCAAACAAAACAACATATCTTTACTCTGTATCCTTAATGGGGTAGCCCGAGAGACTGGAGCGCCAAGCATCGCGGTCCTCACATATTTCTTTCGCTTCCTCATATCTCATCATTTTTCTTACACACTTTCGCTTTGGTATGCGAGTGCTTCTGACATTTTCGCCAGTTAACGTTCTAATTATTTGATCTTCACAAGTCGGTCTTTTTCTTCCTTGCCTTCTGCTACCACTCGATTTGTTCTGTAGTTTTTCTTCAGTCTTTGATCACTCATACTTCATATGTGCTAGAACCATTTTATTAACCATTTAACTATACAAAAAATATTTTACACTAGCGCCCGTCCCGGCTTCGCCCCGGTGAGATGTTGAATGTTGCAACTTACCAAATTTTTTTTATTGCGCTTTCATACAAAAATACCATCCAAATATCCGACTTTTTCCGTGGATTTTCTAAAAAATTTCTTTCATCGAATCTTTTCCTGACAATCGCGAACACAACAAAAAGAAATTAGTCAAATCGGTAGAGCCGTTCTCAAGTGATGCTCCGTCATACATGTAGCAATTGATTTTTATTTAGATAGATTAATAAGAATTGAATTTTCTTTGGCTGTAATACCTATATCTTGTAAATGTCAAAAGTACTCGCATACCGAGACGTAAATGTGTGAGGAGAATGATGAGATTTGAGGAAGCGAAAGAAGTATGTAAGGACCGCGACGCTTGGCGCTCTGTCCACTCTGACTACCCCGTTAGGGATACGGCGTGAAGATATCTATGTATGCATGTATCTCGTAAGAGTTGACATAGAGACACCGAAGTGTCTCCTAAAATGTTTTTTTCTTCAATTTTGGTAAGTAACACATAGGCTTGATATTAAATATTAATGAAACGATTTCTTAAATCAACGCACTCGTCGTGCTTTGAAACATTTATCCGACTTTCTCGGGAAACTTGTCCGTTATTTAATAACAACTCGAGACAATTCGCTCATTTCATTACTTACAGAGTTTTATTATATTTATAATTCTAAGTTCTTCGACTTGTGAGAACTTTCAAGGTTATCATGTTATTTAATATTTATATACGCTATAATGAACATTTCTCGTAGCTTGATAAAATAAAATATTAATTTCATTTAACAGTCGTAAAAAAGTGAAACTAGCGTCAGTCGTGAGACGTTGGCAATCCGTTAATAAATATTATAAATAATATAAATAATAAATATTACTGCGTAAAGAGTGCAGCAACATATTTATAAAAAGAGAAGTTTGTAATATTAATTTCTAAATCTAATGGACCTCGTAAAATTTAAAGAATTCTAATTACAATGATTTCGAAGACTTCTTTTAAAGGGTGATAGTAAGTGCATTAACTAATTAACCCTATTAATACATGTATTAATGCTCAAACGAACGTGCGAGCCTTACAAAATGAGCCTAAATTAGTCACTTAATTAAAAATGTCAGTGTCCTGCGAGGCTGCGAGCTGTGACTCATTTATAAAGAGTTTTTGCTGACTTGGTTTCATGTTGTTTGGTAAAATTGACAAATAGGGGCGGATAGGAAATTGAACATATGAAATATGTCAATACATACGCGATAACTTTGTTTAATGTGTTTCAGAAATACTAGTTTAAGGTGATGTAACGATAAACAATAAAATTAATCTAAAATAGACTTTCTGCGCCTATTCAATCGTGCGCGCGTTAGCTTATGAAAAATACGAAAAACAGTTATTGTCGTTTATTTTAAAAACTATTATTAATTTCAAAAAATCCAACTGAGATTTTGAAGAGTGTGTTTAGATTAATTTACACAGAAAATTTAGAAGCATAAATCGGTCCCGTTACTCCGAAAAATGAAAATCTCTGTTTTAAAAGAGATCTCTTTAATTTTTTTTTGTTACAAAAGTTAACCAATCGTGTATCGTAACTAGCAAAATGAAGTCAATGAAATGAAGAAACAGGTTACTAAATATCAATTTCATACGTTTTTTAATCTCTTAGAAAAATGGAGATCTCTATCGTCAAAATTTCCAATGCGTTGCCTTAATTCACAATATGCATTGAGTCAATATGAATACAAAGATAAGGTTTGTAATATACTGCGTTTAAATGTATATATTATTATGTAGGTGTGTACACGTAAGATCACAACGTATTAATACACGTATATTTTCATTACAAAATAGAATTTTTAAAATGAACTAGTATTTAAAGGTTTCTAACTCCACATTATCCATGTGATTTTGTGTTATGTAATTGGTCAAAGGTTCAATAAAATGAATATATGTCGAAAACGATTCCGTTTTTGACAAGGGCAATCGTTAATAAATTCTCGTGAACCATGAATTTAACAGATATGTAAGATATAAATATTCAGAATACGAAAGACCCTCAGATTATCCTAGTATATGTTTTGTTTCCGATCCAACTATGGTACATTTGGCTTACAAAAATGCTTTCTACCTGGGTTTACTTGAAAAATTTATTTGGCTTTGACCACAGACAGCAATTTTTTAAACTTTTTTATACATCATCTTCCTTTGAATCTCGCTGTAATCGGTAATTATTACAACTTATTTAAAAGTATAATCTCTTACATGTGTAGTCTCTGTATTCGTTATCGCTTATGAATTATATCAACCGCATTTACTCGTGTTTGTAGCGAACAAAAGTCGCCGACTGTACCATTTTCAGCTCGTTGCTTACCTGAAACAGAGGAGCAGAACGTTAATACGATCTAATTAATTATGAGCACGTAATAATTCACGTGGAGGGACCACGTCGGGTTTTGTGAAGATATGTGCTCTAAATTAAAAAAAAATTCTCCGAAAGCTTCCTGACGAGAAAGCGAACGCAACACGTAAACATACATATATAGATACTAGTATCTATTGTAAAAATATAACAGAGCTCTCTGTTATACTGAAGAAATTCAGGGTATTTTTCATATTGAAATTAATTTCGAATTACAGAGACAGAATGCTTTAATGACAACTTATAAAGCAAATAAACAAGTCCAAAACTCTATCGCATTTATGGACACATATGAACTAGTTTCGTAAGTAAACATCATGGAATACTAATTGGCAAGTACAATTTGCACCTGGCCGGGTTTCTTCAATATTACGAATTAATTAATGAAATTAGTGGTCGCCCAGTGGTAGAAATTCGACGGTAACAAAATAAACGCTTTTTTCCTTTAAATACATTTAGAATTCTTTGTCGACAATCTCTACTCCGTACGAGTTTGATCCTCGGACCAAGAAATATAATGGACGGCGTCAAAATAAGTTGCCGGTTTACCACCGTGTGTCGGACGAATTTTCTTGTCTCTTTCTATCTCATTGAGCGTAACCACGAGTACAGTACGAGTACACGAGTACGAAACCGTTAGCAATAGCTATAGTAAATATGACAAACTCGCACTGTCAATGCATTTCGTGACAGTTTATGAGTCAGCGTAAGTGTATTGGCTACTAGTATCGTTGTACTGTGACCCTCCCTAGTACGCACATTAGTAAAAAAATTTTTATTAAAAAAAAATTAAACCGCCTTCAAAAAAACACTGAAAAGTATAAAATAACTATCTTTTACTAATGAAAACTCAAGTATAATTAAAATAACTTTATAAATACGATACACATACCTCTATAATTAAACTTGACAGTTACTGAAGTCGGTGCCAAGCCCACCAAACTAATAGACTTTATGTTGTTGCACATTGATTTGGCACTGACTTCAATAACTGACAAATTTAATTATATAGGTATGTGTATCGTATTTATACAGTTATTTTAATTGTACTTCAGTTTTGATTAGTAAAGGATAGTTATTTTACACTTTTCAGTGTTTTTTTGAAGGCGGTTTTGATTCCGTTTTGAGTGATCTTGACAAATAAATGTCTAGGGCAGGTCTGCAATTAACTTCTTTCTAATTCCGGAGCGCAACGATGTACAAGAGAATCATCAATATAAATAAAGGTTTAGTGTATGCATGTAGATTTAGTGTATCTTCGAAATCCAAGCTCCAATATCGATGAAATTTAAATGGGACCACCTCTGAAATATTACCTACCAAACGAAAAAAGAATTTTCAAAATCGGTTCATAAATGACGGAATTATGAGGTAACATACAAAAAAAATAAAAGGAAAAAAACAACATACAGACAAATTGAGAACCTCCTCCTTATTTTGAAGTCGGTTAAAAATCTAGACACTTTAAGGACAAGCTTTTAGAGCAAATGCTTCATCCGTTGTGATACTCGGCCCGAGGTTTGATCACAAACTATTATGTGTTAGTGTTTGACATTGGCAGTATGAACGTAAGGAATGACTGTTTTATTTTATTTAATACTAGCAACGCGCCCCGGCTTGGCAAGTATAGAATCTATTTTGAAAATAATATACAGCCAATGTCACTCACTGATTACCTGATTTGCTTTCTATAGATGAAAGTTTTTGAAATCGGTTGAGTAGTTTTTGAATTAATCCATTGCATACAAACAAACAAATCTCTTTATGACATTAATATAGAAGTATACATTACTATTGATAGATCAATGTTGATTGCAGTGATACAAGTCTGGTGTGACCTGCATAGCCACTTAAATTAAATAAAAAAATAATAACATATATTTTAGCTTTCTGCACACCTCCATATAAACTTTAACCATGTCAAATCTCACACTTCTCCGTACGCGCTGTATATGCTTAAAAAGGGGACTAAGTTTTCTCTTTACGTATTAATATCTATATATATATAAAGAAGTTATGTTTTCTTTGTGCGTCAATCACGTTAAAACTACTGAACGGATCGACATGGGACCACGACCATTCGATGCGGAATCGTTTGTAGATGGTTTTGGGCTACTTATTTTTTTAATTTTTTTTTGGCCTGCGAAGCGGGCGGGATACGGCTTTTTACAATATACATAGATTAATAAAGTGTGTTGCATGTGGATTAACAAGATGTATTGTTAGTTGTTACGCTAAATTTCAAGTTTCTGCTACGCATGGGTTCTGAGAAAATTGTCTGTGACACACGCATGAGTGATCAAAAGGGAGATCCGCTCTTTCTTTTAAAGTACGGAACCCGACAAATTGATGTCTTTTTAGACACTTAAGCATCATTATGACAACGTTTCAAGAGTTTATACGTACCCATTGACATTCGTTAATACATTAAAAAAAATGTAAACCCATATGTATTTATGTGTTACAAATTGTATATTTGTTTTATTATATGTTTTACACAAAAAATACCCAATTTACTTAATGAAATGTTCCTCTCAAAATTGTTTTTACTGCTCCTTTTATACGAAGCTTCACTGAAAGGGAATTAACCAATTTATCTTCCCTTGAGGTAGGCAAGTAGACGACAGTCCTTTTAACGGTCTACTAATTAAAAAGTATTGACTTTTAAGTCTTCTAAAGGCTTTTATGAATGCAAAACACGTACATGTAACAATGAACGGTGGCGCTACGCTCCACAATTTAGTGGGTGGTTTGCGTATAAGCGAATGCAATTTAGTTAAGTTCTGTATGGACCCTTATCATATTTTTCCTGGAAAAACGAATTATGCTATATTGTTAACCTTTATAGAGGTTATAATAACATAAAAAGTTTGAGGAAAATCTTTAGAGCTGCTTTGAGAAAAAAGGTATTTTTTAGTAAGGGAGATGTTTTATGTTATAGGTACTATGCATATACATACATCTGTATCTATACATCTGAATCTGTACAAATAAAATTGAAGTGTCTGTCTGCAATCTCGAAATTTTTTTGTCTCTCTTATAATATCATGCAATCACTATGAGCAGATGTATTTGTTGTTTCATGACGTTTAAAATATGTTCCCCAATAGGAATGATTCCATATTGCTACTAGTATAGGCTTCGAGATCCGGTACCTTGCGCCTCTTTAACCTTCGATTCCGTGAGTTGCACGGCTAACTTATTAGGGTGGCTTGTCAGCCGTTTTTTGTATTTCGTGCAGTAGGAGTTTGTTTCATCCTTCACTGTTGTCATTTCCACATTAGTGTCGAACCACGGAACATTAGCTATTTATTTTAAAATATTATTTTGAGCCCTTTGTTGCACAATTCTAATATCATGAGCCATGATATTAGAATTGTGGGCTGATACCACCTGTTGAATTCCATAGGTCCAGATAGGTTTAAGCATGATCTTATAAATTAAGTTTATTGTCAACAGACAACTTGGAATTCCTGCTAAGTAGTCAGTACAATCCTTTGTATCTTAGATTCAACCCAAGCGCGGAAGGTTCCGGGTTCGATTCCCGGTCGGGTCAAATTAGAAAATGAACTTTTCTAGATTGTCGACTAATATGGGGCTGAACTTGCGATTTATATAATAATCCTCTGTTCCGAAGTGAAGTACCGCTTCACCCTATTGAGCACACTGAGCTTTATGGACGCCAGCCTGATCTTGTCTTCCAAATGACTTCGGAATTGAGGGTTGCGGGAGATGTTGACACCAAGGATCCCAATACTTTCAGAGGTGGTAATGGGCATGTGTTGGAACTGTAGAATCCAGCAAACGGATTTTTTTGCGGTGAATGACCAAACTTGTGTCTTGGTGGTTAAACTGGACTAAGTTCCGTCGACCGCAATCGGATACTCTGACCAGAGTGCTCTTGATTTTAGACAAGTTCGTCGCGCCTTTCATCCACAATAGAAACAGAAGTATTTGCTTTACCTGTATAAGAATCATCCCCAGTGCTGTCATCTGCATAGCAATGTATGTCGTTGATACACAACATATCATTGATATGCAGCAGAAACAGTGTCGAGGACGGCACAGAACCTTGTGAGACGCCAGCGTTAACAATCATGCTATCAGTGTCTACCGTCTACTGTTGCTCTAATGCTTCTGTCAGATAAAAAGCTGGCGATCTACGTGTATACACCCTCAAGTAGTCCGTACGATGGCAACTTCGAAAGAAGACTCCTATGCCACACCCGATCAAGGGCCTTCGCCCTGTCTAAGCTGACTGCCAACGCCTCACCGTGGCTCTCGACGGCAAGAGCCCATCGGTGTGTGAGGTACACTAGAAGATCACCCGTAGAGCGATAATGGCGGAAGCCGTAGTGTCGGTCGCTAATTAGGTCATGTTTTTCTAGATACTTTAGGAGCTGCGTGTTTATCTCACGCTTTATGACCTAGGAGAGAAAGGACGTAATAGTAATCGGATTATAATTTACCGGCTCTGATCCATCGTCCATTTTCGGTATCGATATTTTGTGATTATCAAACAACGACTAAAATCCTTGAAATCTGTACCTTTCAAAAGATGTAGTAAGTATCTTTTAAAAGATGCGCAAACGCATTCTCTAGCTATTGTTAACGAGTTCTACCAGCTTCATGTTCTAGCTATTGTTAACGCGTGCTACCATTTTCATGACGAGGTCTGAAAGTTTTCAGACCACCCTTATCCCGTAAGTATCTACCAAATCGCATGTTAGGATTCTGTAGCCAAAATGGCATAAACAGAAACCTTATAGTTTTTTCATTTATGAGTGAGTAATCTATTAATATAAAAAGAATGCGTGATGAACGATTGACGAACTTAATATTCAGAGCGAAAGTGAGTGGTAGCAAAAGCCGAAGGAAGACTAAGGCTAACTTATGAAGATCAGATAGGCAAAATGTTAACTGACGGAAATGTCAAAAATACTAACATATTTTGGCGAAAGTTCGTGACGAGAATGACGAGATTTGAAAAGGCGAAAAAAGTATGTAACTACCCCGATGTTTGACGCTCCGTTGTCTCTGACTCTCTTTAAGCTTACGGCGTAAGGATATTTATAATATTTCTAAACATTGTGAATTTTTTCGATAAATTTCCACTTGCTTTTTATTTGGCATAAAGATTTGAACTAGAAATTTGTTCGGTGTTGTTGTTTATACCAACGAGCACCGCACGAATATTTATTATGAAACCTAACACAAGATGTATGCCCATATTAGCCTATCCTTTTGTTACAAAAACGAAACTATTTTGCACAACCTTGACCTTGAACTGTCCCGTAATATGACGTCCGGAATGATTTGCGTGCCCAGTCTCGCTCACCTGTGCGCCTTGACGCGACCCCCGATATTAAATCCCCTGCGAACCGACGGAACTGTCATATGGCGAAAATATATTGACATTGCGCTGAATCTTTTTTCAAATATTCCTTTTTAAATAACAGCCAATACATATATATCCCACTAGGGAAAAAACTTTTCACAATCTTACAAATAAGGCGACATGTTCGTTAACCATATTAGACAAGCTATTATCGCGATTTCATCCACACAAAATGTAATTTCTTTCAATTTGACAATCCCTTTTTGTTTTTCCAGTTACGTATATACTCATATTTAATTATTTGATATTCTTTAAATACAAGATTTCAGATCAATAAATGCGTTCAAAATTTTTTATATATACACATATATGGTAGTCATCTATACATTAATTCGTCATGAGAAATCTTTGTACTTCTTTTTAAGCATATTGCGCGCACGGAGGAGTTTGAGGGGCGCAGAAAGCTAAACTTAATATACATTCATATACTTTCCAAATACAAAAAATAAAATAAAGCATTTGTGTATGTTGTGACAAAAACATAACAGTTATACTGTCAACGTCAAACACATAATAGCTTGTGATCAAACCTCAGAGCAAGAAACACAATGAACGAAGCCATAATAAGTTGCCGCACTTACCGCCGTGTCTAACGAATTTTCGTGTCTCTTTTTATATCATTGAGTTATAAGTATGGCAACCTCGTAATGTCAGTGTAATTCATGTCAGTTTATGAGTAGGTCGTAAAATAATAATTATTTGCAAAATACTCATAAATCTTGAGTGTTTTGGTTAATAGTATTCGCCGATATAAAAATATCTAATGTACAGCTGTGTATTCAGTGTGTATACAGTGTACACAGTGATCTTCCTTACTCACACACATTAGTAAAAATCTATAAACTCGGTCACAAAAAGGACAATTTCAGGGCATGCTCTTAGAGCAAATGTTCCATCCATTGGATACTTGGTCCGAGGGTCAAACAGTCGCACAGAGTAGAGATTGTCGACAAAGAATTTTAAAATGTTGCTAATAAATAATTACTGTCAAATTGACGAACGAGTTTCGAACTTTGAATTTTGTGTAATTTGTGAGCTGTTTCTAATTTGTAGAGTGCACATGAAGAGAAAAAGCGTTATTTTACATTTACGGTCGAAACTCGACCACTGTGCAATACGTTAGTGATGTTTAGGACCGACACAAAAAATGTATCAAAACTACTCTATGGAAAAAAGGTTATTATAGTATTAATGAACATTTATGTGACAGTTACGCGTGGATATCACAACATATTAAATGAATTTTGGAATAAATAATAATATTAATACATCAGTATATTTTTTTATCACTTTTCTTCATGTTACATTCACATTGTATTGCGAAATATGTTTTACTGACTTGAAATCAATAATGTCCATTTTAATAATATTGACATATTATCTATTATTATATTTGACATGTGTATTTCAATATTTAATAGTAAGTTTCATATTGTATCTATTTTTGTATTTGAAATTTTATCTTACAATTAATTCTACGTAATTTTCTTTATAATATTTGGCTATTGCTTGTTTAATGCTGCATCAATAATTTATTTTTTATTCGCTGTTAAATTGTAATTGTACCAATAGTCATCGATGTATTTTGTACTGATTATTATGACGTGTAAAAATGTGTGTATGCACTTACTTACATAATATATCAAATAAATAAAAATAAAAGACATTGTGAAGGATACGGGTTAGAATATACTATCGCGGAAAAGGAATGTTTAGCAGGTTGACCGTCACTTTAAATTAGCCGTATTATACAATCACGAGATAACACGATTGATAACGAATAGAAAGAAACGAATTGCAAACTCGGCAGCTCAAATTTTGAAATTCAAATTTGTATTCGTTTTAATGTTCAACCTTGAATGGGTGTTTCCTCATGTATGCAAAAATAAATAAATAAGGCTACTTTCATAATTATTTCTAAGTCATGCATGACATAACTAAAAATAATAACAAAAAAAAAGAAATTAAATTTCGTTAATTTACAATCATTTATTTAAATATCACAAAAATAAAAATAAGGGTAAAAAAAAAAAATAACTTCAATCAAATTAGAAACTACTCTCGATAATAATGCAGAGTCGAAGCTCATCGAAGAAAAACTCTTATTTCAAACAAATTCCTAAAGAGAATATAAATTCCACCGAATGCGCAAAACATTCAAAACGCAAAAAGTTTAATTCTTTTTCATTTGCGGCAGCAGAATGTCCAATATTATGTTTTTACGTATTCAATGAATTTATATCACAAACATCCTGCTTCCTAGATCTAACTGAAGCTATAGAAACACGTGTTAATTTTGCACTGCAATACGCCAAATGTTCAATAAGCAGAATGTTAGATAGATAGAATTAAACTTAAAACTAATGTATGCAAGGCGGTCTCATCGCTCAAAGCGATCTCTTCCAGATAACGTTTGTGCGCCCTTTTCTTAAAGATGGTCAGTGACTTGGAAGGACGGACATAAGAAGGAAGGTTATTTCACAATTCACAATGCAAGCAACAAAGTTCATTGTTGCTTGCATATGAGAAAATATACGAACGACCGACATTTGAAATCAATATCGAGTGTGTTGTTATCAATAACAGCTTGGAGTCGCGTACGCATAGACTCGCCTAAGCGAGTGCAAATGTTGGTCCCTCGCCAATTTTCCCATATATCTCTACAATGTTGCACGAAATCTTTCGTTCTCCTTTCATTAAGGTGATCCCATCTTTGTACCATTAAACCCCATAAATTTTCTATGAAGTTAAGATCAGGCAATTTAGCTGGCCACGGAATCGCCGTAATATCAGGGTGTTGGAGGAACCAGGCAATGGCTTGCAGTGTGTGTTCTACTGTTATCGTGCACATAGAACGCCCTGGACATTTCTTGCTGTGGATATACAACTCGCAAAGTGTGCAGCATACTCTTTGTTGACATGTTGATGAACATGTTGACATAATTGATAGCATTTGCTCTAGGAGGTAGCTCAACGAGATCTCCCGCTCCATCAAAAGTCATCATGCCCCACGAGTTACACGACATACGACCCGACTCTATTACGTATAACGTTTTTTTCTTGGCAGTGTGTATGGTTATACCGTCATAGATTCAGTCGACCGTGATCACTTGATTTGAACGTTTTTTCAACCGAAAAAATTGTAGACGACCAATCGAAATTCAAATATTGCCGTGCAAAATTAACACGTGCAATTTTATGAGCTTCGGTTAGATCTACTTTGTAAGCAGGATATCTGTGGTGTAAATTCATTGAATGTAAATGATTTCTTATAGTCATAGCATGCACATCGAAACGCTCCTCAAAATGTCTAGTTGGTATAAACCCATCTATTTCGTAAGCTCGTAACATTTCCAAGCGCTGTTCATTTGATAACGCCGCAATGCTACGATTTCCTTGACGATGGTCTAGTACGTCGCCTTATTCTGCATACTTTCTGACCCATAAGCTTACTGATTTCGCTAAAAAAATAAAGTAAATAGTTTTGAAAAAAATATAAAGCTGAACAATACGTTGATAGATTAGTGACATTATTATGAGCCTACGGATATGAATAATTCTCTCGATATGACACTAATACTTCGCCTTTGTTGGTGCAGAATAATAATTCTGTAACGGTCCTCGGTAGCAGGAGGCATTTACCTAATGAAGTAAATAAATTAAACAATTTTTCATTAAATTTTTACATGTATTTATTGACATGATTTATTGATTGGCATGTATTTATTTGGGTCGCGGGTTCCTTTAAACAGCATATAAATGCTAAGGCGGTTTCCTTAGTTTCTCTACCTCTACCTTCGATCATATATAAAAACAAGATACACAATCAACGCTCCAAAAATGTCCGATCCAAATGTGTCAAAAGTATTTGAGTGCACTTTTGTTTTAGTAGAATTCGAAAATGCTAACAGCAAACATGACAAAGTGCTCCTTCAAAAATTGTAAAAACAACACGTATAGAAAGTTAAAAAGAAACGGAGGTTCTTATTTTCCGTAAATAAATTAACTAATATTATTGACGTATTTATTATTTCGTTATAATTATAATATTACATAGCTCCTTTTTATTAAATTGGTAATCATATATATTTTCAAATATTGTCGATATTGTACGACATATGTATGCCTTATCCTTGTCATTTTCACGTAATAAATCAAAATATTATGTGAATTATACTTTACGCACGAGACGTAAAATCGCATTTTAAATATTCTTTTTTAACAAACTTCGTTTCATTTCCATGCAAGGATCTTTTACTAGCTTTTACAATCTTATGCTTTGACAGTAAGGTCTACTTTAAATTAACTACATGATATTAGAAATATAAGTATATGTTAATTCAGACAATAATTTGTTTAGATATTACAGTAGATTGTGAATCTAATTTTGTATTTGTGATCAAAGACAGAAAACGAGATTTACGTACAAAAGTTATTTCTGATGACGAATTCAATTCCTCGTTATGTCATATACCTAATACACCATTCAATTACATTAAAATAAATGTAAAACACCGCATTTTCTCTTTTCATGTTAACACATTTACAGACATGTGCAATGCATTACATTCAGCTTAAAGGATAAAAATAGGGTTATCAACTTGTTACTTTTCAAATAAGATTGATTTTGTATTTTCATAATTTTCCGGCTATCATTCCAGCTTATAACAGACCTGTATCATTGAACCAACTCTAAACTATTGTGATCATTAACATCTGTTACCACTGCGACCAGAAATCGCAAGATGGTCTTTAGAACGTACAGTCATGTGTCATTTTTAGGAAAAATTATAAAAATAAGAAAATGAGTTAGATAATTCCTGAAAATATTCCGAAATATCGGAAATTTGATCATTAGCACATCAGTAGTACTCGATTCACTACTTCACTAGTCACTGGACACTGGTTTGGAGAGTACGCAATACGCATGCTTCGGATGATACTTTATTAAACCATTGAATTCGATTGTAATCTAAAATTGGTAAACGGAATAACCTCGAAAATTAAAACCATAAATATTGAGAATACGGGCGTAGAATGAGGAAAAAATTACGATTACATTATTTATTGCTACTGTGTTTCGTTCGGTGAGTGAGAGTACCAGTGGCCCATCTCCCCCCTCCTCTTCCTTCTCTCCTTTCCCTAAAGGCCGGCAACGCACCCGTGAGTCTACAGACATTGCGATTGTCTATGGGCGGTGATGGTCACTTTCCATCTGGTGACCCGCTTGCTCGTTTGCTCCCTCTATTATAAAAATTAAAAAATTATGTTTTATAACCAGTGATCGGATAGTCGGGCGCTAATATACCTAAACTTCATTTTTATGCCTACGAAAGAATAATATGGACATGCCTTTTAGAATACCGGATCCTAGAATCGTTTGAAATTCCTGATTGCTAAAAATGTTACCTGCATAAAAATAGTCAGAATTCGTTGTGAAAACGATATATTTTCTTTGAATAATGCTTACATACCCTCTCGTACTTTCAAGACGGCTGTTCCTTGTTAAACTTGCTATAATTTCATTAAGTTACTTATAGTTGTTTTTACAAAATTGTTTAATCCCGGGAATCCGGGATTATTTATTAATTCAGGAAGGAATATCCATATTATTTTTTCAAGAAAAGAAGTTTAGGTATATAAGCGCCCGATTATCCGATCACTGTTATAACTTAAAAAAATTAAACCAATTAAAAAAAAAATGTATAATTTTATTTATTATCCTTTACTAATCAAAACTCGAATATAAAAATGACAAATACGATTCAAATATAGGTAATTAAATTTGACAGTTGGCATAAATACATATATACATACCCTTTCAAATAAAAATAAATACAATAAAAATTATAAATACGCATTTAGAATTTCCTCCTTTTGTTGAAGTAGGTTAAAAAATTAATAACGGTTATTTAGACCAATTTTTTTAAAATTTAATGAACTAATGTGTCTAGGAAGTTTAACTTTATGTGTGTCTGAGACTTGTTTTTACTACTGATTAGTTACTAACATTACACATTTTTGAGATTTTTGTGTTTATTGGAAAAAGCAGCCCTATTCAACAGACTACCTACATATGTATGGTGTACAAAAGCTAATGGAGACAGGTCTCGAATTTACATATGAATACTGACGAAGAAATGGATGGCACCTCGTATGCGATTAAATATTACGAAATAGCTTACGTGCTTTCACGATATTCTCTAACAGAGATGGGCGCAAATCATGTCAAACTACACACATCAAAAGTGTCTAGGGATCAAGTACATTTTTAACTTTAAAAAATTATCCAATTAATATTTATCAAATCTAGTCTTCCAGACTAGCTTCTAATAGAAACACCAATAGATACGTAAAAAACAAAATATATTATATTCACCACTTTTATATTGCAATTACATATGAATTAAAGTTAAAAGATGTTAACGCCACGAAGGCACGTATTAATCTGTCTAGAATGTGTAGGCTTCCACGACGAGCACGTAGCAGGCAATTCTCGACAGGAATAGTCTTGTTCTACCTACATTCTTGATAATAATTTGTCGGCGGTGTTGCCACTCCCGTCGCACTATTGCGTGATGTCTTACAGTCGGCCTTCCTGAACTGCTGCGCGTCCCGCGTAGCACCTGGAAACTCTCACGCCCACCTCTCAAGGTGCTCGTCAAAATTAGGACAGGTGTTCTTAATACCTGTTGTTCATTTTTGCAAACTATCTTAGAATCGACGGTCCACCTCTCAAGGTCTTCGTCAAATTAGGGGAGGTGTTCTCAATACCTGCCTCTCAACTTTACAAGCTGAATTGAAATCGACGGTCCACCTCTCAAGGTCTACGTCAAAATTAGAACAGGTGTTATCAATTCCTGCCTCTCAACTCAGCAAGCCTCCGAAGGCTTGTTTGTAAAATTTACAATTTACGTCTGCCTCCGAAGGCAGTGTACTTGAGCATAAGTTCAACTAAATGGCAACTATCGTACGATACTTCAATCACTGCCGGGCGTTTTCCCTCTTAAGGGTTACAACCACTCGCAGTTATGTGGTCCACTTCTTAAGGTAGCCATTACTCATTATGTGCTCTTCAGTGTCGCGACACACATCTCTTAAGATGATCCTCTTAAGGAACTGCATGCATAACTCGGAACTAGAGCCTTTTGCAACAAGAGTCTTCATCGGTCTCTTAAGACCTAGAGGCTCACCCAAAACCACACCTTAAGGTTGGCGCAACAACAATCAAACAAACTGAGGTACCATAGTTTATTCTCATTAACAAAATAATCATTATTGCTTCCATTCAATCAATAAAATATACGTAAATAGGACAATACATAGTATAAAATAAATTAAACATTCCATAATTTCATAAGAAAAATGAAAACAAAATTAAAAAAAATACTAGATATTATAAATAAAATATACTACCTACTTTAATAAATAATATATAATGAAGCAAATTGATTATGAGTTTTCAGAATCACTTGTATCTGTAATTGCAATGTTAGGTTGATAGGGTTTCAATTTGTCTCTGGCCAGGACATTTTCATAAATACGACCCCTGGTACGTGTACTCTTAATCACATACCGGTCATGAGGCAAAACCTTTGTTATTTTGTACGGTCCATCGAAACGCGGCATGAGTTTACCACTACGTAACCCCTTGCGAATAATTTTTCTTTCCGCAAGAACCAATTCTCCAACTTTTAGCGGACTTTCGTTACGCCTTTTTTTGTCAGACAAGTTGTGTGAACGTACGAGAGCTCCCTCCCTATTATTGATAATATCTGATTGAGAGACTCTTGCAGGTGCAACAATGTCACCTATCAATCTGGGTCGGAACCCATAGAGTAATTCTAAGGGTGACTTGCCTGTACTTGCATTAACATTGGAGTTTAACCCCAACTGAACCTTGGGCAAATAGCGTTCCCAATCGTTTTGGTCATTTCCCACATATGCAACTAAAGCATCTAAAATAGTTCGGTTGAATCGCTCAACCTGACCATTCGCTCTCGGGCTTGCAACGGCTGTCATAACGTGCTTAATTTGTCTCTGAAGACAGTAATCTTTAAAATCTTTACAGTTGAAAGCTTTACCTCGATCACTAATAATACGACTAGGTACGCCAAATGTCTTAATTAAATTGTCAAATACCTGCAATACATATTTGCAACTAACATCGCGTACGGCGTCAACCCATGTGAAACGAGTAAATGAATCTACGATAGCAAGAATGTACATTTTACCAGAGGGACTTTTACAGAATGGACCCAAATGATCCATATGGATAGTATGAAAGGGTACAACTATTCTCTCTACAGGGTGTAAAAGACCTACTTGTCGCCCTGTGGGTTTCTTGGCGTATTGACATGAAATGCATCCTTTCACATATTTCTGTATGAATCGACGCATGTCGCTAAACCAATATTTAGCTTTCAATGCGTCATATGTCTTATGAAAATTTACATGACCATTATTGTCATGAAAACTTTGTACCAGAGACCAACGTGACATTCGTGGGACCACTACTTAAGACTTCCATTTACCTTCCTAAATAAAACGCCGTTCTCAATTGCGTAATCATTTACCAAACCTTTAGCGTTAGCTTTGGACAGTTCATCATTTAATTGGTTAACGATTGAACACAACGATTCATCACTACTCTGCAAACTTTCAATCATGTCCTTATCCACACAACGCATTATTGATTCTACGGGGTTACGACTCAACGCATCCACATGTGCCATCGACCGCCCCGCTCGATACTCTACGTCAAAGTCGTAACCCTGCACATCCAACCACCAGCGAGCAATACGCGGAGACAAATCACGTTTTGACCAAGTCCAACGCAAAGCATTGCAGTCGGTTACAATGACAAACCTGAGACCAGATACATAGACTTTAAATTTTTGTAAACTCATGACAACTGCTAAGGTCTCAAGCTCAAAACTGTGATACTTTTGTTCAGCAAGCGTTGTCTGCCTACTAGCGTACGCAACTGGTTTCCACGCAGCGTTTGGTTGCTTTTGCAAGAGTATTCCGCCTAGCCCTATTTTCGAAGCGTCCGTATGTATCTGTGTCTCATAATCAGAGTTAAGTAAGGCCAATATCGGCTGGCTCACTAATAAAGATTTTATTTGTTCGAAAGCTTTTGATTGATCTGCACCCCATACCCAAGGCTGGGTCTTCTTGGTAAGTATTGTTATCGGACGGGCAAGCACGGCAAAGTTGGGAACGTATTTTCTAAAATAATTAGCTAAACCTAAGAATTGTCTCACTTGGTGTACATTTTCAGGAATGGCAAAATCACGCACGGCATTTAATTTATATTTCGAAGGCCTAATTTCACCGTTTTGAACTTCGTGACCTAAATACTCTATCTTGGACACGAGAAATGAGCATTTATCAAGCCTAAGTGTCATATTAGCATCTCTAATTTTCTTCAGTACAGCCTTTAGTCGCTCTAAAGCACTGTTATAGCACTCAGCATAAACGAGGACATCGTCGAGATAAGCCGTGGCACACTGAAATCTAAGAGGACCTAAAACATCGTCCATAGCTCTTTGAAATACGGAAGGAGCATTAGCTAGGCCAAAACTCATTCGCGTATACTGGTAGTGCCCATCCGGCGTTATAAACGCAGTATACTGTTTACTATCATCATTGATCTGAATACAATGATAGGCAGACATAACGTCAAGACAAGAGAATACGCGTTGTTTAGATAGCCTATCTAACTGATCTTGAATCAGTGGTAGCGGGTACCTCTCTTTTTTCGTTATTTTATTCAAGGCGCGGTAATCGACACATAACCGCGATTCACCATTTTTCTTAGGTACCAGCAACACAGGACTTGCGTAAGACGAATTTGATTCCTCTACTATACCTTTAGCTAATAAATCATAAACTATATCCCGAACCTTTTCTCTATCTTTTAGTGACATTCGATACGGACGATAATAAATCTGTTTAGTATTAATTAACTCGATATTCATTTTAACTGAACATTTTCCTATCTTATTTTCTTCCCCGGAAAAACAATCAGAATATTCACTTAGAATGCTTTCGAGCTTCACGACAATATTGGGATCTAAATTTTCGCCTATAGTGTATCGTTTATTTCCGTCTGTAATTGTAGCACGTGCCACGCACTGACCATGCCTCAAGGCAACATTTTTATTGCTGATATTTACAATGTTTATAACAGCCTTGCCATCTATAACTTCAGTCTGGCACTGGGGAATAATACATTCAGAACAGAGTTTGTTATGCTCCGTGGGATGCAATGAAATAGGTTCGTGTGTCGTATCACTACATGATAAAACAATTTTATTTACTCCCGGCCGCAAAATTATTTCATCATCCGACAACAATTTCACACGTTCCTGCGCAACGCATACGTCGGGTAGGTCTAACAAAAGATTCGAATTAAATATTTTTAAGGAAGTGGGTGTCTTAACGACATAAATGTTGGGGTACTCTGTAAACGGTTGTCCTACTATAACACTAATATCTTGAGCAGAATCGGGTACTACGTAAGCTTTAGCATCACAATTAGCTTCATCAGCAGTTACTGAAATGAATGTTTCACCTAGTGGGTGTATTCTAGATCCACCAAATCCACTGATAACTTTCTCGAACGAACAAGGATCTATATTCAATTGTAATTTTTTAGCCACTGACTCTGTAATTGTAATACAAGAACTTCCAAAATCAATAAATCCGTAAATCGGAAAATTATTTATCTTAACCGTCATATAATATTTGGAGCTACCTGACGCATCGTTAATAATTCTCACGGTTGGAGTTTTATCCGAAGAACCATTGTTATTATTACGATTTTTTAATTTTAAGCACTCATCTTTGACATGCCCGTTTTTATTGCAATAGCTACACTTTTTTATTTTTGCGTAACAATTAATATCAGTATGCCCACATTTGCCGCAATATGAGCAGGTAAGAGCAAACTTGTCCTGCTTATTTTGGACTCTATAAAGACATTTAGATGCTATATGACCTCTCCGCCTGCATATGTGGCATTTTATTTTTAAGTCATTGTGGGTAAAAGCACGTTTTACACGATCTGTACTAATAAAGGAGGGATATCTTAGTGAAGATAAATAGTTCAATAAGCGTGCGGGTTCACGACAACCAGCAGATATCGCTCCTACTTCTACTAATTCATTACCTATCGTACCTATAATAGCTTCCGTAATTAGTGATTCAGGTATTCCGCACGCATTTCCTAACGCTAATTTGTCGTAATAAAATTGTAAGTAATCTTGATCGGACCGGCGAATAGTATTAACAAGGTCTCGCATCATGTTAAGTTTACTACGGTTGGACGGAAAAGCAGTCAATAATCGTGTTTTCCAATTTAACCATGACAGATTTAAATCACAATTGATCATACCATTTACGAGCATAGCCCCGCAGCTTAGATGAACAATTAAAAATAAGAGTCTTTTCGTCCCACCCGTACATATTAGAAATACCCTCAACTTTATGTAACCATTGTTCCATTGTAATTAACGACGTTTGCGGGTCAAATTCCGGTACTGGATCACTACGGCCTACATATCTAATGGATGTTGAATATGACGGGTTTGCCACGCTACCATCAGCATACAGGGGTGACGCTCCAGTCAATTGATCACCCCCTTCGTTAAACGCAACCTCTAATGAAGGAGGCGCAGACACACTATTCATTGGTACGTGAGTGCCCCGCGCGATGTCATTATCCACAACTAACACATTCGAATTTAGTATGGGTACAGGTGCCGTATTTGAAGAGTTCAAGACAGATTTAATTTTGGTTCCACACTCATTTAGCACAGGCGCTGGCACAACGGGTTCTTTAAATCTGGTATTAAGTGGTTCCAACTGTACAGGTACGGACAAGGGTGGCGTATAAGAACGGCTTTCACTAACAGGTGATGGCGTATTATGTACGGTCTCCGTTGTAACGACACCAGCACTGGTCACGGTACTCGTAGAAGCACATTGTTCATTTTGAAGTAATTTCGACTCTAAAGATCGTATTCTTTCAGACATACGCCGTAACTCGAGTTGTTTAATTAACTTACGACGTAAACGGGATTCACTATTACAACTACGTCCCTTTTTAATTTTACTAGAGTCTTTTATGCAATCAGCCATTTTGTCGTCAGGACAATTATCACTATTAACAGTACACTTTCAATATTATAATCACGATAGTCAATATAATCGCAATAAATTGCAATAAATAGTTAATAATATAGTTCATAGCACTTACAACAAGGCGTCCAAGTTCACCATCGCACTTCTGAGCTAATAGAAACACCAATAGATACGTAAAAAACAAAATATATTATATTCATCACTTTTATATTGCAATTACATATGAATTAAAGTTAAAAGATGTTAACGCCACGAAGGCACGTATTAATCTGTGTCTAGAATGTGTAGGCTTCCACGACGAGCACGTAGCAGGCAATTCTCGACAGGAATAGTCTTGTTCTACCTACATTCTTGATAATAATTTGTCGGCGGTGTTGCCACTCCCGTCGCACTATTGCGTGATGTCTTACACTTCTTACTTTAATTCCTATGTTTATGTTGACAATTTATTCCTATATTTTGTAAAAATGAAGAAAAATTACAATTTTTGCAAATTGTGGGAAATTAACCTAAGTTAATGTCGTCAATTAAATGGCAAAAAAAGGCAAAAATGAGGATTTTTTAAATTTTTATTGTAAAGATAAAAAAATAAATAATTTCCACCATTGACACGAATTACACAATCACAGCGATTTGACATGTTTCAAATCAGTTCATCAAAATCACTTTGAGAAATGGCCGCTCATATTCTTTCTAGCAAGTCAAAAAGTTGTTGTGGGGTATGCACGGCATCCATATTCGGCAGAGCTCTTCTTTGAAGCATATCCCATGCGTGCTCAATTGGGTTGAGGTTTGGCGATTGAGCAGGCCACAGCAGACCGTTGATGCGAGCGTCGGCAAGAGCGCGTGTTACGACTCTAGCCGTGTGTGGACGTGTATTGTCGTGCATTAGTCGAAACGAATCATCCAACCGGCTTCGCAGAGAGATGATCACGTCTGAAACAATCCTCTCCGCATAAATCTGAGCATCGAGGTTGCCCCAGATCCAAATGAGATCGGTTCTTCCACCGGTCCAAATACAGGCCCAAACCATTATTGTTCCCCCTCTATATGAATGAACTTCCTGACAAAATTTCAAAATTTCAAACGTTCTTGACGTCCAGAGGTCCTCCAAACTCGAGTACGTCTTGTATCCGGCCTCGTACCGAAACGAGATTCATCGGAAAAGCAAACATGCCAGTCTTTTTCCTCACAATTTCTGTGTTCGCGAGCCCGTTGTAAACGGGCCCTACGATTGCAGGGCGCTATAGGCAGAACTCTCAGCGGCCTTCGGGAACGCAGACTGACTTCACGTAAACGATTACGGATGGTTTGGTCGCTTATCAGCAAGCCTAAAGAGCTGTGGAGCCTCGTAGCCAACATCATGGCGGTCGTAGTACGATTCCGTCGAGCAATATTTTGAATGTACCGGTCCTGTCTGCGAGTGGTGATGCGAGATCGTCCTCTATGTCGCAGCGTTACCACGCTGCCTGTGATACGATAGCGCAGAAATTGTAAAGGTTTTGTAAAAACGCTATTACACACTTTTGTAATAACGCTATACACACTGAGGAATAGGAATTCTAATTGACAGTTCAATTTCTATTTTTAATCAAAATTTAAAGAAAATTCTTTATTCCAATAGTGAAAATCACTAAAAAGAATCAATAACGATCCAAAAAAGTTAAAATAATATTCCTCAATTGCGGCGATACTCTAAAACGTACTTGATCCTAGACGCTTTTGATGAGTGTATTTTAAATTATTTGGGCTCTTAAATACTATACTAATAATTTCCTTTTTTAAGGTTCCGGGCTCTTAAGGAAAAACGGCATCTGTATAAAAACCCTCAAGCGGCCGTCCGACCGTCTGTCTTGTCTGTCACATTCACTTTTTTTTCGAAAATATTTACCTAACATATGTTGTATGTACTTGGCCACAGTACCAGACCTTATTAACTCACATATTTTACACTAGTTAACATGGATTGAAGAGAGGGCTTTTGGATAATTGAACTCGACTTGACGAAACTTACTTCGGTAGTATAAATCCAAATGTTGAGGTTTACGTCTGTATTTGAAACACTACTCACTATGATTGTTTTAAATTACAGCAGCTTGCATCAAAAAGTATGTGTGACCGACGCACAAACACTGAGATTATTTCGTATATCCTATTTTATTCATTTTTGACTTTAATGTAAACAAACAAGAAAATAATTTTCGCCGTTCGCTGTTCCGACGTATTATATACACCAACTGTTGTACACACCAACCTATGAAAAGTACTGAAAAATCACGCTCTAAAAAGTATGAAACAAGAAAATATTCTCATCTGAAATTATTACGAACAAACTATTCAATGTTTATAGTCTATACTAACTATAATATACTATAATATACTAACTCGTACGAGTATGTTACTACATGTAACATATTTTAATGTATTTAATACATATTCTGAGGAATTGTGGAACCAACTTATAGCGGCGGTATTCCCGGACCGTTACGACTTAGGGACCTTTAAGAAACGAGCCTGCTCTTTCCTTAAAGGCCGGCAACGCACACGTGATTCCATGGACGTTGCGGGTGTCCATAGGCGGCGGTGGTCACTTTCCATCAAGTGACACGCCTGATTGTTTGTCCCCTCTGATATATAAAAAAAAATCATAGTGTTGTTCAGAGGATAGCCGTGGTCGTATGCCACTTTGCCCTTAAGCTTATGATCGCTTACTACTAGAGATGTAAGTTGACGGTCGCATTCAATGAACGACAGTCACATATGATTATATGTCCGACGTACTATGGAAAATGATAGAACACGAGCATATCAAAAATGTTTTTTACAAATATCATAATTTGGCTAATATATCGATTTTAATTGATACTCGTAGTCATATTATAATATTCAATAGGAGTTTGTCATTTAATACGCAAAATAATATTATTTTTCATAGTCATAAATACCAAGAAGACAGGGGTACCAAACTCAAGTCTTTGCGTGTACAATAAACAATACAAAGTACAATAACAATTCAAAACAATATTGTGAAAACAACAAAATATATTTTTTAATATTTTTTTTTTCTCCCTTTTGAATAACCTTGGGCTAAATACATAAATATCTAGGGCAGGTCTACAATTAACTTCTTTTCTAATTCTGGAGCGCAATGACATACAAGAGAATCACCAATATAAATAAATAAAGGTTATAACCAGTTCGCGTTATTTAGTGTATCTTCGAAACCCAAACTCCAATATCAGTGAAATTTAAATGAGACCAATCTGGAAGTGTATCCTTTCAAATAAAAAAATAATTCTCCAAATCGGTTCATAAATGACGGAGTTATGAGGTAACAAACATAAAAAAAATACAACCGAATTGAGAACCTCTTCTTTCTTTGAAAGTAATAATAATAATAATACTCCAGACAATTACACAGATTGTGTGTCCCCAAACTAAGCGGTAAGCTTGTACTATGGGTACTACACAGCGGACTCTGAGGGAGTTCTCAGTAACACGCAGACTCCAAGCGAATTTAGAAAAGTTCGTTTCCTAAATTGACCTGACCGAAGATCGAACCCGGGACCCTAGCTTGGAAAGCAGATGCATATGCCACTGCGCCAACGGGCGAGTCGGTTATAATTGATCCATTTTTTCAAATTTACTACGGATCACTAATAAATAAAGTCTTTCCTCACTGTCTCTTCGGTGCAAATACCCATTATGTAGCTCATGACGATACGGAAACCATAAAATACCATATGGTGAAAGCGGTACATTTTTGCTTCAGCAGAATATGGTACTCTCATTCCTACACGCCGATGGCATGGAAACTGGAATTTAATATGACGCGGCTCCTTGATATGCAAAACTTTTTCGTCTGTACTTACGAAAGTTAACGGTCCATAAGCCCGTGGAATATCGTTATGAAAATATCGGTGAACTGTATAAGCTGTTTTAAAAGTTGTATGGAAAAATTGGAAAATAATAATACGGATTTGACGTAGATAACTTTTCAGTTAAATAAATAGCATAGAATTAAAAATTTAATATCCATCAACATAAACAATAAAAGTAGCACCTGTGAACAATTTTTAGCGTATCTAAGACAAGTGCGTACGCAAGATCTCTTGACCTTAATATCTCTTCGGGTTCAGAGCTGAAAAACCTGAATGTAAATAGAGTCATTTTTACTAAACAGCTAAGAATATTCTCGAAGGTTGCCGCTTTTTAAGAAAAAGAAACTTACGAATAGATTCACTCATTCAAAAATCACGATGCTACAGGAAATATATAATACACGCAAATGGATAACACTAGCTGCTTATCTTCCCGTGCGTTCTTTCGAAATCCATCAAGGAATAGGGTTTATTATAAGAAACGAACTGATATAAGTCCTGAGCTATGACACTGTCCTATGACAGGTTGCTAGCTAACCTGTCCTGTCATCTGTAAGCTCAAATCACAGACCTATAAGCCTGTAGTGGGTCCACGCACGCCGACCTCCTCCTCGTATTCGCTGTAAGGAGAACGACGGCGTACATTTACCGACTATGTTAGGACCACCATTAGGTAAGGGGGGAGGGGAGGTGTTTAACCTACCCAAGTCCTGGCGGGCACCGGTTGCATGCCGATAGCGATCCCGGAACATTCTGAATTACACCGTTGAAGGCCATCGTGCGATTTTGGTCAGTAGGAGTCTGACAATACCACCTCGTCACCCCCGAGATGGGGTGGTAAGTATGATACGTTCCCGACGTAAAAAAAACAAGCCTGTAATCGGCCATTGAATATTGGAAAGCGGATAGGTGGAAAAATGTGGGCGTGATCGCCGTTTAAGTTATAGGCAGTTACGAATGTCTTCATTAGCGCTGTCTACGGTTTATTGTTCTGTGACTAAAATTTTCCTACAAAAACAATGCCTTTTAATTATTTTTTTTGCATCTTAATAACCCACACACTCTTATGTTACACCAGTCAACATTTTAAAGTAGGTATTCTCAGAAGAATTAAAGAATCAACATATTGGAAAAGCGAACTCGACCATTCTTCCTCCTGATTTCCAAAATTTAGGAAATAGAACTTTAAGTTTCAGAGAATGTACAGCCTTATCTGAAGTTTACAGGAAAAACATAAGTTCCTAGATCTATTCAGGCTGTATCCTTAATGAGGTAGTCACAGAAGTTGGAGTGCCAAGCACCCCTTTAGGGATACAGCGTGATGATAATATGTATGTGAGTATGTATGTATGCATGTATAACTAGAATATGGGCCCCCTCTGTACGCGAGTTGGTTAATATGCGGCGATAAACACTATATTTTTTGTTGTTATGGATGAAAATATTCCAAAGTAAGACCAAAGACGCGAAGGATTTTTTCATCTGTCCAGATATCGCAAGAAAATTGATAAGTCATTGTGGGCATTAGGAACAACGAGGAAATTATCTCTTATTCGCTAGGTCATGGCAAGATTATTAAGTTTTTGCCACTTAGACAAGAATCTGATCATTCGCGCTTCGCTACGTAACACAATTATCGTGATTGGCTCTTTCATCTCCTTTCAATTTCATCCGACTACGGCGAAGCGTAAAAGAGGGTTATGTTTTAGTATATACATACATAAGCACATATACAAACGTACATACAAATTCTCGCGTTTTATCCTAAACAGGGTAGTCCCTAGTCAGAGAGAACAAAGTGGCAAACATCGCAGTCATTGCATACTCGTATTTCTTTTGCATCCTCAAATCTCATCTTTCTCCTTTAACGATTTGCGAGTGCTTTTGACATTTCCGTCAGCTAACAGTCTGGCTATTTGATCTTCAAAAGTCAACCTTGGTCTTCCTAGGCTTCAACTACCTCTCACTTTCGCTCTGTAGATTTTCTTTAGTCAATTATTCGTCACCCATTCTTTCTTTATGCTTGAACCTAATAATTTTAATTGTGATAATTAACTATCTTTCGTGATGCATAAATAAATGAGCAAAAGTTTTTCTTTTAATGAAATCTAAAAATCACAATTACGACTTTGATAATTTCATGAAGTTAATTGAGACAAAGTTGAATCAACGCTCAAATTAATATTGTATTATTTAAACGAAATTAGAAGTCTTCATTACTTCCCACGCTTTTTTAAATGAAAGAAAAATAGTTATTTCGTAATATAATAAAAGACATATAGACCGGCGGCCCAATTGCGTAATTTGCGTAAATGTCTATGTCTATGAAACACGAATTGCTAATTTTGTTTCGTTGTCGGCCAATGTCGCTAATGTTGTCGTGAAGACAGTCGTATGCAGTGTCTGACTGCCTCGAATTTCGAACTTGCGCAAAACTTTTAGCTGGAGCAATATGATGTGGAATGCGGAGAAAACCTAAATAGATTTTTAAAAATTAAGTTTAAGACATCGTTTTATAAAACTATCTTAATGGATTCTCTATGGTTGGCGTCGAACTTCACATTTTTATATAATAAAATTTTATATTGAAAACTGTAAATATACAAATATTTAAACTTTAATATTTACAAATTTAAAACTACTGAAAAGCTAATTCACTGGCAGAAAAAGCAGCCAGCTCGAAGTTCTTCCGAAGGTTATAAATCTCTGAACCCGGTCGATGGGCATTAGGGCCCTTAAGTCCCAAAGTTTCAACTGCAAAGTGCATATATAAGAGAGAGACTCTGAGAGAATCGCATACTTACGCCGCTTCAAGTTCCCGGCAGAGCTGGCCGCAGCACCCGCTGTCTTGGAAGTCGTCGGAATATGGGAAACACACCAGCGATATTCCAAGTTTCCATAGAAAGAGCGTCAAACCCTCCGGTCTACTCAAACCTCCTATAAGATTTTTATATACTTTCAATTTGTATTTTGGTTCACTCTATGTCTAGAACAAGAGAATGAAAGTGTGTATCTGGAGAGTGCGTTTTTGAGGGATGGATGGTGTGAGTTTGATGTGGGGAGACGGGTAGCAGCTGGCAATAGTGAACGGTGCTCTGTCCGCATTAGTAGGCAGTGTGAATACATATATTTAACACAGCCAAAATGGCCTTCCACAGTTGATGACAACTTCATTGTATAGCGACCTTGCGATGTTAAAAGTGCTGAATTGCGTTTTAGTAGAATATAAAGCAATTTGAACGCATGGCTCGCCAGTCGCTTACATACCATCGCCCTGCCATGCCACTTTGTACTTATTAAATTGTGTAAGAAGAAATATAAACTTTGACACCGACATGTAATTAATTTATTTGGATTTACAATAAAAGAAGACAAAATGAACACCCTGAAATGAAATCCCTAAATTGGTGACCCCGACGAAGGTAAATCTCAACATTGGTGACTCCGATCATGGACTCAGTGATTATAGAACTTCTAAATTCATTTCGTAAGCGACTCACTTTAAGAACGTGGCTGCATGGTGCACATAAATGAAGTCGAGTGGCATATGTGGAAAATAAGAACCGTGTCAATAGTTTCTCAACTTACGGTACGATACAGGTACGCTTACGGTAGCTCACGAATCAGAGCCAAGTCAGGCGGTACCCAAAAGAAGAAAAGTCAATGTTCAAATAGCATCTGCAGTCTGTAGGACGGTATATCTTGGGCCAGTTGAGTATATGAAGAATGGGCAGACGCTGTGGCGACTATCGTGCAATTAATGGATCATGAACACCGACAGGTACTCGATTCCGCAGCCGCAACATTTTACCTATGGATTGGCAGACAAGAAGAGAAACTGAACTGGAACACTTTCTATTGGTGCATTTTTCAGGCAAGAGTTCCATAAACTTACAGGAAATGTAACAGCAGGCGATATCAGTTAGGAATGGTGACAAATGAAATTCGACAACATTGCAAAATAACTAGACCCACGGGGCAATTGTAAAATTCGATGACATTGCGAAAAACATTGTAAACACAATACGACGTTTTATGTTGTTGACTTTTAAAAGGTTATTGTTCACATAGTTTTTTAGAAAAGGGGGGGTGTAATGTAGCGACCAGGCGATGCTAAAAGTGCTGAATTCCGTTTTAGTAAAATATAAATCAATTTGAACGCATGGCTCGCCAGTCGCTTACATACCATCGCCCTGCCATGCCACTTTGTACTTATTAATTTGTGTAAGAAGAAATATAAACTTTGACACCGAAATGTAACTTATTTGTTTGGATTTATACCGAATGAAGCAAATGAACACGAAGACAATCCCAGAAAGTGTATGGTAGTGAGGCCTAGATATGCCCGAAATCGAATGAGTAGAAATGCGTTCTCTTAGAAATATGTGCGGTGTCACTTTTGCGGACAAGATAAGCAATGAAGAGATACGCAGTACGACGAATGTTTAGATAGTTCGGGCACATAGAAAAAATGAATGATGAAAGGCTGACGAAGAAAATCTACAGAGTGAAAGCAAGTGGTAAAAGAAGCCTAGGAAGACTAAAGCTGATTACGGAGATTAAATAGCCAGAGTGTTAGCTGACGGAAATGTGAAAAGCACTCGCATACCTAGTCGAAAATGTGTGAGGAGAATGATGAGATTTGAGGAAGCGAAAGAAGTATGTAAGGACCGCGAATCTTGGCGTTCCGTCCTCTCTGACTACCCCGTTAGGGATACAACATTAAGATATGTATGTATGTAATTTGTATATATTTAATAACAACAATTTGTTGCTCATGATCAGACACGTCCGCAGTGGAAATACTTATCTAATTTTTTCTCATATGAACTTTACCATCTCTTTTAGGCTAGTAAATATTGATTTCTTAAAACTGCGCTTGCGCTTGCGGAGCGAACGGACGTGTGTCAAACCTTGTGTAACTTTGGCTCTAAAAATTAGTTTTAAAAATCTGTGATTGGTTATTAAGTGAATTTTGAATTTCTTTATTACTCTTATGGACTGTTTATGACCTGGCTCCACCCACTAGGAGGTACCAGAGAGAGACAAATCGTGAAGTGCAAAGTCTGTCCTAATTTTAATCGTGCGCACCTTGTGGGTAGCGAACCGAGGACCCAATACGCGCCGTACCGAGGCGGAACAAACGACGCGGTAGGCGGTGCTGCGCCCGGGCTACCGGGAGGTGTGGGTCATCGTGCGAAACATCGCTACTACTGATACTGCGACTACGCATTGCGCGTGCTATACTGTGCTGCGTGTCGGCTGCGTGCGATTGCGGGTGACGTCATCGGCCAGTTAGATTGTGTGAGCCTGTTTGTATTGTAGAAAAAATGAGTAAGTGTTTAGCCTGCGGACGCTTTGTCACTGCATCTGACAGCATTAAATGCTGCCGTTGCGGTGGCGTTTATGATCGTCTCTGCCTTAAAATGTCGAGAACAACAAAGGTGCCACCTGACTGGATCTGCCCGGAGTGTTCTGTCAAGCAGCCCAGAACCCCGCGAGACGACAATAAAGGTATGTTAAAAAAGTTACCTCCTAGTGCCCAGGTCCACACACCAATTGAAAAACCAGTGACGGATAGCGACTTGCTGGGTTGTGAGTTGCGCTCTTTGATGCTCGAGATGCGAGATGATATGTCGAAGCTGAGCTCAAAGGTTGATAGACTTGTCAATGTTATCGAATCGATAAATAACCGCATCGATCACATAGAGAGTAGAGTTACTGCACTTGAGAACACGGGTCCCAGTAAATGCAATCATGATTCACTAAAAGAAACTATCGAGCGCCTTAAATCAGACATTAACGATCGCGATCAGGAGCTGTTGCTTACTGAGGTGGAAATCACTGGTATACCGGAATCTTCTATGGAGAATCCATTACATCTGACTATGTTAGTAGCGGAGAAGCTGGGCGTGGAGATGGGCGAACGAGATATAATCTGTGCTGGACGTGCTGGGTTGCGGCGTGGTGGCGCTGTGGACGGTGAGAGGACGAGGCCGCGTCCGCTTGTTGTGAGACTAGCGCGCCGCGCGTTACGGGACCAGCTGCTGAAGAATGCGCGCGTGCGCCGCGGCGCTGACACTGCCGGCATGCAGCTACCGGACCCACCGGTCCGTTTCTATGTTAACGAACGCTTGACTCGTGTGAACCGTCAGCTTTTTTACGCTACACGACAGGCAGCCTCCCGGCACGAATGGAAATACGTCTGGACCAAGGACGGCCGTATTTATACGAGACGGCGACAAGATAGCGAGGGACGACGTGTGCGGGTGGAGGCTGACATTACTGAGATTTTTGGAGTTTCTCCTGTTTGTGCGAATTAGCTTTCACGTTTTTTTTGCTGTTAGCATTGGTTGCAGCTTGTATAGCGCTTCTTTTTGTGCTTTGTATGTGTACTCTTTATGGTTTATGCCTATTTACGTAATGTCTTGGTGTAGTGTTTTGATTATTTATTCAGTTATTAAATTAAATATGACTTATGTGTGCGTGCGAAAATCACATAACTATTATTATAAATCATTTATTATACAAAATCTTATACTCCAAGCGCTCATAGATATAAAAAATATTATATTTGTAGTTATAACTATTTTACATAATTATTTATTTTATTTAGCGATTATATATTATTGGTATAATAATTACTATAGAAAAATGTATGCAGTGAAATATCGTGGTGGCGACGGCGTGGCGTATTTATTCGCTATGCTTATCCTTGCTCTTATTTATTCTGTATTTATTCTGTGTATCTATTACATGTGTTATTTAAGCTGGTTCGCTGTTTATTCATGCATATTTATAGGTTTTACTATCTAATGGTTAAAACATCTTACTTGAAAATTGGTTTTCTTAACCCAGGATCACTAGGGACGGGTCATGAAGAATTTATTGTAGCTATGGAACGGCATACTGTAGATATTATGGCCATTAATGAAACATGGCTCAGGTACGATGAGGAAAATCGTGCACCAGTCGTACCCAACTATCGATTGCGGCATACGCCGCGACCATTGGAGGTGCGCGGGCGCGGCGGTGGGGTCGGTTTCTACCTGCGGCGCGGACTTACTGCGCGTGCGTTGCCGCACCCTTCCGCTCCGCCTGTTGAACAAATGTGGCTCTCCCTTACGATGGCTGGCGGCGTGAAACTTGCTGTTGGTACAGCTTATCGTCCGCCATGGCTGGATGTCGATATTTTCATCGACGCACTGACTGACACCATTACTTCTTTTTCTGAGTATGACCACATTATCCTTATGGGCGACTTTAATATCAATTTATTAGTTACTGATGTTTACTCCAACAAGCTCAGTCAGTTTTTAACATACACAAATCTAAAACAAATAATAACTGAACCTACTCACTTCACTGACCATAGTGAAACTCTAATAGATGTAATATGCACGGATATTGTTGTCAGAAATAGCAAGATTGATTTGATACCTACTCTTAGCCGCCATGCCTTCCTTAGCTGTGAGTTAATAATAAAAAAAAGAAAGCCTGTTCCTCGCTGGATTACTTTTCGTTCGGTAAAAAATATAAACACCACCATGTTTAATGAAACAATGGGTTGCATTGATTGGATCGAGATGGCGTCGGCACCTAATGTTGATGACATCGTCGAGGCATTTACACAAACTGTTTTATCAATTTTTGATTTTTATGCTCCATATAAACATATATTAGCTAAAGACCAGCCCTGTCCTTGGATTACCTCAACTGTGCGTGATATGATGAAATTACGAGACAAGGCGTATCGTAGGTATCGTTCTACCGGTATTAACCAGCATAAAACATATTACAAGGAGCTCAAAGGTTCAGTAAATTCTGCACTATACAGCGAAAAGCAGTCATATTTTGTGCAGAATATTAATAATAATGCAACAAACCCTCGTGCACTATGGAAAAGTATCAAACGTACCGTGGACGTCACTGGAAAAAATCGTAATCTTGAGCTGCCAGATCATTTTACAGATCCAAACGCGATTAATGCACATTTTATCAATATCCCTGACAATGGATCCGCATCGTTGCCAGATATTATCCACTACGAATCTCATAGATATGGTGATTCAGTGTTCGAGCTCAAAACCATCGGGGATGATGTTATTTTAAACATTATAAAATCTCTGAAGTCTAATGCTGTGGGCATTGATGGCATTTCACTCGATATGCTAATACTGACGCTTCCCCACTCATTACCTGTTATCAGTGCAATAGTAAACAAGTCTATTTCCACAAGTACATACCCGGATAACTGGAAAGTAGCAAAAGTCATACCACTTCCCAAAAAAAAGAACGTTTCTGAGCTCCGGGATCTTCGTCCAATTAGTATACTACCCTGTCTGTCCAAAATACTGGAGAGAGCAATTAGTATACAGTTGATTGCATATTTAGAAGGAAATAATATTCTGCCTTCGCTTCAGTCAGGTTTTAGAAGGCACCGGAGCACTACGACAACCTTAATCGATGTGGTTGATAATGTGCTGACCGCGCGTGACTCTGGTGAGGCTTCCATTCTGGTGCTACTGGACTTTTCGCGGGCGTTCGATACGATAGATACCTCTTTGTTACTGTCAAAAATGGTGTACTATGGTTTTGACAAACACACCGTTAAATGGTTTTATAGTTACCTTAGTGGACGCTCGCAGTTAGTACAAGTTACAAATACAAAAGGATGTTCTATCTCATCAGATCCACATCCTGTTACAAGAGGTGTACCGCAGGGGTCAATATTAGGCCCGTTATTATTTGTACTCTACTCTGCGGACGTCTACGAGGTTATTAAACATAGTAAATACCATATATACGCTGATGACATTCAGATCTATCTGTCGTTCGATCCCCGTGGGGGGGCAGTGGCATCTAGCAAAATAAATGAGGATCTGCAGCACATAGTGGCGTGGTCGGAAAAGAATGGCCTAGTTCTTAACCCCAGCAAGACCAAGTACATACTGTTGGGCTCTAGGCAGCAAGTCGCCGCGGTGGATGGGGTAAATATTAATGTTGGAGGCGATCAAGTACAGCGGGTTTCAGAGGCGCGTAATCTTGGTGTTCTGATGGACGGGGAGCTGCACTTTGAGAATCACGTATTTGAAATTGTGAGAAACTGCTTTTATAGACTTAAAATTTTATATCGAATGCGTGATTTTCTGAGTGTAGACCTTCGTGTCAGATTATGTGATTCCCTAATACTATCTCGCCTGGACTATGCAGATAGCGTGTGTGGTCCTCGACTCCTGGCTCGAACAGAACGCGTCGTACAAAGAGTGCAGAATGCTTGCGCGCGTTTCTGTTTTCGGATACCACCACGCACCCATGTGACACCGTATCTAAATGAAGCCGGCATTTTGAGAATGACTTTTCGAAGAGAGCTCCATTTGTCCACACTTCTGTTTGGTCTTGTTAAATTTGAAAGACCGGAGTATCTATACGAAAGGTTAAAATGGCGTGGTGGACGAGATGCTCGCTCGACTCGTACTGTGGTCCCAATGCTCGTTTACTACACTGGAAAAACAGCGGCGTTTCGTGGTAGTTTCCGTTATGCGGCTACAAAATGTTGGAATAATCTACCACCTCCTCTTAGGGACTCCATCAGTCTGGCTACTTTCAGATTCCGTCTGAAAGAACGCCTGCTGCATCACCAAAAACAGTTTCCCTTCGGTAGCCGCTTAACTCCCACCTACGCACGGCAGCCAACGCCTATGTATGTATGTGTATATATATATATATATAAAGTTTATAATATTATATTAATTTGACTTGCACAGCCTCCAGTTATTCAGTTATTTATTTAAGATGTATATTATTATTATCATCTATGAATCTTTTTTGTATACCTATATACTCTATTTCTTATTGTGCGATCGTTTCGCACGCGCAACACACTTTAGGGCCCAACTGAAAATCAGCGCTTCGGTGACGTTTAGGTGGAACCGTAGCACTATGCTGAGTTGGAAGTCCTGTTCGGCATCACACCTTTAATTTTTGAATGAATAAACTTGTTTTTTTCCCTAATATTGTATGTTGATCGTATTGTAATTCATAAATGTATATTGTCTGTGTGTGTCGAATAAAGTTTGTCTATTTGTCTATTTTGTCTATATAAAATGAGTCAAAATCGTTTTTAATTTTTATTTCATAGATTGTTTACAATTAACTTTGGGTTATTACACGCAATATTATTTCTACCTTAAATTTACATTATAAATAATTAATCTATCTATATACATAAAAATGAATGTTTCTTTTGTCCTCTATGCGTACATAAACCATTTATCTGATTGTGATGAAACTTTGGCGAGTTGTTCTGCATACGCCCGTGAAATTACGCCGTTTCTTAATATTTAATTTAGTAAATAAAAGACTACGTGAACGAAGTCGCAGGCAACAACTAGTATATAAATAAAAATGAATAAATAAAAAACCTCTGCGCAATATTTCAAATAAAATAAATATCACATAAATATTAAACAAATTAGCGAATGTTTATTTCAAGTGTACCAATAAAGAAGATGTCGTCTACAAACACAAACATACATCGCTCACCTGTAATCGACGAGTCCGTGACTCGGATTGAGAATCGATACGTGACGAATCAAGACGACATCAACTCACCAATCGATTACCTGCTGTTTGATTTATCGCTGTCCTATCAAGTTTAACGGATATTTACATGCGTCGATTTTCGTCGCGTGACTGGCCACCGGACGATCGCACGACAATTCTGCAAGCTTTTTTGAACTGTATCGTTTGAACCTAATCTTACTACGGTAGACGTAGTCAATTTTAAATTCTTTACTTGTGATTTTATGCGCTCACTGTATGGTGGTGCTATATCCACTGCGGAACTATAATATGTTGGCATAGTCGCACGGTGAATATCAGCCAATGTGTACCCTTTAATACGAGTAAAGCCCAGCATTCACGCATTCACCATTCGAGTCTTGCGCCGCACGCTAGGCCGTACAAATCCATCATCGCCCGTATAGCGAGCGCAGTTGCAGTCTAGTCGCTTATGTATTTTGGCGAGCCCCTCACGTGTCGTTGTTGATTTAATATTAATATCACCACAATCATGCCACATGTGCTTTCATATGATTTCAAACATTACGAATTCAAAAATGGAACTTATTATATTGTCCTGCCTTTTTCGAACACTTTTTCAAAGGAAACTTTTGAATTGCTGTCTCTCCTTAAAAGTGCCACTTAGAAAAAATTAAAGAAAATCGTGATCATTGAAATTAACGTATAGAATATGAATGAAAATTGTCAGGACTACGTTATGTTAGACATTTTTTCATATGAAAAGAAAAATTTAGGACAAACTTTGTTTTGCGTTTGGCGGGTGATTGATTGACAACTTTTGATTAGATATTATTGAAATAAATAACTCTTGTGGGAGTGGAGCCATTTCTAGCAATACCCTAACAATAAAGGCGGATAACACTCTTACAGTAATGATATAACAATAAATCCAGGCCGTAACTTACAATCATGGTAGTTTTGTGGCACGCGTGGCTATTACCTTTACCTGTTTGTATGAAATGGAGCTTTGGTAGGTACTATAAATATTAAGGTAACGAGATTTCTATTGGTATTTCAAATTATATTCAAGATTTTTGCTTTATGACTACCTACTCGAAAATAGCACCATAATTATTGAAATGATTGACGTATGAATCAGTCGTCATTTTTAACGTGTATTTTGGTTGTTTCATATTTTGGGTGTTTCAGATTTGGACAGTAGCTTCCTTTTGTGACATAGTGCCAAAATAAGAAAGGATTTTCCACAAATTAACCCCTAAGTCTTAGAGCATGATTCTATTAGAGCCTAAGAGAATGAAAATGGGGGGAAAGTTTGTACGGGGAAAAGAAAAATCTTTATCTATTTTCAATAACAATAATAAACACCCATTTCAACATTTATGAAAATTTCATATCCTAAGGTTGTAAATCGAATTCAACACGGACGAAATCGCAAACAAAATATAGTTGGTATAAATTTTTTAGCTTTCTTCCACTTATTTCAAACTTGTTGATATCACACGTGTTTCGCTTTTAAAGGAAGCGAACTTCGCAACTAGCACCAAATTCGGTATAAGTTGGTTGATCGTATCTGATTTAGAATTTACTGAAGATGCTTCGTTAAGGAGCGAAACACGTCCATCAACAAAATATAAACTTTGGACAGAAGATAGTTAAAAATATATAACAACTGTTGCCAGCCGACTTCGCTCACGTGGTATTCAATTTACTAAATAAATAACTTAATAACCTTCGCGGGCGGAAGCAAAACAACTCTTGAAAGTTTCATCACATTCGGATGAAAGGTTTAGGAACGCATAGAGGACAAACAAGCAAAGAAACATTAATTTTTATATACAAGAAGTAAGGTTTGCTTCGCCTCGGTGTCCGTATATCACAGCCGTATTTCTCAGAGAGAATAGTCCAATATGACGTATCCAGAGTAGATTTTGGAAGGTTGTGGGCCAGAAAAACGTGAACTTCAAAAGTCGTTTTTGGTGGTGTAGTAAAACTCATTAGGCTTGTACAGTACGATACTCTCCAATGAAAAAGATACATATAAAAATAGTACGGACATTACAATTTAGGTGACGTTATCGCTAAATCTCCTCTAAGCCACAATTGGCTAATGAAATTTACACTGTAGAAAATGCACTATTATTACTGCTGATGCTAACAGTAGTACATTATATACTATTAATATGGGTACTATAATTTAGAAGTAATTTAGAAAAGTTTACTTCCAAACTCCTAGTGGACTAACCTTCGTTCAAAGAGGTGTTTAATATTTACATGTTTCTCTGATAATTAGGTACACGTCTTTCACCATTTTCAGAAATTCTCGCACAATTACAGATTTATGAAATGATTACGTGATTCTAAAGGAAAATTCCGTATCAATTATGTATTTTCCAAGAACCGACAGTCTCGTGGATAAATTACTTGAAAAATTGGCAATATATTATGCGCATGACTACTCTATAAGTTTCTGGAAATTGACCTTCGCTAAAGATTAAATCAACCCTCGAAGGGCCGCACGCAATATTGACTCCATTACCCACAACTGTTCTTTATCTATATTCTGACCAATACGATATGTCCAATCCAGAGGGTGGTATGATTTATAACGAGAAGTTACCGGGCAACCTGCATCGCTTTTCTGCTACAGATCATTTAAGTAACGTAAGCTTTGTTTAATGGACTGAAATTGGTTTTTACCTAGAGTTCTTCTGTTGTATGACACAGAAAAGTTACGAAATAACTGTGTCTAAGGTAAGTATAAGTAAGCATGAAAACTCGATACACAGAATGTTTTTTTTTAATTGGTACAATATGGGGAAATTGAAATCCATGAGAGATACAAGGGAAATGTTTTAGGAACCATTCGGTATTTTTTGAGAAAACAATTTTCGCATTACAAAAATGCAGATGGCCTGAGTTTCATGTAAGCATCATTTCACAATATTGCAAGAAAAAAATTGGAGACAATCTGAAGTTGGTCTTTAATAAAATATTTTTTCATACAATAGAGTATGGGGAAATCCGAATCCATAAGAGATACAAGAGAACCGTCTTAGGAACCAATCGGTCTTTTTTGTGAAAACAATTTTAACGTTACACATTTTTTGGTCAAACGTGAGTTATCCATAAAATTTAGTAAAATTGGCTATTTCTTTTTCTTATTGCGGATTTAGTAAGTATCATTTCATTGTATCGGAACAAAAAATCGGACAGGAGAAGTTGGTCAAATTTAATAAAATATTTTTTTATACATTAGATCCAATGTAGTAAATTATAGTCAATTTACTCAGAAACAATTCATTCAAGCAAAAAAATTATACACAAAACTCTTCCCATTTCGGAGTACTAAGCTAAACTAAGAATGTTTGTAAAAACAGTCTACTTTGATAAAATATTCTATTTAGAAAATTTAATCTAATCGTGTTTTCCTCTTTTCCACAATGTACACTCGGCCAAGAAAATGGTGGAGCACTTTTGAAAGCCTGGTCTACCTCAGAGATTCCTAAAGTGGGTTCCGCAGAACCCAAGGGTTACGTATATTAGACACTAAGGTTCCGCGAATGTTAAATTGGTCGTTAAATTGTTGGAATTTTTTGGTTACCGTCATTTGTGGCGACATTATTTTTTGCGCGGAACTTGGTCTAAGCATACATATTAAACCACAAATATTAAACCATTTTTAGTCTATAGGAGGTCCCACACAATAAAAATGCTGGATTTTATACCTATTATTAGTTTTTGTAGGAAGCAGTGAAATAATTTCATTCATCTCATTAATCTTTATTCCAAATATTTGTAATAAATGATTTTTACTCTTATTTGAATTTGCGACAGGTATTTTTTATTATTATAGTTTGCTACAGGGTTCCATAAATTAAATGAGATTTATCGAGTGTTCCATGGTCTTAAAAGTTTAGGAACCACTGTTCTAACTAATGAAAATATTGCTTAGGTTGATATTGGCAATTCTGCAAGTATTAATGTGATTGACTGATTAGTATCAAATCAAGGGACTTAGGGGCATAGGTAAAGGCACATACTATTTTAACCTCTTTAAACAAGGCATTAAACATTATTTGCTACAAATGAGCTAATATGTCATAGGAAACTATCAAACGTTTTAAAAAAGTTTTGCTAGATTCATTACGTTTAAATTAAAAATATTTTGACAAGCATTTTTTGATTCTTTTGACAATAGCTCATTGAAACAATTATTGTAATTTACCTAAGATTAACTAAACATAATGCCTCGTAATTTATCTTTAGCTGAAAGGGCAGAAATCATAACATTACATAGAAATTTTCAAAATAACAGTGAAATTTCAAGAAATTAAAATATATCCTTAAGTATGATTGTCTGAATGTTATCTTTTTTGTTTGTAATGGGTTTAGTATACAAAATGGAATAATATTAATGTCTCGGTTTTATAATTTCAGTGAAACACCGTTTCACTTTGGATTTTGCGCGAAGGTGAAGAAGGTAACTTTCGAGATCATAGAAGAAAAGTGGTCGTCGGCTTAGCATAACTAACATGCAAAGGGAAACGATGAGGCGTGCCTATGAAGAAAATGGTTTTACACCTACGTCTAAATTTGCGGAAGCATTTGGTGTCAGTACTATACGGCAGCACTTGCACGGTATAGGATTGCACTACAGACGTCATCCCAAAAAGGTTTATTTGACAAATAGCCTTAAAGAAGCTCTTTTGAATTTTGCTAGGGAATAATTAAATTTTGATTGGAATATTTACTGATGATAAGACGTTCAAATCCAGCCAACATGGCCGGTTAAGTGTGGCGTTACAATAACACAAGACACTACGAAACTAATTTGTGGGCGTCCAAGCAAAAAGGGTCCAGAGGTCGGCATTTAGTTTCCTAGATATACGCATTTTTGTAAAGTTGGGTGAAAAATGGCATTTCGCGATTTTAATTGATTATTAATTCTGAGGCTACAAATGTTTTTAGTCACTTTATGAATTAGGTACCAACATATCTAGACAGCTAGAAGCTGGTGTAGCCTCTGACTGCATGTTAAGATTTAATAGCAGTAATTTTTGAAAGCCCACGTAGACTTTTCTACGATCATTTTTAACATCATTTTAGTTACTTTTACAGCTTTTACAGCTTTTACAGTCGATTTTTTTTAATAAACTTTTTAAATTTAGAAAATTATTTTAAAAATATCGTATGGAACCCTTTGCGCTTCAGTCGAAGTCGTGCTTAACTGATTGTTATAATTATAATGTATAATATATTCAACATGTCTCAAGCAAACTCTCGTGGCCGATGCAACTCGGTCGAAACGTCAAGCCAAAATAAAAGGTTATCGCGTTAAATTTTCCGTTTTAGATATTTCATAATGCAACGCGAAAGTTTAAAAGTTTATATTCAACATGTGATATAATATGGAATGCAAAAGTAAAAATTCAATGATTTTTCTCACATAAATATTGAATAGTTTCTTAACTATGACAATAAATTTAGTTTTATTTGCAGGCTTGATGGTCTCGAGTGTAGATATTCGCTTGGGAACGTTTCATCAGAACTTTACGACGTGTAAGATATGAGGGACAGACATGGAACGCCGGCTATTGTATTAGGGTTGCCATAAATGTGAATTTAAGACACTTTGGTAGAATGTGAAATTATCGTACAGTGGATCCCTACTACGGGAAACGCAGAGAAAACTGATCCATGTATTAGAGTTACGATAAAGGTAGATTTAAATAAAAGTAGATTTAAAAGTAGGTCATTTAGCATACTACATGACATGTAGTACATGTACAGAATACAAAATTAACATGTATATTAGATTAGTACTCCACATATTTAATATGAGTACAAAGCGTTCGCTTCTGTTGCTGGATCGTCAGCTATAAAAGTCTCTTGATAGACTTTTACAACCTGGGCGGAAAAGAAAATTTAATTACTATTAATTTTATTATTGAGTGGCTAGTTGCAGCGAATGTTATTTTGTTTGTCTTGGTAATTTAGAAAACGAAAATATTATTTTCTAAATCACTTTGGAGTCTGAGAAACTCCCGCAGAAGTGGGAATCCATTGAAAGCAGCTTCGAATTTAGTTGGCGCCATACAATGTTGTGTTTGTCTAGACTATATAGTTATCATCATCCATTTCTGTTATCTGACTGAGTTTCTTGTCGATTCTTCTCAATGTACAGATTTTCTTTCCGAACCGAAGATAGTTTTGACGTTCAATAATAACTTCTAACTAGGTTTACTTAAATACATTGGTTAGACTTTGAAATAGGCCTCCCACAAAGTGTATTTAAAGCTACGATCCCAAAGTCCGTTTTCTGGCAGGTCCGACGACGCCACAACAGACCAACAGCCTGTGGGAACGGTCACACCTCTTGCGACCTGTACTGGCCTGTCGTTGCCCGTTTAATCAATCACGACTCGATAAGTTCAAAGGTGCGGCACAGCGCTGCGAGGTAGCCTATCGAATGTCGAAGCCTATACTAACGCGTCGATTCTTGTTATTTTCGCCCTCGACTGTTTACTTGTACATAATGGAACGATAGTGACAAGTAGATTCAAGCTGACACACGCCGTGGAAATATTGCTTGCGCGGGGTATGATCGATCGCACAAGCCCCGAGAGGTGTGACTAGGTCTGGTGTAGCTTGTGATAGTACAGACCATGGGATCCACCTTAAGACTTCACGCATGTAGTTCTCTTCAGTCCTTTACGCTAGTCGTGGCACCCTCTAACAAGGGTCGCCCTATACTATGTTTGCCTAAGTGTGGTCTCCATTTTCCAGAACTCGTTTGCTTCAACGTTTGTATTCTTGTGACAGATGCGAGTAGCATGCTGCCACATCAGCTTGCTGACATTTAACATTGTCGACGATGCGATTATATATATTGATCCTGAAATCATGGCTCCAATTGAACAGGGATAAAAATTAACTTTAACATTTTTTTAGGTTTAACACTTGAATCAAGAGCTATACTATATAAGATTGCATAGAGCTTAAAAGAAAAAAATGGTAAAAAAAGAATAAGTAAATAAAGGTTCAATTTTTGCCGAGTAATTGTAACAAGGTGTGCCTTTATTTCACAAACACAGTTCAGCCAGTTCACATCAGTAAATCTTAGTAACATTTAATTCAATAATACAATAATTAATTAAGCATCTAGCGAAAATGTTTTAAAAATTATATATTTATAAAACTATAACTGAAATAAAACCCATATTGTACGTAAATATAGCTTCGTGGATTTAATATTAATATACTCGTATTTTGTATATTTACTCATACCCACAACCACAAAGCGTGGAGGAGCACCCTCGGAAGAAAAATCGCTTTATAATCTTATTAAACGGTAATTCCATCAAAAAATAAAAAAATTGAGAAATCTCATGCAGAACCATTAATTTTATATTTTTTCATTTATTTATTTATTTAGATTTGTCATTTCTATTACCCTTGACTTTACATATATCTCTCACCACCACGACACGTGGTGTTGGATGCGGTTTGATTTTAGAATCGGTGAGTAAGCGACAATATTACAAATCAGTGGCTTCGCATGGGTAGCAATATTTTTCAAAATGAAATACAAACCATGTTACTCACTGATAATGTACCTTTCTATAGGTGAAAAAATTTTTGAAATCGGTTGAGCATTTTTTGAGTTTATCCATTACAAACAATGAAAAAATTTCTCTTTATAATATTAGTATAGAAGTACAGGTAATGTAATAGTTCTTTACTAAAAAGTTATCGATGTTAATATCATAGTTCTTTCACAATTACGACATCTGACATACGACATTTATGGACCATGAAATTAGGATTCAGAATCTCAGTCTCGAAACAGCCCAGGAATTTAAAATTTTTCAAAATAAATTTAGAAACAATCAAATTTTTTTCTCTTTAAAATATTACAAGTAAAGCATAGAAGACAAAACTTTGGCATTCAATATTTTGTAAATAATAAACGATAGAAACGCGTAAATACATAGAGATAAATATATAGGCGTAAGGATATGTAGGTAAGTACATTACGTACTCTTGAAAACAGAAACAGGCATTCATTCTCATTCATAAAAAAGAGATTCAAAGTGCTATGTGCTACTTTGAAAAAAAGTTGTCGTGCTTACTTGACTCGGCGAGAGCAGTACGATGCACCCTGACTTTAACTTACCATTAATATCAAATCGGCTGCAACAATTTCACTTACCTGTAAAAAATAAAACATATTAGTAAAACACATAACCAGCTACAAAATAAAAAATTTTAATTATTATCTTCAAAAATATTAGTACACATAGATAAAAAGTCACGCTGTAGGGGATACCTGCGCCGGAAGTTATTGAAGAAGAGGATTATTGAGGTCGAATACTGTTTATTTTACAAATTTTGATATTACACCCGTGATTACATTGCACTTTCTCTTAGTAACTAAACTTTGTTTCTTTTGCGCTATACTTATCTTGTGCCGACCTGAGGTGGCGACGCACGTACACAGTGGTGAATCTAGGATTTGGGTTTGGGAGGGGCTTGAACCCAATGAGAGTAGGGCGTTCCGGGACCTGAAAATTTTTCATGGAGGGGCTCAGATGCTTTTTGGGGGAGGGCTCAAGCCCCTTAGTCAATGTATAACAAAGATTACAGTTTCCTTGTGACAAAGGTGTAACAAACCCTTAACTGACTTTGTTGCCTGTGTGGAAAGACAAACGGCTGGATCGTTCTTTATTTTTCTTACTCCAAGTGTAGTATGAATGCGTTTTGAAGTTACGAAAATTTCTAGTACAAATACAACGAACAACAAACAAATACAACAGATGTAAATGTGAAATACAATACCAATATTCCGAATACAGATACAATACATTAATTGTCTGACTTGGCACCTTGCATTACATCCTTCGTTACCGATAGAAAGTTTACTGTTACACTTTGGAATCAAAACGTACGTAGCACGTTTTCTATAAAGTTTTCTTTCTCAAACACTTAGATTATGGAATAAGCTTACTGTCGAGCTTTTAGCAACAGATTACAGCATGAGGTTCTTCAAAAATTCAAATGAGACCACCTTGAATTATACTGAACACAACGGAAAAAGAATCATTGAAATCCGTTCATAAAACAAGAAGTTGGCCTAACATGCCTATTTATTTTACTCGTCAGAGCAGGACGCTTGCGAAATTTAGTAAAGAAAGGGCTTATTTTATCATTTATTCAAATCAAGAACTTGAGAACAATGTATTAATAATATGTAATTTGAATTAATCCACATTAGATTCACTTTCAGATGCATTCGTTTTATATTTGTCAGCGGAGCAAATTAGTTTCAAAATCGTTCTCACATGTCACTCGCAGTCTACTCCTCGCCGCGTCGTCCGCGCTACCGCCGTTCGTCACGGGCTCATTTCGAATACAATGAATATAGGTAGGTAGGTGTAGCCCTACAGTACGTATTAATTTTCGATTAGTCTGTTTGCAAAAGCGGAACATTTTTGCTCTGGCTGGGACGAGACAGACAGCCTGAAAGCGGGACGTATGGTCACGTTAGTTGCCCGAACATACTTAAATAAATACATACAGACGAAGTGAGAACCTCTTCCGTTTTGAAGTCGGTTAAAAATGACGAGAAAAGGCGTTGACAGTACCAGCGAAAAGCAAGTGATATGCCTAGTGTCGCAATCGTCTATAGGTTATGGTAATCACTTATCAGACGGGCCGTATGCCACTTGCCAGCTTTGTGGTAAAAAAAAAAAGGTAGCAACCATCAAAGCTAATAAATCCTACAAGCAGGTAGACGACGTTTGTAAACAACAAAATATTCCAGCCCATTGTCCTCCGCAGATGAAGACGTGATGAAATCCTTCGGAAATAAACGAAGATTAATTCAATATTCAGGGGAATTTTGTCCAACGAGTTTGACAAATGACTTCGGGAACGAATTAAAGGTGAATAATCTCGAAATTCAGGAAAGTTTTATTCACTTTTACATTCCTATGCCAAAGTTTAGGAAATTATTCCCTTTCATTGGAAATTACGAATGTAGACAGATAGAATATGTATGCAAATGACCGGCATTTTCAAATACACAAGAGTTGTACGTACGCAATAAGTCAAGTATATCATCCAAATACTATCAAAGTCAAATCTTTCCTGATGACCTGGGGAAGCAAGAAAAATGCAATGTATCAGATGCTTATAGGAATACAGCAAGAAAATATGAATTTATAAATGTAACTACGTCATTGAATTGCACGTTACACTAGAACAGTAAATCAAAACAATGATCGCGGTGCCACGCGCTGGCAGAGCGTGGCGCGGGAACTGGAGCTTCGCATGCAAGTAAAAGCGAGAAGGCGTTATTGTGTCACCGCTCCAACTCCAATTCTATGTGCGACAGTAGACTTGTCCACGACGTTTTAATTTTGCGTAATTATGCAATCTAATGTTAAATTGAGTATTTAATTTTCTTTATTTACTTGCTATAAAACTATTACACAAGTGTAAAATCATTTGAGTGTTTAATGTTAATCGTCGTAACTACGAAATTATGTGAAATAGGATACGTTGTTCAATGTATAAGGCTGGATTTATTGCTATACGGATGGTCCGTACGGACATATGTTGTCCGGAGCTATCATATAGAAATTAATTATTGCGTTTAGAGGTGCACGGAACGCGGAGCGTCCGTCCATCCGGTCGAGGACCCTCCGTCGAGCGCGTCCGTGCTCCGTACGTCCGCATCCGGACGCGCGAGGCATCTAATCTACGCGTTTAGTGTTGCGCGGACGCAGACCTGACCGGACGTGTGGCCCTACTGTCGCTAGCAACAATGTCCGCGGCGAATATCGACACGGAACGGGTTATAACGGAAGTCCAAGGTCAACCATCATTATGGGATCTCAGTGACGATTCCTATAAAAATCGTGACGCTAAACTATAGGGGTGGCTAGAAGTGTGTCGAGCATTGTAAATAATCGAAAAATTTTTCGTCGTAATTCCTCAATTTTGAATATAATGTATAAAATTCTCCATTTATTAACCTATTTGCAATTATTGGGTGGTTATGGTACCTTCTCTTATTCTTCTTTTTATGCAATCGTCTCAAGTAGTAGGCAGCAATTACGATATTGAAAAACGGATACATCCTGTTCGCGACTATACTCGTCCGAGCCGTATGATGGTACGTGGAGCACTAAATGACGGACGGACGTACGGACGATCCAAACTGCGGAGCTCCGTACGGTAGTCCGTACGTACCATCCGTATAGCACTAAATCCAGCCTAAGAGTCAAAGTGCATGTGGTTCCCGTACCGCAGTTGAGAGAAACATAGTGTTGCTTTTAAACAATCAATTTACTACATAGATATCGTTGGTCTACGGCTATAGTAGGTTTGAATTTTTTGAATTGATTGAAATGATTTTGGCACTTTTTGATTATGATAATATTTTTATTATGGAGAAAAATAGGTCTTGTTTTAACTGTCTTAAAAAATGTTTTTTTATTCATAAATTTTACGATTTAGTTATCCCATCAAAACCTTTATAGGTTAAACGCTAACTAAAACACAAAATTTGAAGTTTGTGATACTGCTAGAAGTACCTTAGAATTTTGATGATCGGTGAGTGTATCAGTAACAAATTTAAGGAATTTGACTTGCAATGGTTTTTAAACTACAGGTTCAAATTGATTGTAATTTGGAAATATATCTAGTTGTATTATGACCTCTAAGTCACTGAAAATTCAGACTTCTAGCGTTATCTGCAACGAAGTTATAGGGGGGTCGAAAGTGCCGTGAGTCGCTTGAGAAAAGGATAGTACGGCTGTGCTGAACTTAGCGGGGGCACTGCCGTGCCCCCAGAAATACAATCTTCTTCATCCGATAAATAACTAAAAAATATTTTTTTTCAAATCGAGTTTTGCTCATAAATAATTTGTTAAGAATTAGATTTAACTGACCTTCGCGTTACTCAATTAGGATAGTTCACGCAAAAAATATAGCTGCCTGTAGTATAAAACAAGTATTCGCGTAGTAAGAGTTAATGTGTGAGCTAATGCGAATACGGAGTGTAATATGGCTGTAACTAGACTTAAGACATGTGTTACTAAGAGCTCATTAAACAGAGTTATCTGGGGATAACGATCTACAGAGCAAGTAAATAAACATTTTGAATCAGACATCGTCAGAGCGAATATGTACATATGTACATACAACGATATTGTGTACAGGTAACATCGAAAATGTTAGTTAAATTAAGCTGTAAATTCTGAAAAAATGGACACAGTAAAACTTAAAAAGCACTTTCAACAAAAATTGATTTGAACGATATACGTTGAGCACTTTTTGAGATTTGGAGTATTTTCGGTTATACACTCAGTGACAGCAGAAACAACTTTGCTTTTCACACTGTTTTTGAGAAAAGCTATGAAATGCTAACTTATTTTTGCAGCCGAACAAACAATTAAATGAACATTGTGTATCCCGACTATAGAACCCTAGGTACTTGGTCAATTTCATTCATACAGTCATACAATTTTTTTCTTTGTTTTAAGGTAAATTATGTTTTAGAAAATCGACTGTTATATACGGAGAGACGCAGACGACAGAGTGACCTAATAAGGCTGTTTTTCCTTTTAAGGAACGGAACCGAGAAAAACATGAAAATAGCCACCATAATTATAAAGGCACAACCTCAGTACATTCCGTTATAGCAGGATACTGGAACAAACATATAGACAAAAATTATAAAAATATTTGTATTGAATCCAAAGAAGCTTTGATGTTACTATGCAAGGGACCTCTAATAAAATAAGTAATAATAATTCAATAGTCCTATATCCCTTAATCCTTGCGCCATATTGACGATAACACTGCACTTGGAGTAGTAATGGAGAAAGCATGTACTGAACGTCGAGGGGAACCCAACCAGTTATTTCTTTCAAGTGGCTTAGCTATGATAAACAGGGAAAAAATGGGATTTCCTTTATAACTTCGCTAGAGCAGTTTTCGTTATACCTATTATTGTTCTTTTGTTGTTTCATAAGCTTACTGAGGATTCTAAAATTCTACCTACGTGCTTATATACTTATCTATATTCCATACATACAAATAAAATTGAATTGTCTGTCTGTGATTTCGAAATAAAATCTTTTTCTTAAGATTATACGGTTATTTGCACGTAACTAAAACCCAAAAACGCTTCTTTAAATTTTGTCTATCTGTCTGTCTGTTGGTCCAGGCCAATTTCCGAAACGGCTGAGCGGATTTTGATGGGACTTTCGTTTGGCAGGTAGAGGACTTTTCAGTGTAAATTAGGCTGCTTTTTATAACGGAAAAATACTTATCAAAATTTAACGCGTCAACAGCGGGCCCAAGGGGCTTACCACCATCTCTTATAGCATCATATTATTTTAATGTTACTTGATTTAAAAAACTCGAACTTTTGACAGTGGGTTAGTAATTAGCTTTATCATTCGACATAATCATCGGTAGGCGAAAGAAATATGTAAGAACCGCGATGTTTAACCGTCCAACCTATCTGAATTACCCTGTAAGTCAAGTTTTTTTTTATATATCAGAGGGGGCAAACGAGCAAGCATGTCACCTCACCTGATAGAGAGTGATCACCGCTGCCCATGGACTCACGGGTGAATCACGGGTGCGTTACCGGCCTATAAGTCAAGTAATATTAAAATAATAATGCTAAGAAATGGTAGTAAGCCCCTAGCAAGTAATAAATAATGGTAACCTTGACAGTGTTTAAATAAATACAAGAGGTGTTGATAAAATTATAAAACCGGCCAGGATTATTTGGAACACGTATTAACATTAGGTCGAAAATATTATGATAAATTTTTTTTTTCATAGAATCACGAAGTTCGAAGTTCTTCGCTTATTGCTTTTATCCGCCGTCCATAGCCGAAGGCAAACTTGAGCTCTGTTTAGTAACGCTGTGCTTGAAAAACTATAGTGGTTTTTTACATTTTTCGGTTCAATTTACGAGTACAGAGGTGTTTTCAATAATTTTTTGGGGTTCTCTACTTCAAAAAGAAAACCCATCTGTGTATTTGTACTGAAGCTCGACTTAATTATTCCATTTCGCCTTTGTCTATTACTAGACCCAAAGTTTTAAAAATTTCAGCCTTATTAGAAGGCTTAAATTGACTACAATGTAAGCGTATAACCACTGTCCATAATTAATAATAGAGACCTTACTGCATTTATTCCTGTTCTTCGCTGTATAGGGTTTCTTTGAATTGGAAATCTATTTGACTTTTAAAATTCCATGATAAGATTTCAAGAAATTTAGATTTTAGTTCTCAGATACACATATGATGTAATTGCTGCAGCAAGAAGTGCCTCATCTATTTCATAAAGTAAATAGTTATTGTTGTTATCGCTTCGGAAACCATCATCATAATCTAGTTGAATATAATGATGACAGATATTATACTAGCTACGTAGTTAAATACTACTAATACAGTGTTACAGACAATGTTTGATATGCATACATAGATGATGACTAAATGATAACATTTTATGACGGAATGAGCGCTCTTTTGACACTCTTTTATGGATACCAGACATCGAGTTTATATTCTTATCTAGAACATAAAATCGAAATATAGTTTCGTCAAACTGTCGGAATCTAGTGTCAAAGTCAAAGTCAAAGTCAAATCAATTTATTCAAGTAAACCCAAATGCAAGGTATTTTTGAACGTCAAATCTACTTTAGTTCGGTTCGAAAAGAAAACCTGAATACTGAGAAGAACCGACAAGAAACTCAGTCAGGTATCATTTTTTCACCATCATTGTACAATGTAATAATAATAATAATACTCCAGACAATTACACAGATTGTGTGACCCCAAACTAAGCAGTAAGCTTGTACTATGGATATCACACAACGAACTCTGGGGGAGTACCCAGTAAAACCCAGACTCCAAGCCAATTTAGAAAAGTTCGTTTCCTAAATTGACCTGACCGGGGATCGAATCCGGGACCCCAGTTTGGAAAGCAGATGCATATGCCACTGCACCAACGCGCAACGGGCCAGTATCATTAGCGACCCGCCCGGCTTCGCACGGGTAGAAATTTTTTTGAAAGTAATTATACAGCCCATGTTACTCGCTGATAATGTAGCTTTCTATATGTAAATCAATTTTTGAAATAGGTTGAGCAGTTTTTGAGTTTATCCATTAATGGTGGCTTGCACCAACTATTTGGTGCAAGCCACCCTAACTCATCAATGGATTTATGAAATTTAGCTAGAAGCAAGGTCTCACAGCAAAAGTAAAGAAAAAATTCAAAAGCTGTTAATTTAAAGTTATGTTCCGTGAAAGCATATTTTCTTACTATTACAAACTTGGCGACGCTTGGGGCCCCATCCTCTCTGACTACCCCGTTAGGAATACAGCGTGAAGATATCAATGCTGTTGTATGATTGTATGTAAAAACTTATATTTGCGGTTGGAGCATCGACCGTGATGAACTGTCTGTGTATGGGAAAACTTTTTTCCACTGCGAAGTTAAGTTTGTCCTTCAATCTAATTTACCTTTTAGATTAGAGCACGGAGTAAGCACCGAATCAAATTGCTCTATCTTTAACTATTTTTGGTAAATACATAACACATATATTATATACCAAATTCTCAGCACGCGAGTCCGACTTGGTTTTTGGTAATAAAATCTTATATTTATTAGACTTAGAATCCTACTAAACATCAATAACAATAAAGTGTCCTGAAGTATCCAGTAAATTGTCATAAATTCGCAATAATTATTTATTTAACAAAATGTTAAGTAGTCAATAATCATAAGTTCATAAGTCATAATTTTCATAATAAGTGACTAGAGAACCTGTGCTGCTCCGCAGCATTGTGTTGATAATATAATTCAAAAATAACGCTCTTATATGAAGATTAATTGTAACAGTTGAATACAAAAATTGAAAGTAAGGTTGAATGTTCTCACCTAGCTTCTGTTCCAACTCAACGAATTTATTCTTAAGTGGGCAAAAAAGCTCAAATGAAAGAGTTCGTTCCAGCGAGTGTTCTTAGACCAAAACGAACCACGTACCTCAATTAGAACCGGAGACATAGAGAAAGAAAGCTATGAAAACAAGAAATGTGCAGGAGGAAATCACGTTTGGGTATATAATATTATTTAATTTATATAATAATATTATTTGCTGACGACACATCATTATTGTTTAAAGTAAATAGAAAAGACATTAATATTAGCGGACAGAATAGGACCTTGGCGGATGTCTCGAGATGGTTCGCTGCTAATAATTTACTACTGAATGCACAAAAAACCAATTGTGTCGAGTTTTCTTTCTCCCATGTAGCCGGAATCCATAATAGACTAGAAATGGATGGAAAACAATTAGAATTAGCGAAATCAGCTACTTTTCTTGGTTTAACAGTAGACAATAAGTTACAATGAGCGGACCATATCGGGACTTTGGCTATTAAGCTCAGTTCGGCGGCATTATATGCTATTAGCCGCATTAGACAGTTGACAGATATGGTTTCAGCTAGGCTGGTGTACTTCGCATATTTTCATATCCTTATGTGTTATGGCCTGCTACTGTGAGGATCAGCGGCGCATATCTTTTGTAAAATAAATCTATCTCTATTTTACAAAAGAGGGCAATACGTACCATCTATCTATTATCATCTATTATCATCTAATGTTGTTCAAATTGAGGGGTCAGAGATCTCTCAATAAATCAAAGGCAAGTAAACAGTTGTTTACTCAACAGTGGCAGAGAATAGCTTTCATACATTGACAGTTATATTGAAAGGATATGGTGGTAATGCCTTGCTTGAAAGTAATATTGAAAATAAGCAAGCATTTCAATCCAATTTAAAAACTACATTCCAATTCTGCAGCTGATTTGCGATATCGGAATTTACTGAATCAAAAATGTACGATAGCGCCGATATATCCGGCATCTCACATAAGTGAAATAGCAGACCAATAATTTGTATTTACGTTAAAAAATTGTAATTTTGTTCGTAAATTACAGACACTTAATTACATATATATACATACATTCACGCGCTTCTATAACTTTATTACATTAGGGAAATTACTCGGCGTTTTATGGAGACTAATGACAGGGAAAACAAGTCTATGTATATTTTATATTATTACTTACAGTACATTAACATTTATAAGTTAATTTATTAATTCATAAACGAAGTCAGTTTTTGAGCGTTGGCACCTGTGATAGGATTGCTTGGAGCTTCATGACTTGACAGAAATGTTAAAAACTAAGCCTTAGTTTTTAACATTTCTGTATTTCAAATTCAAAGAACCCGCATTTTGAACAGCCGAAGGTGTGTTTTGAAAAGCTGAAGGATAGTGAGTGATAGCTCCCATATTACAAGTTTACTGTGGATTGGTCTCAAAACGAAATATATATTTCGAAGTAAGCGTGAAAGATATTAAGATCCAAACCTAGTCTTTATAAAATCCAAATAAATACAATGCGTACTAATGTCATACAAATGACATCAACAACGCATAATACAAATAAAGAAAAATCAGAACGTAGACAAAGTGAATCGGATTACTTTAAATGACATCAGTAATGTATACTTATATGTACTAATATTATAAAGAAGTAAACTTTGTTCATTTGTATGTAATGGATAAACTCAAAAACTACTCAACTGATTTCAAAAATTCTTTCACCTATAGAAAGCTACATTATTAGCAATTAACATTATTTAAAAAAAAATTTCTACCCATGCGAAGTCGGGTCGCTAGTGTATAATAGAAATAAATAAAAATCAAAATATAGACAAAATGAATCGGTTTACTTTAAATGATATCAGTAATACATAATACGAATAAAATCCCGAACATTGATAAAACGAATCGGATTAATATAAATTACATGGAAATGTCAAAAGCACTCGCATACCTAGGCGAAATTGTGTAAGGAGAATGATGAGGATTGAGGAGGCGAAAGAAGTATGTAAGGATTGCGATACTAGGCCTACTATATATAATACTATATATATATATATGTCAGAAAAGACACGGGTCAATTCGTGCTTTTGCAACTCAGCCATGAGAAATAGGTACCTAATCTTACAAGAGGCGAACTACTCCATAAAATACAACATTAAGACAAAGTTAATGTGCAAACGACAGAAAACTCTTCATAACAATTATTACGTAGGTAATTGGAAATTTAATAATGGCAAACGATCCGTCGGAGAAATGCTATCGCACCGGCCGCCGTAGTCTAACAGACTCTCAGCGCCGGCCCTGACGTTCCGTTAGCGCGTCATCGGAAGTTGCGCTTTGCCATAGTATAGTCAACTGAGTGCCTTTTATTGTTTCCACCGATATATATATATTCTTTGAAAACTAGTTTTATTAATTCATCTTCTCATGTGTGAAGATTTCAGACTCAGATTTCTTGTTCGAATGTAGAATATCCGGAAACCGTCTCAGATACAGATACTATACGATATTTGACTTCAGTTTATTTCAGAAAAACTGATATCCAGTGGCGGCGGTAATTGATTGAATTAAACATAAAAACCGACGGATGGAATGAAAGTTTACATTGATAGATGATGTTCATGTATATAAATAATCTTTTTCTGTTTCAGTATATGTCGCCAACTTATATATTTTTAGATTATAAATTTACGCTTCGGTATTCATAAATTTATTGTATTTTAGACTATCTACGACTTATTTCTAGCGGAAATACATATCTACTTATAAATATTAATGATATGAGGTACCTGTGCTTATACCACTATGTTTAATATCTGTCAAATTAAAAAGAATGTATACATTTTTTTACTTTTTTAGCAAATGCAAGTACATAACTTCACGCCGTTACCCAATAGGTGCGGACAGAACATCAAGGCGAAACAGGATAACACTTGGACATCTCTTTTATCAATCAGTAATTGAGCATATGGAATTTTATAATCTCACACAGCGGACCCAGTTCCTCATAATATTAATCATCATCGTCATCATTACCTTGGTCTTCCTTTGCTTTTGCTTGCTTTGCTTTCCTCTGCTACAACTCACTTTCGCTCTGTAGATTTTCTTCGTCAACCTTATATAATACTATAGCATATCTTTTGCTCCTTTTCCTCATGACTGTCAAACAAAAACTTCTGCACGCCGTGAACGACACGTATCAAAAGGTTTCATGGTAATCTAAACCTAAACAAATAATATTAAAAAAGGTAAAATTTTGTAAGTTTGGATGTAGGAGGTAATCTCAGAAGCTATTCATCCGATTTACAAAATTCTCGCACCAATATTTAGAATGGACCCACAGGGTGGACATAGGCTTTATATTATTGTACTGTATATTATTCATTTTACACGCGAACGAAGTGGTAGGCAAAAGCTATACTATACTAATATTATATACAGGTAAACTTTGCTTGTTTGTATGTAGTAGATAAACGCAAATACTCAACCAATTTCAAAAATACTTTCACCTACGGAAAGCTACATTATCGGCGAGTAACATGGGCTGAATTTTATTTTCAAAAAAATATCTACCCGTGGGAAGTCGGGGCGGGTTGATAGTTGGGAATAAAGAAGTTAAATATCATATTTCAGCTCGGTAGGCATGAAGATGGCGGAGTAAATTGGAAGGTGAGCAGAGGAACGCACGCAAAGACAGACCGGTCAGTATATGAGGTTGTTATGAGAGTTTAATTTCCTATAATTTACTTAATAAACAGAATATTTTGTTTTGTAAACCGTGTTTTCCATTTTTACCATTTTTCTATTTCATTAATTGAGCAATATCCAAATAGGTGCAATTAATACCTTAATTAATAATGATTAGAATTAACTTCTTGACAACAAAGGCCCTCAAAGACTTCACGTAATTAATCATATTAAAAAAATTTGTGCGTTCGATAATGGGTTGACTTCGAATATAATGCCTTAATATTACGCAATTAGAAGTCACAAAATGTCTTTCCGATAACATCCTTCCGAACTCTATGTAGGTATATTAAGTAACCAAACAGGTATTATTACTGTTACTAGGGATAAAGCAAACAAAATTGGACATGCCCTCTGGATTATTGACTTAAGTCATTAAGAATGAGAAGCTTAGTTCTGACGAAAATATACATTGTTTAGAGTAATCTCTATTCTATCTCTGTCTATAGGCTTACAGAAAAAGCATTCAATGTGAAGCAAATAAAAATTATTTTGATACAAATAGTGACGAGAATTTCTTCAAATGAAATAAAAAATAATTTACTTGTACAAGCAGAGACGGTTACTTTCAAACACAAATTATTATTATTAATTAATTATTAATAATAATAATTTGTGTTTGAAATTCTGACATTCGATATGGACGTCACTAAATTTATTTAACTAGTAAGTAGGTCAACACTAAAACTAAGCGCAGTTTGTTATTTACAATATTTGCTATAAGTAGTCAAAATCATGTTATAATCTAAACAATTGACCAAAAACAATGAACCCCACATGAAGAAGGAGATAGTATTCCGAAAGCAGCCTCTATCTTCATTCAATTAACTAAAATAAAATCTAGTAAGTAGAAAAAATTTATTAATAAACTTTTTTATTCAATTTAAATTTCATTTGTAATAAGAACAAGTTATCTCAAGAAATTCTATTTCATTTCGTTAAAACTGTAACTGAGGAAAGCGTATTAAAAATTAATTTGGTTCATAATACTCAATTAGAGGGACAAACTGGCTGGGTTTAGGGACAGAAAGGCGAGCTTACGTTATTTCAGTCAGAAGAAAAAAAAAACTTAGAATTTAATTATCTTTATTAAGCTACAGATAATCACGGTATTTTTTGAATTCGTTTTCAATTGCGATATTCTAAAATTATTTTTGTAAAAACAGGCGTTGATGGCGTAGTGTGTAATGATGCTTCGGAGTTCGATGCGATGTCTGAGGTTAAATAACATTGTGCAAGATAATCTACTGGATGGGGCCGAGTGGTGTGGGTGACCCGCCCCACAGGGGGTGGACCAACAGGCGCTTATAGCTCCCATTAAGTGGAGCCTTAGCCTGCCATCCCAAGACCGCAGTGCGTAGACTTCATGTCTACATCCTTCTCGAGGTGACCCTGTTTCCACTGAACACTGCGGATCTAGACTGGAGAGTCGATAAACACTCCTGAGGGTGTCGCTTCGGCGATGCCCTCAGTACCGGGTTGGGACCGAGTAGGTAGTGGAGCCGAAAGGACCCGGCCCGGACCGGGGGGGAGGGGGTCGTGTTCCCCATCCTCATAATGAGATAATAAGATGGAAAACTTATTAAAACCCGTGAGTAAACACATTAAAATCAGGGGTGGGACCGGGCTGGGACCGAGTAGGAGGTGGAGCCGAAAGGACCCGGCCTGGACCCGGGGGGGATAACTTTGTGTTCCGCGTCCTCTGCGTGAGGGCGGGGGTCTGTCGTGTGGGTCGTCTTTCCACTTGCCCCTCTCCTTTGAGAAGGGTATTGTTGGTTAAGCGTTTGGTTCCGGCGTCCTTCGCGGAGGACGCGGGTCAAGAGGTGGAAAGAAGGAAAACTTTTAAAAACCCGTGAGGAAACACGTAAAAATCAGAGGTGGAGAGAAGGAAAACTCGAAATGAAACCCGTGAGAAAACACGTTAAAGTCAGAGGTGGGAAGAAGGAAAACTTGTAAAAACCCGTGAGTAAACACGTAAAAATCAGGTGGGCGTGCTGACGCCCCTGCCGTGGTGTAGGCGGGGTGCGGAAGCCGCCACTTCGGAGGCCTGGGGTGGCCTTCGGGGGAAGGCGCCTCACCAATGGCCTCGGGATGGTGCGCGCGGTGTTCCCGCGCGCCTCCCAGGAGAGCGGGCAGGTCAAACTGCCCGCAAACGGAGGAGGGCTCGGCTCAGGCTGGGCATAGCCGCCGGGGTCGCGGCAGAATGCCAACGCGCTCCCGTTGCCCCGGCATCAAGGCTCTCGAGGAACACCGTCAGGTTTTAGTGGGTAGACTCGGCCTAGCACCCTAATGTCGAGGAGTCCCACATACCCTCCTGCCACCCCCCTACGGCAGGACGGGATGCATAAAGCATTATTTCCTGACAAAAAAAAAAAAAAAAAGATAATCTACTGGATAGTTGACCGACTTAAATGGCAAATAGCATTTATATCCAGCGTCTATGCTTCGGAAGGCAAGTTAAGCCGCTAGTCACAGCTAATGCTATGACGTAAAATGTTAAGATAATTTTAAGAAGCTTTGAAGGGGTCAACTGTTTCTCTTCTGTCAAACGCTTAGCTAATAGCCGACCTCCACTAATCCGCCCTGGAGCCGCACGGCGTAATACGTTGTCTTTTTTTCACCTGATTTGTAAGAAGAGGTTTGCTAGGAATGTTAATATTTTTAAATACCAGCTTTTCGATACATCGATATTTTGAAATACATTGATATCGAAATTCACGTTTTTTAATATCGATAAAAATATAGGTATTGTTTGAGAGAGAAAGCAAACTTTGAAATAATAAAGCAACCTTTGTCTACTTTTACAGGAACATATGAGCATTTGGCACATTCCATGTTTTTCATTTTACCCCTATGAGCATTTATACATAAAATATAATATAAGCATCGAATACATAAAATTAACATTGTTTTACGCAAACCCCATAACACAATTTCAACTTCAATCTTGTTCCAAGTTTTCATGTCGCCTTGTTCGTATAGGTCGTTTCTATATGTTAATAAACATGTCAGAATCCAGCATTCGTCAATTTCAAAGTTACGCCCGCATTGAAGTTGGGAGGACGGCATGAGTAAAGACTACACATACCCGGTGTAAAACTTTGTATCCAGATAGGGTGGTCTATTTAAAATGTTTTATATACTAGATTGTTCGAAAGAATCACGAGTGAATAAGTGGTAGAGCCATGCTGCATTGCAGTACGAATTGGTCTGGCTCACCCGGTGAAATAGCATCCTCTTACAGAATATCAGCGTGAAATAACAGCATCTATAGCTGTTGTGTTTCGTTCGGTGAGTGAGAGTGCTAGTGGCCCATCACCCCCTTGCACTCCTTTCCCTATTTCCTTAAAGGCCGGCAACGCACTCGCGATTCCCCGGACTCTGCGGGTGTCCATGAGCGGCGGTGGTCGCTCTTCATCAGGTGACTCGCTTGCTCGTTTGCCCCTCTCTCTTATAAAAAAAAAAGACTATGTTCCTGTCGACTGGGGTCCGGGAATTACATCTACGAGTAACTAGCTCTTTAAATTCAACGCTTATGCAGTGAACAATGAAGTGCATTTTACTTAAATTTTATTTCATACTTAAAACACTTGTATAATACTTTTAAGTAATAACAAAAAATAATGTTCAATTCTATATTAGATTTCAATAACTGTCTAATAATATATGTATTGACGTCGTATTTATGAAGTTAATTTTGAGGTTTGATTTGTAACAGATAAACATTTCGTGTTTTTCAATGTTCTTATTTTGAAGTCAGTTTAATTTCTTCATTAAAAAGTTATTTATTTATCCCTTTTCACTTAAAAGGTCTTGTCCTAAACAAATATCTAGGGTAGGTTTACGAATAACTTTTTTCCAATTCTGGAACGGAACATTAAATAAAAGAATCCTCATGACATATGAATCATTGATGAGTTCTTTTAAGGTTCCGACGAATTTAATACATCTTTTAATTTTGAAGTCGGTTAAACATAAAAAGTACACGAAACTTATCGTGATCGTCGAATTTTTCTCACTTTAGACAATTTTTAGGTCTTTTCGCGCCTCAATTATAAAAGATTTTTAATTAATAATAATACAACGAAGAACATCATTTAGGCCACTTTACATATCTAATTGATTAACATTTTCAAAACAAATATGTTTAAAATAACATCCCCTTTGAACTTTAATCAATCACGCTAATGTTCCAGTTACCAATTTAACAGCGGGCAAGAGTATAATAAAATAATATTAGTAGGTATTATTAATCGCAAGGAGGTGGAATCGTTGGCATTCCGTTCGTATTTCAACTAGTACGACAGTCAGTTTAGCCATTAATGTATATTGTAACAATTCAAAGGAATCCTCGAGTTCAAAGGCAAATTATTGTTACTGTACTTTGTTTACAAGAAAACGAGATGTATACCGCGACGCAATCGTAACTAACAATTAATTTTAAGGACAATTAAACAAATTGAAATTGTAATAAAATTACCAAAATGTTATTCGTTAATGAATAATGAAACGCGCGAACCTTGTATTGCGAATGAGAAGAAATTTTATTAAACATAATTTATATATTAATACGTGAAGGGAAAACTGTATTCCTTTTTAAGCATATTGCACGCACGGAGGAGTGTAAGATATGTCATAGTTAAAATTTACATGGAAAAGGATTGCAGAAATCTAGAATTCATATGTAATTAGTTGATACCCGCGACTTCGTCCGCATTTTTTATTTTTAAAATTGCCTATTCTTCCTCAGGATTCAAGCTATCTCCATACCAAATTTCATCGCAATCAGATGAACGGTATGGCAGCCCATAAAATACGAAGAAACAAACAAACAACCATTGAGTTTTATATAGGTATGTGTTACAAATACATTAAATAAAATAATGACTGGCCTGTTGGCGCAGTGACATATGCATCTGCTTTCCAAGCTAGGGTCCCAGGTTCGATCCCCGGTCAGGTCAATTTAGGAAACGAACTTTTCTAAATTGGCTTGGAGTCTGAGTGTTACCGGGAACTACCCCAGAGTTTGTTGTGTGGTACTCATAGTACAAGCTTACTGCTTAGTTTGGGGTCACACAATCTGTGTTATTGTCTGGAGTATTATTATTATTCTATTATTATTGTTATTAAATAAAATAAAATAAAACATTCATAATTTACATACGTCCATACTGCCAATGTCTAACACATAATAGTTACACTGTCAATGTCGAACACATAATAGTTACACTGTCAATGTCGAACACATAATAGTTATACTGCCAATGTCAAACACATAATAGTTATACTGCCAATGTCAAACACATAATAATTATACTGCCAATGTCAAACACATAATAATTATACTGCCAATGTCAAACACATAATAGTTATACTGCCAATGTCAAACACATAATAGTTATACTGCCAATGTCAAACACATGATAATTTGTGGTCAAACAGGAGAGATTAAGTTTCAATGGGTCATACAATCGCACAGAGCAGAGATTCTCGCCAAAGTATTTTGAAACGTTGTCAACAAATAATTACTGACAGATGGACCGAATGAGTTTAGAGCTGTAAACTTTGTGATTTATAAGCTATGAGCTGTTTCGAGTCTGTGGAGTGTATATGTCAACGGAAAGAAAGCGTTTATTTTATATTTACGGTCGAAATTCTACTACCAGAAGACTCTAATCTAAACTACTGTATAAAACTCTAGTGTCGATCTGTAATTACAATTTTACTGTCAAATTTTGTGATAGGTAGACATTTTATGACTCATCGACTTCGATTCTACCATTTTTAAAATTTTTATCTGTCTGTCAGTCTGTCTGTATGTCCTTTTATAACTAAAGAACGGCTCGACCGATCTTGATGAAAATTGGTATGTAGTAAGAACATGTGATTGCGCAAAAGTAGGCCACTTTTTTGCCAAAATCTACCCATAAAGGGCTGAAGGGGGAATGAAACTTTGAATGTGAAATGCTAAGCCGCTGAACCAATTATGGAAATTCGCATGGAGATAATTTAACAACACAGAACGGACATAGGCTACTTTTTTATCAAAAAACTACCTCTATGAAGGTGAAAAGGGGGATGAAAATTTGTATGGGAAATCCTAAACCTCGGTAATGATAAAATTGGGTGCGGTGAATAGACTTTGTTATCAAAAAGACATAGGATTCCTTTTTTTATCAAAATTCTACCCCTAAGGCGGCGATAAGAGGGATGAGACTTTGTATGGGTAATGCTAAACCGTTAAACTGATTATGATGTAGCATGGAGATAGTTTGACACCTGGGAACGGACATAGGCTACTTTTTATCAAAAACCTATCCATAAGGAAATGAAAAGGGGCATGAAACTTTGAATGGGAAATGCTACACCGCTGAACCAATTATGATAAAATTTGGTACAGAAATAGTATGTGCCCGGAAAAAGACGTAAGCTAGATGTAGGCTCTTTTAAAAAATAATCTCTGTACATACGAGTACATGTACATGTAATCTAACCTAATCCGGAAAAGCCACGAAAAAATGTTCCGCACAGACGAAGTCGCGGGTACAGTAGTATACAATAAATATTGTCCTAAATACGAGACCACACATATACATAATATGTGAAAAATGTAAGCAATTTTAGAATACATTTCATCTTGTTTTGCGGTATTGAACTGTGTAAAACACTTTATTGCGGCCCTTAAACGAATTAGAAGAATTATAATTATTGAATTATTAATAAGAATTAGAACCATTATAATTATTGAATGGTAACACCATTATAAATATTATAATGAACAAGGAATCTTTCCTTGTTCATTATATCCTCAATGATAACTCTTCTAAGAGATTACTGAACATCATTCATTAGATGGTGGTGCAATCCAAATTGCTATTTATTATTCACGTATACGCAATCTCTGTAAGAGATCGATGTTGGGGTTGCGATATAATATAACATATTAATTTCGACTAATAATTTTATTTTCTTTTTATTTAAAATATTCCTAATTTTTACTGCGTAAGTATATAATGTATGCAGGTGTAGTAGGTAACTATGATTTTAACTGCTTGTTGCCACGATGTCTTTTTTTCTATTTTTCTTATAAATCTTTCTTTATGTTGTAATTCTTCATGTATAAGTGAAACAACTATTTTAAACTAAATTATTAGCTATTTTAAATTAAAACTACTTTAAAAAAAGTATGTATGTATTCATGTACGCACACAAGAGTCAAAACTTCTTTGGCGTTTTTAAACAAAACTGGCCACATATAAAAATACAAAACTGGCTACATATAAAAAGATTAAAACTGTTCACATAAAAAGAAAAGTATCTGGGCGACAGAGCTTTACTCGGTGTCTTACAAAAAAAAAAAATAACAAAAAAGTCTGACCACATTGTAGTATTCGAACCCGCGTATTTCAGCTTGGTAGATCTACGCTCTGACCATTGTACTTAACTATTGAGAAAGTAAACTCTGTTGTGAAATCAGACGAGTTTAGAATTTAGAAGTTTTAAGTGTTTGAAAACATAAAAAAACGAATTTTCTCAGAATTGTATCCTAGCTAAATCGATTTTTGACCACAGTAAAGCTCTATATTGTAAATTTCATCAAAATCGTTAGAGTCGTTTTCGAGAACGCGATTATAAATATACAAATATTGCTTGTATAATACTACTATTTTCTGTACTTCTGTACTTCTTTTCTGTACTTCTGTACTGTACTAGTATCTTAAAATAAAGGAAGTCCACGAAATTTAAAATTAAATTTATTGTTCAGGAAAATAAATCATAGATTTTTCTCCATGACTTTTAGCCATAGACTTTATAAATAATAAGCAACGCCGTGTCCGAGCAGCAACGGCGAGCTAAATATGGTAACCTGGACTCACCTGTACATACGACACACATTTATTATCAGCTAAGCTGATCGGTCGCCATTTCGTTAGAAAACAGCACCCACACATCTATATTTTTTTTATCTGATGTTATTTGCCTCACCTCTTAGAAAGGGACAGGCTGCCTGAAGTTATGAAGTCTATGCTTCATTATTTTTCATTTAATTTGCTCATTATAAGTACATTATTAAAGTGATATGTTTATAATAGGTACTTGTTGCAAACTGAACTTAGACATATAACTTCAACTTATTAAAAAAAGAAACAAAAATGGTCTATGAACCACATTGGAGGATTCGAACCCGCGCACTTCGGGGTGGTAAACCTACGTTCTAGTCATTGTGGTATTGAGAGGGTAAACTCTGCTGCAAAATTAAAAAAGTTTAGAAGTTTAGAGTTTAGAAGTTTTAAGTGTATGAAAAATGGAGAAAACGACATTTCCCAGAATTGAGATCTAGCTAAATCGGTTTCGAATCGCCCCCCTCGACATCTATATTGTAAATTTTAACGAAATCGCTATAGCCGTTTTCGAGAAAGCGATATCATATATATATATATAACATAACTTCACGCTGTATCCCCAACGGGGTAGTCAGAGAGGACGGATTCTCTGACTGTCTGATAGCGATTTCGATAAAATTTACAATATCAATACAATCTTTCTTATGACGACTAGCTCCGAAGCTTCAACGGCTTTACAGTCTTTCAATTTACCCTGTATCTATTTATGTATGATATACATCTATATCGGTAGATACAATGTATTGATACAGGGATGTATCGATATCTCTACATACATATCTTCACGTCGTATCCCTAACGGGGTAGTCAATGAAGACGGGGTATCAAGATCGCATGCACCTAGAGTCCTAGATTCAAGCCAATTTAAAAAATATCGTTTCTCAGTTTAACCTGACCGGGGTTCGAACCCGTAACCCCGAATTAGAAAGCAAATGTTGGCGCGATCCGTTGGCGCGATGGCTCTGCCATCAGTAAAAATAATTACAATAGCTTATTTTAAGCGATTACGACGAATCCAAAAGAAGGGTTACGATTTTAGTAGCGTACGAATATATTTAGGTAGGATTACCCTCATACACTTATGTATTACGTGTGTAACAATAAAAATATAATAAACGACCTACCCCGGCTTCGCAAGGGTGAAATTTTTTTGAAAATAAAATGCAGCCTATGTTACTTGCTAATAATGTAGCTTTCTATAGGTGAATGTTTGAATTCAGTTGAGTAGTTTTTGAGTATATCCTTTACATACAAATATATAGATATAATATTGTACTCGTAACAAAAGTTAACGATCTGAACACAAGGAAAAATATAATACAATAGCAGTACTTTATGACTTACTGTTATTTCATATCGTTTAAATACATAGCCGGGATTTAATAATGATATTTATTTATTCGGTGTATAAATAAGTACATTAGGATAAAATAAAATGTCATATCAGACGTCAAATTAAGGCACCCCAACATTTAGACAATTATTCCACAAGTATCTCTCGAAATCAACATTTTAAGTATTTTCACGCACAATTCGTCTAATATCTGGCGCTCGTAAACTTCGCAGCCGCGATCTGCAACAGATTTAAAAACGAGTTTTATTTACATTTTACAATGCTGTTGGCATTATTTTATGGCACTCGCTTTATTCTGACGTTTTGTGGCGGATAAATCTTATATTTTTGGACAGAGTGATATTATATTTCTACCACAGAACTACCACTAATAGATATGGCGTTGATGTGACCAATATTTCTCGCTTTAACGTCCTATAATTATCAAACCAGCCTTTGCAAACTAAAGTCCTACTGCATTCTAACCATCACACCCAAATAGTCCAATCAATCTACGAATTTACGATGTTGATTTCCAGATAATTAAGGGCAGAAAAAAAAATGATCGTGTAGAACAATAAATTTAATTAAAGATTTTTTTTCGGATTTTTAATGGCGAACCTAACCTAAAAACTTCGCGAAAGTCCAAGAACGGTTTTTCACTAATAAAACAAAAAGTTGAGCTTGTATGAAAAAAAGTTAGATGGGAGAGTTGAAGGTATTAAAATTATCTTTCGATTGATGTCCTGTGCAATATCAATTTTTCCCTTATACATGGAGACAAACGCAAAAAATCGTTAAAAATCGCGTTTTTTAATTTAATCATAACTTTTCATAAAAGCAACTCAGAAAGTCTTTACTTGGTGCAAATGTTGGTTTTGGTTATTGGCAGCTGTAGCTTTATTTTGACGCGAAATTTTGAAAGTTATTCATGAAAATTTCAATTTTGTGAAAAAAAAGAGTTTTCGTAAAATTGTTCGTGTACAGCTCTCCGACATCGTAGACCATTTTCTCGGGCTCTATTTCTTCGTAAGGAGTTGTGCAGCTGTTTAGAATTTGATTTTTTTAATTTGAAATAAGTAAGTACAAAAAAGTCAAAATTTGGAGGTTAGTATTTTCGCTGTAATTTTTTCAATTCAACATTTAACGAAACCAAACTACTATTTAATGAAAGTTTATATTTTTAACGAATTAAAAAAAAAATTATTACCATACGATCATACATAATATGTGTATTCCCATCCCTTTCTATTACGGGCTTACGCCATAAATGTCTAACAATTCGTGACGAGTGAAAGGCGATATCTATTAGGGGTATATAAGTGGTTTCTACTATATCTTTATATGAGGTACTTCCATGCTAATCAGAGAGAAAATAAACCTTTATTGCGAATTACGTAGTTAAAAAGACAAGTTAGAAAGTTGTTATAGAAAATAATAAGGCATTTCTCATCCTGCTATTTTATGATAAAGGTGGACAATGTCACTGTGCTCTAAATTAAGCGTACTGTCACAAATATAGCCCAGTAAAAATACAATTTGGTAAAAAATAATTAGCAATGAGACATTTTTTTATACATACATATCTTCACGCTGTATCCCTAACGGGGTAGTCAGAGAGGGCGAAGCGCCAAGCTTCGCTCTCCTTAAATCTTTTCATAATCGTTAAGAAATACATAATTATGTAATTTTAAGATAAGTGTTACGAATCCACTCAAATATGTGGCCGCATATTCAAAAAGTTATATATATGCAGTTACAAGTTGTTGACAAGCAAGCAGTTGAATTCATAGTTTAATCTCATAAAAAAGCCAACTATATGAACGAGTTTAAGCTATTACCACTTTTTGTTAATGCGATGTAAATTAAAATAATTGAAAATAAATTTTCAAAGTTAAATGAGTTTTTTACAACATATTTCATTTCGCAATATTAATTTGGTCCTATATTACAGAGAAAACCTATTTTTACAAACTAAAACATATTCTAGATCTACAATTTTTTTATAGTTTATAAGAATTTTACTTTTATTTAATTAAAATATTCCCACGTATTTTTTAGGTGGATTCAGTAAATATTGGGTCCTTACATATGAAATTAGCGTTTTGTCGTACTGACCACTTTGATCTGAAATATCTCCTCTTTGGTTAAGAATTCCAAATTCAAATTTATAAATTCATTTAGCTGGTACGTTTGAGTTTTGAAAACAGTCATTCTTTTGTTTTTTCCTCATTATTTTTTTCTTTGGCGTCGCTTATTACCGCACAATGGAAAACAGGAAATATCGGTATATTTACGAGTACGAGCTCTATCGTGGCACCAGTGCTGCAGAAACAGCTAGAAGGATTAATGATGTGTACGGCGCTGGTGTCGCAAAAGAAAGCACGGTACGAACGAAAACGTTGAAACCAAAATTTCAACGTTTTCGTTCTGGAAATTTCGACCTTCAGAACCAACCCCGTGGACGGCCGGAGACCAAAGTGGAAAATGAAGAATTAAAGGCTATTGTGGAAGCGGATCCATCACAAAGCACTTCAGTGATAGCTGCAGGCTTCGGGGTAAGTGACAAAACTGTATTAATCCACTTGAAGCAAATAGGGAAAGTAAAAAAACTTGAACGATGGGTACCTCATGATTTGAGTGAATCGAACTTGCAAACATCCGTCGACTGCTGTGTTACTTTGCTCAACCGACACAATAATGAAGCGATTTTAAATCGAATCATTCCTTGTGATGAAAAGTGGATACTGTACGATAATTGGAAGCGCTCGTCGCAATGGCTGAACCCTGGAGACCCAGCCAAATCCTGCCCTAAACGAAAATTGACTCAGAAAAAGTTACTTGTGAGTGTTTGGTGGACTAGCGCCGGTGTCGTTTACTACAGCTTTCTAAAATCTGGCCAAACTATTACGGCAGATATCTATTGTCGGCAACTGCAAAACATGAAGGAAGAACTAGCTGCTAAACAACCGAGATTGGTCAGTCGCTCTAGGCCACTGCTGCTTCACGACAACGCAAGACCACACACTGCACAACAAACAACCACTAAGTTAGATGAGCTACAATTGGAATGTCTGCGACATCCACCGTACTCCCCGGACCTTGCTCCAACAGATTACCATTTTTTTCCGGAATTTGGACAACTTCTTACAAGGAAAAAAATTCAACTCCGATGCGGCAGTCCAAACCGCCTTCAAAGAGTTTATTGATTCTCGCCCCCATGGTTTTTTTAGTAAAGAGATCAATGAACTACCTATGAGATGGCAAAAGTGCATAGATAACAACGGTGCATACTTTGATTAATTAAATATATTTTACAAAAAAAAAATTGACTTTATATTTTTCCCGTACAAAACGCTAATTTCATATGTAAGGACCCAATATTTAGTAACAACTAATTTGGTACAAACATACATATCTTCACGCTATATCCCTAATGTGGTAGCTAGAGAGGACGGAGTGGCCGGCTTCGTAATCCTTTCTTTTTCTCCTTTCTTTCGCCTACTCAAATTTGATTGGATCTTTAAATTAAAACAATAAATTAGCTATTACAGAATTTTTACATTTCACCATATTATAATGAACTATTATACTGGGTCAATAGGAGCCACTGTCCGGTGCCAAAACTATTTCATTAAATGCAAAAATTAGTAAGTTTACTGTTTTCATAAGGAGATGAGTTGTTACACTTATTCTCATTGCAGAAACAGAAGTACGTGGTAGGTACGTGCTTTTCTGAACTTAATTCCTAGAGATCTGAAAGACCGAGGAGTATTGCTATATTCTGCTGCAAACTTTACGAAAGTTGAAATTTTAAATTTCTAGTTCAACCCAATTTACCCAATTTGTTTTTTGTTTAATTCTTTAGTAATCTATTTATATCTAGACAAGCCGTTTCCCGCCCGCTTCGCTGGGCGTAAGTGAAAATTTTGTACGTAATAGTACATTTTTGTTTGAAAAATGGTAAAGGGTTCGCGGTCATTATATATATATAGATTCTACATGTATACATATATATATATATATATATAGTATATGTATGCATGTACAAAAGAAGATGTCCTGACTATTTTATTTTCGCCCAAAGCTTAAAACATGAAATTTGGACAGTAGCTTCCTTTCGTGACGTAGTGCCAAGATAAAAAAGAATTTTCGAAAATCAACCCTAAGAAAGAGGAGTCGAAGTTAGTGCGGCGAAAAAAAATTGTTTATTTATTAACTTCAAATTTAACAATACTTGTCAATAAATATAATTAAAAATCTATTTCAGCATTTATCAAATTTCATACCCTGGGAGTGTAAATAAGAGATGAATTGCCTGATTCATCAACGCCCAACCGAGGTTACTGAAACCAAGAACATGAAATTTGGATAGTAGCTTCCTGGAAATAAACCCCTAAGAGGTTAAAAGGGATGGCAAAGTTAATGTGGGAAAAACCGCTTTATTATTCTAAACATTCTCCCCACCCCCCAAAGACAACCACCCAATGCCATTGATATTCATGATTATTGTCATGCAACAACATCCACTAGATTGAGGGTTCGAAACAATCGCTATATTCCACTCAACTAGGGCTCCGGGGACGACACCTAAATCATTTTCAATTCGACGCTTGTGCAGTGAACAATGTACCGTATCATACTTCATTTCATATTTAATGCACTTAGCTTTTACAATAAATAATTGAAAAATTGATGCTCAGATTATTATATAACTGCAAAATATACATTTAAAATGGATTTTTAATGAATTCAACTTATTTTATTATACATAATATTAAAACGTCTGAGCAGGTCTTGCCCAATCGGAGCGACTACACGATACCGCTGTCTCACTCTTACTAACGGCGAAGCGGCAGTACCCGCGCCCCGCTTTGCCAGCACACGATTGTTGTTTTGACGCACTATAATAGTCAATGACTAAGGAAACTAAAGGACATGAAACAAAATGAAGTTCAAAATAAACGTGCATACCTAAACCTCGACTGTGGCAAGGAATGGCCGCCGATTAGTGATGTCCCAAATGTCTAGTACGTAGATGTTGAAAGAAGTTTTGTTTCAGAATAAGTATTGGAAAGTGTATTGAAATGACAATTATTTTGCATAATGTCTTCAGAAAAAGAGAGGGCTTTTTGTATTTTACGTCATATATTTATACAAAAGTACTGAAATACTATTCAAACTGAAAACAGCAGTCATCGTAGTTGGATGCTGTCGGCATATAATTAGAATCTGCGCTTAAGACGATTTTAAGGTCTTGTTAGTAACAATAGCCTTCAAGGATAGAAAGGAGTTTGATCATTTTTGTATGGAACCTTGAATGAACCCGTACGTACAAACGTACAAATAAATTACTTACCTCTTTTTAACCGACTTCCGAAAAAGGAGGTTCTCAATTCGATTGTATGTTTTTTTATGTTTGTTACCTCATAACTCCGTCATTTATGAACCGATTTGGAAAATTCTTTTTTTGTTTAAAAGGATATACTTCCAGATTGGTCCCATTGAAATTTCGTTGATATTGAAGCTTTGATTTTGAAGATACATCAAATAACACGACCTGGTTATAACCTTTATTCATTTATATTGATGATTCTCTTGTATGTCATTTGTTAACTATCTTTGTCCTCACATTGTATAATGGTAGTAGGGAGATGATATAAATTGCCTGTGATATAATAGATTCAGTCAGTGGATTCAGTCTTGTCTGTCTTGGCGGACAGAGAATACGGCTGGTGGCTGTCGTCTTCGAATTGTAAGAATACTGCTAGGGTGTAATTATGATGTAACCTTTACGCTGTTCTTTTAAAACTTATTAATATTGATATGATATGATATTGATGATATTAATATTGATAATGACCATATTGGACAATAATATCCTGTTTGATCCGTTCGCATCTTTTATTGTGAAAGCCCACGGTTTGTGATCTTCAATAGAATGGAAGTTAACACATTGCGCACCAGAATTAGAGAATACATTAATTGTAGACCTGCCTTAGATATTTATTTAGGCCAAGGTCACTCAAAAAAGATTTAATAAAAAAAATTAAACCGACTTCGAAAAAGAACACTGAAACGTTTGAAATAAAATCTAAATCAGTGTTCGAAAACAGAAAGTCTATTAGTAGGCTTGGCACCGACTTCAGTAACTGTCAAATTTAATTGTATGGGTATTTGTATCGTATTTATAAAGTTATTTTTGTACTTAAGTTTTGATTAGTAAAGAATAGTTATTTCAAACTTTTCAGTGTTCTTTTTTGAAGCCAGTTTATTTTTTTTTGTAATACTTAAAAGTACGATAAAGGATTCTTCAAATTGTACATCTGGGTTATTAATAAAACCACTATGAGCTCTTTCGATCTCAAAAAATAACTGCGTGGTCTTGATTCACTTCATTCAGAAGCAGATATTCAGAACTAGGAGCAGATTTTTTCTCTCGGAAACATCAAATCAAAATTCAGCCACATTCTGCAATCAATTTATATTTTCATGTTAGTTTTTCTCAATAGAGGATTTACATGGACATGAAATTAAAAAATATTAATTACCACTGTAAATATTTTCTCTGATTCCCAATAATCTTTGTGAGGATAATGATTCATACAGTAAAACTATTTTACTTAATGTTCAATTTAAAGAAGATTCTTCAAAATGCAAATAAAATGTATATAATATATCATGACTACAATACAGCGTGAAGATATGTATGTATATATCATATATATGTATGTAATTTTTACAAAGGGGTTTCAATTTTCTTTTCCGATTATATCAAGCCATTCTTTTCCTCTAATAATACATGATGGTAATCTGAAACGAGATAATTACGACATATAAACATGATACCTGTAATAAGCCCTAATTGCAATAACAACAAAAATTGACATGAAGTAATTTACTGTATTATATGAATAAAAACTGCTAATAACTAAAACTATGCATGACTATAATATAGTAAACTAAGAAACGCAGTAATTACGATGGAAATATATACATCAGACTAAATTAATGAATTTCTGTTACGTACCGGTGCTATGATAAATTTAGTTGATTATTGCTTTTCCTTGAGCCACATCTTAACACACTACACTTAGGAATTATTGTGGCATTATGCTAGCTTCTTTTTTAAGAAAAGAGTTCCAATATCAAGAACAAAATCATAAAAACATTAAATTAAATTCGTTAATATGTTTTGACACTTCATCTACTTGTCAGTGTGTCGCAAAGAATGGCGGACCGGCACGTTTTAAGATTACAATGATGTCACATAAAAAAATTACTCTTTGAGAAAATTATTGTTGTTTTCTCTTACACACACAAGAAGCCGTAAGTCAAAAAGAGGCAACGCTACGTTTGAATGTTATACGTTAGAATATATATAATAAAATTTTGCTACAGATCAACATGCCATGTCCTTTAGTTTCCTTAGTCATTGACTATAGTACAACGTACAATTCAATGTTGTCATGTCATAATTTGTATTATCTAAATTGCGTAGTCCGAAATCTATGTAAAGAATTCGCGGCTAAAAGCTAGTAACATTATATTTTAAAAAGTTACAGTGTCTAATATGTGGAACCAAATGTCATATTTAAATTTTTACAAATGTATGCATGGACCTTGACTTATGACTTATGAGTGATTTTATAAGACTTTAATTCTTTATTTTTAAGGAACTCTAATTAAAATAATAAAAAATGACACCGATTAAAAAAACCTATAAACTTAATACGTGCCTGTTGATAGCTTTTCGCGTATCTAATTATATTTAACATTGCCTATTAACCTAATATTTTTCTCGAGAAACCTTAAAATACAATTTTTCTAAAAAAATACCTATTCATTTTGTAAAATGTTACACATTATAAAAGAAAACGAACAAAGAATTCCATTCTTGCGTTAAGATTGAATTGATTACTTTAAAACGTTAGGAGGTTAATATAAGAAGAAAAGGAATATTGCGTTTCTTTTATAAAAGAAAATTGTTTTCTTTAGGTAAGTAAATAAGTAGATGTAGGTAAGGGGAATTCAGACTGCTTGTTGTCGGTCTTGAAACACTGGGAGATCGAGTAAAATTCATTTACCTCCTAACTCATAAGGCATAAGTATATAACTACGATATCATTATTAAATGCTGAAAAAATATATATATGCAGTATGACAGGGTTGCACGACTGTGTTATTGTAAATATGAAGAAAGGAATGCTTAGATGATTCAGGCACATAGAAAGAATGAGTGATGAAAGACTGACGAAGAAAATCTACAGAGCGAAAGTAAGTGGTAAAAGAAGCTAAGGAAGACCAAGGCTGACTTATGAAGATCAAATAGCTAGAGTGTTAGCCGACGGAAACGTCAATAGCACTCGCATACCTAGACGAGAATGTATGAGGAGAATGATGAGATTTGAGGAAGCGAAAGAAGTATGTAAGGACCGCGATGCTAGGCGCTCCGTCCTCTCCGACTTCCCCGTTAGGGACACAGTCTGAAGATGTGTATGTACAATCTACCTTCAATTTAATTGTCACTGTTCATGATTTTCTGAAACTCGTCTAAGTGATACTTATGGAGATAAGGTGAGGAGACAACCATTTTAGTCTAGTCGTTAAAAAGTGTTAAAGAAGTGTGTTGAAAAAAAGTAAAAAAGTGTTAAAATAAAAGTAACACAAAATAACGTGTTATACATTTTGATTCTCGTAGGTTTTATTATATGAAAAAAAAATTAACTTATATTTCAACCAGAAAAATAAACACCCAAAGTTAAAAATAAACACCCAAACACCATTACATCTTGTCAAATAGGCGCTGAGAAAACACACAGACGTAAATTCATAAATGTACCGTTTTCTCCAATTTTGGAACGGAAGATTCATTCTCGAATGAACATATGATTTTCCAAAGTAGTCTAAAATGTTCTTGAGAAGTTTTGATGTAACTGTTTCTAGTATCTTCTTCAATAATATTGAAGTACATAGGTACCACATACGTCTGTACGTATAGTCTCCGTTCCAATACGACGCGGACGTCGCCGCTTGAGAAGTACACAAACAGAGCGCGAAAGACGACTAAATATATCAATAAATACGCTATAAAGTAACACAGCAATTGAAAGCATACTTTGTAGTTTGTTTTAAACTGTAAACTACGGCGGATTACAAAGAATTCCATTTTTGCGTTAAGGCGACGTCTAGGAAATTTTGACGGCAGGGATCTCAATTTTTCTAAGTGAGTACAAAACGTATGAAAGGGATATTTGGTAACGTGATTCTTCATTTCATTGACTCTATTTTGACAGTTATGGTACACGATTGGTTAACTTTGTAGCAAAAAAAAATTATCAAAGAAACCTCTTTTAAAACAGAGATTTACAGTTTTGGGTGTAACGGGATCGATTTATATTTCTAAATTTTCTGTATAGTTTTAATCTAAACATATTGTTCAAAATGACAGTTGGATTTTTTAAATTAATTATAGTTTATAAAATAAACGAAAATAACTACTTTTTCGTATTTTTCGTAAGCTAGCGCGCGCACTTTTGCATAGACCAGAAGGTCTATTTTGGATTAAATTATTGTTTATCAATGTGTCGCCTTAAGATTGAATTGATTACTTTAAAACGTTAGGAGGCTAAGGATTGACGTTGTTTGTGTGTGTTCGTCGACGCGTTTATATTATCTACCGTGCAGACATGCATAGACACATTCTGACCAAACAAACATTCCAATATGTGGCCCGGGCCGGCCTGTGTCCATGCGGACAAGCTACGCTCACGTGCGCCACATGTAAATACGCCTATACACAAAGTATATAATTCTATGTTTTGTGTCTGCACAGATAAAACAAACGTGTATGTCTGCCACGTTCGTTTTTTATAGACGTGAATGGAAGAAGACTGTTTTAGAAAAGTGTTTTCGTAAATGTGACAATGGCATTACCAATATGCGACTGATAATATGCGAATATTTGGTCCCTTCTTGAATGATGCAAATGTTTATATGATTGCTACATACAATCTCGGCAAAACAGGATTAATCATGATTTTAGTATTCGGGTGTAGTATTTGTAAAAAACAAAACAAAAGTCAGTGCTGGTTATCTGACCAAGTCTGGCTCTGGTACTTCGTTAAGATCTCCTGGTACTTCGTTAAGATCTCCTTTAAGGGGATGCTTCGTTAAGAGGGGCAACGCGTGTCGATGGGTGATTTGGAATTTTAGGCGGAAGAAAGCTAAAAATTATAAGAATTCATCAACATGCTATAATATTCTAACTTAAGACGGCTAGCTTGCTCACTGGGTTAAATCTGTCTACGCGAAGCTAGTTGCTAGGTTGCTAGCAGGTACATCACCTTGGTTTCATTTAATAACCTCAAGCCACCCGAGTAATACTGTGCAAAATAATTTAATAGGTTTTGAATGACTCACAAATAAACTGACAGAAATTGCTGAATCACTCGCTTGGAATGGCATTACGCATTTCTGTTGATTAAAATGAGGGGTGGATATCAATGTCTTACGGAGAGTGTACTCTGTACAGCTAGAGTTGTAAACTATCCTGTGAGAGCTAGGACAACCCGTTTCTAAGGCCCTGATAGAATCGTTTCGTGTAAGGCACATGCCAGACTCTTATTGTGCAATTGTGATCTTCGTTATTTTCAAAGATGTCTTCAAAGTCAAAGTCAAATCAATTTATTAAAGTAAACCCAATTACAAGGTATTTTTGAACGTCAAATCTGCTTTAGTTCAGTTCAAAGAGAAAACCTGGACACTGAGAAGAACAAACAAAAGACTCAGTCAGGTATCATTTTTTCAACTTCATTTTACAAAAGGTGTATTCAAATACAATATTCAGAGAGCCAGTAAATGCATATGCAGACTCATTTCCAGACTATTGTTTTATCTTCAACGAAATCGTTTATTGTATAGTATGATTGTCTAATCAATGTACGTTTCATAACAATTCTAAATCTATTACTCTGTTAATTGAGTGACTTCTTGAGGAACTTTATTATAAAAACCAATGCAGTTACCCAAAAATGAAACATTTGACTTATGTAATTTAAATTTTGGAATAACCAATTTATTACGACCTTGGGTTCCATATCATCAATATCGCCTTTCTTTATAAACAGATTTTTCCTCGTATAAATAATAATTTAAAAGATGTATAAGGACGGCAAGACGAGTACATCAATGTCTTCAAAACGATCTCTTAGTTATTCTCGTGCATTCATACTGTACATGGCACGTATCGCTCTTTTTTGTAAAATAAAAATGCAGTTAATGGGGTCCTTGGCCGTGCATAGATCCCTGAAAACACAAAAGCTTGACGGCCTTAAATAATTAGGAAGTTCTTCGTTTGGCCAAATCCGAGATTTACATACAATATGATATACAGGACACAAGACTGGTTTTCCTAGCTATTGTAGGCAGACGAAAAGGAATGCATGAAGCAAAACAAATATTTTCCAAAGTATACCACAAAAAATTCAAGTTATCTTTTTTACTGCAACTGTTTTTATTACATTACATTTATTATTACATTACATTTATACATTTAGAATACATACTGTTACCTTTTTTTACTTTTTAAATATAATATTATTATTATTAAATAAAAAACCAATTTACTATTTAGTATTAAATCAATTTATTGTTTACTAGGTTATTAACTTATTGCCAGCTATTTATTATTATTATTATTACTTATGTGCCAGCTAGACTCAGTTCTGGTGGGTGAGGGTCGCATGAGGTAACGATAGGTAAGCCAAGCCCGATTATTTATTAAATTTCCTTACATTTATACGTTATTAAAGGCTATTATTTAAATATCATATTGCATAATGTTAGGCGCCACTGGCCAACGGAGCCAGACCGATGAAGTTGTTACTATCGAAAATTCGACATACGGTTCGTAGCAGGAACCTATCTGGGATAATAGACCGCAGAACTCGATGGTGTTGTGACGGGTGCAGGAAGTACGTCAGGCGGCTAGCAAGCCCCCACTGGAAATTTCCTTTTGAAGGAAAGTCGACCAGCCCACCAATATTTCGTCTGGTATCCACTTCGACTACACGTCACCTCGCATCAGCAGTCGAAATACTGCCGCAGCTCGATATTCAAAGTAAATTCAATGAATACATCGATATTATTGCAAAACACACGGCACAAAACCACATCGATATCACAATCAGGCCTGCATTTCAAATCAGATATAATAATCCAACAACCACAACCATCCAACGTAAATATTTTATCAAAATTCAGTCTATCAAAATGATGTACATTCGTGTTTTCACGAAGGCAGCCGAACCGATGGCCCCTCCCGTCCAATGTTTTTAAAAGAAGTCCACCAACGGCAGATCGCAGGGTGGCCGCTTTTAGAAGTTACCTTTATCGCAAGAAAATTAGTCCCACGTGATGTAAAACTATTGAAGTAAATTTCAATATAAAACCGAAAACACAACCCATTGCAACTTTAAAGTAAGTATTAATTTGTTTAAACTACAACCACCACAAATTCTCGAAATTAATAAAAAGGAGTACCTTGGAAAATCAGGTATCATTAAGAAATTATTGGTTCCACCATACAGACTAAAGGATGGACTTAAACAAAATATCTGGACTGTAAGTATCTGAAAAAGTAACTGTAGTAAAATGAAAGTTCCTTAAATTAATCGATAATATAATGTATTTACCCACTTGGGAAAAAAAATAACCACGGAGGGCAACATAACGGCAGCCGATGCAGAATCAAAGCGGTTTACGTTTGTAAACAATAGTAGACTGTGTTCAGAAATGGTTTAAAAAATTAACACGCGACTGATATTTATGTATTAAAAATAAAATAAATATGTAACAATACTTGAAGTAAAATTTTGGTGAACCCTCTTTTTACAGTATACAAATTTGCAGAGAATGCCTACTTTTTGCAAGGGATTTACAGGAAATTGTACGTACTTGCGGGACTGAAATGTGGAGTTCAGCTTATCTATATGACGGCCATATACAGCCTACCCGACTCTTTCTTAGTTATGAAAATCGAAGTCAAGAACCCGCTATCCGTTAGTAAATTACACCATACGTAGGGCCAGCCTCTTGGGAACCACCCGATGTTATAGCGAAATTAATACGACCACTAACCTTCGCCGTTTCGAGAAATACCCGACCTACTTAACATAAATACTGCTATTCCTCCTTAAACAAATTGATTAAAATTTACATAATGTATATGTATTATAAAAAGGAATCAACTAGGAATATCAATTCGATACTGTCAGCTTATCGTGTCCCTTATAAGCCCTCATCCAAGAGGATTTTGCAAAAATACATTCATTTACTTTTATATCACAAAGATGGCAAGCTTATTACAGCCAATGTGATAATAAGCGGTTACGGTAGCGTATGATAGACCACGGGCTTGGACCGCTTGGGCGTCGGTAACCTATGTGTAATGATGCCTCCACTCTCGACGAGTCACTCGGCGAGGCGCTCGAGCGAGCGTTGCCGAGGCAATCGCTAACGACCGTTGACCGTCCACACTCTCGCTTTACTCAGTCGTTGCCTAGACTTAGTAGATGACGGTCGATGAATTAGGCTAACAGCTTTGTGCGCTCTCACATATTATAATTAAGTTCACATATATTACGTCAAAAACATACGTAAATCCTGAAAAAAGTGAAAATGGCGGAAGGGTATATATTCAAGGTTCATGGTTTTTTTATTAGGCGATTTGTACGCCATTTGTGCACCAATTTTGATGATTATTTTCCTATTTGAAAGGTAGTATGTCCAGGGTTGCCTCATAGAAATTCAGTTAAGATCTGATTATGGAGTATCTCGTATTTTGATGATTCTTTTATTTGATGTTGCATTGACACGGAGCGGCGGCGAGTCGAGACGAGCGGACTCGAGTACACACGAGCGCAGCTACCACACTCGTGCTCGCCTCGACTCGCGTCGATTCGGCAAGAGTGTGGTGCCGGAGTAAAACCAAGACTTCACTATAAACACAGGTAGATGTGCCTCATGCACCAAATTCTCTACCGTTAAATAGGAGTAAATAACACCAGTATCTGCGAAACGCACGTTACACGGTTAGAAAAAACGTTAAATTCTCTCTCCTTTTCACTTTATCTTAACACAATATTGGCTTTTAATTACATTCACGTATATATTGCTAGCGTGTGTGTTTGTAATATTGTCAATGTTTTAGTTCAAGGACAGCGAAATAATGATAAAATAATAAAAAAATGTTCAATGAAAAAATGTAGGGCGTTTCATTCTCAATTTGCATAGCAGTCTTTGGTAATTCCCCTTGAGACTTTGAATATCAGAATTTAAAAAATTAGGTATTGTAGAAAGCATATTATATTTTCTTCAATGTACAATTTCTACGATACACAGAAACTTAAACATTCGGATGCTGATTTCTTATGAAAAATTAGGACCCTTCTTCGAGAGTCGAGTCTCGAGATCAATTTATTTTCTGAACTGTTATGAAGTTTGAATGTTACTGGGTACTTGTTACATAACTATTGAGCTAACTGGAGTATTTATTTCAATATAACATTTTTATTATAACATCTTAATTTTTTATTATTCATTCGATCATTAAGTCCATAATTTCCAATAGAAGCCTCTTGTAAACAGACGAATTTACTGTAAGAACGAGACTCATTTCTTGGATATTAAATTATGAAACAAGAAAATAAAAATCATTTTAAACTACAAAAGGGTCGAAAATTTCTCGATACGAATTTATTTAAGACGTAAATCGTTTTCCAATCAATGCTCTTCCGGCCCAATTTCCTTCTGCACAGTTTTTGCTTGAGATGGCACAAAAAAGATCAAAGGTACTGCGAATAAGGTCACTGTGACAGACAGATTTCGATTATTTTTTTTATTGCGAACTATTTTATTACCAGTTCTGCGACGCAGTGCAAAGTGGCAAAGCAAGTTCAAATTATAGTAACCTTTATACAATCATTGTATAAAGTACTAGATTTCCAAGCAAGAAACGTTAGTTACAAGTTACAACAACTTCAAGCGAACAGTCGACTTGAAAACTCAATCTTAAAATTCACCTACAATAATACATACCCTTCTGTGTTAATGTTTCATTTATATTTATATATATATATATATATAAATATAGTATCTTGCGTATCTTCTTCAAATTAAATAAAAATCAAATGCCACATGTATGGCAGAGCATAACATGAGAACGTCTCGACCGATTTCGCGGATTTCTTTTTCGTTGTGACAAGGTTTGTATGAAAGAAAATTTTGGGATAACCCACCAGAACAGTCAGAACCTTGGATGATATTTTTATATGAAAATCTTAATGAAAAGAAATTTGGTGCGTTGCAAACATTCAACATCCCACACTAGTAATATACTAAATAATAACGAAATAATTATAACTTGTACTGTTATTATACTAAACAATGTCTTTCGTCTACATGCTGGAATAAATCCAAATCTCATTATTGCAGTACTGTCGCGCATTCTCTGGAAGCCTCTACTTAGAGAAATTAATGACAAAATTGTGAGCTTTCAAGCAAAAAGGGGCTAAATACGTCGGCCGTTAGGTTCAAGTACATTCCCGTTTTTGTCTTGGCTAAGTGATTTCTTCGAATTCACGTAGATTATGAACCAATGACTATTTATTTAGCCAATTCACCAGTGATTGCCCATATACATTTATTATACTTGAAATGTTTTTAATCAGTTTTCAAAATTGAATTTTTTAAAATTGGAATTGGATAATATAACTTGTATTTTAGATTCGACCCAAAATTTATTGGTTTTATTTGGCATAATGTTAGTCAAGTGCTTGTTTATTTAAGTGGTTAGTAATAAAAGATTACTCAGGATAGTACGTTACTACCTTAGAAATCTAGAAGATGTTATCAAATAGCCAGCCGAGCTGTCCCACCAATGGTTCAAGTATTCAAGGTGTCTACGATGCCCAAAGTAACTGCCTAAACGATGAGATCCCTCAGCCAGCCGAGCAGACCCTCCAATGGTCTTGAGAAAATTCAAAGAGTCCACATTATCCGTAACTAACTGAATGAACCTACAAGTCTGGGAATATCACCCGAGATGGCCTCATATTACTGTATACAACTTAATTAATTAGTTACCATCTCGGGTAACCTTCCAGACACGAGATGGTAACTAATTAATATCAAATAAAGTGACTTATAGAAAATGATAGTAACACAATCTAAGAAATAATCTTAAGTATTTAGAAACCTAACATAAGTATCACTAAAATAAGAATAAGAAGAGAGTTAGTCTGAAGTTATAACAAATTTATAAGTATATATAAGTTAATACAAATTAGAATCATATGATTCCAATTTCAGGGTTCAACTTCAGACTTCAGGGGCAGGAATTGAAACTGAGACGGGAATGAACCAGAACATGGAACCCTGTAACAAAATTCCATGAGGTCAATCATAGGACATCTAATTTATAGTAAAACTTAATTAAAAATAGCCACAGATGCCTCCTCATATTGAATTTGGATGGCTCTAGGATAATAAATATTTTAAATAACAACGTTAGAAAACATATTCTAAATTTGTATTATTTATGACGGTCGTACAGCCACCACCAAAAACATAGTAGACCTTCCATGATTAGGTCATTACGAAAAAAAAGGTGAAAAATAATAATCTCAAAATCCAGCAGATTCTACTCAGATTTCAGACAGATATTCGGTAAAAGAAAGAGAAGCTTCTGAAAAGACTTGACCAATTAGAAGCCTGAAAATTGAGAAGCGAAAGAAATACTCACGATTGACAAATCAATAAGACATTTAGAATGATCTCGACAAAGACCACTCCGTAAGAAGTGCCAATTTGCTCAAACATTCCATTTTACTCAATTCGTGAAGGAGCTATAGACATCAACAATCGATTTCATCGGACATAAACGATAATCGTGAATTACTCGTATCACTAATTTTGAGAATAAATTCACTCATCCATGAAACTGTGAAGGTAAACCTGAATACATTCAGTCAAGAAAGTATCGGGAATGGATGATTTGTTTATGGTTCCAAATTGAATTTTTTGTTTTTTTTTTTGGTGTTGTTAGATTGGCACAACTGTTTTCCATTTTGGCGCGGAGTTTGAGTTGCATCTGTTATTTAGGTTAAATACAGTGCTGTTTTTAGTTATATCATTCTAGTGTATATTGCGAATTTCATAATGGACAAAAACATCGAACAAAGAGTTTGTCTTAAATTTTGCATCGCCAATGGAATTTCGTGTTCGGAGTCACTGAAAATGTTACAGAAGGCTTACGGTGAATCGATTTTATCAAAAACACGTGCTTATGAGTCCCGACTATCCGCTTCCCTCTATAATGAAATAAATAAGCAACTAAATATTTACCCTATGCCATATTTCGAATGTAAGAATTCGCTAAAGGGCTGGTTGGAAACTAAAAGTTATGATGAGATTGAAGCTCTCTTACAAACGGCTATCTAAATAAAACTGAATGTATTGAAGTAGGTATTTATTAAGTCGCCGACAAACTGTTTTTAACTTTATCTGTTTCACATACAAAAAAACGCCTCAAGCATACATCACACCACACCAAACACATACACACACATACATACACACTGCACCATAGATACATACTATTTACTTTCATAAACACACACATACACCGCACATATTTTATACTCCCATCCATATCTATAATTTTATGTTACTTACCTTTTATCTCATTAAATATGAAATTGTAATTCTCTATGAAATGCACACTTCTACAATTTTTTTTGTACTAGTTATGAGGAGCAGAGTCTCCTAGCACAGGTATTGTTTATACTTAAAAGGAGACTCTGACGTAAGATATACTGTAGAAGATGTATTGTACTAGCTACTGAATAAAAAAAAAAAAAAAAAAAAAAAAAAAAAAAAAAAAAAAAAAAAAAAAAATGAGTGGTACAAAGCGTTCAAAAGCGGTCAAGATGTGATGGAAGATTTGCCTCGCTCTGGTAGGCCATCAACGTCTGCAACTGAAGTTAACATCGCAAAAGTGAAGGAAATTGTGACTGAAAATGCTCATTCAAGTTTGAGAGAGATAGCCGCCGAACTTTCTGTGTTTGACGAGTCGATCCGTACCATTTTAAATAATCACTTGGGTATGAAACATGTTGCCGCTCGGGTAGTCCCAAAAGACCTGAATTTTCTTCAAAAACACAATCGCATAAGAGTCGCTGAGGTCGCTAGAAGGAGTCAATTCCGATTCAACATTCATGAAACGCATTGTTACTGGTGACGAGACGTGGGTTTACGAGTTTGACATGCAAACTAGTTAACAAGCTTCGGAGTGGCGCCTTCCAACTGAACCGAAACCGAAAAAACCACGCCAAAGTCGATCAAAAGTCAAAGTCATCTTGACTGTTTTCTTTAACTATCGCGGTGTTGTGCACTCGGAATTGTTGCCAGAAGGTCAAACGGTAAATAAAGAATATTATTTGGGCGTTATGCGGCGATTAAGAGAGCAAATTCGACGAAAAAAGCCAGATTTGTGGAAAGAAAATTCTTGGATTTTGCACCACGATAATGCGCCTTCGCACAAGGCCATCATTGTGAACGAATTATTGACCAAAAACTCAACAAATACCATCAAGCAACCACCTTATTCACCAGATATGGCTCCAGCCGATTTCTTTCTTTTTCCTAAACTCAAATTACCACTTCGTGGCACCCGTTTTCATTCGGTAGAAGACATACAGGAGAATTCGCGGCGAGCACTGAACTCAATTCCGGAACAAACGTTTAAAAAATGTTTTGATGATTGGATTATTCGTTGGCGTAAGTGTATCGTTTCTTAAGGAACATACTTTAAAGGCGATCAAATAAATTTGGATGAATAACTAACATTTCATGTATTATTGATCTTTTCCCGGTACTTTCTTGACAGAGTAGTATTTTATATTATTATGAAAATGTAATTTTAATATTTTATTTAAAATGAAACTCGGTTTCGGTTGAAACAAATATTTTGTTCCTAAATAATCGATTATCGATTTAGTCATCAATAATTTAATCGATGCATCAAAAGAAAGATCACGCCTCCAAACAAAACGTTGCGAAATATAAAACAAATAATGTTGAACCAAATACAATAATAATAATATTCTCAGACATTTCACACAGCGTCATCTAGTCCCACAGTAAGCTGCACAGCACTTGTGTTATGGGTACTATACAACTGATATACTACTTATATACTTTTATTTTGTAAATAAATAGATATAATACATAGACACCCAGACTCGGGGCGGGAATCGAACCTGCAACCCCCGTTTTAGTTTCCGACGAGCTTAACCGTTGCGTCACGGAGGTCGTCAATATGATTGATATATCAAAATCAAATTATATTATTAAAGGATTATTATATTGAGTTTAAAAGAAACTGTATTAATAAAATTGTAATATATTTAGGTTTATTTATAAAGTAATACTATATTCTAAATACTAGACTACGAATAACTAAACGAGTTCCGCACAATCGTTGTCTCCTTGACAGTTGGCAATTGACGTCTATCATAACTTATACCATATTATTGTGGGATGTAAATAAAATGCTTAAATGTGATTAGTATGCAATTAAATCGTAAGTAAAACTAATTGGCACTAAAAAAAACGTGCTACAACGATTGGTGTCCAAAAATGTTTTTAAACGTTATTATACTGGTATAAAGGGGTGCGTGAATGATCTAATATTTCGTTTCATTTTTCATTTTAAGATTTATAACCCAAAAAGTCACTCATGGCATTCAGTCAGGTTGAAATCCGTTATTTAAGCAGCGATTTTTTATTACGCGTCCTGATATGTGTCATGGCTACTGTGTCATGTCTCACGGACATTGCATAGACGTCAAGGTTGAGAAAATCAATAAATAAATAAACTGTTAGCAAACATAGAATTATTATATTTACAGACGACTAGTTCAATTATAAATAGTTACCACTAAATTCAGTAATGGATTATATTACAGTATTTCTTACATTCTTAGACCAACTGATCTGATTTAAATGTCCATATGAATACAGAAATGCACCTCTTTTTAAATATCTTTTTCATACAACCATATTTTACGCTATATCCCTAACGGGGTAGTCAGTATCTTATTTATATTTTCTATAATATTTTGTTTTCCTTCTACAGATATTTTGTGAATAATATAAAAATTTTGTAAAGTACATGTCGTCGACCTAGAAACTAGCACGTGTTGTGAATGTGTCGATACCGAAAATATCGATATATTGATCTATTGTCAATAGCTACATAGTACATACTAACAGATTTATAGCGTATAATCTTACAAACAAGCTTCTAAAAATGGGTCGTAATAAGAAAAACATTTTTGGATCTTTCAATCATGTACGCATGTATGTAATTATTGCAATCTGTATGGTGAAATGATTATATATGTTGTAAAAAAATTTCGTAATTCGACCCATATATATTGGGTAAAAATTCTTATTTTCATGAACTAGCATCATCACGCAAGGTTATAACAAAAATCCTATAATATTATAAAATAAATAATGATATTACTTTAAAACAATATTTTATTTTAGAAAGGTAATATTTGAATTATGTCAGTAGTATTCTGAATGTAAAATAAAAACGAATACATAATGTATATCATTCATTTTTAACAATGATAAAGATAATGTTTCATAACATTTTACTTGTATAGAGAAATAATTTTACCTTTTGTTCAGATATTACATGACATAAGAAAAAAATTACAATTACATACCTTTAAAAATTATAGTTCTAGATAACAATGTCCTAAATGTAATATAATGAACTCAACTTTATTTTTTTTTGATAGAGCTAGAGTAGCTTAGACCAGATTAGACAGCTAGAGAAAGATACAGTGAGGTGAAATTCAAATAGTATTTTTCTTCTTAAAACGTTTTGTCTACTACCGCAAAAAAAAATTAACAAACGTCGCTTTACAGTTTTTTTTGCGTTCTTGAATTATAATAATAATAATACTCAGACATTTCACACAGCGCCATCTAGTCCCAAAGTAAGCTGCATAGCGCTTGTGTTATGGGTACTAGACAACTGATATACTACTTATATACTTTTCTTTTTTGTAAATATATACATATTATACATAAACACCCAGACTCGGGACGGGAATCGAACCCGCAACCCCCGTTTTACTTTCCGACGCGCTAAACCGTTGCGCCACGGAGGTCGTCAATTGAACTTACGTAGTTAAATCGTTACCTTGCTGACCTGTGACAATAGAGTAGCTGTAAAATTGGATGTAGATGTAGCCTCGTTGGTTAAGTTATATGAAAAGTACTTCGAGAATGTCAACATAATATTTTATATCGGAATCTCAATATTCTGAAACAAAATAACGGTGATTGGTATACGACTAATTAACATACATATTTTATTAGCATTATTAATATACGCGTCTGTGTTACACTACTATTATGTTTGTGATACCAGTGTTGTTATTTTTTATGTTGATAAGTTACGTAACATCTGAGATTACTAAAAGCGCTTTTCATAAAAAAAGATTTACTACTTACGTATTTTTCGTAAAAATAAAAAAACAAAGCGCATTTAAAGGTATTAAAAACATACAGTGCTTATTCTTAGTTTTGCAGCGATCATTTTATCTTAACTCGCTTACAGGTAACAATTGACGGAAGTTCAATATCGATAAATTTACAGCACATTACATACACACATCACTATCACAATTACACTAATAAAATTAGAAAAATGCGAAATTACTTTTAATTAGGTACTAAATTAGGTCTTAAATCTTATTTCTAAAGACAATTAGTTTTAGCTATTCCGAAGCATTTGAAAAATTTACGTTGTGTAACGATAAAAACGAAATAATGACAAAATTTGTGAAATTACTATAACTTACCGATGGAAGCTTATGATTCATAATTTACATCCCACAATAACGCAAGATATACTTCATTTTCTGGATTTTTAGTTCAACAATGTTATACTGCGTAAATAAGTCTATTAATACCATAAACACCAAGAAAAGCGGAGTATCTATATTCAACACGGAATGGCGTACAGTCAGCGTAAAAGGTGACATGAATGAATGTCAATAAAGAATATTAAAATTAAAAGTCAATAAAGAATATTAAGAATTTAAATATTAAGTTAAAAAAAGATTTAATATAATTACCGTAAAAAAAATTTGAAACTTATTGCCGTCATCAAGGCTTAGTTTACTTTGAATACTCATTTCTGATGCTGAGTAAAAAAATCTAAATATTATTTCAAAAACACAATACAAACTTATTTCTTAACACATCATTTTAATAGAGTATGAATGTTCTGTTATTTTCTTCGCGAAAAATTATTGAATTTAATTTAAAACAAAACACATTAAGTATGTAATAATAACAGTCAATTAATTTCTTACTGACAATAATAGAATTATACAATTACATATTAGTAAAAAAAAATATTAAAAAAAAAATATCAAAATGAAATAACAAAACTATCTTGTCATTTTTTATGACTTGTAATGTACTGGGGCCTAATTCACTATGACCATTTAGCCATACCTTGCTTCGAAACCACGTCAATTCCATATCTATCTGCGATATTTGCAAAGAGCATATTCCGTATGACACATATAACGATCTCACGCGGAATGAACGCGACTTTAGCGTGATTTGAACTGTCAAAAATTCCACGTTAGACATTGCATCGCATCGACAATCGCTGTGATCACAAATTAGTAAGATTATGTCTTTGTGACTTTTACTTGATTTGCAGAAAAATTGATTTGTTTTTGCCGCACAACAACATAGATTTCGCCCATGTCTTATCACGCGTAAACCACGTCAATATCGTGTCTCCTATAAAACCATGTCGCGGTAAGGAATCGAGTACTTTGTATTCTGTATGCCCCAAGACAAATTGTCTATAGTACATTATAAATTCACTAGTACGTTCTGAACATAACTTTTGTAGTATTTGATCTTAAATATTTTTAATTGAAATTTTATTCTTTTAAATGAACAATGTTACTGATAACTGTAATCTTACGTGCTATTTATTATTTTAAAGATTAAAACCATAGGAATGGCTATAAATGTAACATATTTGATAAACAATTCACCGACAGCATGACAGAAGTACCTAATCATAAATGACATACATGCTTTTGAACATTTTTCTACAATGATGTTATATTTACAAAAGAGGTTTTTCTACCAAACTTTACCTAGTATCGTCTCCTTAGTTTGTGATTTTACCAAAGTGATGTTGTGAATATTATTTTATAATCAAATAATTCTTAATTAATTAGTGAAAGAATTGTAACAAAAAACGTGAATAGTAATCAGTTTTCATTGGAAATTTAATCGTAAGTATAATAATTTGCAACTACCTACCATAATAGATTTTAATTCTATTAGCGGGTTTTCAACATAATCTAGTCGATTACCTATATCTTGTTAATATTTACATTTGTTCGCAGACTGTACGTAAGATGTATGCCGTTGTGCGGCAAGTAAAAACAAATCAATTTTTCTGCAAATCAAGTAAAAGTCACAACAGACATAATCTTACTAATTTGTGATCATAGCGATTCCACGCGATTGTCTAACGTGGAATTTTTGACAGTTCAAATCACGCTAACGTCGCGTTCATTCCGCGCGAGATCGTTAAATGTGTCATATGGAATACGCTTTTTGCAGATATCGTAGATAAGTATGGAATTGACGTGGTTTCGAAGCAAGGAATCGCTAAATGGTCATAGTGAATTAGGCCCCTGGTGTATACAGAAGAGATAAAATAAAGTAACAACGACAACTTGTTTAATTGGGAATAGTGATAGTCTTCAGACAATCACATCACTTTCATAGCCCCAAAAAAAGCTTGTATTAAGGGTACGGCCAGCTGGAGTGACATCATTACTTTAAGATAATCAAGCCGTTCTTTTTCTAAACTTACAATATTTGGCTAGGAATCCCACTCGGGACAACGCTATACATCAGCAACAAGTATAAGTACTTTTCTAACTTATATCATTGATCGAGAGCCAAACAAAGAAAGCGTACCCTCATTTGTACCCTTAATCTGTGGACGACAGGACGCGACGTAAAATTGATGATTGATTGATTGAGTGTCGCTTCTTCACACGGTAATAGTATTTTTTGTTACGACTACCTTAGATTTTGAAATCACATGCATTATCCCTACTATCTTCAATATGGACATCAGATACACCACCACCAACGCATACACTAACGAGGCAGTCAACCAAGTTGCAATATACAAATTACATTCCACGCCCATTACTTCCAACAAAATGAATGCATAAATCTTCAATACATGTCTCATAAAGGGTCTAACATTGGCAATATCATTTAGAATTTATAAACGGCCGGCGTCCCGGGGGATTATACAGGGTGTCACGCGAGCAGACAACGACGCATTATTCGAAATTAGAACACGCTGTGCACGTAATACGTTGTGGTCAACTCACATGTGCCTCTACACATATTTTGAATAGCTAAGCTAGCGGGTTTGGGATTACATTGATTTGTGGTTACGATATGTTTATAATAATACTCTTTACAGACCACATCTTGTACTATAAGCGTCACAACAAATTGGGGCAGTATCAGCCTGGCTAGACTCGGCGAAAACCAGGAGTTTTCACAGTACACATTTCTAGTATAGGCTTTTTTTAATAGCAACCTACTGGAGACTTACACAATAATATCCAGACTATAAGTCAGCCTTTCCCAAAGTGGGCGAAAACGCCCCCTTGTGGGCGCTGCAGGCCTAAAGGGGGGCGGTAAGAGACCCAGAAAAAAAATGGGGGCGTTGTGTAGAGGCCTGGGGGGTGATTTGTAATTTCATTTAGCTAGGAGGCATCTTAGACAATGACTGCATGACTCAAAGTGGGCAGTAGACAAAATAAGTTTGGGAACCCCTGCTATAAGTCAATTTAGAAATAAAATTTTCTAAAACCTAAGCTGATATTAGAACCAGGACTCTTAACTCGGACTAAGAAACAAATCTAGTAAATCACCAACTCAAGATATTACGACAGAAAACGTACTTAGTAGAAAAAGAAATTATTTTTTACATCAATCAAAAACAAACACGACAAATTACACAAAGACTATAATGTTAGCTCGATATGTATGTATGTCGCGGCAGTAAAACCTTTTAGTTCTATTGGACCGGTCCTAACGGAAAATGTAAATATTTGTATGTGAAAGACCCAAAGTGTACAAAAATCTGAAATGAATTATTTATTATGATAGACTTGTATCAACAACTTCGCTCGTATTAGACTACAGAATCGTATCGTATATATGAAATAATAACCTATTTCTACTATCAATCTTCCATCCTTCATTGGGTTCGTAAAATCAATCGTAATCCATATAATATATGACCCATATGAAAGCTATTTATCATCAGTACTCATGAATTACTATTGTTTTTCGCGTTGTTACATTTCACCTCTAAAAGTATTGAATGGTTTTGCGCAAGGGAATTTGGGGAATGGCGTTATCACTGTTGGACTGCTTAATACTTTGACTTATCATAAATACTCATCCGTGCGAAGCAAGAATGATTCGCTATTGAAACTATAACAGGTGGCGGCGACTGTCTTCAAGCATTGTGTTCACCACTGTATTACGGAAGCGATAAATCTTAATGCAGCCAAAATCACAAAATATGCTTTGCAGTGATCTATTTAGCTTCTGCAATTGCACAGAAAGTGTGCAAATGTTTCCATCGTTTTTCGATACAGCTTTATGTTTTATTTTATTTTTATTTAAAGATTGGCCAATAAGTTTACATTAAATAAATGATTTTTTTTAAGAGGGGGCAAACGAGCAAGCGGGTCACATGGTGGAAAGCATTCACCGCCGCCCGCACCCGCAACGACCGGATAGTAACGGGTGCATTGCCGGCCTTTAGGGAAAGAGGGAAAGGAGGAAAAGGAGGGGAAAGGGGGTGGGCTACCGGTACTCTCACTCACTGAAGGAAACACACAGCAATAGAAGCTGTTATTTCATGCCGGAATATTCTGTAAGAGGTTGGTTTTTCACCGGGCAAGCCAGCCCAATTTGTGCTGAAATGCAGCATGGCTCTACTACACACTCATGTAAACATCATTACAATAAAAAACAACCTCAATTATGAGAAATTACTGCAACATGATGAAAACTAAAAGGCCTTACTCACGGTGCAATCCGACTAGAAATTTGTTGCTGCAATCTGTAGCAAGGCAACAAATTACATTGTAAGATAAGTTGCATGCGACCTGCAACCTGCCTATTTACGATGCAATTAGTTGCATTGCAGCAGATTGCAGCAACAAATTGCTGGTCAGATTGCACCATGAGTAAGGACTTTAAGCAAACAACTTGTTAGGTGCATATAATGTATTAAGCACAATGTGTAATATTGGAATTAACTAAAGTGCACGTTTTTTTTGTTGCATACTACTTTACTAAGAAATGGTTTCTAACCTACGTAACATATTTGAGCATTTTTTATTTACATTCCACGATAATACGGTATAAGTTATGATAGAAGTCAGTTGTCAACTGTCAAGGAGACAATGATTGTGGGGAACAAGCTTAGTTATTCGGGATCAAATATTTGGAATATAATATTACTTTACAAATAAACATAAAGATATTACAATTGAATACATTTTTTTTAATTCAGGCTGAATATAGTAATCCTTCAGTAATATAATTTGGTTTTGATATATCTCGGGGCAAGGCAGTGCCCCCGCCAAGTTGAACACAGCCGTAACATCCTTTTCTCAAAGCGACTCACGGCACTTTTGACCCCCCTGTAACTTCGTTGCAGATAACGCTAGAAGTCTGAATTTTCAGTAACTAAGAGGTCATATTACAACTAGATATACATATTTCCAAATTACATTTAATTTGAACCTGTAATTTAAAAAATATTGAAAGTCAAATTTCCTTAATTTTGTTAAGGCAAACGTTAGGAGGAAAGTAATCAAATGTGCAACACCGTTTTGCCTTTTAGGCATAAATAAAACAAATATTGAAAATCAAATCCTTTTGCATGTAATTATGAACAATCATATATTTGCGTTTTACATAGTAACATTCTTGTATTATATTTATTGTATTATAAGTGCTGTAATTTCTCGAAATCAAAATCAACATAAAGTATCCCAAATATGGAACACTACAAAAACTACCTAAATTAACCTTAACTTCTCTGACAATCTTCAGGAACTTTGCTCAAATTCAAAATTCAAAAAAGTTTATTCAATAACTCCTAGATGTATTTACACGGACTGGTGTCCCCCTTGAAGCAAGGAATTGCTTGTATTGGGAGAATCCGCTCTTCCGTACATTATTGTTTCTAGAAATTATAATTACCTATATTATAGTTAAATGTCAAATATAGAATGTCAAAATAGTCAAATGTAAAAAGGAATTTAAATTGTCAAGTGTCAAACTCCGCACCAGAGCAATCATTACGTGCCCAGAGAAAAAATACTTAATTCTTACATACCTGAAATGGTTTTTTGACAGCAACACGAATAACTCTCAGCGTGTATAGTATCACTATACGCGCATATAGTGATTGAAAGAGATAGACGATCACTGCTTATTGCGTCTAGGAGTCTTTGTCTACGAGAAATGCCGGCGAGAAATGTCGATATTCCAAAATACTATTCCATATTTGGTTACTTTCCTCTACTTCTTGAATGTTCTAGGTAGTTCTAAGGGAGCATTTAAAATTACTTTCGATAATAAATGCGAGCTGTTCATGAGACCATTAACAAGAAGTAAACTGCGATTACTAAGGGACAACATTTCAAAGTAGCGCAATCTATCCACATAATGAGGCAGCTTCCCCATATTACAGGAGTACGATGGATGCCATAAAAACCTTATTAAAAACACTTTCTATTTTTTTTCTTTTTTTCTATATACAATATAATGTGGGTTTCAGACTACACTACAGTACTCCTATGAATGACGCACCAATGCATTATAAATTAAAAATGAGCCGTCGCGGGACGCTTGGCAGATGAAACACATCGAAACTATTTTGAATAGATATGATAGATATGCATGAAAGGATTTGGAAGAAATAAAAAAACATGGCATAATCAAAAACAAACTCATCATCATCAGCCCGTGTTCGTCCACTACTGGACATAAGCCTTTCCAATACTGTGCCACCATATCCGGTCCTCGGCTCTTCGCATCCATTCGCTTCCCGCCACTCTCTTCAGGTCGTCGGTCCACCTAGAGGGAGGCCGTCCTACGGGACGTCTTGAACGTGGTCCCCACTCCAGAACCCGTCTACCTCAATGTCCATCGGCTCTGCGACATATGTGCCCCGCCCACTGCCACTTCAGCCTGCTTATTCTCAAGGCTATGTTGGTCACTTTAGTTCTCCGTCGGATATCCTCGTTTCGGATTCTATCCTTCAGAGAAACTCCGAGCATAGCCCTTTCCATATCTCGCTGTGCAACTTGGAATTTGTGGACGAGGCCTTTTGTCAGTGTCCACGTTTCCGCCCCATAGGTCAGGATCAGGAGGATGCACTGGTCATACACGTTGAACTTTAGGCACTGAGGCAGTGGCGACTCAAAGATTTGACGTAATTTCCCAAATGCTGCCCAACCCAAACGTATTCGTCTGTCAGCCTCTTTGTCGAAGTTGTCGGATTGGCGAGTGCAGTACCGTGCTGTCTTACGCATGTGACGCTGCTGCCCGTCACAGCTACATTTACAGCATAGTTGATTGGATGGGTATTCCGCCATCGATCAGTCAGGTCAGGGCAGGTGAGGTTGACAGTTTTGGAGATACTAAGATGTTAAGGCTCCTTTACACCCCAAACTATTCAGATTTTTTTAAAGGAAAAGAATATTCTCTATTTAAAAACACAGGCAATTTGTTCCGAAGTCAATAACAACACTGCATATACGCGTGACCAGTGCGCGGCGAAGGTCGCCACGACAACAGCCGGTGTGATTCGCTTCATAAGATGTCGCATTAACAATCTTAAACTTTAGAACTTTAAAATTTCTGCAATTGTCCAACACAACCCCAAAAACTTCAATGCCTTGTTTAATCATACATTTTATTTATAATTAATTAATATTTATCTACACAGCTAAATACATCAAGCAAAAAGTCTTGCCGAGTTTTCCAAGTCATGAACTTGGTGAGCTATTCAAAGTGGTTGACCGAGTCTTAAATTTTCTACAAGTAAAAAACGCGTCAATAGCTATGACTTTTAGCAACATCTACGTACATTTATATATAAATAGGTAAAGAAGAAACGGTTCAATATCTTTTCATTTTCTGTTTGTCAGCCGATTTTCTTTTTTTTTGTTTAGTACCTATGTTACTGACGAGCTTTAGTGTTATCAATAAAAAAATTTGTAAACAGTTAATACGTGAAAAAAATTTCGGATCCCTTTTTAGGAATATTGCGCGCCCGGAGGAGTGTGAAATTTGGCATAGTTCTACGTTCATACCGCCAATGTCAAAAAGACTCAATGTCAAACTCATAATAATTTGTGATCAAATATAACTAAGTTACCTCCTTGTATCAAACAGTAGCAGATTGTCGCCAAAGAGTTTATATTATAAGTTTATATTTAAATTTACGGTCGAATTTCGATCACCGGACGACCTCTATTATAGTACACTTACTAACACATGAATATATATATTAATTATAAATAATATAAGATATATGGATGGATGTACTGGAGTTTATGTGACCAAATACAGATTCTCTATCACGTACCGCTGCTATAGTAGCGAAGCAAATACCAGATCTTGTATTCAGCTAGTGAATCTCATCTTCCATGAGCAGGCTTTCAGTAGTTCCTGATTTACGAAAAGAAGGAATAGTCAATACGCTTACAGCTATTATGTACTTAAGTAACGCAAAATAGACTATCTTTGAAAGGTCCGTTTTTTTTGTCTTGACTACATGAATCGTATATTGTAACACTAAAAAACACACATTGTTATCTTTTCTCTTCCATTTGGAATTACGATTGGTCTACTCGTAAGTCCCTAGTTGGAATTATGGAATTGACGTAACTTAACGTCGAATGGCATACATTACTTATCTATTATTATTAGTTAACTATAGTTATAGTATAGTTAGGTTCTCGATTAGTTAAATATTCCTTTTGTTTTTTTTATATATATTCGGACATAACTTATTTTTTAATAAACCGATTTAAATTATTATTTTTCCGTTTATTTATTTTGAAGTCATTTCAATTTTTTTAACTAACGAAAGCGATAGCGAAATTTTTGCCATATAAATTAAAACAAACTAAGAGGTCGCCCTGTGGTCGAAATTCAAATAAATAAAAACTTATAATACTACTCTGTCAAGAAAGTACCGGGAAAAGATCAATAATACATGAAATGTTAGTTATTCATCCAAATTTATTTGTTGTCAAAGTATGTTCCTTCAGAAACGATACACTTACGCCAACGAATAATCCAATCATCAAAACATTTTTAAACGCTTTTTCCGGAATCGAGTGCAGTGCTCGCCGCGAATTCTCCTTTATGTCTTCTACCGAATGAAAACGGGTGCCACGAAATGGTAATTTGAAGTTACGAAAAAGAAAGAAGTCGGCTGGAGCCATATCTGGTGAATAAGGTAGTTCTCGATGGTATTTGTTGAGTTTTTGGTCACAAATTCGTTCACAATGATGGCTTTGTGCGAAGGCGCATTATCGTGGTGCAAAATCCAAGAATTTTCTTTCCACAAATCTGGCCTTTTTCGTCGAATTTGCTCTCTTAAACGCCGCATAACGCCCAAATAATATTCTTTACTTACCGTTTGACCTTTTGGCAAGAATTCCGAATGCACAACACCGCGATAGTTAAAGAAAACAGTCAACATGTCTTTGATTTTTGATCGACTTTGGCGTGGTTTTTTTCGGTTTCGGTTCAGTTGGAAGGCGCCACTCCGAAGCTTGTTGACTAGTTTGCATGTCAAACTCGTAAACCCACGTCTCATCACCAGTAACAATGCGTTTCATGAATGTTGGGTCGGAATTGACTCGTTCTAGCATGTCCTCAGTGACTCTTATGCGATTGTGTTTTTGAAGAAAATTCAGGTCTTTTGGGACTACCCGAGCGGCAACATGTTTCATACCCAAGTGATTATTTAAAATGGTACGGATCGACTAGTGAGACACAGAAAGTTCAGCGGCTATCTCTCTCAAACTTGAATGAGCATTTTCAGTCACAATTTCCTTCACTTTTGCCATGTTAACTTCAGTTGCAGACGTTGATGGCCTACCAGAGCGAGACAAATCTTCCATCACATCTCGACCGCTTTTGAACGCCACTCATAAGCACGTGTTTTTGATAAAGTCGATTCACCGTAAGCCTTCTGTAACATTTTCAGTGACTCCGAACACGAAATTCTATTGGCGATGTAAAATTTAAGACAAACTCTTTGTTCGATGTTTTTGTCCATTATGAAATTCGCAATATACACTAGAATGATATAACTAAAAACAGCACTGTATTTAATCTAAATAACAGATGCAACTCAAACTCCGCGCCAAAATGGAAAACAGTTGTGCCAATCTAACAACAATAAAAAAAAACAAAAAATTTAATTTGGAACCATAAACAAATCATCCATTCTCGATACTTTCTTGACTGAATGTATAAACTCTTTGGAGACGATCTACTCTGTGAGACTGTTTGATCCAAGGAGGTTACATTGCATATGATCACAAACTATTGTGAGTTTGACATTGACAGTCTTTTTGACATTGGCAGTATGAATGTAAACAATGAACGTTTTAATTAAATTTAATGTACTTATTTGTAACACATATTACATAAAAATTTTAGCTTTCTCCAGTCCTTCTTCGTATAAACTTCAAGTGTACCAAATTTCTCACTCTTCCATCCGCGCAATTTTTTTGAAAAGGGAACCAAAGTTTTCGCTGCACGTATTAATATATAGATTAGGCCATTGATTAATATATAGATTAGGCCAATGATTAATATATAGATTAGGCCAAAATTATATTATTTGTATATTTGTTATTGCAATTTGTATAAATTCTGTAGTGAAACTTGTTGAAACCCGCAGTTTCATCTGCGATAAATATAGAAATTTGTAATAACTTGACTATAACGTCACTTATGGAATCCTAGCATGGCTACGAACCTCGACTACATAAAGTAATATATATTGTGGGATGCGGCCTTGTTCAGTCAAGTCCTTCGGAAGTTACACGGTAACTAACAGACGCACCAAGGATTATATGTAAAATGTATATAAAGATGTAGATACTAACGTATTTACTTATTTTTTTCAAATTCCAAACACTTGTAGGGTTCCATTAGTAAAATAATAAAAATGAAACCTCCATAGTTTCGCCAAAAAATTAAAAAATGTGGCCCGAAATACACACTATTTTAATTTCTGGGTTTGGGTTACTGAGATACCCTAAACCAAATTTCAACTCAGTAGAAGTAAAGGTAATAGAATAAATTGGCATTGACTGACGGACAGTCAGACATGAGTCAGACATGAGAGACCTTAAAGTACGGAACCCTATAAATCAGTTTGCAAATATACTACATAATAATATTCGTCTGTAACACATACTATATCGGAGTAGATGATGCGGTTTATCTTTTAATGAAACTGTTCATTGAATGGCAAAATGAAGTTGGAAACCCGGTTACCAATATGATCTTGTAAAACACGCAATGTATCCAAAATCAAAATCTCGACTTTTATAAAAATAGGCTGTAAGTATCCGGTGTAAACGGAAGCCGAAGAAAAGGTTGAGATTTTATCTAATAAATTCTCGTATTATAGGTGCGAGGAATCTGATGTGAGGTATGAGAACGTGTAGACTTGTTAACAAGGGTCTTATTTGAGAAAATTCGTTTTAGATACAGTAGATTTGCGCTACGCCTCACTACTGAGTCAATTCAGCTCAAATCAGATGTGTCAGTGTGCTAGCGTATTTGATAAATAACATGCAACTCAATAGCTTACTACTACGACACAATATCAAGACGGTGAAGATGTGTGAGAGTTAAACAACGAGCAACACAAGTAATTCAAAGTACGACTTAAAAATAAAATGCTATAATTGGTAAGCGCATCACTTGAGAACAGCTGGATCCGATTTGGCTAATTTTCTTTTAAGTGTTCGTCATAGTCCTAAGGTGTTCAGGGAAAGGAAAATTGAAAAAACTGCCCAGAAAATTAAAATATGTAGAAATAAATATGCGTGGGTTAAATTAAATTTATTTAAGTTAAGGAAACCCACAAAGAAGTACGTTACAATCGAAAAAATATCAGAGATGAGACACTTTATATATGACGTACTCTGTGATATTCTATATCACAGAGTATAGTATATCACTGACTATAAAATTCTATTCTATGAGCTGGGGCTAGCGTTCAAAAATAATCTTAATAATTCTATAACATAAAATTTTTATTAAAAAAAATTAAACCGCCTTCAAAAAAAATACTGAAAAGTATGAAATAACTATCTTTTACCAATCAAAACTCAAGTACGATTAAAATTACTTTAGAAATACGATACACATACCTATATAACTAAATTTGACAGTTATTGAAGTCGGTGCCAAGCCCACCAAACTAATAGACTTTCTGTTGTTGCACATTGATTTGGCACCGACTTCAATAACTGTGTAAATTTAATTATATAGGTATGTGTATCGTATTTATAAAGTTATTTTAATTGTACTTGAGTTTTGATTGGTAAAGGATAGTTATTTTATACTTTTCAGTGTTTTTTTTGAAGGCGGTTTAATTATTTTTAAATAAAAAATGTATTTCTCCCTTTTGAGTGATCTTGATCTAAATAAATATCTAGGGCCGGTCTGCAATTATTAACATCATTCTAATTCCGGAACGCAACGATATGCAAGAGAATCATCAATACAAATAATGGTTATAACCAGGTAGCGTTTTCTAGTGTATCTTCGAAGTCCAAGCTCCAATATCAAACGAAAAAAGAATTTTTAAAATCGGTTCATAAATGACGGAGATATGAGGTAACAAACATACAAAAAAAAATCATACACACGAATTGAGAACCTTCTCCTTTTTTTTAAGTCGGTTAAAAAGAAAGTTCGGTAAAAACTGAACGTGCTATTTTCTATGGGATTCTTATTAATTTTTTAACGACATCGTCTGTCGGGTATTATATTAAAGGTTAATAGTTTTTACAATAAATGCACTTTAGATTGCATCTGCAATCTAAAGTGCTTTTGTCGTAACAGAGCAAAAGACGATGAGTCTCAATTCACTATCATCAAATGGACTGTTCGTTGGTCTGTCTCAACCATGGTAAAGAAAATTACTATTTTTAATCATTAACAATATTACGAGTGGTAATGTGTCGTATTTATATACATACATATCTTCACGCTGTATCCCTAACGGGGCAGTCAGGGGACGAAGCGCCAAGTGTCGCGGTCCTTACATACTTCTTCCACTTCCTCAAATCTCATCATTCTCCTCACACATTTTCGCCTAGGTATGCGAGTGCTTTCCAGATTTAGATTTGGCTATTTGGTCTTCATAAGTCAACCTTGGTCTTCTTTGGCTTCTTTTACAACTCACTTTCGCTCTGTAGATTTTCTTAGTCTTTCTTATGCAAAACTAGTGTAAAATTATACCATGTTCACTTATCAAATGGACTGTTCGTAGGGCTGTCTCAACCGTGGTAAAACAAATGACTACTTTTAGCCATTAACAATATTGCGAGTGATAATGTATCGTATTTAAATAGGATATATAACGTAATATATATAATATAATAAATTATCATCTAAAAATTGTAGTCACTATTAACATACAATACAAACATACTACAATACAAACTAATATAAAATTATACAACAGTGAACTATAAAATTAATAGGTTTCAAACGTTTTATTATTATTATCTTAAAACTTAAGTCATGTAAACCACGGGTGCTAGTTATTGTCAGAATAACAGTAGAAATTACATCCCAAAAACGTATATCCAGAATTGTATTTTAATAGTAAGCATAAACTTTATATTGTTTCAATTTTCCACAGCTTACAATTAATTTATAGCGTTGTTACGTTTTTTTATTATGATTAAAGCAGTAATATTTTATTGTAGGACGTTATATTTTTGAACAGTTATAAATAGCATTGTTATCGTTATTATTACCAATTTTAAAATGATTTTTAAAAATTGTTCTCATTTACGTTTGTTACGGGAACAAAAATAAAGTAATCACACATAACGCTAAAGGAACAGAGATGAACAAATCATACGTGACGTTAAAGGAACAAAAATAAACGAATCCCACAAAGTCAATGGAACAAGAACTAATCATACCTAACGTTACAGCAACAAAAATAAAATAATCGCAAAAACGTTAAAGGAACAAAAATAAACTTATCACACATAACGTTTAAGGAACAAAAGTGAACTAATCATACATAACATTAATTATAGGAATTAAATTAAACTAATCGTACATAACGTTGCAGGAACCAAAATAAAGTTGTTCTAAATTACGTAATGATATTGGGTCCTTACATATGAAATTGGCGTTTTGTACGGGAGGAATATAAAGTCAATTTTTTTTTGTAAAATATATTTAATTAATCAAAGAATGCACCGTTGTTATCTATGCACTTCATTTCATTGATCCCTTTACTAAAAAAACCATGGGGGCGAGAATCAATAAACTCTTTGAAGGCGGTTTGGACTGCCGCATCGGAGTTGAATTTTTTTCCTTGTAAGAAGTTGTCCAAATTCAGGAAAAAATGGTAATATGTTGGAGCAAGGTCCGGGGAGTACGGTGGATGTCGCAGACATTCCAATTGTAGCTCATCTAACTTAGTGGTTGTTTGTTGTGCAGTGTGTGGTCTTGCGTTGTCGTGAAGCAGCAGTGGCCTAGAGCGATTGACCAATCTTGGTTGTTTAGCAGCTAGTTCTTCCTTCATGGTTTGCAGTTGCTGACAATAGATATCTGCCGTAATCGTTTGGCCAGATTTTAGAAAGCTGTAGTGAACGACACCGGCGCTAGTCCACCAAACACTCACAAGTAACTTTTTCTGAGTCAATTTTCGTTTTGGGCAGGATTTGGCTGGGTCTCCAGGTTTCAGCCATTGCGACGAGCGCTTCCGATTATCGTACAGTATCCACTTTTCATCACAAGTAATGATTCGATTTAAAATCCCTTCATTATTGTGTCGGTTGAACAAAGTAACACAGCAGTCGACGCGTGTTTGCAAGTTCGATTCACTCAATTCATGAGGTACCCATCGTTCAAGTTTTTTTACTTTCCCGATTTGCTTCAAGTGGATTAATAAAGTTTTGTCACTTACCCCGAAGCTTGCAGCTATCTCTGAAGTGCTTTGTGATGGATCCGCTTCCACAATAACCTTTAATTCTTCATTTTTCACTTTGGTCTCCGGCCGTCCACGGGGTTGGTTCTGAAGGTCGAAATTTCCAGAACGAAAACGTTGAAACCAAAAACGTACCGTGCTTTCTTTTGCGACACCAGCGCCGTACACATCATTAATCCTTAGAGCTGTTTCTGCAGCACTGGTGCCACGGTAGAACTCGTATTCGTAAATATACCGATATTTCATGTTTTCATTGTGCGGTAATAAGCGACGCCAAAGAAAAAAACAATGAGGAAAAAACAAATGAATGACTGTTTTCAAAACTCAAATGTACCAGCTAAACGAAATGAATTTATAAATTTGAATTTGGAATTCTTAACCAAAGAGGAGATATTTCAGATCAAAATGGTCAGTACGACAAAACGCTAATTTCATATGTAAGGACCCAATAATTAAGAATACTCGTATATGTGTCGTTTAGGCTCTTATAGCTGAAGCTGTAAGGTACATATACAATTGAAAAGTATGAACATATGACATGAACTGTACCAACGAATTTTTACTTACTGATGTGGATAAAAGGGAAAGACGATGAAAAAGGATTGGTTATAAAAAATGTGATTAAACATGCCATTACATAGATTACTTGTACACCTATTCCAAACTTATCGTTATATCAATCGCGTTTTTCCGTACGAACACTAATTTTTCATCAGTTTATATAATTAACATGGAGCGATAAAAATAGTGAGTTTCACAAGCCTTCACCGTCATAATGTCAATATTTATACTAAGTCAGTAAACCATATACTAAGTAAACCCATTAGACAGTATTGACTTTACAAAATACATTTGTGTACCACGGATTTTAAGGTATGCAAAATTATGACATTTTGTTCAGACTCGAGATTCAGTTCCTGATCCAAGTCAAACTCGTGTTTCAGATGTTAAAACAAGTAAGGGTAACCTCGCTTATTAATGAAAGAAAAATAGCGAGAAGATACATATGTATGTATTCTGCGAAATTCTTCTGTCTAGACAATTCGTAGCATAAAAGGAGCATTTTAATATTTTACATCTTTCACAAAGGGGCACAGTATTTATTTTTGCTGCAAAGTTGCTAAAATCGTTAGCGAGCCCTCCCACTTGTGTGAAAAGTAATTATTTTTACTGGCTACTTGCTAAAATCTCGCTTAGGTGTAAAATAATAATTTTTAACGGCAAGTCGGTGAAATATCTTTCACTTGATTGTATAGTACTTATTGTAACAGACAAGTAGGCAAAAAACGCTACCGAGTCCTTCCACTTCCATGCAATGTAAATTGAATGTAAAATGCGACACCACGAATTTGTCAGGAAACTTTTTCAATTCCCGAACAACCGTACAGGCGTTGACGCGTACTGATTGTCTCACATCAAGGGGGATTGACTTCGTTCTGAATTATAGCTACTTACTTCCGGCACCCTGTCTATAATTCATCCGATCAGCATTTGCATTTTATCTTCGTCGTGAAACAGTGTGGAAGAACCTACCTCCTTTGTTACTGAAAGTTATTTTAGCATTGATTGAATACCTATTGATGTTTATAATTTGCGAGGGAATTCTGGGAACAAGGAAACAATCCGCACATTTCTGTTCGGTTATTAATTACACAGATAAATTAATAATGGTTTAGATCAAACGATAAGTTGTCCACTACTCAGAAATGAGAATGACATTTATATAGACATAGAAACAGTAGTTGTTATAATCGAAATGCTAAGACAGGACAATTTAGAAAATGAATTTTTATAGGATTATGCAGCAAATACGTATTTATAACCTGGTCTGGTAGAAAAAGAATATAGAGTATGTAGCTGCTTATCTTATTGCGTAGGTAGTAAAAATCAGGCTAGGGATAGAACTTCAGCCTTGTATCCCGAGCCAGGGAATAAAGCTACGGTATCTCTCGCATGCCATACGAAGCGACCACTAACAAAAGGGGGGAATTTGTCCCATCCATCGGACCCCAAGGAAGAAAATAGCGTGTGTTGTCCGCAAAATCTATACACTATAATAGAAATAAATAATATTGAAATGAAAAATACCTAATTTCGAAACCACAGACAGACACTATAATTTACATTTTTTGTATAGATAGATATAGCATCTCAGATAACTGCGACAGACATACAGACACAAAAGCCAACTCCATAAGTGTTCGAACGTCGCTTCAATTTTGGAACGAAACATTAAAAAAGAACTACAGCTACCCGTTGCTGAGACCACTTAGATTAGACCTTTCAAAGCAAGTTCAAATTCATCAGACGCCACGGCGGCATAGTAATGTCAATTAATTTTCAAAGCACTTGAGCGGAACCATTGAAAAGGGATTGACGGTAAAAAAATAAGAGATTTTTTTCCGAAACTCATTCTCTATTGTGTCACAAAAGATAATATCATTAAAAGGACAAGTACTTTTAACAAATACCTTAATTCGTTCCCCAAAAATTAGATCGGTAAATATACAAAGCTCGAATATTAAGTTAAACGTGTGCCTGGATAAGAAATTATAAGGTAAAGAAAACTTCTAAACCAATTAAAAGTTATTTCAGACATACCGCCTGAGCGGATACCTACAAAGCGAACACACTCTTAGAAAATGGGGCTTAAGGCATTCATAGCGTTAAGGTAGCGTTATAAACGGGGTATCGATAGTCCATACGATGACAAGAAGTTAAGCAAAATTGCGTACGATCAATTTTGAGATAGGTGACCTAGTCAACTACCTCAAAATTACTTTTATTTATAAAAGAATATTATAATGGAATAAAATAGTAAGTGATCGGTGTTTGAACAATAAACGTATTTCAGAAGAAAAAACTGGTTAAGCGCGTGTCGGACATGCGTTAATTTCGGGTTCTGCAGTCATTTAGGACAAACTAGAATTTAAAAACCTGCCTATGTAGCCCAGTGCAAGGGAATTCATTCTTAATTCCTTCGTCTTAAGGTGGCACCAATAAGGTTGATTTTCGCAGTAGCGGTTTCATCATATTTTAGTGCAAAGAAGACTTGATATTTGTTTTTGCACATGATTGTAATTTGTAAAAAAAATACATTACAAATTAATAAACTGATTTGAGTGGTTTAGAGTACTATAATTACCTATTTATTGTAGTCAAAATAATTTTTCGAATTCTGTAGTATTTTGGAGATTCAACTGAATTATTATGCAGAACAGGGTTCTTCATGATTTTTTTTCATTGACATTTTTTTCTCCCATCGTGTCTCCACGTTTGAGGATTCTAAGATTAAGAACTGAAGTTATATATATTTAAATATCGGGGTTTTTAAATACGAAATCCAATTCATTGAAGACACCAAAGTCTGCAGGCGGACTTTTAAATAAAAATATTGCAAAAATTGGCTTCAAAATGGCTAATTGAATTGGGTTATCAGTTTAACTCAGTAGGTGTATAAAAGATAAGAAAATATGTATGTAATGAATGAAGATGCCAGTTAGTCGTATGGAATGGTGAGTGGGATAGATATATAGATGTAAACGAGAGCATTGAAAGACTGCAAATGTGAGTGAGAGGACGGGAAGTAGTGAAAGAAAAGGATAAACAGATGTGAATGAAAGAGACGGACCAACGTGAGAGAATAAGCTGATGCGAGAGAAGGGACTAAATGGTCACATGATGGACGGTGATGTTAGTTGTAAAATTTTATGAAAATCTGAATAATATTGTATTAGGAAGAAAGTTGAATGACAAATAAAGATTGGAACAGAAACGGGCAGTTTTATTCGCCCTTATTATGTTATTATTATTATATTATTATGGTATGTATTGATGTTACCATTTTACCAATACTAGAACGGAAAGTGAAAAAAGGGAAATAAGCACAATTTTTATTCGCGTCGCTTAAACGCAAAATACTTGACGCAGTAAATCTCTTACGAGAGAATTATTGGCGTTTTCTTTTCAATACCTAAAAGCTTATTGAAATGGCTGAAGACAAATTACCTATGTTACAGCACAAATGTTAAAAGGCGCTTTTTAATCTAAACTGTAAAGTCTAAAATTACTTGGCCCCAGTATTTGTTAAATAGCACGTTCCTTCGATTCAGGAATGTTTAATGGAATAATATGTACGTTTCATGGGAACAATCATATACGTCATAATTGTCTTGCTAAACAAATAGTCATTAAAATTGGTCAAGGATGAGTTCGATTAAATTTAAATTGACAGATGGACGGATAAGTGGACAAACACCCGGAAGGATCTTATAAATTACGGAGCCCCAAAAAATATCAAAAACTATTTGATAATTTTTGTACATACATACAACAGACATAGTAGATATCCCCTGCTATATCTATAATGGTATAATAGGATAGAATGGAGCGCCAAGCATCAAGATTCTTCAATATTTCTTTCGTCTTCTCAAATCTTATCGTACTCCTCACACACTTTCGTCTAGATATGCGTGTGCTTTTGACATATCCGTCAGCTCACACTCTATTTCATTTTGATAATTCTGCCTTGGTCTTCCTTGGCTTCTGCTACCACTCACTTTGGCTCTGTAGATTTTTTTCGTAAATCTTTCATCAATTGTTATTTCTATGAGTCTGAATCTGAACATTCAAGCATTCCTTTCTTTATTTTAACAATTGAATTTTAATCTTAAGTACAGAAGATAAACTGTATCTGTTCCTTCTAGCAATGGGCAAATATATTACAAGTTTGTGACGTCATACTCTGATAGTTCATATGCTTTTAATTTATGCCCGTTTATACATACATATCTTCACGCTGTATCCCCAACGGGGTAGTCAGAGAGGTCGCAGCGCCAAGCGTCGCGGTCCTTACATACTTCTTTCGCTTCCTCAAATCTCATCATTCTCCTCACACATTTTCGCCTAGGTATGCTAGTGCTTTTGAATTAAGTAATAACCATAACAATCCACTCTCCAGAATGAAATGGCCACAAGCCTCGAAATGAAGTTTGAACTCATAAAGGCTATACAAACTAACAAAAAAACCCCAAAACGATTTAGAAAAGTTCGCTCTTAAATTGACTTGAATGGAAATTGAACCCAAACCCAAGGCGAGTATTGAGATGCAAATATCTTAACCATACTAATGAAAAAAATTTACACATATTATATCCAGCTGAAGTACCCTTCTGAATTCGTCAAAGTGGGGCATAATATTAAATATTCAATTACATGGATGTAATACGTGACTACGTAATATTTAATTTATTATGGCTATGTATATTAGCCTTTATTATTAGGTTAACAAGTTCCTTATTGTCAATTAAGCGGGTAGGCGGCACGCTTGTGTTGTATGGTAATTTGTATGGACCCCGAATAAGGGTGTTATGAAATTTTGTGAGGTCTTATTTAATATCCGAGATTTGCGGTTATGTTAATAAGCCTTAAAGCACAACAAAACGGTAGCTAAAAATTTAAGTGTAATCTAGAACATTGTGATACTTTATCCACTAGTTGTTTTATATCTTCTCAACGACATACTCGTATTATAACCTCGCGAAAAAATACTAGCAGCAAAAAAAAAATAGCCCATGTTACTTACTGATAGTGTAACTTTCTATATGTGAAAGAATTTTTGAAATCGGTTGAGTAGTTTTTGAGTTTATCCATTACAAACAAACAATCAAATTTTTTCTCTTTTTAATATTAGTACAGATATAGATAAAACTGTTTAAAAATAGCGTAACAATTGCCAAATCAGTGTCCATCAATAAAGTGAATAGTGGATACCCATTTCACATTCAAATTCTTACTAATGTAAATTGATGTGCTTTGATTTGCCTTTCGCTATAATGGCTAAGGATGAATAGGCCCATTTTGGTCCCTTTCAACACATAATCTTAGGCGTAATGGAACACTGACATCACCTTGTGATAGAGGATTGGAAATTAGGTACAGAGACAATATTTTAATAGGGTTAATTATATACGATTAGTGATTTGTTCCGTATTCATCTTCAATACATTGTCGTCTAATATTAATTAAGCCCGGTAATTTTTCTAAATATTTATTTCTAAAAAATATGTTTTCAGAAATATATTTATTACAATAAGAAAAAATTTGATTGTTTGTTTGTATTGGTTAAACTCAAAAACTTCTAAACCGATTTCAAAAATTCTTTCTCCTATAGAAAGCTACATTATCAGTGAGTAACAAGGGCTGTATTTTATTTTCGAAAACATTTCTACCCGTGTGAAGCCGGAGTGGATCGCTATATCATATAATAGACAAATAATAGATAAGTAGAGAAGTACGCCCATGCCTAAATATGCTAAGGTATTTAAAAAAAAACTAAAAATAAATAGAGAATGAACAGCTATTATTAGATTCTTTTAATGTAAGCTTTCTGGGATAGGCACCTACATACCATTCTTACCTAAATATATGCAGTAACTAGTAATGGATATTTTGTATTTCATAATTACAAATCAAACTTTAGCTAATATTATAAAGAGAGAGAGAGAGCGGATATTGTAAGTTTGCTTATATGTGGAAGGTAGTCTCAGAAACCTATTTGAATAATTCTTTTACCATTTGAAAGACGTTATTCCAGATGGACTTAGGCTATACATCATGTATTAAAACGGGGCGAAGTCATGACGGGGCCCTAGTGTTTAACATACACATGTATATACATACATACATATATATTTTCACGCTGTATCCCCAACGTGGTAGTCATAGAGGACGAAGCGCGACCCACGTACTACCCTCTTATACTGCGTATCTCTTCATTACTTATTTTGTCCTATATCCTAATTTATGTCCTAATATATGGCTAGTGTTTAATAAGTTTCAAACTTTGAAAATATACGAATTCGCTACAAGTAGTCTAAGATCCGGCTGCGAGGTTACTACGTTCATCTAGTTTTTAATCAAAATCTAATTAATACATATATTTATGAATGGGGGAATACATTTTTATCGAGGTGCCTATCAAAATGTGGCCGATAATATTTTTAATTAAAATAATATTAATGTTTTTAAACTTTCACGTCTTGTACACATCTTACAATATTTATTGTGGATTGCAGCTGTGGTAGTTCCTACATCGGACTGACGAAAAGAACAACAGCAGAAAGAGTCAGAGAACATATCACAGCTGTAAGAAAACGACAGATAAATAGATCAGCCATTGCCAAGCACTTGCTGGAGTCAGGACCCAATCACTGGATTGAATTGCATCAGCCACGGGTCCTTTCCACCGATCGACACTATTATTCCAGAATAGCACGAGAGGTGGTTAAAATCAAGAAATACCATAATTGCAACCGATAAGATGGATACCGCTTATCAACATCATGGAATCCTGTCATCAGTGAGTGTCCGGAGCCGGAAAACCGGACGTCGCTAGTGTATAAGATCGTTAGTCTAGTGTGTCGAAGTACCGACAGTGACAATAATAAAAATTAAAAAATGCGTTGAATGAGTGTGGGTAGTTGCAAGAAACCGCACACTACAAAGACGGCATTCATCCTCATCAGTCTGCCCGTGACCACGATCGGTGCCATCCCGTCGAAACGTCGGGATAAAATAGGTTATTAACCTTAAAGTATAAACGCGACATAGACCCGTGATTAAATATTGGAAAAAATAATATTAATTGATTTTCCGGAAAAAAATTCATTCTGTTGTTTTTAATATAAAAACTTCTTCTCGAATTACTATTTTAAAATAAAATATTTTTTTACATTATATATTTTCTTATTATGAGACACGTCTTTTTTACAATCTAATTATATAAGACTTAAGTAAAAGTTATTTATCTTCGATGGAGACAGATTATCATCCCTTCGAAAGAGAAAAGTCGCTCCATAGGGGCGAAAGTGGGCAAACAGATGTTACATTTTAAAAATATTTTTTGTTGTTGGATAAACATTTAAAATCTATAAGCAGATACTTTTGATATAGTTTAACGAATTTTACTAATGCGTTCAGATGATACCGTAACGTAATAAATAATATTTCGTCATTCCAAAATACAAAGATACCAAAAGAAAGTATCTAAATACGAGATGCAAAATAAAGATTGAGAAAATTATTTCAGATACAAGATGAATATACGTATTTTGTATCATATATCTGTATTTCAAATACTTGTATCTTAAAGCAATCACATCTCTGATCGCTTGAGTCGTGATAGTCCGGTCCGTGATAGTCCGGCGGACAACATAAGTTGTATGCCATCATCGTAAACCTAATATGATGGATGCGTGTAGTCTGTGAGGAAATTGCGTAACTTTGACGGTAAATATTCTGCAAACTGTAAAAGGTAAAAACTTGTAAATAAAGAAGTTTAGGTGAATGTATTAAAAAGTTTAGATAACAGCAGGCTTTGCTCTCATTCGTGATAGACGTTATGAAAGGTTCAATAGTGCTATAGTTGCTTCGATAAAAGGGTATATGACAGTGCTCGTACGACTTGGCACTTGGCAGAGGCACACTCGTGACCTCCGATTTTTAGATTATTTGTCACAGCCTGTATTTATTTAACATTCACAAAAATACACAAAACATGAATGATTACCATGGGAGTACGTTAGAACCTATAGCATTGGTTATCAAATGGCGGACCGCGGTCCGCATCCGACCGCCAACGTATTTTGAGTGGACTTGAAATATAAGAATATCAAAACAAAATAGCCCGCGTTTTATATCTTGACTATCCGACGAGCGATGATATCAACAACAAAGATTGAACCAAGATTTGATATCCGATGGTAGCAAGTCAACATCTATCAAACGGACCGCGACAGTCTTATAATATCTAAAAATGGACCTCTAATGAAACTAATTGGTGATCCCTGACCTATAGTTATTAGAGTTAAAGGGCAGAGGGGAGTTGTAAGAAATAAGTCACGACCCCCCTGCTACAAGAACAAGTTATTAACGTTAATATTTTTTTATTATATTTATTTAAAAATAAATAAGGCATTACTAACATTTTACATAAACTTTTCGCGCATTTGCTTTTCACCTTAATCACGTCAGAGCTATTAAAGACCAGTCCGTGACAGTTTTCATTTTCAATTACGTATCTATGTAAGTCTACATTTGTACATGTCTGATGTATTTTTATTGCCCAGGTAGCAACAAGCCACAAAACATCGGTAAATAAGTTACTAGGCTAATACTCCAACACTAAATGGATTAGGGCTTCAGAAGCCCCTGCCTTGCAATAATACCGGCGCGTTTTGACCCACATACTGTATCATTATGATTATCTACAGTCTACATTATAAAAGAAGGCTATTCCAATACTTGTCTAGGAAAAAAACCATAGAACATAGTTATTAATTGAGTATCTTTCCGTGCAGCTTGTAGAAATCGGCCAAGGAACTTAGGACTTAGACGGAACTTGTAAGTCAAACAAGACAAAGGTTGAAATCGAAATTAAAAACGTTTGAAATTTGGCGGTTCATAGAAATGTTTTTTTAATTTCATTTGAAAGTTTTAACCTCTCGGATTCGTTTGATAAACAAATAGAAGACAAAAATTTTTTTAATAAGTTGGTAATGGTTGAAGTTAAAAACTTTAAAAGTTAAAAAGTAAAGCTGCTTAAAAACGTTTATTTCATTTTTATTGTAGTTATAATATTAACACAGTTGGTAGTTTTGAAGTTAAAAAAGTATTTTTAACTTCTTATTTTGGATCAGTTTAAAAAAAGGTAAAATTTCTTTCGAACGAATAAAATTTTCATCACGTTTATAAAAAAAAATCGCTTCTCTAATCTAATCTAATTCTAATCGTGTCCAATTTGTAAGTCAGGAAAAACTTCTGCCGAGAACCAGAACAGTGTCCCAGGTGTGAGCAATTCGCATAAGATAATGTTACATAGTTGTTACTACAGAAACAGGAACCAATAGAAAAATCTGCGTTACGGATATCCGTTACGCAAATTTTTCTACTGATTCCTGGAAATCATATTTCTTGTGATTTCTGAGTCTATTGATTCTGTTAAGAAACGTACGAAAGCTAAATCTGACCCTACCCTTAAAGTAACTACAACTACAGATGTTACACAAAAAAAACATCTCTTGCCTACAAAATTTATGCGACTGCAAGATGTCGCCAGAGCAATCCGCAGTCGCCACTAAATTATCCAAACACAGCAAATAATTCATATCGTAGCGAGAGCGACATGAAACGAGAATTTGGCGCAGAATAATTCATTCGAATACATTAGGCGAACCGCGAGAGCCAATAAAGGTAAGGGTACATTGAATATTATGGTGTTACAGCATCGAAACAGTAAAGTTTTATTACAAAAGTTACAATAAAACTTCAGAAGAAATAACATATTTATCGCTTCGTAACTGATTTTAACTCGCCGTTTAAACGTTACAAAGGCAATCTTTAAAAATCGGACGACACGAAGATATTAAATGACATCAGAATAGCATTTAGTATTAACTTCCAGGCTCACTAAAGCCAGAGAAAATAAAAACCTAGGAAGAGAAACACACGCCTGTCCTTGAGACTACGTACCACGTACATTCTCGGGTCTCGGCACGTGTAACGTGTATATGCTGGGGTTGCTATCTACTATCTTTTATTTGATAATAATAGGTAGGTTCCTATTCAATTAGTAAGTACTAGTGTTTGTAATTATTTTAGCAATCTATTTAACTGGTAGGTACTGCTTGTTTGTAACTGTTTCGATTTTATCTATTACATCGAGTCATGAAGAATCATTGCACATGTAAACGTCACGATTACCATGAAACACATGGTTAATATAACACTTTGGTCAATTATTATGCTTAATCATTGGTCATTGTTTCTGCTGGTCATAATTATAATACACAAGCAGAACGTGTATTCAGCAGTCGATGTAACACACATGCAGAAACGCCTATGACTGTTACATGTCGTGTAAATAAGCGGGTGGCTACATGCATCCGTTGTTTGACGACAAGTACTAAGTTTCTTTTCTCTATCACCTACTCTGCCTCTGTTACTTCTAACGCTGGATAATTACACTGAGTTTGTGACGTCATAATCTGCAAGCGTCAGTCTCGGTTCATTCTCACTATTGGAGTTTAAAAACCAATAATTCGGATATATTTTCATGAAATAAAACATTAATTACTAAATGTGTTTATATATTTTGGGTATTATAATTTATGTCTTAAAACATATTAATATCAACAGACTGTAGACTTCTTTGGTTAAAGTATGTAATGAATTGAAAAGTCAGATTGTAACGCTATAATGCACTTCTTCGGCCCATATGAATTTGTTAGCATAATCTATAATTTACAATTGATTTCAAAGTCTACTTCATGAAATGTTCGAAGTCTTTGTAAATAAAAACATAAAGTAGTGTACAAAAACCATGTGGTGAGGGGACGCCCGTCAGGAACTAACATCTTTAGCTGCAGTTTCCAGTTCTCAAAACTCTTGCAATAATGAGACTATAACTCACGTATGATTTAAAATAAAAACAAATAAGTTTTCACAAAATTTCCTCGTGTAATGTAATGAAGTTATACAGACGGCCGCGCACCCTGCTCGGCTGCTCAAATCTCGATACTCCCTCGCACACACGCACTCGTATATAATAACAAAGAGACGGAAAGATCACTGTGGATCTATGTCCAGAGTTAAGGAACCTAGCGCCGCGCAGCGCGCGGGTCCAGCTCCACGTTGCTCAATTAGCTGATTTGTGTTAGGCAGAGACAGAGAGTCGCTAAGAGTCGAATGGAGGGGGCATAACGCTTTTTCGTTACGTGACGATTTCAACTAACTCACAGCTCCCGCAAGCCGCGTTAAGGAACTTCACTCTAATAATGGAAAATATATAGATAAAATGAATCACCTTATATTTTATATTGCGGGTGAAAGGACCTTGTGCAAAGTCAGTCCGGATCACTATCATCATCTTACTCGCTTTTCCTGCCACCAAACAGCAGGGCTTGCACTGTTGTATCCCGATGTGGAAGGTAAGACAGCCAGTGAAATTTGTTGCATAAGGCTTGAACCTTAGTCCTCAAGGCTGCCAATGCATTTGCAATCTTGGCTTTTGTATTGTAAATGTCCATGGGCCACTCATTCCACTTACCACTAAGTAAACTGCTTTTTCATATGTCTTTCCAGGAGTACAAAAAGAAAGAAATACAGGAAAAATTATTCGACTTACTAGATGGCTTTCATATGTACTTTGATTACTTTCATACCGAAGTTGCACTGTTTGGAATTTTCGTTTACTTAATTTTTGTTAAACACAAATTAATAAATAGCGGTCCGTCCCGACTTTGCCCGAGTTGAATACATAGATTATGTCCATCTCAAATAATGTACCTTTCAATGGTAAAAGAATTTTTCAAATAGGTGGCAGTGGTTCCAGAGATTACCCTTCACATACATATAAAGTAATTTACAAAATCCGTTCTCTCTCTTTGTAATATTAGTATAGATAATACTCCAGACAATTACACAAATTGTGTGACACCAAACTAACCACTAGACTGATACCATGGGTGCCACGCAACGAACTGGGGCAGGCCCCAGTAATACCCAGACTCCAAGCCAATTTAATAAAGTTGTATATAATATATATATTTGTATATATACAGGATTAATTGAAAAATATTAATAACCTCTTAGTGCAAAATACCTGTCACCAAATCTAACTTTTGTTCTACGACTTTTTCCAAAACTTATAAACTTGTACTGTCTGAAACATAATTACTCTGCACGTAATTCCAATGGTACAGTGCAAGCGCACCGGCCCTCACGCCGCGCCGCGCCGTCCGCAGCGCCCCGTTGTGCATGTGCCACTATAGCGACCGGGTAGAGTAGGTGCCATTTTCAGAAACATTTAATGTATTTTTATTTTCGTATGAAAGAAAAAGTTGTGAATTTTTAAGTCGTAGAACAAAATCTATTTGGGATAATGTTAAGAACAAAATAATAAGAGGTATTTTGTAAATGAACCCTGTATATACAACTTAAGAAAATTCTTATTCTAAATTGGCCTAACCGGTGATCGGACCTTGGGACCCCGGTTTGAAACCGCGCCAAGAGGCCACTCAAACATACTACGATTGTAACACGCTAAGCCATCAGTATTATCTTTGGCTCATTAAAAGTTACATCGATAATCATCTGTGGACCAATGGGAGTAGGGATGCATTAGGGAGGACGCATTAGGGATGGACGCTTGACATTTGGATCGAGTATGTCCAATCTATAAACTGTAACACTGTTTGAATAGCGAAATCTCTTCGACGAACACGCGATGGTGATCGACATTGATTCTCCGACTACAGTCAATTAACCTATTATATCGGATTTCATTTATTAACTTCGCGTTATTGAGGCATACTACACAAACCCTATTTTGCTAGTTTGTTGCATTTAAATCTATCGAATACTTAGTACAGACTAGTACTATCCACATTGTATGGGAAATTGTGAGATTATATAATATGAATCCATTTTTCTCTAATTCTTCATCAACAAAGTATTTTACGCCTTTAACTTCTTAATAAATTATTAATGTTAGACGAAACCCACGTCAAATATGGTTAAAAGTAATTGTACATAAATCATTTATCACTATGAAACCCCGTGTAAGTTATTGCAGTTATGACACTTCATATTAAGTTTTTGTGGTGTTTGAGGCATAATAGGCTGTGGGTTTAATGTGACTCAGGGAATATTATTAAAAGTGACTACGGTATTTTCTGTTCCGGCTGAGTCCCAGAACAGAAGGCACTGTAGTCACTTTTAGTATCTTGAATAGTATTCGGATCTTGATTTTTTTTGAGGCAGGGCTAAAACTGAAAACTGCCGCCCCCTCGCAAATATTTTTATCTTTGTATTTCTATCAAGCCTTATTGTTTTCTAAATGTACATGGACATGTTGGACATTTATTTTTATTAGGATAGGACAGGATAGGATCTGAATTAAAACGTGAAATTATAGAACATTAAAATTACAAGTTTATTCTCTTCGAGCCTTTTGTTCTGCAAACAAATCTATGGCCTTGTTATAATTAATCTCATGTGCAGTTCGATTTACTATTGCTAATAATAATAATCGCTAGACTCGATAAACTTTCCTGGCTCATCGAGGATCGCAAAAAATTTTAAATAAGTTGAAATTTGCTAAAACTTTGCTCACAGCTTGCGATTGTAGTAGGAAGTAGTAGAGTAAATCCGCAACGCAATACAAATATTAGAAAAAGGCATCATGCAAATCATGCGTATAAATCTGCAGCAGGAGATAAAAAGCGCTAGCCTTTTTAAATCGCTAAATAAAAGTGGAGCTTGCTCTTTAAAAACGTAGAGTTCCTGGCAGAATTCAACTGCGCTTAAATCTCGCTCCCATCCCGTCCCGGTGGGACTATAAGTTTTGTGCGACATCACAGGTTAAAACGTACGTTTCATACAAAGAGGTCGATTTGGACTGAAGCCAATGAAATTGCTTCAATTCAATCATTTTCTTACACACTTCTGCCAAGGCATAATAATTATAAATGATATTTCCGTCCGCTAACATTTGCTCGATCTTCATAAGTCAGCCTTGGTCTTACCATGACAACTGCATCGCTTACTTTCGCTCTGTAGAGTTCCTTCGTCAATCTTTCATCACTCAATCTTATTCTATGTGCCTGAAACATCTAAGCATTCCCTTCGTCACTTTTACAAAAACACTCACTTAACGTTTTCATACTGCGTATATCTGTATCGCTTATGTTGTCCGCGAGAGACAATTCAAAACTTCGTAATTAATATTTAATACCCTCCGACACAAAAAACTCTGACTCGATCTTCTTTAAACATATCTGAGAACATTCTCGATATTTGCGGTTCTAAACAAAATAAAATAGTTATGCAAATCAGTTCATCCGTTCAAAGCCAATGATGCCAAAGACAAACACACACAGACAGCGTTAATTTTCTAACAGCCGTCTTTTCCGCAGAGGTTTAAAACTAGAAATCAAATGTCTACAAATAAAAATTAAATGCTGTTCATTTGTAAACGCATCTTTGAGAACAGCTGGACCGATTTGGCCAACTTTTTTTTAAATGTTCGTAGTAGTACGCATAAGAGTTTTTAGGACACAGAAAAATTGGAAAAGTTACTCGAAAAATCGGAAAATTCGGCAAAAATTGAGTTTTCTATGGGACTTTTGTATGAACTCGAAACCATAACTCATGAATAATAATATAATACACTAGCAATCCACTCCCTCTTCGCACGGGTATCACTCGGTGATAATGTAGCTTTCCATAGGCTTTCCAAAGAATTTTTGAAATAGGTTGAGTAGTTTTTGAGTTTATCCATTACATACAAACAAAGTTTACTTCTTTGTAATATTAGTATATGGTAGAAATGTAGACTGTAACTGAGCCAACGCAACGCGTAGTCGGGCATAGCTAGTATACGAATAAAACAACGACCTGTTATTCTGTTATGTATATTTTGTTTTAACTCTACTTTTTAGTTTTCGTAATTAAAATTTTTTTTTAATTTTCTCGGTTTTCATTTTAATTTTAAGTAGAACTCGATTTTAAAAATTTCTACCAAAATTAATTTAATATAGGTTATGCCAGACGAAATTTTGTCTCTAAAGATATTGTTTTCATGCAAATAATGAAATAAAAATTCTGATACAAATCATTAGTAAACACAAATATTACGGAGAAAATTGATTATTTCTAGCGATAGCTATGTTGCTAGGTAATTTAAACCGCTCGACATCCAAACTACAATCATAATTGCCTAACTTTATGTGCATGATTATTTTCTCATAAAGAAACAAAATTATTGCCATTGATTTTAATATTGGGTAATTTGGAACGAAGTCAGCCGTAGGCGTCACAATGACTACCAAATTACACTCGTATTATTATGAATAACATGAATTATGACAGCAGTATCTAGTAGCTTAGCAGCTAATGAGTTAAAACAGGGCGTATTTATAGCACTTGAATGTCAAACCAAAACAGATTTCAAAGAACTCATTTCATTTCGAGGATTATTATAGATATACTTCTAATTTTAAACACTCATTTAATAAAATGCCATACCCATATATAATATCAATACGATATGAATTTTGGGATGAAACAATTTCAATATCTTTTACTTGTTTGTAAGATAGAACACAAATTGCACAGACGTTTAAATGTTTTGAACCTCTACGTCACGACTTATCCACTGTATAACGCATTAATACAACAAAAAATTAACAAGATAAGTACAACATTCTCAAATTACATTTTAATTTATATTTTCATTTATATAACAAACTACAAAATAACTTAAGAATATAAAATATAATATACTAGCTGTTTCCCGCGACTTCGTCTGCCAATTATTAAAAAAGAAGTAGCCCTTGTCCTTTCCCAAGGCTTAATCTATTTCCGTTCAAAAAATGGATCCAGTGCTTTCTTTGTGTCGACTCCCGCCGCTTTTCCAAGTGGTGGAATTTCGCAAAAATGTGAAACACGAGTCTCATTATTTTAAATAAGCAATGTCTGTATCTGTACTGTAATTTCACAGCTGTGTTCTGTTCCACATAAAATATAAATTTCTAAATTTCCAAAAATCCTATGATCAGACTAAATTTCATGATCCTAGCTAAAGTAAAATATTTTTTGAGATTTCGTGATCAATTGAAGTCAGTCACTGAGTCAATGAGAGAGTGGTATTTCGCTTTTATGTACATATTTATAGATACTTTCGCTTTTGTATAGTTTTATTTTTATACGTTCTTCTCATTATTACTGAAAGCCACCGTTGGCCAGGGTGTGAACAACTAATTTATTTGATCTTAAATTTTCTAGAATGGAGTATATGATTTCAATACTCAATTATAAACCACATAATTATTTATTTAATGTTAGAAAAAAATGCATTAGCGTAGTATTCCCTTAATAAAACAGTGAAAATGAATATTCGCTGCTTTTATAACTTACCGTTTAACGATTTTATCGCCTCGATTTTACCGTCCACGATACAATAAGTAAGCAAAATGCTTTCCTATTTATCGTCGACGTAAATTTAAAAGCGTTTTCATACAACTGCATACATTTTGCTTCCCTATTGTATCGTGGACGGTAAAATCGTGGCGATAAAATCGTTCAACGGTAAATTATAGAAGCGCCCATTGAAATTCACTTAATCAGCCAAAATATTCATTTATTAAACATATTTCATGAGAAAAACGAAACATATTCTTCCTTGATATTAAAGACAATACATATTACTGAAAAAAAAACTTACATACCTACCTAACATCATGCTATGTTAAATTAAGCTGTTATAAGTTATTGTTATGTGTCGTGGCTTTGGAAATAAATTACTTCTACTTCTACTTCTTCTACTTCTACTTCTAAAAATACTTTAATCGATTTTACAAAAGTTTTACTAAGCTCGCGGGTTAATTTCGAACTAACACACGGAAATTGTTGATTTCACTTAACTTAAAATGCTGAAATATTTACAAAACTGTGTGTGAAATCCACAAATTTGTTATAATATTAACTAAGGTAGGTCCGATGCACACCAACAACATCAACAACATCTTAAACTAAACTCTTAGTAAATTTAACATAATATTTTGTAAATTTTGTTATGTTAGAACGTGTAACTTCAATCTTTTTTATATTGGAAATTGAACATTCGTGATCTTGTAAAAATAAATAATACTTTAGTAAACTTTGGTTGGTTTTACGAAACAATAGATCAACCCTCGGAATTCAAATAAAATAAGTTTTTAGTCTAATACTTATAGAGGGCAGAAAAAAAGGGATAGCCAAAGGTAGGTGAAATAAACATACCTCGATGTGTATCACACTTAAATTCTCTACCTTGAACGCGTCGCCACTCGCTGACCGCAAATGATTTGCATGATAGTATGGATCAGTCCCGGGACCATTTGTTGCGAGAGTGTAGTACATTTAGTTGAAGGAAGAAAACCGATAAAATATTTTGGCATATTTTTATACGGTTCTCGAAGTTTTCTTTATGGTCCATGTATTTTTCATTGGACGTTTATGTTAGGTTAGCTCGAATTTATTCTTAGTAATAGTATTCTCATTAATATTTTTTATTAGCTATTATTATAAATAATAGCTGGGGCCGGAACTTTGTCCGCTTGAAAGTCGGTTTTATTACGCACCCCTGTTGTCTCCTTGAACGTGTAACAAATAAGCAGCGTATTTAAAATTCTTTAAATGACGATAACATTATTTACTGTCATCCCATTTCAATGAAACAAAGCCAAGTGAGCTTAATCTACCTGTGAAAACCACAAAAAAATCGCAAAAAAACCGCAATAGTTTCGGAAATAAGCGTGCACATATAGACGGATAGATGACAATTTAAAAAAATGCTTTTTTTGTGTTTTATTACTTTTTTTTATCGCCCACACTCATTTTTGATAGATTAACACAATGTACAGACATACGGTTTCTAATGCTTTAATATATGTATAGATTTTCATTAGCTCCTCTCACAACATCCTTGTAGCCTGTGAGTAGGATTATATGACTGTGGTATCCCACATTTGTTGTAAGCGACAACTGAATGGGGTCGCTGCCCGGATAAGGGTTGCGATTATCAGTTGTACGTAGTACTGCGAGGGTGAAGATGAGCTGCATCCTCCCCTCCCTCAAGGAGTGCTTGAGCATAGCCTTAGGCGGTTCCCACGCGCGGTATGTAGAAGATCCTAGAGTTTACCACCATGTACCGATGGTAAAAGTCGCACAGCTCAGTCTCTGCTTATAATATTTATAATTTTTAAAGGTTTTTCCGGCGATCATTTATAAAAACCCTTTTAGTCCAAAACAATCAATCAAGGCTTCAGAGAATCACTTCCACTCTCAGACACAAATATGCGTTATGTATTTAAATTTTATATTTATAAGTAGTATCCATAAAAAAAATGATTTTTAGTTATTTTAATTTTGTATCTTATTGTTTCTGTATTCTTTTTTTCATGGCTGGTAGATTAAACACCATTCAGAACTGTTTCTTGACACACAAGTCACTCTAATACAAGAAACAGAATCACAGAACTCATCGAACAATTTTTTAGGACTTTTAAGTCCGATTAACGGATTTATAAGTAATGTTCGAACTTAGCGTAAAGAATAAAACGATTTAACGATAGCTAGGGCTTAACATGTCTTACTAAGCACTGAGATACTTAAGACGGATGTCACTAAATCATTCATCCATTAGGTAGGTGACTGCGCAAAACGTCCTAAGCGATGATAGAAGTCGCCGAAGTTCCTACTCTACAGATGGCTCGTAATCCCTATTAAATAAACAATAAAATCACATTTTTAAAACAGAAAACATTATATTTAATCGGCAAATATGTACTTTCCATTCAGAAGTACGGTCATAAAAGAAAAGTGTTTTGGATTTTTTGGAAGAGACTCACGCAATTCGTTTTCCATTAATGCCGGAATAAATCATGTATGAGTCTTTTAAATTAAACCACATAAAGCCGATACTAGATCCCGCGGTCGCACTGTATTTAATAAAATAAAAAGTACTATATATTTCGTGCCCATGTCGCTGGAGCTTGTTCCGAGCCAGCGGGCCGCATCAAAGCCATGACTGATATACATAGATCTATGCTATAATTAAACGTAATATGACGTAAAATCATCGTCTCCATACATGTCAAACCATATCGATTGAATGAGAAATGAAAACTACGTGCGACAAACTTCTTCCCCTTTTTCTCACTGCTATTCCTTCAGTAAAAAAACAAAGAGGTAAGAAATTTCAAAACATTAAAAAAAAAGAATACAATTGCCTAATGTGAAGCGGTGATGAGGTCGAATACCAAACCTTTACAGTCATTAATAAATGTGATAAATTCCTAAAATCTTTAGCTATTTTCCGCTCAAACTCCAAAAACCACCAATCGACACGTGTTTCGCTTCTCAACGAAGCATCCTCAGGATATACCAGAGATAGGATTTACCAGATTCGGTCAGCTAAACAGCATCGAATCGAGTAATTAATAAGTTACCATACTTGCCCTGAGTTTGAGTTTCTTGTTGCTGAATTTCTTATCGGTTCCTCTCAGTTTTCAGGTTTTTTTCGAATCGAACTAAAGTAGATTTGACGTTCGAAAATACCTTGCAATTGGGTTTACTTATAAATTGATTTGACTTTGACTTTGTCCAGAAATTACCTACTCACTCCTGCCTTGAAAGTGACCCTTACTTGCATTTCTTACCACCTACGCCAATTTTATAAAACCAGATTACAGCGGCGGTATTCCCGGACTGTTATGTCTTAGGGACCAAGAAACGAGCCTACTTTTTCCTAAAAGGCCGGCAACGCACCCGTGATTCCCCGGAGGTTGAGGGTGTCCATGGGCGGCGGCGATCACTTTCCATCAAGTGACTCGCTTGCTCGTTTTTCTTCTTCTTCTTTAGTTGAATGGCGCCGTCGCGATTGCGAATATTGCCCTCTCCGCCATAAAAATAAACAAATAAAAAACAACGCAATGTATTGTATACACATTTTTTGATTTATAGTTAACCTAAAGCTGTTGCCCACGACATCGTCTGCGTGGAAAACGGGATAATATAATATGCACCCTGAAAGTCTTTTCCAAATATTGGTGAAAGCTGAAATCTGATGAGTAGTTTCTGAGATTACCTCCTACATCCAAACTTACAAATTTACCTCTTATATTCATATATTAATTTAGATTAAAGAGGTTTATTTCATTACTTCACGCGACTAGTAAATAAATTATTACTTTCTAGTTAAACTCCCAAAACTAAACCCAACTATTTGTTTGCAACTATTTAACTCGCTGCAACTATTCTAAAAGAATCTGCCCATCTGTCTATGGAGCTCCATTGTGCTGCATATGATTTTGTATAATAGCCAATATAATACAAAAAGAAAACATTAAAAGAAGTAGTAATAGAAGTAAAGAAGTATGACTCCCAAAGGAAACAAAAATTATCCTTTTGTTTTATGCTGTTTCCAGTAAACCCACATGTTTAGTTTGACGCAAACAGACTTCATTGAATTCAGTTCAGAAATTAATGAGTTTAGAAACATCATAGCTGTCACACATCAACGTAAGTTCCATTCGTTAAAGAGCAATCACTTTACATTGATATAATAATCAACATAGTCATTACATCATTAAATAAAAATATATATTTTTATAATTGCGGAAAATGAATAATAAATATATCACAGATAACCAATAATGTATGGTGAGAATAATGTCACTGTGCCTTGAAATTTGAAATCTTGATTCAAACTAAGATACCTATCTAGTAATAATATCAATTAGTTATCGTAATTAACTTTATTTTCGTAGTTCAAAAAGAAGTCTCAAATGTCAGACGCATCAGTTAGGGGTTAGTTAGTTTTGCACAAACATATTCATTGTGTAGGACCCCATTTCATTGTGGACAAAACATTAATTTGACTAATTTGAAGTACATGTGTAGTACATATTCTATTTATTTTCATTCTGTCAGCTAAGGTGATGCCTTGATTTTCAATTTGAATATATAGCGGCTATTACACACTCATCATCATCAAGAATCATGCAAAATGGATGACTTTTGTAGGATGGTTCGCTAAATGTTGGTCAGTCAAACTATAGTCAGTGCATTAGACGTTAATTCGAACTGTTGGACCTTAGGTTGGAAAGTCGCGCTCGATGGGGCTTCAGTTACTACACATGCGACACCAAGAAGGACGAGAGTGCGTCTGGTCCCCGTTTTTGTGGCACTGCGAGGGTATAGGATACCTTCATAACTGAGAGAATGCTTCAGCACAATATTCCATAGAAGTTCCCGGGGCCACTCGATAACGCGTCAAATACGATCACCACAAGAAATTTCGGTGGGTAAAAAGCCCCACATAACTTATTCTCTCCCCCATAACAGTAAATAAAACCTAGTTTCTCCCCCAGGGGGTGGGATATCTGTGTACAGATTTCTCCTGCATAACAAAAAAAAGTTTAACTGACAACCGCGTGCGTGTAACGGCCGCCTATCAGGTATGCTTTACGTAATAAATTAAGGACTATATCCATTACAGATTATTCTAAAGCCAAATAACATAACAACATTAGAACGTATACACAAAGTCATCGATCTGGGCTTACGGTGTACGAGCTTTTACCTGATGAATATCACTTTGGCATTACCAAATAGTTTTCCATTATCGACACTCCCACCGTTTGAACTACAATATGCGCATTTACTGCGGTGAATAACTCGGATCGCTAAGTAAATATTTATGATATCGATACATTATTGTCTACAAATTCTTAACTGTTATTAGTAATGAAATTATGCATTAAGAATTTCTTCCAAGAATTTTTATGACGTATGCAGTTTTGTACGACGTTTACCAAGAAGTGAATAGCAAACTGTTCCTTTTGTGCTCCACACCAAATTGAAGATGTTTTTATAATAAGTTTAAATTTATTTATACTCAGTATTTAAACATTCTCTGTCCTCTCTGACTACCCCGTTACGGATACAGCGTGAAAATACGTATGTATGTATTTAAATATTAGATCAAAATAGCCTTAAGTGGTCCATAAATATTAGTAATTGTATGTGACTTATAAATAATTTGTTATTTTATTAAATAATTATCTTCCGCCCAAAATTCCAAACCCACTAATCGACACGATTTACGCCTCTTAACGAAGCATCCTCACGATATTCCATAGATCAGATTAGATCAGCTTGCTAGCAATGAATCGATTCGGTAATTTTTATAACTACTATTATTGTAATAAATTATTATCTATTATGGAATTAATGCTAATGGAATCACCTAATTACTAAATTGAAACACTTATGGAATGACCTAGATTTATCTTTTTATAAAGAGAGGGTGCAACGAGCAAGTGAGTCGCCTGATGGAAAGTCATCAACGCCGCTGATGGACACCCGCAACGTCCGGGGAATAACGGGTGCGTTGCCGGCCTTCAGGGAAAGGAGGAGGAGGTGGAAGATGGCCCACCGGCACCCTCACTCACCGAACATAATACAACAGCAATAAATGCTGTTATTTCACACCGATATTATGTGAGAGGGTATATTTCACCTGGCGAACCGGCCCAATACGTGCTGCATTGCAGCATGGCTCTACCACAGCAATGGTACTTAAATGAAACACTTATGGAGCCACCTAGGTACCTTACCTACAGCTGACATTTAGAACAATAATTTGTAGTGGCCTAAGTCCAGACGTGACCTTTAAAAGTTAAATATTGAGTTTGGGGTTTAGCGTTTTAGGGGCCTTAGGAAAGAAAAAATACATTTTATATGAAAAGTAATTTTTTCATTGAGAAGTGGAAAAACGCTTAAAAGTTCTGTCCCTTCACCTTATTTCTCAAAGTAGAGCTCAGAAAAAATCTGAATAAATCAGGAATATGAAGAATAAGGTCTAAATTGTAGGAAAATTTCAGGAGTCTATTATCTTATAATTTTATTACAAAAAGAAAACTGTACGACTCTGTTTTGTAGCCCGTAATAACATCAGACAATAATGAACACTAATTATGCAAAAACGACTTGTACTTGATCAATTTTTACCCAAAAAAAATCGGATTAAAATACAAATTTAACTTTGCAGTTGAAAGACACGATCTCCCATATCTCTCGCACTGCAAATGTAACTTTGTAATAGCAAAAAACTGTGATATATTTACAAATTCGCAATTTTTGGATTGTTCCCTTTTATTGTGCTGTGAGACCTTGGTTCTTACTAAATTTAATGATTCTAGGTGAATGAGAAGTACGCTGTAGGTTTTTCAGTGAATTGTTCTTGACACCCATTTCTTTGCAGTGTGGAGAGCAATCTAGTTTGCAACGGTCGGCTTTAATGAAATTAATAATTTTAACAACTTGTGATAAAACATTGTGTAAATTGTTCGGCAACTCTTTGTCTGTGAAGAAAGCAGTGCGTCCATTCCACATGCGGCATAATGTTGTTTAATTTTACTATCACGCCACTGTACTTCCTCGTTATCGCTTTCACGCCATCAGTACACACCGCAATGCATTTATTCCTGTCCAAGTTTTCGTTTTGTGTTGGTTCAATGAATACGTTAAAAAGTCCTTCGCCAGATGCTCGACTAGGAATTGATTTGGAAAAAAGCATATTTCTTTAATAAACTCCTCGCATTCATATCGGATAAAACATAAAAATTGCGCCAAGTTCGACACGTCTGATGACTCGTCAAACTGAGTGGCAAAAAATTCACTTCATTTAACTTTTTCAATTATTTGGTTGTGAATATCGACGGCCATTTCATTAATACGTCTCGATATTTTATCATTTGAAAGGGGCATAGTTTTAATTTTTTTAGCTTCTTCCGGACTTATCATAGTATTGTCCATTTCAATGGCAGCGGGTAAAATGAGTCTTTCCGGAATAGCGTGGGACTAAGATTCCCTCGCGACTCGCAGTGCTACTAAGTAGGATGCATGAAGTGCTGCAGTCTCATTACAACTGGATTTTTTGTATAGCAATTTGTTAATTTTTCAAAACAAGTGACTTACGCTCGAAGAATTCTAACGGTTTGCTTTATAAAGACGTGTCTTGTTTCCATATGCCGGAGTAATTTTAAAGGCTTCATGCTTTCCGCGGATACGACTTGAAAACGAACAATACATTGTGGTTTGTCATCCAATGCAATAGATCCATATTTTAAATATCTATATATCTAATACCTGGTTTTTTTCTTCACCGTTTCACCAGACGTAGAAGGCACATTTCATTTTGTCACAAATTTGTACATTTTAATTTAACTTTTTTACTGTTATTTATAAAAATTGAACACTGGGTGAGTGAGATAAGATCGTTGTTGTATGTACTTGCTTCCCTGTGCTACTTTCCTAAAAATGTAAATGACAATGAAACTCTGCCTCGCGTCCCTTTGTTTTTATAACTAAAGCATTTAACATGTACGAACCTGTCTAGCGCACGTGTCACGAGATGCGCAAGCGGCTTATTCGACAAGTTCGTGCATGTACGACGCTGGTTAAAACCTCACCTAGACAGTCATTTTAGATCCTCAAGACTGGCGGGCGTGATTTATACGCGCAATAATTTATATTTGTAATACGCGGTTTTGCGTTTTTATCGCCTGCGGGAGCCTTGAAACTATAAAGATAAAGGATCTTGGTTAGTCGGACACGGACAACGAAGTGAGGGGTTCAAATTTTTCCTTTTGAGATACAGAACCCTAAAAATTAAATGATATGATTTAGACCTTTTTTTAATTTAACTTAATGCGCGTCGGGCTTAGCGCTGGCCGGTGGCCGGATGGTGGCCGGTTTTTTAAAGCGCGGGCTGTCATTATTACAACTTTTAAACTACGCAGTCAAAATCGCGAACATGAGCTACGCTATTACGTAATGTGGTTCTGAGATTGTGCATACGAATAATGAATATTCAAAGAAGAAAGAAACTACATAAGTGATATTCAAATTCTTGCTCCATATTTATTCGCGCGCACAATTTAATGTGGAAAATTGAAATACTCGAACATCTTATCGTATTTGATCGACATCACGTCTTGTCATCTGCCGCTGTCGGTTCCTAACATACTTTCGCTCCCTTAAATCCCAATTCTCTTCACGCAACAACACGCATTTATCTGCTAATATTAAATAGCTTTAGGGTTGTCAACTTTATTTACATCAAATATAATATTTTCAAATCTAGTAAAACTTTAGAAATACTCTATAAATATGTTGCTGAAGATTAGGAGTTAATTAAAACACTTAGGTAGTATTACGTATTTTGTTAAAAATTTAAATTAGGTACTTTATTAATTATTAAAAATGAATAGTTTTCGATATTTCGCTATACCAACCAAAAGAGCCAAAATCCAAAAAGCGTCAAACATATATACATGCTGCTTTTGAAGTTTTGAAGATAGAAAATATCAGGGTACAAAAAATGCATATGTATTTTCATGTTCATAATATAATTAATATATTATATAGTCAGAAAAAAGTACGCAGCATTATTGTGTCAGCTTCATTTAACATGAAAAATAGACTCGTAGTCATAAATGACAAAACATTACCCTTCCGAGCTAGGGAAAAACTGGTGATCTGGCTCTTAGCTGGCCGCTGCCGTGGCACGCTCGCTCGCTCGCTCGGCTCGTGAGTTGTGGTAAAAAGATCTAACATAACCTAACCAAAAAAAATGTTATAAATATATCGTCGTGTTTGTATAGTTGCAAAAAAATTTGCAAAATTTTACCCAATGTGGAACAATCTAAACCTTAACCTGCATTTGTCCTCGCAATTTATTCACAAGCATTTATTATTACCTACACCACATTAAAGTTTCAGTGATTGAAGTTGTAACGAAAATTTATTGTGAAAACTGTTCATTTTGAAGTTTACCATTTTTTATAGCAAAGACTATTAATTTGAAAGAAGATGTGATTTATATCAAAAGTAGCAAATTTAGAGAAAACCGTCAATTTTAAATATTGAGATTTGTAGATAAAATTACTAATTCTATAGCTCCATTATATATATCTCGTATTTATTCGATTTTAAAACCTCCATTTCCTATTTGCGCAATTTTTTTTTAAACATTTTGTGATTCGTGTGATTTGCTAGTTGTTTTATTTTTTAGAAATCGTACGATCGATTTTCATTATTTTTTCACATTAATCTATCACCTGTGGAAGGATTGTAATATATTTGAATTGAAATCGGTTGATTTTAAAAAGCAATTATTAATTAATGCCTATAAGCATAAGCATTTTTTATTGATCATCAGAATCGCTAATATAGTAGAATGCTTACTGTATTATGTAGTGCAGTTGGAAACCCTAACGAGAATTTATTGCGACTTTACAGGAAAAACATCGTAAGCGACATTTTCTTCTTTTTACAGGAAATGAACTAATTACCTGTCAATATCTGTAGATTCAAAGTGAATGTGTAATATACCTATATTAATTTTTCTCAATAAATGTTTTAAATAACGATGAAAATCTTATTAAAAACCACTTAGAAGTTCAGAATTAAAACACGGAAAAACGAGGATAGCGATATTGGTTTACAATAAGACATGATAAATATTGGTATAGGAAAAATAGGAAAATAATCTTTTTTTTACAGGTGCTACTTTTGCGTGCAGATCGTAAAAGTTAGCCAAGCGATAGGGCTTTTATTAGGAACTCGAATGTACGATAGGCTAACCACATGTCCACTATATAGTTTTACATTAACTAAATGTCGATGATAAGCGGGAAAACATCGATTTTAGCATTTTTACATTCAAATCAAGCCACAACATCTTTAAAAAATGTAATTCTATTATCTAATATATTTAGGAAGTTTTACATGAAAATAAAAATAACTTGTTTCTTTTTCCATAATTTAGTCAAAAACATCGATGTTTTCATTGCTATTTTCATCGATGAGAACATCGATGTTTTCATTGCTATGTTCATCGATAAGAACATCGATGATTTCATTGCTATGTTCATCGATGAGAACATCGATATTTTTCTAACATTGATAAATCCTAACCCAAATAGTTATTGCATGCTCTCCTAGCACTGAAAAATGAAACGGTGTGATGTTATGAAGCCTAAAAACTGTAATTTTGTATTCCAAAAATACTTAGGTATCCGTTTTCGCAAATATTTAAATCCTAAATTTTAGGAAACCCGTAAGGATTCTTATCGTAAGTATCGTATCGTAATACTTAGCGCTTCGCCAATGTTTCAGCACACCATAGTATATTAAAGTCGTTAAGAACGGCATGTATTTAAGGGATTCATAATACTAATCTTAAGGAAATAAATAAGTAAAAAATAATCTTAGGTGGACCTTAAAAAAAAGTTAGTGATTTTTATTCTTATACTAATGTTTTAACAGGCTTTAACGAAACCAAACCTATAAGGAACCAGTAAGCTAAAGATATATTTGAGTTATGCCTTATACTTATACCCCTATTCAACAACTAACCCTAAACTAACTAATTTTTTTAACTACAGGGACCTGTAGTTAAAAATCCCTAAAAGAATCGCTTAATTACAAATCACATTTAACTGCTTTTTTTAAAACTTAATCTTTTTAAAACTTAGTTCTCTAAATGTAATAGGAAATATAGGTAGCGCTAAGTATCAACTAAATTGAGTAAGGGATTACTTAAACCTTATGAATATTTGACGACAACGGGCATATACCAGCCATTTTCTATTTTTTATGTAAAATAAACCCTAACCTAACATATAATCCTCTACTACCTATAAAACGGCGCCGCAGGTTCCGCTAGTTAGAGATGAAATACAATATTTCATTTTACATATTATATTTTTCCTAGGATTATACTGACGCAGAAACCCGAACATACTGCAACATTGTAGAATACGAAGTGTGGATAAAATTAGACCGCATATTTCGCAATGTTATTAGAATTCGTTTTAATAAAACGAGTCTCTAGTGTACGATGGTGAAGTATTTGATGACAGTTATAAATATAGAGCTTCCATTACAAAAACTGGCAGATCGAAAGTCGTATATTTGCGTAAATAGTGTTCCGTCTGTTGTTACCAACCGTAAGTTAAAGTTTGTCATAGAGCTTTCTTTTTATTTTAATTAAAAAATATGTAACATAATGCGATTCTGACAATTTTTCGTCTATCTAAAGTTTATATCAAGGGAAATTACAAATTTAAGTTTGTGTATAAAGTATCTAACATAATGGAATTCTGCCAATTTTCCTACTTTTTATGTAAAAAAGTATTTAACAAAATACAATTTTGATAATTTTCTTTAGATCTAAAGTTAAAAAAATTGATTTCATTTATTTTCAGATTTCAGTTTAGATTTCAAGCTTTCTTTAATATGAGTTACACATAGATTCTAAACTATCTTCTATTTAAGTCACACTTTTAAAAATAAGGTGAAATGACAGCAATTTCTGGGAAATATTTTAAACAGAAGTAACACGGGGTAACATGTTACACATTTTTGAATTCATGATTAAACAGCTTTCATTCGAAACCCCACAGAATGACTTTAAAAAAAAGTTTAGCTTTCTTTTAGCCCCTAAAACTAGCCCCTGAAGTGAATATTCCATTTTTAAAGTTCAATCTGTATTCGAACCACTAGTTATTATACTTAATAGGAATATTCGCTCTACGTCAATAGCGAAAGAGAAAAACGTCTGTGACCGACAGACAGATAGTTACCGACGTCATTTCATAAATGTCCGAAGTCAAAGCTCACGCGTGTGACAAAAGGAAAAAAAAGTAAAAAGCAGTAATCTGTCACTCACGAGTCTGTGAGAAAAATTTCTTTACCTGTATATACACTTGGTATTATGTTTCGTGCACCCAATAAATAATCTGGAGCAGGTTGAAAAGAAGTCAAAACCAGAACGACAAAAGTAAATTCTAGATGATACCAACTTAAATGAGCACTTAACAATTCCTTTACAAAGTTATGAATGACAAACATTTTAATTTTCACAACACCTGAATCTATAAATATTTTAAAAATATCACCATTATTTTCAAATAACCTAATAAATATATATCTTTGTACATTAACGAGCGTTAAATGACATGGTTTCATTGAACCGGATAGAGACCGGTGAATAATGTGCAAACAACATTACCGCCATGGGCACCGAGGTGTTTCCGCTGAGGAAATTAATCGGTAATGTTGCCTGTGACGTCATCAGTACACTGTTCACCAATCAAGAATTGGTGTCAGGCAGATATTGCTAATAGCGATAACTGGCCAGTCAGCTGAAAGTGTGACAATACATCTAAAAAAATGTATGATATTGAAATTAAAAAACAAAATAGAAAAGTTGTGGGACGATGTATAGTAAAAACTACTGTAGGATTCCGTAAAAAATTCAAAGTAGTTACGGAATAGTATTATTTTATTTACTAACAGAGTATACTGCACAAAAACACATATTGTATTCATGCTCAACATTGGTATGCGACCCGCGACTTCGTCTGCAAATAACTTTATTTCGTGACTCTCTATGTATGTACAATATGTACAAAGATTGTTTTGAAAAAAGCCTACGTCCGCCTACTCTATGCCTACTCTACAATTTCTGTACCAAATTTCGTCACAATTAGTTCAGAGGTTTAGTATTTCCCATACAGGTTCTTCCCCCTTTTCACCCCTTTAAGGTTAAATTTTTGATTCAAAAGAGTAGCCTATATCTTTTTGATAAAAAAGAATCTATCGTCGCACCAAATTTTATCATTACCGAGGTTCAGCATTTCCCGGTCAAAGTTTCATCACCCTTTTTACTTTCTTAGAGGTAGATTTTTATAAAAAGAAGTAGCTTATGCCCATTCTCTGATGTCAAACTATCTCTATGTCAAATTTCACCATAATCGGTTCAGCGGTTTAGCATTTCTCATACAAAGTTTCATCCCCCTTTTCACCCCTTTAGAGGTAGATTTCTAAAAATAATAAGTAGCCTATCATTTGTGCAACCACATGTTCTTACTACATACCAATTTTCATCGAGATCAGTCAAGCCCTTCTTGAGTTATAAAAGGACAGAGACAGACAGGCAAAAATTTTAAAAGTGAAAATCGAAGTCAGTGAGTCATAAAATGACTATTTATCACAAAATTTGACAGTGAAATTGTAATTACAGACGCTACAGATATATATATATATATATCTTTAGTATATATATATCTTTAATATATATATATATATATATATCTTTCGCCTCAGCAAATCTTAAGTAATTGACATTCGTGACAAATAACAACACAAGAAACAAAAACGAAATGGTACAATAACGAATTCTAAAATCTATATAATAATCCGTGAAGCGAAAACTTTAGTTCCCTTTTTAAAAAAATTGCGCAGACGGAGGAGTGTGAAATTTGGTACACTTAAAGTTTATATGGAGAAGTACAGGAGAAAGCTAATATTTTTATATAATACGCATTAGAAAGACATTAAATTAAATAAATTACTCATTGCTTACGTTCATACTGCCAATGTCAAGAAGACTCTCAATTTCAAACTCATAATAGTTTGTGATTACATATACGTAATCTCCTTGGATCACACAGTCGCACAGAGTAGAGATTACAGAGTACATTTACCGTCGAATTTCGACCACAGGGCGACCCCTAGTATATAGTAAAAATATAAATATATGGCTAAAACACAGTACCTACATCTATTGAAATATAACACTTTTATGTGTGAACAAAAATGTAGAAATAACTTTTTATGAAAAAAAAACCTACTTCAAAATGAAAACACTGAAAACTATAAAATAATCATCTTTTTCTAACCAAAACTAACTTCTAAAGAACTTCACAAACACGACATACATACCTATGTTTTATAACTTAAAGCTAAATATTATCTTAAATAATAAATTTTCCAAAAAATAACGTTTGCAAAGTTATTACTTACGGTGCCTAGCAAACTAGTAGCATTACTATTCTGAATAGTCGTTGACTCTCGACCAGTCGCTTATATACTTCAGAAACCAGTCGATAGATTCTGGGACTGCAATGTCCAAAAGTTTCGACTGTAAAGGGCGTAAATATGAAACTCTCGGAGAGAGACATACTTACGCCGCTTCAAGTTCTCGACAGTGTTTGTTGGTTGCAGCACCTGCCGAGTTAGAAGTCGCCGACACATGGGAACAGCAAATGTATCGTCATATGTAGCGTCCCATACCAATAGATTTTATATTGTTGTTAATTAGTTCGACATCGCCTTCAATAACTATAAAATTGTAAGTTTCTCACTGTGTTATTGGCGGACACAGTAGAATCGTCACAAAAGAAGAATAAAAAAACTATTTTTTTTTATTGTTCTTAAGGCATTGGTAACAAGACCATCAGCCTAATGACGTAACTTTTAGAGTAACATTAACTGTCCCTAACACTCCTCCAGTAAAGTGATAGTAGGCTTTACTGAAGTTATAAAGGACTTCTTGGAAGAGCGCGAGAACTTCAGCTACACATGTTTATTTAGATCTCCTCTATTCTTGTCACTTACACAGAACTTTAAAACACAATATACTATCACTGTTGTACTTTAAAACTCCTAAAAATGTAAAAAATAGAAAATCTAAATAATAGAATCTAAATGACAACCTCACTTCTCCCGTTCCCGCCAAAAAGTCCTAATAATAACTATAAAATTTAATTATATAAATATTTGTATCGTATTTGTATTTATGACGTTATTTTTGTACCAGAGTTTTTGATTATAAGGGATAATAATTTCGTAGTTTTCAGTGCTTTTATTTTGAAGTCGGTTTAATTTTTTTCTTAAAAGTTATTTATTTTCCCTTTTGAGTGGCCTCGTCCTAAATAAATATCTGGGGTAGGTTTACAACAAACTTTTTTCCAATTCTGGAACGAAACATTAAGTAAAAGGGTCATCAAAGTTGTTAAGAAAATTCTTTTGTCTAAGCAGCACTTCGACATCAGATCTTCATTAAATTTCTATAGTATCTCCTTGGAACACTGCCTTTTCAAAAGCATTATCGAAATCAGTGCACATATGGTGGTGAAATCGGTGAACATGCATAAAAAAAAGATTCACAAGAATTAGAAACCTCGTTTTTTTAGAGTCTGTTAAAAATATGGTACATTCAAAGGACAACAGTCAGCTAAACGATTAAAGACCGTATTATAACGATTGAATTGTTTGGAAGTATAACTAAACGAAAAGGATGTCACTAATTTAGATTACGTAGACGCGTGTGGCTAAACGTATAAAGATGGGCTCAGACTGAGCTAACAATGACACTACAATAGTACGCCGACATTGAATGTTACGTAACGGAAATCGAGAACCATCATTCTAATATATTTTGTACAGAAATACGATACAGAACTGCAGACGAAAGTATACATGAACTTGGTTTAGAACAAGATTACATGATGTTACCGTTATCCGTTTGGCTCAACGAGTGAAGGATTTCGAAATTTTAGGATGTTTAAATCTATTTTCCTCCAAATGGCTAATGGTATCAAAGTGTCAAAAATAGTTTTTGTTATTGTTTTTTAAAATCGTAATGTGATCTATAGCTAATTCCAGATCCCTTCAGAATAAACAATAAAAATTACAGAACAATAACTCATAAAAACGGCAAATTGATCTACCAATCTGCATTAGAAATTCTGAATTACTAATTTTTTTCAATTAATTGTTGTGTATGTATTTATGTTATCTATTTTATTTTATTCAACTACAAATATAATGAACTTTGCAGATATCCAAAAAAAATATTTTTGATGACTCTAAAAGCAACAGAATTCAAATAAGTCATTTTTATATTTATCGAATCACTTGTACGTAATTGTACACGTTCAATAAAAATCACTGGACAAATTTTAATGAAACCTTTTAATTATAACTCATGTATCACATTTATTTCGGATACATTTCAACTCCAGTAAAATCGTTAATAAACTCCCGCAGGATTTACCATAATTTAGTATTAAATTGTCCAACAAATTCCTAAAATCCACGCAAACGATGTAGTGAGCACATCTAGAACACGAGTGAAATCACTACTGAACACATTGCAAAGTCAAACGAGTAGATTCCATATGTTTGTTTCACCCGCTCTAAAAACTTTAAAATGCTATACATTTCCATGATTACACCACAAACAGGTACAATAATATGATCACATAAACAAAAACTCGAAGTGGTAACGTTGTACAAACAACGGGCGCGTGACATGTTAATCTTTACAAATCGAGGGATCTAAGTTGGAGAGGTCTGGTTACACGATCCTCAAAGGAGGCTGAACTTGTTTGATGTAAACAAAGATCGATGTGATCCAACTGTTGTCGCTGTGAACATGCGGTAATCGAGTTCAAATACACGAGGATGCTTTGAAAAATAAGTCGTTCATGCAAAATTCTGAAGGGAGAATGTCGTGAAAATGTTGTTGTCGGAAAAATAACTGTGTTTTTTATATTTGAATGTATATTTCATCTGAACATTGCTGATGGAAATCAAGGACAGCGTACATTAATGACACTTGCCTTGAAACTATCCAATATCGATTTACTATTATCTTGACAATGGTCAGTTATAAGAGAGTATTTTCTTTTAGAATAGTATTTTAATTTTAGAAGTAGGTATTCCAAACCCTACGCAATACAAACGAAGAAATAATTTAATGCAAATAAAAGGAATGTTAACGACATTAATAAAAATCGTTCGATGGTCGATAACTATCTCCTTCTGAGTTTCCTTTCCTTTCTTCTCGATAAAGATTATTTCCAAGCCTATGGTAGATTGATTCTCAAAAATACCTTTCTACCTAAATTCACTTGAATATATAATTTCGAATTGAGGTACAGGCAGTCCTCGTACTTACGGCATGTTAGGTTCTCGAAATACGCGACGTAAATCGAAACAACGTAAGTCGAGACATATTTTTTCATATGTTTACATGTAAAACTCAAGGGTTAGGATCCACACGGACTCGAAATTTAAAAAAAATCTGCATTTATAACAAAGGATATACATACTTTATTATCAAAAGTAAGTTCTTAAAATAATTATATATGCACTTATGAAATTGCTAGTTATTTTTGGTATTTGTGTGTTATTAATTTTAATAATAATTATAAAACTTTAACATGTAATCAAAATATGTAATGAAAAATAATAAATTAAACTTTTGGCTTAAAAAAACTATCAATTCTAGATTGCTTCACTTAAATATGTATGTAAAAACAAAAACTGTCAAAGATGCAAAAAAAAACTAATGTATTACGTCTTGATTGTCCGTTGTTCCTGAAGTAACAACAAAATCAGCAGCATGTGCGGGGTAATCCCCGTACGCCGACACCGCGCCCCGCCGGCCCCACGGTCATTGACATCGCGACAAGTGAATTCTCCTATGCCGGAAATCGAAACAAATGACGTATGCTTGAGGAATAGTGTCAAAACATTGTTCGACGTAACTTGAAACGACGTAAATCGAAACGACGTAAGTCGAGGACTGCCTGTATATTACTTGGATTTTAATCATTTAGTTTGACTTGAGTAAAAGTTTATAAGTTAACTTACCGGCGCAAATATCAAACTGCAATCATTTCAATTTACGTACCTGAAAAAAAATAAAAGACATTAATTAAAACAAAAGACCAAGAACATTAAACTTTACAAATATCGAGAAAAAAGGCTTATGAGAGTGAACAGTGTCTACAAACTTTGCAAGTGTACTTACAAATTATATATACGACGTTGAAATTTGACGGAAGTGTCACGTTCAATTTGACGTCCATTCTGGTCAGTTAAGACAAATTGTGTTATATGTTAACTGAATATTTTGGTAGTCGGATCATCAATCTGATCACGATCAAGATCACAGTATTTAGTTTCAACGAATTAAACGCATAACCGTAATTTTAAGCACGTTTTCGAAATTCGCATAAATGAGGTCGTGCGTTTTAGTTACATATAACAAGCGAACTGCAGGAACTGTAAAGTAGACAAACTAACAGCTTGGAATGAAAGCATGGATAAGAGGAAATAGGATAAGAAGAAAAAGTGCGTGCAGGGTAGGTATATTTCATCACTTATGTTAATATTTACAGAATGAAATGAGATTTGTTATTCCACAAAAGTGAGAGGCGGGCTGTTGTTCTGTGAACGTACGTGATATGTCAGAAGACTAAGCTACGTGATTCCCACTGGGGTGGTTGTAAGTTAATCAGCTAATCTGGACGTAGTCCTATTGACAGAGTTTTGTTACAAAGCCGTGACGACATTTAACAATACTCCGAACCAGTCGCTTAACGAGGCTTCAGTACGGTGGAAGTAACGGAGATGACTGATATAACATGTCCTGATTTTATACTATACACATGTTCTTTGCGAGCACCGCTGAAAACCAGAGCCGGTAGTGCTTGCGGTAGCATATACTGAGTCGGTGTTCGATTTTGGCATCACATCACTCATGGGTTACGTAAATTGTATAGTGTATAAGTCATGTTTTTCTGTGTTAATGTTTTTTTGTTTTTACCGACTTCAAAAAAAAGGAGGTTATCAATTCGACCCGTATGTATGTAATATTGTCAAAATTGCATAGTTTTTGTATATATTAGTCTATACCAGCTTCTAAACATGTGTGCTGAATGTCATAAGTGTATGTATGTATATTTGTATGTATGTTTGTCCACGCATATTTTAAAAACTATATATCGCATTACAAAAATTCTTTTTTAGTTGGACTAGGTATAGTCCAACTTAGGTAAACTGCAAGTTTCATCAAAATCGGTTGAGTAGTTTTTGAGATAGAGAGTTAAGTGTGTATCAGTCACTAGAACAACGTATCGTTGGCTTAACACCGTAATTCTTAAACATGTCATTATTCATGTTGTTTTTTTTTTTTCAATGTTTGTTTGCAGTTAACTGAAATTAAAAAAATTAGGAATTAAAAAAATAATTTAAAAATTGAACCGCCTACAAAAAAAAACACTGAAAAGTGCAAAATAACTATCCTTTACTAATTAAAATTCAAGTATAATTAAAATAAATTTTTAAATACGATACACATATCTATATAATTAAATTTGACAGTTATTAAAGTCGGTGCCAAATCAATGTGCAACAACAGAAAGTTTATTAGTTTGGTAGACATGACACCGACTTCAGTAAATGTCAAATTTAACTATATAGATGTGTGTATCGTATTTAAAAAGTTATTTTAATTTTACTTGAGTTTTGATTAGTAAAGAATAGTTATTTTGTAATTTTCAGTGCTTTTTTTTTGAAGGCGGTTTAATTTTTAATTACTTTTTTTTATATTAATTGTTATAATGCGAAGGCGAAAATGTGTGAGGAGAATGATGGAATTTGAGGAAGCGAAAGAAGTGTGTGAGGACCGCGACACTTGGCACTCCGTTCTCTCTGACTACCCCGTTAGGGATCAGCGTGAAGATATGTATGTATGTATGTTATAATGCGTGAGTGATACCAAATAAATGTCTGTCTATGTTTATGTCTATGATATGGATGCCACTAGATCACTCATCCGCATCGGAACTATGTGTACTAAGTACTGTTTAACGTGTTTCAGTGATAGTATAGAACACCAAGTCGTTATGGGCATTAGGTCGTTATGGGCTCATACGGATGTAATCAGCATTAACGCAGCTGCCCATGAAAGCTTCATAAACATTTCTCAATTAATGTCACTAGGTAGACAATAGGAACTAACTATAACACTGATTGATGCGAATACGTACTCGCACTAATCACCAAAAGTATGCGGAGCGTAAAAGCCAGTCTAAAATACAGCCGCCACTTACTGTCAGTGTCATGAAATTAACAAACAGATGCTAAATGGTTTACTGATCCTTATCACTGAGAATAATAAATTAGCTCACCCTTAACATTAACAAGATATTCATTAATTAAACAATCCAAAATTGAAGACTCATTCGATACAGTTCGCTGATATAATTTAAGTATTGTGAATTTGGATCTTATCACGTAACTAATAAAGCAGAGTTTGAATTAGAATGGCTGCCCATAAAATAATTATCATCCGCAGGGCTGTAAATAACAGAATTAATATTGATTATGATTGTCCTTAGTCATAAAAAAAAACGATGAAATTAAGATAATGAAAGTCGAAAAAGACTTAAGAGATAAAGTGTAGCTTATCTGGCGAAGTACACCAGATCTAAATTGAAATTGAGCAAATTTTGTGAATTAACCAGAACCAGAACCGAACCCAAGACTCACGGGTTGACAGGTGTATACCCCATAAATCACCAGAGGCGTGGATTACAAACAGATCTGAATAAATATCTGGCATAAATAACTTGTAAGACAAATTTCATTCATTGCATTCATTTGCTTCTATACTGATCTGCATAGTGTGCCTTGTCAGCCGCTTACGTTCTAGCGCAAGACTAGGCGTCAGCTATGGGATAAAGCGTACTTTAAGGACTTTCGTAGCTGAGGGGTAGGAATAGTAATTAACGCTCTGTCACTATCTCGCTCTATTTAGCCTATCTGTAAGCCCAAACTCTTATCAATAGTTAAGAATGATGTCTAGTTCTGATTTTGTCGTGGATTGATGCTCTGTCTACGGTGAATAAAAAATGGCTGAGGTTCTGTATATAAGAACATAATAAAGTTATGTTTACGCGTGTCAGCCAAACCTCGAATATTGCTCCAAATCCCTAAGTCTCCTTACACATATGTAGGTACGGAGTGATAAAGAACGGTCCTATGAGGACTCTCGTTCTAACTTATCCGAAATCGGAAACATTCTGTCTACCATATATCTCCCGATCAATGTTCCGATTTCTCTTAGTACTAGTTTCACAATGTAATTATCTATTAGCCACCTGTGACAAAATTTATAACGCGTAAAATTCAGTCGTGTACATTGTCGGACGAAGGTAGTCAAAAATAGATTATTTTTTACAGTCGACGCCACCATGTGTTATTAAATAAAAGTAATCTAACTGCGATTGTCGTGATAATAGTGCGGACGAACTATACATTTGTATTTACATTATACTGCTAACAGTTATTGGTTGCAGTCAAAATTATCAGTAAAACACCTCAGAAAAAAAAGACTACTATTGTTCATGCAAGCGAAGCCTAAAGCTATTTTAGTAAAGCTAGCATTATTTGAAAAAAAAAACAATTTTCTCTACATTACCTACAACATCGACACTGACGAATAACTAAGAATAAATTGGTCAGCAGTTTGTCTCATATGCATATTTGAAACTATGTCAATCTCTTTAGGGGTTATATCACTGAAAAGATGGGATGTAACGGGGTAGTTAGAGAGAGCGGAGTGTCAAGCATTGCGGTCCTTTTTTCGCTTTCTCAAATCTTTCGCTGAGGTATACGAGTGCTATAAAACTTTCAAGTGAAGCGAACTTTTTGTTATTTTCTGCCTAAAGCTTCACACTTGTTGATCGACACGTGTTTCACTTCACAACGAAGCAACGTCGGGAATTCCAGAGATCATTCCCAGACAGCTACCCAGCACCAAAACCACCGAAGTGCTGGGACTGTTGAGTAAGTGACCGGATGTGATCTTTGGAATATCCTGAGGATACTACGTTGAGAAGCGAAACACGTGCTCGTAAACAAGTTGGAAACTTTGAGCAGAAGATACCTAAAAAATGTATACGACTTGATCGCTTGAAAGGGATTTCCGCAAACATCTGAGTTTGTACATTATAATAACACAGTGCATATCTCTCCATTTTGGAATTATGTATATGTATATATGAAACGGAGAAGGAGACCTGCTGTCTGGCCATATTGCGACAATAGTGCATATAACGATAGTTAACCTCTGATAGAAAAGAATACGAAAAGTGTTTAATTTCAGTACAAATCGCAATTGTTAAAATGTCGGTAATTACGAGTACGTTGTCAGCCTTAAGAGACGTTGTTAGTGCTTCGCTTCGATAACGATTGCTTATTTAGGAGGTAATTACATCTGTTCTAGCTGTAACTATCGCTGTGATACAATTGTCAGTCCTAATCAGGGCTGAATTTTGTACGTTAATTTATCTGCTTATACGACATTTTGATGGCAAGTAAAATATACTATTGCGGAGAGCAGATTTTTAGGTAATATTCGTAGATAGATAATATCACGTTAATATATGATTTGTATGCTAAACGATGAAAATAATCGGATTCTTACGCCGATATATTATTGGCTTATTGGAAACTCTCTGATATTTCAGCGCTATTGCAAGCACCCTGATCACGAACTGATTGACAAAATATGGGTGACCATTTAAGAGCAGACATTTCTGTCTACCATCTTTCTGATTCGTGTTTCGTCGTTCACACTGAACACTAAAAACACGTCGGTTTGCGGAAACAAGTCCGACATCAAGTATCAAACTTTGTACATATAACTTATAAAATTCAATTCAGTGATTATGGACCTACGACCAGTAAATGTTCTGCAACATCGGACATCTGTACGTTGTTACTCAACGACGTTCTAATTCGCTCTCTGATGCGACGTGAAATCGAGCCTTTGGTTTGTCCGATTTATGGACGCCTACAATTATAGTGTACCTTATATACGTACGGGACTCATTCATCACTCTTGATCATTTCTAAGTTTTTAGTCCAAACCTTTAAACTTGTTGATTGATACATATTTCACTTCTCAACGAAACATAACTAGAAAATTTTGGGAAGAAGATAGTTAAAAAACATAAGAACTCATCACATGAGAAGGAAGTTCCGAAAATTATTTTATTACAATATATTTGTATACAGTTTATGCAATACCTGATCACATCGTTAATATCTTACAATGAAATGTTGCAAAATACATTTAATTCAGTGAAACTATTTCCATTCGCCTGAATCCAACCCTGGTTCCAATACTGGTTAAGCGTATAAACATGAACACGGGCCCTTAATTACACGCTATCTACATACCTATGTCCCTCGTAGGGTATCTATTAGGAATTCCCCAGCGGGTCGTATTCACTTGTTATGGGTAGCACGCAATTTGTCACTAATTTCGTGGAAAGCTAAACAAATATTCATGTATGTAAAAGGTTCAAAGGAAAGAAGAAGAAACTTATTTAAGATTGCTGAAGCCTGGTAATAAAACCTACAAAGTTTGTATCCCGTGTGTACAATTGTCTCGTTACAGCAATACACTGAATGATCCATAAGATCGCGCTGGCAACAAAGTTTTTCTCAGGCTCGCTTCGTTGATAACGTGAAAGGTTAACGTTCATTTACTACCACAGCACCAAACCTAGACCGCTTCGCCGCTCGGTGTCCACTCATTGTCAATGGGTGGATGCAGTGTGGTCAGAGTGGCCATATTGCGACAATAGTGCATATAACGATAGTTAACCTCTGATAGAAAAGACTAAGACAGCTGATCCATGTCTGCACACGACATTTCACATATATGTACGTTCAATAGAGCGAGCAATTATGTCTTTGCGGTTTTTTAATTTAAGATAATTTTTACACAAAATCAATCTACCACCACCATATGTCGATGCTCCATTGAACACAGTAGCCGCATTAAAATTATTTATATTAAAAGACATTTTATCTGCCTTCGACCACTCTCTCTCTCTCTCTCTCTCTCTAAACGCTAACAAAAAAAATGTAACACTGCCAAATTAAAAGTTTTAACAAGTGTCTGCCAATAATTCGAATTTTTTAATAAGTTGGATGTTTGGAGTTCTCAGATATTCATTCACCAGAATTCACATGTAATTCAAAGTATTCAAGAATATAAATATAAACTTTTATTTACAAGTAAAAAGGTCCCAGGTAGCAGCAATTTCTTCCAGAGATGTTTGCGATTTAATGAAAGTGGAACATGATTTATTTTTAATTTTCTTTTTATGTGTCAAAGGTACTTTATTAATAATTCACTAACTGGTATTTATATATAGCTAACGACCCGCCTCGACTTCGCACGAGGACTTCATTACGAGAGGTTTTATATGGACCAAATGTGAATCATTAAATATATGAACGTTCTCCCTAATTCATTGCCTTAACTGGTAGTGCCGCAACCGCCGGCACCGCATTGAAATAATAATACCCCAGACAAATACATAAATTGTGCGACTCCAAACTGAGCACTTCACTGTACAATCTGAACTCAAAAAGTCAAAAAAAAAAAAATAAAATTGTTAACATTTCCTGAAGTTATGTTGAAGAATGATAACTCTGGATTAACTAAAACTAAACTGGAACTAAGATTATTTAGGCATTTAAGGACATTATAAAGAATACATTCGCTTTTTGTGATTGAGACATTTTTGTATTTGCGACTATAAGAAGAACGAATTAAAGACAAACCAAAGCGGTCGCATGTTTGCATAGCGTGCAACCCCGACTGGCCTTACAATAATTACTCATATTCATCCAAAATATTGCCTTTGAATGCGTGGCACGGCGCGCGCGTATTAGTGCGCACACATACAAACCGCGTACGCTAACATTCCATGTCAGACATCCTACTGTTATTTTTATGCTGTGATCAAGCGGACGTAAGCACGTTTAATAGCTAATTAATAAAATCAACACGTATATAAAAGGGATTGGATACATTCTAAAAGTTCATCATGGTCTGCCGCCTAACTTCTACATTTTTAGAATTCCATGCCTCAAAACCTCAAAAGGAAAAAAGGAGCCCTCATCACTTTGTTGTACGACTGTTTATCATGATCCTTCTTCTCAGGAACGCGTATCAATTCGAAATTAAATCAAGTACTTATGTCTGTGGTTCCTCAGAACTGTAAAAAAAATCGAGCTTCTAAGTCAACGCAATCAAAAAATACGGTCATTTATACCCCGTATTTTGACGTTCGCAGACAAATCAAAACCTGTAGGGTACTTCCTATTAACATATTATAGAATCATGAAATTTAGCAAGAAGCAAGGTTTCACAGCACAAGGAGAAAAATCCGAAAATCGTTAATTTAGCTTCATCACATAAAAAAAAATTAATGTGGGTGAATCTGCGGAGCACAGCTAAAATTTTTATATAATTTATTAGATTTCAATAAATCCAAATACTGTTGTATGGCATTTAACGTAAGAACAAACGTTGCTAATTAAATTTACGGTTGATCACTCGTCAACGAATTTGTTTCTTTCATTTAATTAATAAATTCAAATAATTTTATTTAACTAAAAGAAAAGTAAAAAAATCGTAACTTACTCTTTCAACGACACGAAAACACATTGTTGATGGTTTCGTTCGTCAACGAATTGATACATTGACGCTAATAAAGCAGTTGAAATAATGTTTTGCAATTACTTTGTTGACGATTGAAGAAAACGGTTGCGTTTCGTTAACACTATAACTGTTAACGACCCACCTCTACAATATGGCCAATTATCGTCTCTCCTTCTTGTCTCGGAATAACGTTATTAATAGGTACTCCCCAATTCGTTGTGTTACCCATAGTACAAGGCCAGTGCCCAAAGTGATATAATTGTCTGTTTAGAGTATAGAATAATATCTTAAATATTAGAGTACAGAATACTATAAAAAAAGTTTTAAAGATAGATATCTTAGACAAAAGAAACTGTGTCCGAAAATATCAGATAACCGAAATAAAATATCCAAGTCATCTCACTCGCTTAATTAATTTTCTCGAAACTGCAAAGATAACGTCGAGGTAAATAAGAAAATTCAATCACAGTAGCAACAAACCGACATCAGAAGCGTATTTATTAAACCGTACCTACTGCACTGCGTTATCGGCTCCTCTAAAGTACGTTAATTTATTCGAAGGAAAACGAGATCCCCTGGAACGATATTACTAGTAAATAGACCGTTAACAAGCTTGGAATGGAAATTGATTTTGATAAAAAACAAACTATTTATACTATTAAAAGGAAAATTAACGTTACAATATAATAAACACATTTATACTGTATCCACTATTAAATGAGAAAGAAATGCTAGAAAGAATAAATATGAAATGCTTGTTGCTCATCCTATGCAGGCCGCAAGGCCGGTCAAGAGACGAAAAAACACCGAACCTTCGCTTGGGTCAAGTGTCCAGATAAAGCCGGACACGGTTAGGTTTTTTAAATGCTTGTAAGGACAAATCAGGCGTAGTGCGGCATAATAGGTCTTTGATGGGGTTTTTTCTCTGTAATACTATGCCTCACGTGCGGTCCACTCCCAAAAAATTAATTTTCTTATGTCCTCGAATAGAGATGTTTTATTAATTATGTAATTAAAACAAGTTATAAGATTAATGTTTCATTTAATTAAGTAAGATAATTGAAATACGTAATTGCAATACGTAAACCAGTTTTTAACATAAATTGCCACGTAGACATTTTCCAATAAAATTTAATGTAATCATGGCCTTATATACATATGTATTTAGTACCCATTTTCTCTAACCGTTTTTTAGATAGTTTTCCCTTTTGGCAGATAAATTGAAATTGAACATAGATGTCTCAATTTAGTAAACTGTCATTCGTTTCTTTCTTTTTGACTCAAACATTTGGTATTTTTTGTATTTCAATTTTTGTACATTCCAGGCGAAAATTATACGAACTGGAGAAAACACGTCCTTTCGTTTATTCCTTTATCCTACGTTTATACCGACGTTGACATAAAAAGAAGGAAAGTATTATCTAGGATCTGAGTTCTTACATTTGTCACAAACAGTGAATACATTTATTCTAAATTCCCAGACTAATATTATTATCTACGCCACCACTATAAGACCCATAAATCATTAGGATGTACGCCGCTCCCAACGATCGCCACCACAACCGCCTGGATTACTAAGTAAAAATTTTCAGATAGCAATAGCGACGTTACAGTCGCACAACAGGTGTCCAAAATTGGTTTCCAGCGATTGTGCAATACTACACCATGATGGTAAAATTTGACATTGTGTTTTAGAAGTAGCTCCACTAGCGTAATATAGATTGCTGATCGTTTGACAGCGACAGCACTAGTATTTTATGATACTATTTGATATCACTGATTGTTTATAATAAATATAACATTAAGAGCGTCGCTCGTTTACCACTCCGCCCCACCCAGCACCATCTTTCCTGGAGTGGCTGATATTTGTTACATGGATTTTCTATACGTATACTCTAACATAATTTCGTGTTGGCATCAGAACGACTGGGTCGCAAGCTTTCCATATGCGAACAGCGAGAAAACTTCTCGGTGACAACCCAGTGCTTGCAAAACTCCGATCATTAGTGCAACGCATGCCGCCTGCGAGAGAATAGGTGGAATCACTTGAGGTTTGGTAATAAATACATGACAATTCGTTGACCGCATCTAGATGACGATTCGGCGTCCACTCGCTGAGCGCGCGGCGTCCATTTGTTAAACGCGAAGCAACAACTCGCAGTGGCCAAGTCGACCACCCGTTAACAAAAAGTGGCGCCGAACGAATTCTAAAATGAACAATCTCATTGAAGACAACAATAATCTGGAAATAATCTTCTATGCATTTACTAGGTCTCTGAATAGTGTAATTTAACATTACATTTTTTTTTGTTATGCAGGAGGAATCTGCACACAGTTACCTAGCCTCCTGAGGGAGCGACTGGGAACGCACCGTAGCCCCTCTCGCACTTTACCGAAGCACTTCTCGAAGGGCAATCACAGAGCACCCGTGCACCCTCACGATGCCACGACAGTGCGGACCACATGCGCTATTGCCCTCATCGAGGCCGCATGGATAGACCACTCCGATCGGCCATCACGCCGAAGGCTCTAAAGGCGACTTCAGTCGCTTTTTACGACAGGAAGGGCTAGGAACCTGTCTCTATATGGATCCGTTTCGCCATTCATAAGCCCAAATAATCCTTCTACAACTGGCATCAAGGAGTGATTTAGTTAAACATGATGATCTAACCACCCTAAACGCTATGGCGTATAGATATGGTATATGTATATGAAACAATGTTGCATTTCTTTATATGAAACAGTTTCCATGTATAAAGGGCATATAGGCAAAAATAGGTTTGTCAAATATAGAGCTGTTACAGATTTAGTACGTACAACTAAAAATAACAAAACTAACATTTTTGATATGGGCGTCTTGCGACTAAGGGAAAATAACATCACCAGGTGATAGGTATAGCTTACACAATATTTATAAAAAGGACATGACTAGCAATTTATTATTATCGTTTCCTTCCCCGGTGTATACTTCTAACAGGGCTAGGGCTGTCAATGATATCTTACATATATAAAAATCCAACCGCCATATGTTTGTGCTCGCAAATCTCAAAAAATACTTAGTTGATTTACTTGAAAATTTAACACAACGTAGCGATCAAATGCGCGTATCTATTTGTGTACAAATATTTATATATATAAAAATGTAAATGTTTGTTTGTTCAACGCGTGTGGCGTGTCACAGCAGCGTGTGGTCGGGTACAGGTACAGCTCACTTAGGCATGAAATAAATCGTCTCATTGCTTTTCATGTACCGCATTAACTTATTTATTACCAGCTGTGGAACGTTACATTTGATATTTTTCAGGGATATAGCGTAGCCTAGATTACTCCCTGAAAAGTCCTCTAAATACCAATGAACGTCCCGTCAAAACAGGTACAGTTCGGAAGATTAGCTCGGAAAACCAAACAAAAGGAAAGACGAAAGTTTTAAAAGCATGTTTAGTTTTGGCAACAAATTCGGAAAAATTAGTTGGGTTTTGGTAACATGCAAACTATATATCTATGAGCTAAAGAAAAGCCTTTGTTTCGAAAGAACCGACACAGACAGACAATTTTATTTATTTGTATGGATTATTATTTCGTGGAACTCTCTTATATACTAACAGTACATAAGATAGTTTTATTTACAGTATTACCTAAATTTATTTTGTAACATTTTGTCTATATTTCACCAAACCTCAGATTTATTAATCGACACGTAGGCGATTACAGTTACGGTCGGTGCCAGCTGTGACGTTAACTCATCGAGCCTAAACTTTTTTGAAGATGTATCGCTGAGCAGCGAAATTTGTGTTGATTAATTAAAGTTTAGCTTTTGGTGTAACCCTAACTCTGAGTTAATTACTAAACTAAGAAAGGTATTTATAGTAAAATCATCAAATACTGTAAATGAAATCATAGAAATAAAAATAAAATAAGTAGCTATTTACGATTGCAACACATTAGACATAACGACTCGAGGACACAGTAGCAAAGAAGCAAACTCTAATTGTAAGAGAGTTTCAACTTACAAACAAAAAACACATGCAAATGAGTTCGTCTGTTCAAGAACTAGAATGCTATGAACAGATCCGTCCGTCGTCGTAACCGTCGGGGTTAAAAATACAACAGAATGTTTTAAAGTTATAAAAAACTGGCAACCCTAAATGGGACCGAGAAACGGTGTAACATGCGACTCTTATTGACAAATATTTACTTTCACTTCAATCAATATATTTCCCGTTGGTTGCGAATTGAATAGAAAAAAAAAGACATTTTAGTAGATCCTTTGCTTCATTTTTGTGGCGAGTGATCTGGGTTTGTATAACTAGTACTTATTTTATTTACGAAGGCGTTACTTTGAGTAATTCACCGTCGATCTTGTTAGGCTTCTTTATAGCAGCCATTAAATGTAATAAATCAATGTTAGCCTGCTATACAGAGACGCAGGCTGCGAAACCAAGCAATGCGTAGGACAGTACGGATTTTTATGCATATGAGTGTCATTTTTCATTATTGCCATAAATAACTAATATTATGAAAACATCGGTTAACTGTGGCAAGTAGGTACTGGTGAACTAGTGGTGACACTCCAAATGCATTACTATATGTGGGTAAGCGCATACAGCCACACTATGCAGCTAGCGTCTATCTCCGCATATGTATGACTCCAAAGAGTAAGCATTAGGCCTCTTCTCCATGGTAAAAGTTTAAGCACGTACAAAATCTATCTGACATGTTTGTCTACGATAAGTCTTTTGCCGGAAGTAGTTGCTACGGTGGAGGCAAAATCAACCGCGGTAGAATTATTTATGGAAATAAATTAATTATGGAAAATTTAACTAATTATTGCTACTAAAAACAATTTTGTGAAATTTTCTTGTGAAATATATTACATATGTTTCTCTTCATGCCTCAAAAATAACGCGTTTATAATTATATTCCTCAATGGTTTCACCCCATAGCACGAGCCTTGATTCTATTACAGACATTAGTAGTTTCTCGTCTATCTCCATATTGTCGTAGGATATCGACATAGCGAGCCGGACACTATTCGGATGCACGTCCGTGTCGTCGTGGACACACTCCGATAGACTATCGTTGGTGAACGCGGGTAAATAAAGCTAGATTCGGCAATCCGGCAATTGTAAGAATTATCTTACGTGGATCCGTCGTGTGGACAAAGAGACATATGCACCAGTGCACCACCGTCATTCAAACGTGGACCCGGTGATTTCACCAGATCTAAATACGTCACCGTGGACAAGAAGCCTTAGGCTTCTTGTCTACGTTGTAGGAATTGTCTTATTCTGAAGGATCCGGCTAATATTCTTATCGTGGACAAGAGGCCTTAGGATCACTAGGCTTACACTTTGAGGTCGAAAAACAATGAACTGGGAAATTACTTAATTATTCCTACCAAACTTTGATTTCTAACAAATCACATATGTAATTATTCGTACTTTACGCCATTACCCATTCGGGGTGGACAGATCATCAACGCGTAGTAAAACTACATTTTGATAGTATTCCTAGCAATACGTATTTAGGCTTATAGATGGTAAGCGGAATCAATCACAGAGAGATTGCTAGTTCATAATCATCACTCACTGTATCTTTTATACTATATATATAAAATTCTACAATAAGCTTTATTCTTTTGCCGCTTTTACGACTTGAGCGGTAAAATAAGCTAATGTATTACATGTTTTTCTTTCTCTTTCTATCCAGCATGTAAGTGATTGTTAACAAATTCTTTTAACCAAATATCCAAACTAATTCAACTTACGCTAAATGCCTTTTTATATTATGATAACATAATGTTACCTACATTATGTTATCATAATAATTTAAAAAAAATCTAAATTCATTAATGATATGAGGAATGATGAATCTAATGGCACCTCGTTACACGGATTTATATATCGATTTATGAATCATTACAAGCGATATGCGTACAATAATGAGTAACTCAATTGATACCATAGAAGAAATTTAATAGCATAGCTTGTCTGTGATTGGCTGATTCAATCGTGACGTACAGTGAACGCCATGTCTTAGCACTTGTGCCACACGGTGGCAAAATCGTCATCAAATCAAAAAAAATATGGAACATAATCAAAAATCCTACATCCTATTGTTAGCTATTATCAATATTCTCGATTAATCGTTCTAATTATGATAATAACATGGTATTTTTGAATGTCAGAAAATAAATCAGTTGAGAAATTTAGTTATCATCGATGATAACTAAATCGTTCTTCTACGATGTTGACTTTGATGGAAACGTAGGATGAGGAGATATAATTAAAAGACGAGCTTTCGCTAACTCGTGAATTTCTTCACTGACTTATTTTCTGACATTCAGAAATACTATATTATTATGAAAGTAGCAACACTTTCAAAAAAAAAACAGTGTTGCCATTTGTTAACGATTATAATTAGAACGATTAATCGAGAATATTAATAATAGCTAACACTATATTCTGTCTACACACGTGGACAGTTGTAGGGCAGTTATAAATCAGCCGCCTTATCGATCACTTCGTCGAACCTATGACGTCCGCCGTACCGCCGCAAATTAAAATAAAACATAGCTTGTGTTTTTGTGGCATTTTACCAATTTGCCTAAGCACAACTCCACGGAGGTAGTACGACGAGACCGCAACTAGGAACGACCTGTCATATCTCATACGTTCGAGTCGTTATACACATTGATACATACAGACATTTCGGTGGAATGTAGTATCTCTAGTTTCATCGTAGTAGGATAAAACTGCTCCAACAGATTTCATAAAAATGGAACAACTTTTATAAAACATATTATTAGCAATAAATTCGCGAGACCATAAAATCGTGTTTATAACAAGTACTCGTATTGTTTTACACCGTTCTAAAACAGCGCAATGACCGCAGCCTCCCCACATCCTGCCGTTTATCCTAGATTATCATAATTGATGATCACATCAGTTAGCACGCCGGCATAATACACCCACGCTAAACGTTTGAAGGTCCTTCATAACTGTATCATATTTTTATAAGATTACTGTAAGTTCACTCATGCATGAGTCCCGTCTGCCCGTGTCTCACAGACGATTTCATCAGAAATTTTGCGACGTCTAAACATGTAATTTTGGGTACAGTAATACAGCTTATTAGCCCACACATTTTGCATTGCATAATTAACACAATAAAATATTCATAAAAGAAAGAGGTAGCAAATAAGTTATTTATTTATATTTGTATAAAGTCTTCGTTTATGTATGTCTCTATATAATGTACTTATAATATACATCGTTATTTTTATCAATGGTTGAAAAGTTCGTTTCTTAAATTACGTGAAAGGGAATCGAATCAAGGTCAAATTAGAAAGTATATTCCCTTGCATAGCAACGGACCAGTTCCTAAAACTACACAAAAATAGAGGATTAGTTGTAATCAATTGGTCCCCACTTTACCCTGTTTATCTCCCTAATCTATACCTGTTAAGGTAACAAGAACATTTTTCAACGGACACCACAATCCGAGATTTATGGGTCCTTACGGTCACCGTACCTTTTATTGGGTACGTTATTTTTAGTGAAGGCCGTCTCGGGATTTATTTACGTAATAAAAATCGCTTACCTTCACTCCGCTTTATGAAAAAAGGTTATGAAAAACATATTGAGTTTTGAATATATTACAGGTGTAAATTTTCTTCGATAACTCCGTCGATATTATAGAAAAATTGTAACAAATACAATGAAAATATTTTTTGATAAATTATCTTGAATATATTTTATCATTTTTTGAACATAAAAAAGATACTTTTTTTTGGTTTATTTTCAGACATCTCTTTAAAACTGAAATGAAAACAAAATGAATTTTTTAAACAAAGCAATCGTTTTTATTTTGAGTTCAAGGAAAAACTGAAATAGGGAATCGTTGCATTGGTGCGCGGTGCAAGGCATGTCAATTCAGGACGCGTACTTTCTAAATTCACTGTTCATTAATTTCATTGGCCCTGCTATGAATTAGTGTTAGCTCGCTGAACCAAATACCCTCCAAATTTGAGCCCTGCCCTAGTCAGATCAATTCAGACAAACGAATTTTCTTATTTACTTGATTTACTTGAAATTGACTCCTATAGCAAAAAATAAAGCTTAATTTGGTGTTATGTACATAATGACAGCAATAACATATAGATTCAATTAAAAAAATTACTTTTTGGTAAATATAACATATCACATATATAATGTGTGGTGCAACGGAAGCCTCAATGCGCTAGTCCGACCTTAACAGAAAAGTTTCTTATTTATCGACTAAAATAAACCTTAAAAATATGCCCTAAAATGACCCTAAGAGGGATGTCAAAATATTTTCTCTTGATTATAAAACAAATAAATTATTCCGTTATCTAACATAAATCGATCCTAATTTAACAGCAGTGAGTCGTTAAGTGAGCGTATATGTATAGGAGTAAGTCATTAAGTGAGCACATATGTATGAGAGTGAGTCATCTGATCGTATTTTGAATGGGAGTGAGTCATTAAGGGAGCGCATACATAAAATCCATATAACAAATCGCAACTACTCGAGAAGAGACAGTTTTGATCGAGCACCGGTTTGGTAAATGATCATTGACCGTAAATCGGTAAAAAGTTTGTTTTCTATATTTCAAACACTACAGTATAGCTGTAACATGTACGTAAATACATGTTTGCGACACCTATAAGCGTTTATTCCTCTATTATTTCGTGTTACAGGTATTTAACGTTTAATCAATTAAGGGAATTCGTGCTAATTTACTATTTGTTGAATAATTGGACATTTAAACCGCTAAAACTTCTATTAGTTCATTATTCGAAAAGTTTTATTTAAAAATAAATTAAATACGAAGCAACTTTGTAACCATTACTATTGTAAATCAAAATGGAGTGAAATATTCACAGAAACCCGATAATTAATCATCACATTACATTTCAATTAATCTACTCAATAGGCCCTCTAAATTTGGGAATCGGGTGATCCAATCATCCGAGCCAACTAATTCCTGTAATTGACGGCTAAAACCAGATCGGTCCGGTTAATACCGGCTAAAGCGGATCCGATCCGAATTATGTTATGTAACGGACTCAACTTTGTGTGCGTTCGCCCCAAAGACTTCTATACAAGCAGAGGTAGACTCGGCTGCTCCAAAAAACGAAAATTTTTATACAATCCTCGATCTCGATGAAGTGAACAATTTTTACGTAAGTGTTATTAGAAAGCAATATGTTTGAAGACAATAAGAGTAAAAGAGAAAACGTAACGTCCGCTGGGATACCACTATGAACACCAGGTAAAAAAAAATCCCCGTGTTTTGTCGTTCGTCTAGGTCTAGTATAATGCTGACAATAGCGATGATTGCCCATTACATGCACTAGTTAGATACTCTGGGTATATATTTTAATAATATAACAGTGAGATTAATATTTACAAAATTATTTAAAAGAGGAAAATATATTGAGGATATTTACGGATATATGTAGTTTTAAATTACTGACCTTAAGAATAATAATTTAAGCTTTTCCTAAATTTATACAACACTTTTTGGAAGACCGTGTTGTGGTGCGGTGCGTTACACCGATTATAGTGTTCGAATGGAAAGATTCCATAGGTGCTAATTAGCTCATGTTTAACGTTTCAGAATTTGATGTGTAGGACGTGTCTATGTCAGTTTATACAGAAGTCTTTGGTTTACACCTAACGAAGGGTTTGCGTAATTTATAACAAAAACAGGCAAGTGCAAGTGGTTCTTGCGAAATTTGTGTTACGTGTTGTTAATTGTAACCATCAGCAAAACAACGTAAAAAAGTAATTATGTACTTGTACTATTATATTTTTTTAAAACAATCCATAGACTTTATAACTAGGGACAGGGTACTACGAATACGAAGTGAGGCAAATAAAACCGAATAAATGCGATGTGTGGATGCTCTTTAATGAAATGGCGGCCAATTAGCTAGTCCGATAATAAATGTGTGTCAAATGTACAGGTGAGTCAGCTTATCTAATTTAACATACCATTGTTTCTGAAACATGGCGTCTGGAGTTATTTATAGTCTCTGATATAATCCTTACATTTTCCTTCAGTGTCATTTTCAAAATTCATGATTTATTCAGACCTTAAGTGACGCTTTGGAAAGAATATAAAAATGTATAATATTATCGAAAAATTGTTAAAAAAGTAACAGAGTATAAAGTACTTACTACGTTATTGCGTTATTACACATTTTCGAACTTATGATTTAAATAGCTTTCATTCGATATCTCACAGGTGATCTCGAAAAAAAACTCTATTTAACTCTATTTAACAGTCCGCCTATGTAGACTTGGGTGTGTTTGGTGACCTGAATCTCAATATCTAATAAGACTGAAAGTTAGATATTTGGATACATACAATTTCAACTCGATATCTTGAAATCCTTAAACGTGGAAACATGATTGGATAAAAAAGTCTCGATAAAAAATTCCAGGAAAAACCCTGTTTTGCACAGATTCAGTGCATCTCCGAAATTCTACAGAATTTTAAAATGATTTTTACTGAAATGAATATGTAATTATATCTTAAATCTCTAAAACCAGTTTTTTAATTGGTAATGTAGTTATCGTGCAAATTACAATTATGTGGAAAAACAAATGTAGAGATTTCTCCGCGCTTAAATAGGATCAAACTGTAACTGCGAAAATCAACTTTACTGTTGTCGCCATTAGGCGCGGAAGTAAATAACGAATTTGATTGCACTGAGCTGCTTAGGGGAACTCTTTAACTCCGAAAACTCCCTCAAAGTCGATATTCAACTTTTGACATTCATATCTGTATTTGGACCACCAGTTGCTGTAATTGGTTCCAATTGAAGCTGATTTCATCAAATAGTATCAGAGAAATACGTCCAGTGACTGACAGACACCGAGATGAGTTCATATGCGTATTGTTTTTCAATTTTCGAACGAAACACTAAAAATTCATTACATATTAACATCATAATCACAGTCATAAAACGATCCTTTATTTAGGTCAAGTGAATCCGTTCGGGAATGTGGGTGTATCTCAGACGATCCGAGATCGAGTGTCCTCAGTCAACCGAGCGAGTGAGACACGCAGGTATTTCGTTTCGATTATATTACGTGATAAGTTTGCTAGACTACTCACTACTTGTTATTCAGCAGCGATAGTGTTCGTGAGTTCGCGACAGATTGCTCTTGGAAAATGTCAAAGACCACTACCGTTCTGGTGGGACATTCCTGCTCACGGATCCATGTCTTAAGGCGAGCACTTCCCGAAAGAGTAATATGATAGTGTTTTGAAGAACGTTGTATTCGCAAATGACAAAGATTTCGAACTTTAAAAAATACATATTACTTAACGATTATTCTTATCGTGCTTTCTTATAATTATGTCCATTTGATACACATACATACATATCTTCGCGCTGTATCCCTAACTGGTTAGTCAGAGAGGTCGGAGCGCCAAACATCGTGGTCCTTACATATTTATTTCGTCTCTTCAAATCTTATCATTTTACTCCCATATTTTCGCTTAGGTATGCGAGTTCTTTTGACGTCTCTATCAGCTAACACTTGCAATTCTATCTTTATACGTCAGCCTTGATCTTCCTTGGCTTCTGATACCACTCACTTTCGCTCTGTAGATTTTCTTCGTCAATCTTTCGTCACCCATTCTTTATATGTGCCCGAACCATCTAAGCATTTTTCTTCCTACGGAAAGTACAAAGTTAAAATTGCGGCCGTAATAGGGTTCAGAATAAAAATATCAAACTTACAATTAGCATAATGCTACGTCTCATTTACCTACATCAAATGCACCCGTTAACATTTTTAAATATTCATAAATGAATTAAATAAGGTGAAAAATGGGTAGGTACTCCAACTCAAATTGAACATTCCCCCTTTTTCAAAAAAATAGCATCTAGATCTACAGTTTTAAAAAAGTCGGGAATTATAAAGCTTTTTATAAAGTCCATAAACAAATAATGAAAGTCCTAACTCTTTTAGATCTCTAGATATTAAGTTCATAAATTTACCATCTTAAATATCTAACGGAACCTTTTGAGCGCGTGTCGAACTCGCACTCCACTAATTTTTTGAATAAGGATCTCAATACCACAACCATCTTACATAACTTCAGAAGTTCCGTCCCTAGAGTCGACTATTGTACTACAACATATCGTTACTTTACGTTAGTAAACTAATTAATCTGTGTCGTTACTATGTATATGCAAATATACTACATTTAGATGTATCAGGTATCCGATCGAACCATTTATTATTTCGTTTGTACCTTGTCGATTTCTAAGGTACAGCGAAACCTTTAAAGAAGTAACAACAAAAATATCACAAATTGGAAACGATCAAATGCCAAATAAATATCGCTGTCGTATTTGTTTTATTATATTTAGGAATAAAGCATTTACAGAGGTATTTAAAATAATAATGTGTCGAAGAAAATACACATATTCTACATTAGAGAGGAAGAAACACTGGGACACTTGCAGGTGTGACGTCGACCCAAATATCACTTCCTCGTCGACCTACATAAGGTTCGCGCCTTGAATCATCGTACAAAATTTCACCGTAAATCAACTGCACAGAATACATTTTCCACAGAAAACTCGACACAATTGTTCTTCTATCGCGACAATTTCGAGTGTTTTAATCCGCGTAATTATTTAAGCCCGTTTTAATTAACAACAGGCTTTTGCCTGTTCGTTGGTATCGTAGCACACGCGCTACGATTATGACTACGAGCGTCAGTAAAATCTACGACGTAGCCTGTATTCAAGTAGCTTCGCTCGTAATTTTACATAATATAATAATTCATATAATTTTACCTTATAAAATTAAGCGGAGATTTTATTTACATCACGATATTGTGTTATCGTTAAATTAATAAATATTAAATTTATTAAAAACATGTTTCAGTGATTTGAAGATAAACATCATATTAAAAAATGATTCCAAATCTCATACAAACCGCTGTCTTGAATTATCCTAGATAAAAGCCAGACACATTATTAGAAAGAATTCAACAAAAATACAATAAGCACTTGTTAAGCTACTGGAAAATGATATTAAGTAGTGAACAGATGTAGTAATCATCCAAAACGGGGAATATAATTTATGTAAATCTAGTTACATAAATAAAAACGAAATGTTGATTGTTGGTAAACGCATAACTTGAGAACAGCTGGACCGATTAGGATATTTTTTTTAAATATTCGTAACAGTTCGAATAAGGTTCTAAGGAAATGAAAAATAGGAAATGTTTCCGGGAGAATTGGAAAATTCGGCAAAAACTGAAAATAGTTATTTCTGAGTCTTCCAAAGATATTTATATAATAGTAAAGTTAACTACATCCATACAATCCTCACGCTGTATCCCTAACGGAGTAGTCAGAGAAGACAGAGCGCCAAGTATAGCGGTCCTTACAGTAAATCAGTAAATATCTGAAAATCTATAAGACATGGATTTCCAGACATGTAGTGTAAATAATGTAAGACTTACATTTTTCGTTATATTTTTGCCGATAACTATAGAAAGGCTTTATCTGTATATATAAAACTGGATGTTTGTATATGTATATGCAACCGCTAAACTCCAACACCGTTTGAACGATCACCATGAAAGTTGGCACGTACATATATTTTTTCATGGAGAAGATTTTTATGCTATCCCCTTAGTTATAAATTGTCACCACGCAGACGAAGTCGCAGGCAAAACCTAACATTGTCTAAAACTTTAAAAATTGAGGATCTTCCAGTTTCGGAGATAAGGGACGGAATGGTCAAGGCGCGTTCGGATATTCAGTTTATGCCTTTTTTGATTCACCTATGAATATATTTTAAAATATTATCTAACAATACGATTTTACGCAAAATATGTAGATTAAAAACAAAAACCTGTAGTAGTGTGTCCATTATGGAAGCCTATATTGGCTATGGAAGAATATATTGTACTTACGTGTGTGCGTCCACCGTACTTTCTAGTGACAAACACAATCATTCTTAAATATTTACTCTATTGGTCGCCCAGTAGCCGAAATTCGACCGTAAACGTAAAACAAACAACATACAATCCATAGACTCGAAACAGCTCACAAATCACACAAAATTCACAACTCGAAACATATTCAACATTTTAAAATTTTATGGCGACAATCTACTTTGTGCTACTGCGTGACATGAATGACATTAACATCTTTTCATTGTCATGACAGTAAAAGCATAGACTATAAACGTTTTATTTTATTTAATACTAGCGGAACCGACAGACGCTGTCCTGTCCGAAAAAAAATTCCCGAACCCGATTGCCGCACCACTTATAGGGTCCAATTGTGAATTTAAACCATCCAGGGACCCACTCAAGCCGACTGACTTTTTCCTGCCCGAAAGAAAAACCTAGGACTTGATTGCAGTGCTACCTACCGGGTCCAATCATAAATCTAAACCATCCAGAGATCCACTAAAACACACGCAAAAAATTTCATCAAAATCGATCGAGCCGTTTTGAATTTTAGCGAGACAAACGAACAGCAATTGATTTTTATATATGTAGAGAGATGGAAGGTAGCTATTTGTAACACATTAACATATACAATTTTCAGCTTTCTGCACTTCTTCTCATATAAACTTTAACTATGTCCAATCTCAGACTATGTGTATGTGCGCAATATGCTTAAAAAGAGGTACAACATTTTCCCTCCATGTATTAATATGTTGATTAAAAGCGTAAAATACCAAATGTTTTCTCAAAAACATCTTCAGTGAACGAATACAACTCAGTCTTAAAATATTTTTAAATAATTTTCCATACCACTTCTTGGGAGAAGACAAAAGACAGCTTACTTTACTAAAATTGATATATCAAAACAAAACAAATAAAAATCACACACGTATGCTATTATATTTTTAATAACGAAGATATAACGTTCTCGGAAATATTAATACGTCTTCGGTTAATTAAAGGAAGTAATGTGAGCCACAAGAGGATAGCAATAAATAACTAGAGATAACGTTACAGCGTTCATTTGCGCTCACCTTAATATTATGTAATACATACATATGTATACATTTACTGCGTTTCAATAGGATAATTATGTCAACACGATAAACGTTTCATATAAATGTCAGTGTTTCTTACCTATCACTTGCAATATAACAAGGAGATAGGCGTTTCCTCAATAATATTGTTACAAGACGACGTTAAAAAATTAAATCAAATGTAAAATTGACCCGTGCGGTAGGTCGCGATAATTTGGCAAATCGAAATCTTTAAAAAAACAGTCATTTTCGTAAGTAAAAATCACAAAATAATCTTAGAATGATATAGAAAATAGAATATCATTCTGTAGAATTTCCAATTTAAAAACACATGCGTTTCAAAATAAATATCCCGATATCAATACAACTGAGTACCAATAATATAGTGTTCCATACAAGGTTACAAAGAATTGCACTCCAAGAAAATTTTATGTATGGTAGAGCCATGCTGCAAAAATTGGGCAGGCTCGTTCCGTGAAATAGCATCCTCTCACAGAATATCCGCGTGAAATAACAGCATCTATTGCTGTTGTTTCGTTTGGTGAGTAAGACTACCGGTGGCCTATCCTTCCCCCACCCCCTTCTTTCCCTCTTTCCCTAAAGGCCGGCAACGCACCCGTGATTCCCCGGACGTTGCGGGTGTCCACGGCGGCGGTGATCACATTCCACCAGGTGACTCGCTTCGCTTGCTCGTTTGCCCCTCTAACATTATTATGCATTTCGATATGAACCACTATTTTGTTGAATGAATTCAAATTCCAGAAAGGTGTCGAATATAACCCGCTAAATTGCTCAATCGGTCGAGTAGTATTCGAGTCTATTGTCACAATTTATATAAAAAACTAGCGATCCGCCCCGGTTTCGTCCGGGTGGGATGTTGAATGTTTGCATATACCAAATTTGTTTTTTTTTTTCAGATTTTCATATAAAAATACCACGATTTTCCAAAAATTTTCTTTCATACAAACCTTGTCCTGATAATTATGAAAACAACAAAAAGAAATCAGCCAAATCGGTAGAGCCGTTTTGTGCTCTACCGATGAAATGATGCTCCATCATACATGTGGCAATGGATTTTTATTTACATAAGATAATAACTTTGTAAAATTGTTTTCAAAAGATCTGTAAGACATTCTTTATTATTTTCTTGCAAAATCCAAATAAGTAAAGCTTTGTATCCTCTGAAATTTATAAAATTCTAGCTCAAGTAGACTCTGAAATAAAGGTGGAATGGTCAAGTTACAATAACCAATTCTTCCTTATTTTCAATTTCCTATGTTGATTTTAGGATGTTAACTAGAACAAATACGTGAGTTAACAATACAAAATATTATACCAAAATTTCCAGTTTGTACGATACATACTTACCGTGAAAATCGACTGTGAAGACAGAGACGGACGCGTGAGTATAATCCATGGTAACCTTATATAATAATCTTATATTCATATATTATAATCTTATACTATAAGGGTACCTATTTTTCTTTTTATGTATAGAACCACAATAAAAATCCGACCAAATTACATTTTACATATTAAAATTAAAAAGTTACCAACTGCTAATCGCAAAATAAAACTTGTCGTAGACTTTCTTTACATGTAGAAAACATTTTTAATATAAAATGCAATGTTATTTTTTTTTTAAATTTTCTAATCTCAATGTTCATAATTTTGGAAGTACGAGTATTAAAAATAGTAACTAATAAATTTGTTACATATTTTTCAATTTATGACGTAAAAAACATTCATTTAATGAAACAGCGAAAACTAACCTCTAAAAGTTAAAAAACTTTTTATCGAACCAACTAATGAATAATTTTACAAAACTTAAAAATATATTTTGCCGAAAAGAAAAGAAAAAAAAATTATTAAAAATAAAGGTTAAACAAATTTAAACGATCCATAAAAACTTAGATACAAACATACACATGACTGCCACCAAGTTTTCTGATAACATACCTACTAGACATGACAAATACGGACTTACTCCTAAATGATATCGTTAAGAAAATTGCATTGTCATTACCATCAAACGTTTCTGTTTCTCCTTCATCCCGTACAAGTACTTTTAGCGGAAATCTTGCGGCGCACATTTCTAACACATTTTGTCTAGGGTTGTCAGATTATTGAAAATACTTTGGATTATTAGCTGAAAATCCAAACTAACAAAAAGGTGTCTGAAATAATATTTATTGTAGACGTTACACATTTCAAGAATAATAATCAAATGAATTCTGAATCAATCAAATTTCCAATTTTTGAGAACAGCAAATCTTTAAATTTTTTGTTAACCCTTCTATTCGGAAATAATTAGTAATATGTCCAATTATATATCAATAATAATAAAGGACCAAGCTTGTACTCGTATCTACTACGGATGTCAAACTTGTTTCAAATAGCCCTAAATCGTTAATTAAATTAATTACATTATTAATTAAATGAGACATGCGTGAGTCATAAAATAAGGAAAAATATTCTTTCAAATTAACAATTATGTTCAGTGTATTCACCATTACCACTCAAAACTAGCAAACCAGACTGATCACACCTATACAAGCCACTTAATAATATTGTTATAAAAAAACTACTAACATTGCGGTAACTGCTTTTATGCTATTAAATCGTTCCATCATTCTAAACTGAAATACGAAATAGACTCATCAAGTGTCTAGGGATCAAGTACGTTTTAGAGTATCGCCGCAATTGAGGATTATTATTCTAACTTTTCTGGATCGTTATTGATTCTTTTTAGTGATTTTCACTATTTGAATAAAGAATTCTCTTTAAATTTTGATTAAAAATAGAAAATCAACTGTCAATCAGGATTCCTATAAAAGTGTGTAATAGCGTTTTTACGAAACCATTAGAATTTCTGCATCGGAACTGAAAAAAATTGCATCGATATGGAGCGACGACATCATTTGACATGAGAAGAGATCATGAGAGCCGTCGGAATGTTGCAAGCTGGTTCCAGGCAACGTACTGTGGCTGTCGCTCTTGGCACTACAGCGTGGCCGAGCGACATAGAGGACGATCTCGCATCACCACTCGCAGACAGGACCGGTACATCCAAAATATTGCTCGGCGGAATCGTACTATGACCGCCATGATGTTGGCTACGAGGCTCCACAGCTCTTTAGGCCTATAGCACCCTGCAATCGTAGGGCCCGTTTACAATGGGCTCGCGAACACAGAAATTGAGAGGAAGAAGACTGGCGTTGTGTTTGCTTTTCCTATGAATCTCGTTTCGGTATGAGGCCGGATACAAGACGTACTCGAGTTTGGAGGACCTCTGGACGTCAAGAACGTTTGAAATTTTGTCAGGAAGTTCATTCATATGGAGGGGGAACAATAATGGTTTGGGCCGGTATTTGGATCGGTGGAAGAACCGATCTCATTTGGATCAGGGGCAACCTCGATGCTTAGATTTATGCGGAGAGGATTGTTTCAGACGTGATCATCCCTCTGCGAAGCCGGTTGGATGATTCGTTTCGACTAATGCAAGACAATGCACGTCCACACACAGCTAGAGTCGTAACTCGCGCTCTTGCTGACGCTCGCATCAACGTTCTGCCGTGGCCTGCTCAATAGCCAGACCTCAACCCATTTGAGCAAGCATGGGATATGTTCAAAGAAGAGCTCTGCCGAGTATGGATGCCGTGCATACCCCACAACAACTTTTTGACTTGTTAGAAAGAATGTGGGCGGCCATTCCTCAAAGTGATTTTGATGAACCAATTTTAAGCATGCCAAATAGCTGTGATTGTGTAATTCGTGTCAATAGTGGAAACACAGATTATTAAATTTTTTATCTTAACAATAAAAATTCAAAAAATCCTCATTTTTGCCTTTTTTGCCATTTAATTGACGACATTAACTTAGGTTAATTTCCCACAATTTGCAAAAATTGTAATTTTTCTTAATTTTTACAAAATATAGGGATGTTGTTAACTTAAACATAGGAATTAAAGTAAGAAGCCAGTCTGGACGACTAGATTTGATAAATATTAATTGGATAATTTTTTATAGTTAAAAATGTACTTGATCCCTAGACACTTTTATATTGAATTTAAAATTACGGTTTCTTTAAAGAAAGTATTTCTTTACAAAAGAAAAAATTATGGATGTAATATGTGAACTGTTACTATTATTTGCGAATATTTGTGCTAATTAGTTTTATAAATGACCGAATGTTATGGTGATCGGTTTCCACAGGCCTGTCGAATTGAACAAGTTATAATCACATACAAATTCAAATTAGACGTTGTTGAATCCTAGCAGTATTTCAATTTTATTTTTTAAAAACAGAACTCCCCAATAATAATAACAGACAAATTAATAACACTTTAACGCCACTTCTTGCAGAAAGCATTTAAACTTTTGGCAACCTATACTAACTATACTATATATTACAATACTATATATTGTATTCTAATATGTGTATTATATACGTAACCTATAACTTAGTACTGATCTTTATTTCGCTTAAATTCTTACTATTTTCTATAATAATTGCTCAAACATTTAATTTCTTCAGACTGACAACCCTAATTTCACCACGCGAGCAACCGTTCACGGACCATCGGAGCATGAACACGCCTGCCCTTCGTATTTGTCTTCCCACACACTAGACACTGCAAAATACAAAGGCACCTAAGAATTCGTTTTCAATCACAATATAATGTTTTGTCCTTCGCACGTACTACGTGAAAAAGTACAATAAAAGGACAATATTGTCAAAATAGATGTCTAAGAGAATGTCCTATCGAATGTCTTCATGATTAGGATTAACAATCTTTAAATAATTATATTAAAGTAATTCGAGGCTACCCCTAAGTTTAACTAAGATTTATTATGATTTAACAATTATTTTAAGCACGCAATAGGCTACTTTTGTATACTTTGTCCATTTGTATTTTTGTTACATGGTTTAAGAATAACATATACTTAATAAAAACTTGCAAACAAGATGAAATTTGCGATAATTGTAGCTCTTCGATTTATTGCCCGAGACGAAGAGGCCTCAAGTAAAGTATATCGAGGCCTCCGAGTCGGAGGCCTAGAGTTCCAACTAAGGCAATAAATTCAAGAAATTATAATTTCATCTACTTCAAAACTTTTAATCAATTACGTAGTCAGATTTTAGTTTTATATCTTTCATTTTATTTATTTTATTTAATACTAGTCGTTGCGACTTCATACGTATGTCAATACTGTATGCCCTCACGTGGCTACCTGATCCAGTCAGCATACTGCATACGTACACAATGTTAACAGTTTCATAAGAAGTTCAACCTCCCCTTTTGCGAGTGCATTAAAAAAAAGCACAAGGCTGGCAGTGCACCCGTAATGGACATCGCGCGCAATAGATACATTTTATCCCCATACGCATAATGCCACCCTTTTTTACTCTCTTAAGCGTTGATTTTCGAAAATCCCTTCTTATTGCGTCCTTGTGTCTAAAAGGTGCTGTCCGAATTTCATGTTCCTAGCTTCAATAATGGCAGATGGGCGATGACGAATCAGTCAGTCAAGACGTCTTCTTTTATATAGTATATAGATGACCAGCAAATCGCCCCGGCTTCGCTCAGGTAGAATTTTTATTTAAAATAAAATACAGTCCATGTTACCGGCTGATAATGCAGCTTTCTATAGGTGAAAAAATTTTTGAAATCGGTTGAGTAGTTTTTGAGTTTATCCATTACGAACTAACAAACAAAGTTTTCTAATATTAGTATAGAATATAGATGGATGAAATACGAGTATGTTGCTCTACATCACATTTTTGTCCCCTATTAGCGATATTCCCTTTGGACAACTTTTCAAAGATATAGAATTCAAATGTAAACCAAATAGAGCACATTTTATGTCACAAAAACTAGACATACATATTAAAAATCACAAAAAGGTATTATTGTATAGATTCTGGTGTTACCATGTGGAAATCAGTTTCAGAAATTTCAGAGCTCAAACTCAGTTAATTACCAAGCATCAAGACTAGTTGACCGAGTCTAATCTCTGCAATTTCGTGAAGATGCTTCGTTGAGAGGCGAAACACGTGTCTATCAACAAAGAAACTTAGAGAGCCATAGGGGTAAAAGTATATGTATATAAATAGACATGAAACGTTCGTTGCTGAGCGCAAAACTAGAGAACGGCTCGACCGCTTTGGTAATTTTTTTCGTTACATGTTTGTAATAGTCCGAATAAGGTTTTTATGGAAAGAAAAAACGAGTCTTCAGAGAAATTGGAAAATTCTGATAAAACTGAAAGTGCTTTTTTAAAGGGATTTTTGTATGAATTCGAGACCCATAACTCACGAATAATAATGAAATACCTATTGAGCCACAGCAACGCGTGGCCCGGCACAGTTAATATACATTAGTGCATATAGCCTATATTGGTGCATATACTAGAATAACTAAAATGTAATGTATTTATTATAATTTTGTGTATATGTACTGTTGGTGTACCTATTATCAAATACATAAATTAATTAATTAAAGAAAAAGAGTCATAACAAAAAGCCGGACATGTGCAAGACATACTTGAGCAATTAATGTTCTGTACAGTTCTGTTCTTTCGATAAATAAGTATCTATGTCGTATAAAAGATATATAACATGCACTAGAATGATGCAAACATTTTATATCTGTTGCAAACGGTATTGTGTGGATATGACGCGCCGTCGTCGTCGTAGCGCGGCGGTGTCGTGTAACCGGGGAATACTGCAAGAACTGTCACCGTATTGTGTTTCGGTTTCATAACATCACTACTTGTAGATGACTATATGATGTCATAGTTTACTATAAAATTATGAAAAATAGGTTATGAGCAAGTTCGACATGCGTTACAGTTAGCTGACCAAATCTGATCTCGGAAATTTACCGAGGATGCTTCGTTGAGAGGCGAAATACTTAACATTAACAAGTTTGAGATTTTGGGCGGAAGATAACTAAAAATTAAAAGAATTCATCACATATAAAGAAATTGTCTTGTCCGCAAACAATGGAACGTCTAATAGATCTGACTCCGACCATTGATTAAAAAGTTAAAATTATTTCACTTTGCATATTTTTATTAAATACGTGGACGGATAAAAGCACACACTGCTTTCACTAGACTTATCGTTGATTTAACTATTAAGATTTACTATACCTACGTAAACAATGACCGTTCGTGGATACAGCTAAAGATATACTAATTCTGATTGCACTGGACTACTTATATCTGACAGTACATGGCTGAGGTTAGAGTTAAACTGTCTCTGACTACTTCCATTTTATGGTGACATTTATAGTGAAATTCCACGCAAACCCTGGTTTTTTACCTATAGAGAAGCAAGCAATACAGTTACCTCCACTGTTTGCCGCCTAAGACCGAACCATGAAAGCACTCCGGTTCATTTAGTCAAATTACATATCAGGGATCATTCCATTTGTGTGTGGTTTAAACGAAGATACCCCCCAGATCATATATTTTTCAGCTGTCACAAACTACATTTTTCCCTATACGATATTCTTCCTTACAATATCCCTCGTCCTACTTATCTCAAACACCTATTTTCTTTAGTCCATTCCCCCTTTGTAATTTATGTGATATGTTCATTGTTATTGTCCACTATCTATTTTTCGTTGTTCTCGCTTTAACTCTAACACTATTATGTGTGGTTAACATTATTTTTATATCGTTCTGTGTAAAATGTATAATCCTGTGTCTTGTCCATATCATTATGTCGCGTTGTATTTTTTCCTTTATAGGTATAGACTCCTTAACTCTTCAAATTAAAAACAGAGGCCCTAATGGTAACCCCAATTGTGTATTTTCGTACTTCAAATGGAATCTCCATTAAATCATTAATATAATAGTATTGTGATTCTCACTATAACGTGACTACTATTACGTGCCATATAAATAAAAAAGAAGAAGAAGACTACCTCCATTCGATTACACTATACACGACCAATTGTCGGCTAGTTGACAACCATAACATAACATAACTTCACGCTGTATCCCCAACGGGGTAGTCAGAGAGGACGGAGCGCCAGGAGTCGCGGTCCGTACACACCTCTTTCGCTTCCTCAAATCTCATCATTCTCCTCACACATTTTCGCCTAGGTATGCGAGTGCTTTTGACATTTCCGTCTGCTAACACTCTGGCTATTTGATCTTCATAAGTCAGCCTTGGTCTTCCTTGGCTTCTTTTACCACTCACTTTCGCTCTGTATATTTTCTTCGTCAGTCTTTCATCACTCATTCTTTCCATGTGCCCGAACCATCTAAGCATTCCTTTCTTCATTTTTACAATAACACTGTTGTGCAACCCTGTCATACTGCGTATCTCATCATTGCTTATCCTGTCAGCAAGCGTGACACCGCACATATTTCTGAGAGACCGCATCTCCACAGCATTTAACATACTTTCACTCGATTTTGGGCATATCCAGGCCTCACTACCGTACAACAAAGTTGGCACCAACACTGCATTGTGGATGGCCATTTTAGCAGTGTTAGATATATTCACACTAGACACTAATGCGGACAGAGCACCGTTCACTTTATTGCCAGCTGCTACCCGTCTCTCCACATCCAACTCACATCTTCCATCCCTCGAAAACGCACTCCCCAGGTACACAATTTCATTCACCTGTTCTAGACATTTTCCATTTACACAAATCACACATTTCGTTTGTACCGTTTCTCTTTCAAACACCAGAACCTTAGTTTTGTTCACATTCATTTTCAATCCTTTTACTTCACAATCTTCTTTCATGCACGTGACTAGTGTCTGCAACTCTGCTTCTGATGGTGCTATTAGCACAGCATCGTCAGCGTACAATAGGCAGTTTACCACTGTGTCACCACATCCCATACCACTCATATTCAATCTCTGGAGGCAAGTGTCCAAATACAGCACGAATAGCCAGGCAGACATCACGCAGCCCTGTCTGACACCAGAACAGACTTCAAACCAGGGCGACATGTCCCCGTCTATCCTTACACAGGCTCTGTGGTCTCGATATAATGACCTCACAGCCTGCAGTAAGGAGCCTTCCACGCCATATTCAGGCAGAAGACTCCACAATTTCTTCCGCACTACTCTATCGAATGCTTTTTCTAGATCCACAAAAGCGCAGAAAACTTTCCGACCTAAAGCCAGAAACCTCCCCACGATAACGCGAAGCGAGAAAATCTGATCCATACAACCCCTACCGTTCCTGAATCCACCTTGCGCCTCCCATTATCTTTCTGAAACGCCTTTCATACGTTCAGTCAATACTTTAGTATAGACTTTACTCGCTAAGCTGACCAAGCTGATGGCCCTATAGCACGCACAGTCTAGGTAGGAACCTTTCCCTTTATATAGAGGTACTATGACTGCCGTGCGCTAGTCCTCTGGAACCTCCCCCTTCTGCCAACAAAGGTTGCAGAGTGCACAGAAGGCATCCCAGACCCTAGGACCACCATACTTGATCATCTCAGCAGTCACCTCATCAATTCCCGCAGCCTTTCCACATTTCAAACTTCTTATCACTTTCTCAATCTCTTTCATACTAATGGCATCCTCCAGTCCCTGGCCCGAGTGTGGCAATTCATTAGAATCGCTCTCAGTATCAGAGACGGAGTCGCCACTCTCATACAGTTCTCCATAGTATTCACTCCATCGCTGCAGAACATCCTTTTTATTTGTAAGCAGGTTGTTTTCTTTCGAACGCACTTTATTCATTCTGCAAGGTGCCGGACCACTTCGGTACTTACGTACTTCTTTCCAAAATAATTTAGAATTTTCCTCGAAGTTGTCCGACATCTTGTTTTCATCTAACACCCTACACTTTTCACGCTTCTCTTTCACTAGTGCCTTCGTTTCTGCTTTCTGCAGCTTATACCTGTCTTTCATCAAATTTTTCATACCACAGTCATTAGTAGCAAGGTAGTCTCGCCATGCTTTCTTTTTCTTATACACAGCCACTTTCACCTCATCATCCCACCACACATCACGCTTTTTGCCGTTCCCAATCTTATTCATTCCGCACACTTCTTTTGCAGCCTCAATCATACTATCTCTAAGGTTCTGCCAGCATTCTTCAACATCATCGCTCATCACTTTCAATCTATCATCAAGCTTACTGGATAATACCCTTTCTTTCCCACGTGTACTGATGGATCCTTTTGTGCCCAAACATGGTATTAGCCACAAAAAGATCCTTTTCCATACACAGTCCTAACACAATCTTACCAGCATCATTCACTCTCTTATCTCCATATTTGCCTAGAACAGACTCAAATCCTGTTCGAGCTGTCCCGACCTATCCATTCATGTCTCCACATACAACGATTCTTTCGTTCTCTTCAACCGTCGCTAGAACTTCTCTAACATTCTCCTAGAACTGCTCCAGTTCAGCCAAACCGACAGAGGAAACTGGGGCATATACTGCCAAAGCAAAAATTCTTGTCAACCCAATCTTGAGGCGTACCCAGAGCAATCTGGGATTTACACATTCATACTCAGTCATACAATTAACCATACGAGAGGACAGTAAAACGCCTACCCCTTGGCATCCCCTATCTCCTTGTGGTACCCCTGACCACAAAGCGATGCCTCCTCCGGGCAAGTCGGCAAGCCACTGCCGCCTCGCTTGGTTTCGCTCAAACATAGCACATCCAATCTTTTCTCTTCCATAATATCAATCACTTCATTCATCTTCTCGTCAATCCCACCTCTTACATTCCACGCAGCTACTCTGCACTCCTCCCTCCACTTCCCGCCGCTAGGTGCACAGCGTGTTGGGTGGCGGTCCCCAACGCCGAACTGCACTCTGCACACACCAGCAGGGACAGACCGGTGTACGTCGCTTTCGGGGAACGCCCTAACATTATCATTGCGACATTGCGAATTGACAACCAATTTTCGAAATAGACAACCAATTATGTTATCCCCACTCTATGAAAATACAGACAAAATTTACGAAAAATGGCTATTTGATGTGATTAAATTGGTTGTGAAGCTAACAAAGACTTTACTTTTATGACAGACATTTACACCTGCACGAAGAAACCTATAATGAGCAGAAGTGGAAACAAATTCAGATCAAATTGTCCTTAAAAAAATACCCATAGTTATTTCTTTTCCTGAAGTTATTATAGAAATAAAACACATGTCTATGATTTTCTACATCACTGAATATCCACATTCATGAGCAACCCTATACAATATTCAAATCTTCGGTAGTTTTGCAATAGAGACGCTGTTATCATCATAATAACATTCTGTTCTTCTTTTGTGAGAGAACAATTGTTATTTCACAAAAGAACTCTTACGCTTTCTACTTAATAATCAATAACAATGGAATATTTTGAGTTACTGTGAAAAATGGCGTCGTACAGTAGTCCCTTAAGAATCGCCCGTGGGATTAGGGACGGATAAATCTTTGTTCCGGGGAATATACGTAAATTACAATGTTTAGAAAATAAAAGAATGTCTGAATAGCAGTGTAAATGAATAAATAAAAAAGAATAGAATAAATGTGAATAATAAAAAATAAAAAATAATGATACATATTCCAATAATATGTACACTCGCTGTAGGACTCTACTTTAGTATTTTGACACAATCATTACGTACCCTTACGCTCGATCACTCTCTGGATGGTTGATATAATGGGATCTATATTCAGCATCTCTGAGCTTTGAAAGAAACATTAAGAAATTTGTCCCAGTTATTGCTATACGTGAATAAAAGTTACGTAATTCGGCCCCAGAAGTAAAAGGAATTAAACAAACTCGTTTTCTATATTGATCCAAACAAGAATCGAACACAAAAAAGTTTAATCCAAATAGTAACCACATTTCTTATTTTCTTAAATGCCTCAAATTGTTACCATTTCTATTTTCTATTCAAACAAAATGCGATGTGAATGAATTACATTAAAGAAAATGAACAATGAATATTTGAATAAAACCTACACGTTCGTTAAATTTCTCGTAGCAGCATACGCACTATGTCGTCGCTGCGTAGCGCTTTCGTAGCCATTTCGTAACGTTTACGAAATTGCATAACGTGCCTGCAATAAAAGCTAAAAGCAAGGGTAGTACGCTGTAGATCGATAAATGCGATTTACTGAATTAACGATCTAATTTTTACGAAAGGGGGTTTAAATCCGGGTTTTAACGTGTTGACTGTTAAATTGCAGATGTAATAATTACGGGATACATTTATTTTGTTTTCTATACAAAAAATAAAACATTCTATTAATGGAAATAAAAATGTACAATCTTATCATTATGGCCTATATTCCAAATATTTGCTAACGACGAGAAAACGCTGATATTAGGGTTGCATCACCTTTATTTTTGTTTAAACTTTGAGGTTTTACACTAGAACTCTTGACTTTTGGCGAAACTGTAGAACGCAAGTTTTTCGTTGTCATGAGTACTTTTATACCCATCTGTATTTACCCATCCTTTCGAAATAACCTTGTATAAAGAAGCTTCAAGACAAAAATAAACTTAAAAATTGGAATTGGAAAAAGATTGATTGATTATCATCGACCAATCCTCATCCCACTGCTAAGTATAAACGTCTCCCAAGAGGTGCCTCCAAGCCTGATTACGAAGTTCCTATCTGATTACGAAACCCTAAAAAGTACTATGAGGATTTTGAGGGCGCAATAATAATAACGAAATAGTAAACACCACAGATTACAGTAATTAACAGTGTGATCCCAAGTAAGTGCTAGACTCGAAGCATGAGTACAATACCGATACAATAAACTGTGACAACGCCCGACATGATTGGGCTTAAGTTCTAAGTGCTTAGAGCATGAGCTCTGGGATTGATTCTCATGAACCTTGGCTCAAATGTCAGATCTATTTGGTGCTTATTGGGAGCTCGCCCAGCTCTTTGTGAGATCACTGAGTGATCTAGAACTTAGTTTAATGTCACATAACTAGTCCGATGGTTTTGAGTTTTATTTATGAATAGCTGTGCCTCGCAATTTCGCAGCGCTAAATTTGGCAAAATATATCTAGTGTAAAAAAAGCCTAGGCTACTCCCTGAAAAATCATCTACCTGTTAATGAAAGTCTCGTCAAAATCGATTCAGCTGTTTCGGAGTTTAGCCCGGACAAACGGACAGACAGAAAAAAAAATTAAAATGCGTGTTTGGGTTTTAGTTACGTGCAAATAATCATAATATAAGCTTAATAAAAAGCCTTTATTTCGAAATCACAGACAGACACAAAAATAGCGACAAAAGAGAATTGAAATCCTGAGAAGAACGCGGGTATAGCAAAGAAGGCTATAATAAAACACCTAACACACTAAATTGCTTTGAAGCTATTTTCTTTATTCGCCAATATACAGAAGTATGTTAAAAGCATATGTCAGCATTGTAACGCAGAATTTGCACGAAATATAAAACTCTGAAAGACGGGGCGAACAAGTATTATAGTATTAGCGGCGACAGCACAACGACAAGACACGCCCTTTGTCCTAGCGGATGACGGCGAAACAATGAGATAGAGATGTCTCGATGCGGTGTAAATGCTTGCGACAGCTATGTATATCTATCTTGGAACCTATAGTGTCACATCGGAGCTATCGAAGACATGACATTAATTAAATAGAAGACTGACGCAATAAAGTAATGGAGTAGACAGAGAGGACAAAGCGCCAAACTTCACGGTTGTTACATTCCTTTTTCAAATTTCATATCCTTCTCCTCACACAATTGCTAAGATATTCAAGTACTCTTGACATTCCCTTCAGGTAACACTCAGGCTATTTCATCTTCAGGAGCCAGCTCTAGTGTTCCTTGGCTTTTACTGCCGCTCGTTTTCGCTCTGCTTTTCTTCGTTAGTTACTTTTCTTAAACACAATTTAGATTTTACAATCCATCTTAAAGATAACGCTTAATATAACACTTTAGATAATAATTACTAACTTTTTTACAGTTAGATAATACTTGGACTAATTTATATAAGTCAGCTTTGTTCTTCCTCGGCTTCCACTACTCACTAACTCACTCATTTTGCACTGGTTTTGTTCGTCTCGTTTTATTAGTAATCAAACTTAAGGATCGCTGAGGATAGGGAACGTTAAGCAACTAGTGGTGTCTTCTACTCCAGAAGGCCTATTAAGCCGTTAGTATTACCTATTTCTAAATGATAGTAAACGTAAAGCTAACTTACTGTTTTTTTTTTCTTCATGGCATGACGCACAGATTAGCGCATTTACCAATGTCACGTATCAATCATGTTCGAAGTAAATTCGTTTCTTCTTTTTATCGTAAAACTCCTCCAGTAAAGTGATAGTTGTCTTTACTGAGGTTATAAAGGACTTCTTGGAAGAGCGCGAGAACTTCAGTTACACATGTTTATTTAGACCTACTCCATTCTTTTCACTTATACAGAACTTTAAAACACAAAATACTATCACTTTTGTACTTTGAAACTCCCAAAATTGTAAAAAATAGGAAATCTAATTAAGATGACAACCTCACTTCTCGCGTTCCAGCCAAAAAGTTAACTTACTGTTTCCATTTCTTCGCTTTTTGCTTCCGTAATAATAAATATTTAATCTTTTATTTAAAAGATTGTGTGTGTATTTGTATTTTTTGTGTAGCAATAAACCTGTTTCTTTCTTTCGTTAGTTTCAAATATTTTATAAACGGTTTGACAATTCTCAAGAGTTGATTATTCTCTAGCCTTTACCGATTCGAAGTAAACCCTTGTAGCGCATTATAGTCCCTCTTCCCCTCACCTCATTTTTAAGAATTGCCCTATACTCATCAGTGGGTGATCAATTTTTATAATATTTCTAACGGAACCATTATAATACGATGTCTTCAGTAAGTTATATTTTAAGAAGTAGCAAACTCTGAAACGGAAAATTATGAGCAAATGTCAAATTAAATGACTGATGGAATCAGAATATCAATAGAAATCGTAGATATTCCCGATTGAGCTATTCATTGCTAAGGCGAATAATATCAGGTATATAAATTAAATGATGGCGCTCGACATGGGGCACAACGAAAATATTTGATGAGTACGATAAATCGCTGTGATGTAATTATTTCGAATGTAGATTACTCTTTATGGATATTCAAAACCGGCTAAGAGCGTGTCGAACGCGTATCAAATTAGGGTTCTGTATTCTTCTCCTAAATTTCAGCTAAAGATTACAGACTAAGGCTGTATAAAGATTACAGACTAAGTCAGCTGTAACATACAAACAGACATGATGAAATTGTAAAGGATCCGTTCAGCCATTTTGACTGGATTCTTAAAAATGAGTCCTCAGCATAGACTATTACTATATTAAGAAGTATCTTATCCTTAAGAGAAGAATTTCTTTCAAAAGTAATGAGATAATGTTTCCCCATTTAATGGTCATTTTAAGTATTAATAAACGTAATTAAAAGATTACAGTCGAGTCAAAACAATCATCTTTATATTGTATAAATATTTTTTTCGTTCAAAGCTTAGGTAACTGTAGCTTCAAAAGAAGTAACAAAATAACTGTTAGGAAAAAAACTTTTTATGCCATTTATCTTTATACGACGCGTTATTATTTAATTTACTGTAAATACATACTACATACATGTTTCTGTGCATATATAAACATATATGTAAGTATACATATATTTAATAAGTGCTACAGATTGTCAGATATCATCAACAATATGCAGGAAGATGGTTCATATTTCAAAGTAACTTCGACGTTATTTACCACATATGCGAAACCAAATACGTCAATGGGTGTTTGTATTCTATTAGCCATGTGCGTTTATGTAAATATGGGACGGAGACCATCTTTAGTCAGACTGGGTGCAATAAATAATTAGCAATAAACTATATTAGGGTAGGATGACAGCCAATTTAAAATCACAAAGAATAAACGTCAAGCCTATATATATATAGCCTGTTGTGCACAGGTTTCTTATCATAAATTAAATGAAAAGTAGATGAGCCATAATCTACTACGAGCCAGAAATCGTTTACAGGATTCTGCAACCAAAATAGCTGAACACTTGCAATTTCGTCATGTCTGTTTGTCAATATGTCATAAGCGATCTATTCGTTACCTTAAAACTTAAGCTGAAAGGAGATGAATCATTTTTGTATGGAGATCAATCCATTACCTTTATTTCGATTTTAAGCTGAATGATGTACTACTGAGTAAGAGAAAATAGTAGATTTTACTGATAAAATACGGTGAAATGTAATGGAATTTCTAAAATAATTAAGGTTGAAATATTAAAGAAAAACAATGGTTTTTCTTTAATATTTCAACCGGTTTTGATTATTTAGCACAAAGACGTAAATTGGCAGCCTGAAACCAGAAAAGAGGAACAGGTACCTAGTTAAATAATCAGTATTTTGAACCCATTTATTTATTTTCAATTTCATTTTTATTTATGTAAGGACCGCGACGCTAGGCGCTCCGTCCTTTCTGACTACCCCGTTAGAGATACAGCGTGAAGATATGTATGTATGTATTTTTATTTATTTTTAATTTAACGTTAATTTATTAAATTTAATTTCGGTTTAGCGTGACATTGCTACGGAACCCTCAGTCAACGAGATTCCGACACGCCCGTAGCCAATTTTTAATGACTCAGAAGGAATTTTAAAAGGGACCTAGCCTATCAAGGATGAGACTGGATCACGTGGAATTTTTATTTAATAAAACTCCTATTGTCGTTGTCCTTGGCGCATTAGATGGGAATGAACCCTCTAGCGTTGTGCTAAAGCACGTCTCCGAATAAGTCTCTGATCTGGCTTAACGATTTCCACCCTATAACAATAGCCAGGATGGCTTACAGCTTCAAGTACCTTCCGAAGTAGGACTGGGAGACGCTTGGTATTGATGCCACTAGATCACTCAACCTCTAGGCAAGCACGCTTATTTATTAAACTGAAAACTGGCAAATAATACCTAGACCAGTTGTCTTTATGTTGACGGGTATCTACTACGTATATTGTCGTTACATGACGGAATGTAAAAAATGCAGGAGAGCAGTTCAAAGTATAAAAGAATTAGTGATACAAGTTATTTAGACGCAATATTAGAAACAATAAAATAATTTTAATAGTTGGTCTCACTCAATTTGAAAAGGAAAATGCAGAAGAAAATGAAAATGGTAGTTTGCGCTTTGTATACATAGGTCGAAGTAAAGAAAATGAGTTAATTAAATGAAATCAAAAAGAGTTAGTTTGTCTAAAATCATTTTCTAACATTAGCAAAACAATAATAATCTATGTATTTTCAAACGTGTTATATATACACTTGCGCACAGAAAAGTTGACTCAGTTTCCAGTTTAAAACCTTTATGCACAATTCAAATGAAAAAAATTTCTAGCAAACTAACCTATAATTAAAAAATAAACATTAAATTTTGTAGACATACTGCCACGTTATTGGATGTGAAACATCGCTTGAAAATTTTTGGGAAACATGTAATAATGTTAATTTATGAATTATTATATGGAAAACTGCAATGTGGGCCGATATCTTGATCACAAGTGTATATTATAATTGCAACAAAGTTCAAAATAAAATTTCAGAACTTCAGTTCTTTATCTTTCGTTTGAACAAGAAATATAAGCATAAAGTTTCCATTCAATCGTGTTCGAAACTTCGCGATGAATCGGGAGACAAAACTTCCAAAGAGTGCTTGAAATAAAACAGCGATTCTGGATTCCAATTCGAGCTGAAACTGGAACCGAGTATTTCTCAAAATATCGCAACTGATTTTCATAACTTGCAGAAAGTAATTAATTTACGCCGCACTCTGGCTTGGAAGAAAATCAAAGTGAGCTGTCATTTTAACTTAGATTTCTATATAAAGTTGTTAATGAATTAGTTCAAGTGTTTATAATGTAAGAGCCAAAGTGTTATCGTTACAAGTTTACAAGAAAAATGTCGTGGTTTGAATATACATATTAAAAAGACCCCTTAAAAATGTCGTCAAGTTTTTATCGGACACTGTCATGTCTTTCTTTCATGTTACAAATACTGGCGTTACGTTTTCTATTACTATTCACACTTTATGTGCTGACATATTTCTATATCCCTTTTCCTTTTTTCGCTTGATTGCGCCTTCTTTTAAAATATACCCAAACGATTACTATCTGATATAAATCATCATCACTTGTGGACGGAACTGAATTTATGACTACTTCGAAATAGACCAGTTGACTGTGACGAAAACTAATATGTTTTATACTTATTATTATAATTATACAATATAAGTATATACTATATATATAATATATTTACATACATACGTACATACATATCTTCACATTGTATCCCTAACGGGGTAGTCAGGGAGGACGGTTACATATATATATATATGTAAATTCTGTAGACATACTGCCACGTTATTGGATGTGAAACATCGCTTGAAAATTTTTGGGAAACATATAACAATGTTAATTTATGAATTATTATATGGAAAACTGCAATGTGGGCCGATATCTTGATCACAAGTATATATTTAGATATATATATAATAACACACATATATGTATATATAACAATTTTCTTCCAACAGACTCACAATTGCAGAAAAATGTTTTAAATTCTTTGCAAAATATAATAGTAATTGGCTTTGAAACTGGGGGCGAATTGAGCTCTGCGTGACATTGCTGACTGCAAGGAGTAGCAGACAGAAAATTATCCACCTTCGTTCTTACTACTTGAATTTGAAACCCTATAAGCCATCCATAACACATTCTTCAAAAGATTTCAATTTTTTCACAGTAGTGAACTTGAGTGTTAAAGTTATCCTCATTTAGTCTAAAATTATGGTTTAAGAAAATTCAAGCAGTCTATTGACGAAGAAAACCACAGTTTTATAATTCATCGTGTAGTGTGAACAGAAAGAGTTGACAGCCGATAAACGACAAATGCCAGCACGACTTAGTGAGAACAAGCTCTTAGGAACATGACCTCATTGCTTTTGATCTAAACAGTTTAGCATTGTTTAGGTTAACAATACATGACGTTATAACAGCTCTTATTAAAATAAACATTAGATCATTTTCGATTCAACCAACGCCACTGAAAGAAAATAAGCTAATAAAGACGGACTCTAGAAAGTTATTACTACATAAAAAGTTACATGTGGGAGGTCAGATAAAAACTGTACCAAAGAAAGCATGAAGCCTGTACCTATTATAGATGCGACATAACGAACAGGGGGTGCATCTAGTAGCACCCAGATTAGAAGACATTTTAGAAAAGTTCATTTTCCAAAGTTATTTGGCTGAAAATAGCAACTGGTAACCTTAGCTTGGAAAATAGAGGCACTAACTATCGTAGCAACTTATGCCATAACCATATTATAATACTTAGACTTACCGCAACTCTATTCGGATTTTTTTTTTGTATTAATGACTGCGCATACTGTACCAGACCTATATAACTGCGACTAACTCCTCATCTATTTTGTCCATCGCTTTATCACAAAACGCTACTAAGTGGCACTGTAGCCAGGAACCGCTTTCTTTGGGGTGACGTGCTGAAACAGAAAATACTGGGCGAAGCAGGCTCGACGAATGGGCATCAGTGACCGTAAAAATCCGTATGCGCAAAAGTAGTTATAAAAAATGTCTGATATACTATTGATATCAACTTTATACCACAGATAAGATAATAGTTACTCAGACTTATATCTCTGTCCCAATCCTAGTCTATAAAACAGTGCAATCTGCATTTAAATCCATTCAATAGTCTTTCAACGAAACTCGTACAATAAAGTCACAGCCAAAGATTGAGAAAATATTAAGTTTATACAAAAGAAACCCCAAATGTTTCTTCAAAATTTGTTTTAATATACAGATACGCATCTGTACCAGATTTATAATGATAAATATAGACAAAATCTAATTGCATGAAACAGATACTTTCCGTTTAACCAATAAAACTATCAGCATATCTCAGCTCATGCGTACACGTAACATGAAACGGATAAAATCAAATTATTGTGAATCACTTCGGTACTAGGGAACAAACTTGCTAACTACGGAGACTTCGAACGTGTGCTAACAGAAATTAAATTCTGTTAATAGGATTATTGGAGCGAACTACGAAATTAATAAGGGTTTAATTAAAGCTGGCATAAAATTAATATAACAACACTATACCGCTTGACTAATCGTATCTTGGGGATATCAACATATACATATAGAATTAACAGCCATAACTTCACGCCATTTCTCTTTCGCGGTGGACAGAAATATTAAGAGTCAATAAAATTACGCGTTTGTGTTCAGACTTATAGATAAAACAGAACCAAATGGGCTTATCACCCTAAAAAAATCTCAACAGCAATAATCCTATGTAATTTATAACGACGTGGTTTCCTAATCAAATTTTCTAATTCAACAAAATTAAATCACCCAACTCAACGAAGCGTCTCCCAACAATAGCATTTATAAGCTCTATTAAGCATATAATTTTAAATCAAACTCTGTTTAATAAAGCGCGCACAACTCGGAATCGTATTGGGGACTCGATGATAAATCGAGTTAGACACAAATTGACAGTTCTCATTTGGATACAGAGACGGTACCGTCGACGACACAAGTTTGTCTATAATTATATTTAATAGCGCAGTAGTGCTAGCGGTTGATACTATCCCTGTGTTTGAACGCTGCTGCTTGCGTCAGTTATTGGATGGCTGGTTCATTAGTATCATTAGAACAGTAAGTCTTAAACCGTTGTAAAGGATTACATGACACTAGCTGAATTCAATACTGGCACTAAACAAAATTTTGATTTTGAGTTTACAATAATTATTTGATTGATTACGTTAGTAATAAAATATTAGGGTAACCTGTTATTAGCCCCCCCTACAGTATAAGAATTTTTTTTTATTTAATCAGAGGACCAGTGCTGCTCCACAACATTGTATTGGTAACATAATTAAAAAATAACACTCTTATATGATGAGTAATTGTAACTTAACCTAAGTTGAATACAAACATTGAAAATCAAGTTGAATATTCACACCTAGCTTCCCTCAAACTCAACCAATTTAAGTTGGCAAAAGCTTAAAAGGAAAGCTCGTTCCAGCTAGAGCTTTTGACCGAAACGAACCGCGTACCTCAATTATTAGAACCGGAGATATAGAGAAAGAAAACTATGAAATGTACAGGAGGAAATCGTGTTTGAGTATAATTTGAAAAAGGTGAAAGGTTATTTCCAATGCTTGACAAATCTGTGCATCAATACCTTTCATTAAAAAAAATTAAGCAAATCGGTTGTATAGAACGGTCGGACGGACTCGTAATAGATTTCATAATTTTGTTTAATATGTAAATGAAAGAAAGAAAAAAATATAAAGAAGTAAAATAAAGAAAAAAGTACTAATAACTAGGTCAAAGGTTGGATTTTATAGGAATTGCTACGGTGAAACTTGCTTTTGAACCTAAACAAGCCAAAATAGTGTGAAACTAAAGTAGATACATATGTTATTTTCCTGATGGTAATAAGAAATACCTAATACCAAAGTAGTTGTAAAACAAGTGAACTAATCTTAAAAAAAACAAAAAAAGCTAACTAAATAAGTTTTAACACTTTTAACGCATACTGTACTTGAAGACTTTATTAGACTTGAAGTCAGTATATTACCTACGTACACAATCAAATTTTATGTGCGACAGTCACCACGTGGCTCGTTATAATATTGTTTTTGGCTGATAAAACTGTCTGTCTCTGATACAACAGCAACTTCTGTACTATGACAGCAATGTAAACATCTGTTAGTATCTTTGAACGAAAATAAGGAATTCTAAAATACCAATTCGACTTTCTGTTTCCTGTTTTTTCTGTTTTCAGTTACTTGAAAAAAGTAATTAAAAAAATTAAACGGACTTAAAAACACAAATGAAATAAAGAATAACGGAATAGGGGAAAAAAAACAAGTTTTAAAATTAAAAAAATCGAAAATTAAAAATAAAAGTGGGCTACTACCTAAATAGGTACGCCAACTATTTTTTTAGGTCGGTGCTTATAGCCAATAGGCTCGCATATTTTGCACTGCACTTTATTATAACCTGTAGGTAAGTTTTGTGTATAAATAATTAACACCCAATGGAAATGGAACGGAACGACTGCCGTCCGTCTGTCCGTCTGCCTGTATCCTTTGTCTGTGGCATCGTAGCTTTTGAACGGATGAATCAATTTAGATGCGTTTTTTTTAATTTGAAAGCTTTTGCACTTTTGGAAATGTTTTTAGCAACGTTTGGTCGCATTAATTCCGAATTCTTTTTTATATAGAAGTACTTAAATTTTAAATAATTTAATTATAAAAAGCCATGAATAACTTCAATAATAACATACAAGCATCTTCGAAAGATAAAAATCTTCCGATGCAGGGCTCTTGTATATTTTCCGATATAATGTAGAATCGGATTCAAACTAAGAGAAATAGGTATAGAAAGATATAAAGATAATTCTTTGCATAATCTCAACTATATTTGCGTTCCATTATTTAATATTAATAAACAGTGCAGTGTTTTTTAATTGTAAACCTAAAAGAAAACTTTGTAAGTTGTAACAAGTAAAGTTGGGCAGACCGCATTCGCCATCATCCCCTCCCACAGACACGCCATTGCGTTTTCGCTGAGATTTTACGTACCTACCCACAATCCAACAGAACCTCTTTATATAAGCCAGCAGCTCAGCGTAGTTTAAATTGCTATCAAATATAGACCGTATGCTTTTGGAATAGAGTTCAAAATAAACCGATCATAAATTTATTATGAGGGTTAACAAAAGCACAAAACAGGGCAAGGACGAAACCCGTCACGATCGACTAATCAAGGGCAACTTTCTAATGATCTGTTCTCTTTAAAGCAAAAATGCGCTTTGTGCTAATTGCGCTAGTGTCATTTTCGAGTAACAATCCATGTCAGGGCCAGGGTGTATTAATCAAAGAACCGTTGGACCGTTTTATTATCAATTCACAAGCCTGCAGCAAAACAGAGAAGCCTTTTTATGGCAAAATACAACTATGAAACGTTTGTGAGATATTTTATACAAGTTAACGATCCTCTGGCTTCCGTCAGATTATTGTCGACGTGGTATTTCCTACATAAGCAACAGATATCCAATATAACTTGAATCCGCCTTATAGGTGTGGTTCAGCTAAAAGAGCTTATACCTAGATCTCGCTTCTCAAAGATGGATTACATTAAACATATTACGTACACCATTTTTTAACTTACAAATTACTACAATTATCTTGCGCATAGCATAAACATTGCTCTACAGTAGTTTTTACGCAATGCTTGCGCAGATAGACATACAAAAACGATAAGAACCAATGTTTTATACTCTTTTCATTATTAGCATCATTCGTAAACTTTGCGCATTAACTTATCTAAGCCGCCCACCTAAGAATATGACATCCACGTTAAATAAAGCGATCGACCGCCATTTTTCTAAATAGAAATTAAAGCTTAAACTAAAGTGAAATTATTTTTTTTTTTTTGTTTATTCACTACAGATGCGACGCGAAGTCCCATTTTTCTTAAATGCTTTCAGTGTACAGACATATGTAATTTATAGCTAGCTATACGTTACTTTATATCAGGGATGTTATGTAGCTCCGAAACCGTAAGCGAAATTATCGGATATCCCAAAACCTTAACCGAATCTAATATAATTGTTTCAAATAATTTCGGATAGGGGTGGAGTCTAAATGCGACATGTTATGACAGGTTTTCGCCAGCCGAGTCGGTAAACTAGCCACATCGCTTGCATTGTTCAGATAGTTTTTTACCAACTTCATAAAAAGAAGGAGGTTCAATGTTCGTCTGTTCGACATAAATAAAAAAAATACATATTTTTTTTATGTATGTTCACCGATAACTTCGTCAATTGTGGACCGATTTTTAATATACAGGCAGTCCTCGTACTTACGGCATGTTAGGTTCTCGAAATACGCGACGTAAATCGAAACGACGTAAGTCGAGACATATTTTTTCATATGTTTACATGTAAAACTCAAGGGTTAAGATCCACACGGACTCGAAATTAAAAAAAAAACTGCATTTATAACAAAGGATATACATACTTTATTATCAAAAGTAAGTTCTTAAAATAATTATATATATGCACTTATGAAATTGCTAGTTATTTTTTGTATTTGTGTGTTATTAATTTTAATAATAATTATAAAACTTTAATATGTAATCAAAATATGTAATGAAAAATAATAAATTAAACTTTTGGCTTAAAGAAACTATCAATTCTAGATTGCTTCGCTTCTTTCTTCTTGCTATCATACAGATCTTGGTAACACTGATAGGCTGCACAAATTTTGTTATTAACGTTGAAACTTCTCTCAAAATTAGGATCATTTTCTTCAAAAATTTCAACAAGACAAGTGAATTCTCCTATGCCGGAAATCGAAAAAAATGACGTATGCTTGAGGAATAGTATCAAAACATTGTTGGACGTAACTTGAAACGACGTAAATCGAAACGACGTAAGTCGAGGACTGCCTGTACTATATGTAACGTCATCATAAATGATTGCATTTGTTTATTATTGCATATTGCAATATGACGGATGTTCCATAATAGGAAATAACCTTTTTGTTCGACACCAACAATATGGGTATCAAATGAAATGGAATACGCAGTGGAAGGTTTCTGTATATGTGACGTCAATATAAATGTGCAACAACAGGAAGTTTATTCGGTAGGCTTGGCATCGACTTCGGTAACTGACAAATTTAATTATATTAGTATGTGTAATCGTATTTATAAAGTTATTTTAATTGTACTTGAGTTTTGATTAGTAAAGGATAGTTATTTAGTACTTTTCAGTGTTTTTTTGTTATTATTTCTATTGCACAGTCCATTCTCGTGGGATTACAATCACTTATATAAAAATGTGGACAAAAAACCTAATGTAGGTAATCAACATTATGAAACTATCCAAAATTACCAGATAATCTGAAATAATTTCATATTATTAACCGTAACTGAAACCGGTATAATATGATTCATATTATATCTCTATCCATATCCAGAACCGAATTTTCAAATCCATAACATCCCTCCTTTTATGTTACTTTCTGTACTACAATAGTTTACCATGTCTTAGGCCCAATAAAGCCAGCAAGGCCGCTTGTTAACGACAATGATTCTATCCGGATCTAAGTTTGGTTGACAGTTACGTCCAATTGTGCAAAAGAGTGATTTTAATATAACATTTTTACATACAACTTCTGAATAGGCACACTGAACATGAAATCCTTAACTTAGATGTGCAAATACTTAAGGTTTAACATTGGTCCGAGTTATATAAGGGTTGGTCGAAATCCCTATCATAAGCGGTTTAAATTCCGTTCCCACGCACGGTATGATTTTTTACCGCGCAGTTAATAGTGTGGTATAATGATCTTTCATTGTTAAGCTAAACTAACTTTTACGCGCTAATTTCCCTTTGTATAATCGACTGGCCCGCACGCGATGTGACACAGCATCTGCCTTTTAAGCGGGTATCGAATTCAATTCCATATCGAACTTAACTATCAAAATTGGCTTGGAGTCTGGGTGTTACTGAGAACTCCCCAGTTCATTGTGTATAAGCTTAGTGCTTAGTTTGGGATAATTATTTGTTTAATTGTCTGGAGTATATAATGTTGGAATACTTTTGGGAGACTAATTCAGTCCTTAGTGCGTCTTAAGCGATTTCAAATTTCAAAGAGACTATGGAATGGTATAGAGTAAGGAATGGTAATTCAATAGTGCTTCAAGATTACACAAATAATATTCAATGTAACAATGATTAATACATACATTAATCATAGATACATATCTTCACGCTGTATCCCTAACGGAGTAATCAGAGAGTACGGAGCGTCGAGCTTCGCGGTCCTTACCTACTTCCTTCGCCTCATCAAATCTCACCACTCTCCTCACACATGATTAATAATAAACATAAAAGTAAACTCCCAACCATAAATCTAAACCTCAAGGCCAACATCAAGACTCGTATGTTATTCCTAAATCGCCAGTTTTGCTCCACTTTTTGATACTTTCACCAAATTTACTTCGTATTTCTGCGTTCAGCAAAATTTCTCTCGCAAAGTTAAAGGACGAAAGTTTCTCTTTTGTTACACGAACATTTGTTACTTCATGATGTTGCTGTCAAGTTCTTATACAAATATAACTTACCGAACACTTGAACTAGAATCATTTGATTGAAGCACTTACCTGAAAAAAAATTGAACGTCAAATAAATTTAGTCCAATAAATTCTTAAATGGAATAAATTAATATCGACGATATTGGTGTTTGATGTAACTATACTTAATGTAAATTTTACGGGTCAGTACCTACTGTGGTTACGATATTTTTAAATCCAAAACGAACGTTTATTTACAACAGACATATCCCTTACGTCAAGTGAATAAATAAAATGGAGATAAATAGCAGCAATGAAGATCAATTAAACCTAATAATTAGGGCGTAAAAGACATTTTTGAATAGTTTTGATAATTTCACGTAAAATGTCATATATTTCTGAATTTTCATTATAGTTTTCACGCAAAGCATCAAAATATATATACTAAATATTCAATTAAACGAATATATTATGATTAAAAATTATTGTGAATTTAATGAAAGAAGATCTTCCTTCTTCGTTCTTTAAATATACAAGGCTGATTAAGGAAGATTAAATAGCCAGAGTGATAGCTGACAGAAATGTCACGAGAGCTCGCATACCTAGGCAAAAGTGTGTAAGGATAATGATCAGATTTGAGGAGAAGTATGTAAAGACCGTGACGCTTGGCGCTCTATTCTCTCTGAATAGCCCATTAGAGATACAGCATGAGTATATGTATATATACATGAATTAATTAATATATTATAAACTCCAGACCAGTGTTGGACAAAATATAATTGTAAAAAAATTACAATTAAAATGTAACTGTGAACACATTTTGTTAGGCAGACAATTACAATTACTTTTGCCCAACAGTGTACCAGATCTTAAACTCTAAAAAGGTCAGGACCGTACTTAAAATCTCTACCGGTAACGTTGTACTTAAAAATCTATACTTCCATACTAATAATACTAGCGGACCCCACGTACGTTATCCTGCCCGAACGTTGGAATAAAAAATAATTTCCTGCAATTCAATTGCAGCGCCTACCGGGTCCAATTGTGAATCTAAATCATCCAGCGACCCACCAAAAAGGTCATCAAAATCGCTCCAGTCGTTTAGGAGGAATTCAGTGACATACACACATACAGAAAAATTACATATATGATATATGTATAGTATATATAAAGATTATAAAAAGATAGAGCAGATTTTGTAAGTTTGTTTTTAGTGGAGGGTAATCTCAGAAACCACTGCACCTATTTGAATAATTATTTTACTATTTGAAAGGTACATTATTCCAAATGGACATAGGCTACATATTATGTATTCATTCAAGTCGAAGGCGAACCGAAGGCGAAGTCAGGACGGGCCGCTAGTTCATAGGAAAACTTTAATGAAAATTACATATTTCCAAAAATATATTTTGCACAAACCTCTATATAAATTAAAATGAATATTTCTTTGTATGTTTGTCTTCTATGTATAAACCTTTACTATTCCATCCGATTGTGATGAAACTGGTGAGTTTTTCTATGTACGCCAATGAAGGTTCATGAATTATTTACATACATACATACACACATATCTTCACGCTGTATCCCCAACGAGGTAGTCAGAGAGGACGGACCGCCAAGCATCGCGGTCTTTACATACTTCTTTCCTTTCCTCAAATCTAATCATTAATTATTTAATTTTGGTAAATAAAAAGCTACGCGAACGAAGTCCCGGGCAACATCTTTGTGCACGAGCTGTACTTCTAATTGCTTAATCTTTTTTTGATTAAAGATTTTAAAAAAATATGTAAAAATAAACAAAAGAAAATTTTCTTTTACTACATTTAAACATGATGTTGAAAACATCTAACAAAACAGCTAACAAGACCAGATATTGTCCCATAGAAAAAGTACTTTCAGCTTTTTCCGAATTAGCCAATTTTCCGGGACACTTCAAATTTTTCTATCCATAAAAACCTTACTCTGACTATTACAAACATGTGGAGATTTTTGTATGTTTTGTAGAGGTAATAATGATTCTGAACAAAAAAAATTTGATGGATTGAATTAAGCTTTAATCGTACAACAAGGTCAATAGAAGAAGAATTGACATTAACAAAAAATTAATATTTTATGATAATGTTGAACCATCGCGCACTGTCACAAGCGGCATTGCAATTGTATTATGGTAGGCTATAAACCATGGAGCACTCAACCTATAGAGCGGCAACATCATTTATTTTGTATGAAAACAATTTACGTCTAAACACTGTTACGGTTACTGCATTCTGTTTTGTAGTTTTATTTTTTTCTGTTTTTGTGACATCGCCGAATAGAACAAGAAGCCTTTACATAAATATTCAAATATCGGTCGGAATATTCAGAAATATACACACAGGTCCAGTATTGGTTACATACTGCTTCATCCGAGCGAGTTGATATTTGTTATTGTAAATAAAGCAGTGGTGAATAAGATGGTCCGATATTTCTTCTATATAGGTTGACTGCTCCATTGCTTAACACATTTATATATAAAAAAATTTTCAAATCGGTCCAACCGTTGTCAAGTTTAGCGCTTAGCAATGAATAAGATTTCATTTTTATTTATATAGATTAGGGTCCTTAAACTAGAACATCTTGTATGCTCAGAAAAAAAAGTCCAGAAGATCAACTGAGCCATTCAGTCAAGTATCAGGAATTATTATCTCAACTTTATCTAAATACATTAACAATTTTTTTTTAAGACCCGAATATTACTCACTTACCCTAGAGAGGAACATTTCCATACTTTGGAAATGTTCTCTTGATATAACTTGATATTCTACTTGATTTTTTTAATTAGTGTCACTGATTCAAAATAAAAAAGGTCTATCATAACATCATCTGTGCGTTTTATAACAAATTTAATTCTTTTTTAACTCCTACATTATAATACAGGGTTCTGGGAAGTTTTTGACATTTATACCACACAATGGAATTAACTTTCCTCAAAGGTCACCGGCAACAGTACGAAGTAATTTATAACAACTTTTGACATTTCAAGTTATTAAAATTCCATCGAAAATCTATTAAACAATGACCTTCCATTCAACTTTTTTATGAAGTAAGTTTTATTATTAGTTACCTATAATATATAATTTATCCATGATATCTTATCAATAATATAGAATTTTCAAAACGTAGTAATAATCTAAGAGGGTAAGAACGTCGCGTTGGCTCAACCACGTCGACGGTAGATATAGTTAAATTTCAATTAACGAAATTATGATTGTCGAAATGTTTGATCCATTCAATGACAATTATTTTGATATATTTTTTAAAGCCTACAACCAAGTATAACCTGAATAGTTTGATATTTAGATTACAAATTAGACGACTGTTTAAGATTTTTTTGATGCAGTCGATTAAAACAGATCGTGTTTGATCAACAGATTGTTGATCAAATGGCCGACATAATTACAAGAAAGATTGTTAAATGACATACATATATTTTTTATAGATATTAAATCTCTATGACTTACGAATACAACATTAATAATAACATATTCTACCAGAAGCAGTTTCGGGAACCCTCGCCTCAAGATACTCCCAAAACAAACTTATAACTATTGTTTTAACAGCAGATAACTAAGAAAAGAAATACTCTGTAATAATTGTGAACTAGTAATCTCTTTTATAAAAATCTCTATTATTGTTTAGGATTTTTACAATCTGTAACAGCAAATATAATATGTAAATATAAAACAATCAAAATTTTAATTCATATTAACCTATACACATACAACCCATAACGAAGTAATTTTTGTACATCAAATCCACAACACAGGTTATCGATCTCCTCTTCGGTTTTCATCAAATTAAATTATACACAAATAAATATACAAGTTGTGAAGTCGAATACGTACACTAGAATACAGAATTCAGAAACATATCCAAATATAATCTGATTATATATGAATAAGAAATACCTCAAATTTCTTTTAACCACACCCCACTATAAGCAGAATTTCTGAAAAAATGTACAATCATCAGCGAAAATGAAAAATTGAGGCCACAGTCAAGGTTAGAAGGCACCTGCCTCGCCCCACTTAAAAATACATTAACCAAACATGGCAGCTCAAATAGTCTACAGAATATGGAATATATAAATTTCCGGATGACGTAGGGACTTTGCTCATTAAATATGAATGTGTCGCAAAATCCTGCATTAAGTATTATTTCTCTAATTGCTAAGGTATTCCACTTAGTAGCCCTCTGTAAACTAATGTAAAGTTAATTAAAGGACACTGCTTAATTTTGGGATCATTGAAATGTACCTTGAGACATAAAATTATATTTAACTCTTTTAAGGCCTTTGATTGTTAGTAAACATGAATACGCAAGATAGATTACATATTAACTAGACACGTGGAATAAATAAATTTTAGAGAAAATTACTAATTTCACGACAATATTAGAATGTATTTTGAGTACTATGCATTTACGTACGTAGGTACGAGAAACTAATTTTTGAAATGGACGAAATTGTCTTGTGAAATGAAATTAAAATATACATAAATTAAGTAGATATTCCTAAGCTGCGTTCTACAGATGCCAACCAGTGAACGGAATACAGTGAAAAGTTACCACTCCTGTTCACTATCGCTTTTGTTAGTACTGAGTACAAGACGCATAAATGTATAGGATTATTAATGTGAGCTACCTAAAACTTATCATGTGAATTATCATCGATTACATCAATTTTGTTAAAACATTTCCCATGTTAAAAATATCGGGGTCTCTCTGTAGGATATGTTTTTTAAATGACCAAGAATCGAGCCCGGAATCTTCAGCCTAGAAGAGAGTCCGACTAACCTTCTCATAAACAAGCCAGTCAGTACTATATAATTTAATGTTCAAATACTTTAGTAAAATATGCTTTAAAAATAACACGATTGATAATAAATAAAAATACATTCTGTTATCGAAACTATATTATCGTCAATATACATAGCTCAAATGCATAGTTGGATAAAAATATTTTTGAGTTAATCCTGCCTATACAGATATAAGCAAAAAATTTTTCCGAACAAATATTTCGGAATACTTTTGATCGTCAACGATATTCGTACATTTTGATATCTAAGTAGGACGTTCGTTGTAAGAACGCGACATTCCTTTGAAAGTTCAAAGTTAAAAGGTCATCCGTCTCTTGTGACTTTAACGATCATAGTCATTATCCAGGAAAAGAGGACACTAGAATAGACCTTCCCTAAAAATAATTGGTTAATCGTACACTCATTGTCATTATAACTTATGTAGGATTTACATCTCAATAAATTTTAGTTCCACTATGATACAAGCGTATATATTAGTTACTTATATCGACTAAAAATATTACCGCGCGGCGTGCGCGGTGTAACAAAAGTGTGGGTAGGTGTGAAATATATTATATACATAAAATGTTTGTCTGTATACAAATTACTATTAATTTTGATAAGTAATTTTATGCTTGTGTATTTATGTATAATGCATACAGGGTTAATTTAAAATTTCTAATAACCTCTTAGTAATTTGTTCTTAACTCTAATCCTTATAGCTTCTGTTCTACGACTTTTAAAAATTCATAACTTTTTCTTTCCCACAAAAATAAATAAATGTTTCTGAAAAAAAATGTTAAAAATTAAATGTTTCTGAAAATGGCACCTACTCTAGTCGGTCGCTACAGCGGCAAATGCACAGCGCGTCGTGCGGAAGGCGCGAGGGGGGGAACGCAGGGAGACGGGGGGCTGACGAGGGGCCCGGCTGGTCGAGGGGAGAGGGGGAGGAGGGGAGGTAGACGGCGTGGCGCTGAGGCCCGGTGCGCTTGCAGTGTACCATTGCAAATACGTACAGAGTAATTACGTTTCAGACAGTACAACAAAACTTACCAAATATTTTTTGAGGAACGTATTAAGTTTTAAAGAACAAAAGTCATTAGGCATGATGGAGCTCGTCTGACTTAATTTGGCACTAAGAGGTTATTAGTATTTTTGAATTAACACTGTGTACATAACAATATTAACAACATAATTATATGGAAAAAATAAAATGTAAATAATGAAAGTATGTATTTATGTTATAAGTACAAAGTTTACACAATATAAGGCCAACAATAACAATGTATATACAGTACCTAGATCACGAATATCATACATATAAGTAATCTCATTTAATAACGCATAATATACACACATCAAACAAGTCTAAGCAACACGCATCATTTACAGGCACTGCATCTTTTATTAATTGATACTTTAGTTTTTCTTAGAAAAGTAGATTGGTATACAATCTTTATTGTTCTCGGAAACATATACTAGCTGATTTTAAAAACAGAACCTTTCAGTGATGTTTTGTTTTCATTAAAATAAAAGCTAATTATTTTTCCCAATTCCATGTATTTTCGTTGCTTGATAAATTTGGTATTTATCGCACTTTTATAATTTTGAGATAAACAGTTTTTGAAAAAATTGTGTGGTGAGTCATTTTTTATGTTATGGAGCGACGCCATTTGACTGCTGATGAAATGCTTCAGGAGCTGTAGGAGTGCTACAAGCGGGAAGAAAGGTGCCAGGTGTCTCAGCTTTTTGGTGTCAATAGGAGCGTGATTTGTCGCCTTTGGCAGAGTTACGTTAATATAGGGGATCCTGCTGAGCAGAACCCAGGACGTGGAAGGAGTACAACTGCTCGACAGGACTGATACATACAACTGACTACAAGATGTCAGCCGATGTTAACCGCTCGAGAGATAGGTTTAAAGCTACAATTCTCAAGTGGTGTTGTTGTTAGCCACCAAACCGTGAGAAATAGGCTGCATGAATACGGCCTACGAGCACGACGCCCAATTAGGTGCCCACCTATACGCCATGGGAATCGCGCCCGTCGAAACGAATGGTGTGTGGAACACTTGACATGGACCCAGGAGCAATGGGATAAAATTTTATTTTGTGATGAGTCCCGGTTTGGATTTAGGCCTAATACGAGAAGGGTAAGAGTGTATCGTCGTCCCGGAAATGCTGAACGGCTGAGATTCGTCCAAGAAGTGCACCCTTACAGTGGCTTCACAGTGATGGTATGGGCGGGTATTATGAAGAACAGACGAACTGAGCTCGTTTTTGTAGATGGCAATATGAACGCTGAAAGTTACGTTGAAGATGTCCTCGGGCCTTATGTTCTCCCATTTGCACAAATACTTGGCTCAGATTTCACGCTGACACATGACAATGCGCGTTCGCACACAGCCCGGTGGACCAGAGAATACTTGGCAATGGAAAACATTCGTGTATTGCCGCGGCCTGCACAATTGCCAGACCTCAATCCCATCGAGCACGCATGGGACATGCTCCAGAGACGTGTTCTAGAGAACCTGGACGGAGTGTCGACAACTCAACAACTGAAAGACTTGTTAAAATTCCATTGGGACCGATTGTCGCAGGATCAGATAAACAATCTTATAAATTCAATGAAAAATCGCTGTCGACAAGTTTTAAACAACAGAGGCGGTCACACTTTGTATTGAATTGCCAAATAATAAAAAAAATGTAGTTATTTAATTTTGTAAAACATGAAAAGTTTAATTTCATTTTAACTTTATTTTATACTACGTACAAGTATGTTACGGTACACATATTGTTAATTAAATAAACAATTGAATGAAGGATTTTGTTGCTTTAGTCACTAATTTGTCAAGAAATGCTTAGTTATTATTTATAAAAGAAATATAAATATATTATAACAGTAAAAATTGTTCAAAAGTTCAAAATCGTACATGTTGCTTAGACTTTTTTAATGTGTGTATATATTAACACAAGTATTGTTCGAGTTGCCTGATTATTCACATTATTACAATACTACATACACACACATTCGACGCAGTTCAAAAAAGTCGATCAAGAGATCGCGCTCATTATTACGAACTAGTTTACGCGTTAGACTAACTATCAATCGCTATCGGTTTCCCTTTACGTTTTGTAAGCCCATTTACTCATCATTACTTATCAGTATTAGGTCAGTGTGATATTGTTGCGCCTTGATGCTCTGAACTCTGTTCGCTCCGAAATGAAAATCGCGTAAAGCTTGAATATGAGTGTAGGTACTAAAACATGGAAGTGTTAAAAAGGGTTATGGATGTATATTGATATTGACCAACTTAATAGGAACTGTAAATATTAGTCTGTTTGCTTAGGTATTTATTACATGCTCGTTTCACTTAATATTCAAATTATAGCTTGATTCCCGAGCAAAATTCGGATTACAATTATTAGAATCATGATGGTTTAACATTATGATAGGTATTTAGGGCTTCTCTTAAATGGTATATACATATTTTCATATTATACTGTTTCAAGGTCCGTGCAGAAAAAAGTAAAACTAGTAAAACTACAATCAAAGTTCGGAGGCCACGAAAAAGCTGTCGTTTTCTGAGCTTCTAATATGTCACTTAACTTTTACGCAGTACTCGGAAAGTAGACAATGAATTTGGAAGTGGGTTTCGTAGTTCGAAAGATTAGTATTGAACTTAAATACTGAAGTATATATTACGGTAAGAAAAGAAATACCATTGATCCCAAAAAGCCTTATGCATATTTATATTTATATTTTCGAAATATGCCAACGTCTCAGTCAGAAATTATAAAGTTCAAACAACAATTCTAATTGTGAGATATTTTTAAATTTACTACGCAAAAGTGCAAACAATTAACTCAGTACGTGATTCGCAATTTATCCTCTGTTCTAGCAGCAGTAAATTTTCCATTAACAGGAGAACTTTTTTTAATTTCAACAACTAGGCTACCGCAGCCGGACTCGACGAGAGCTTTTAAAATCACCTGGTTCTCTCATAAAAATGTAAATTACACTCTCTTTGGTGTACGCAGTTTGCAAATATCACAAAGGGTCTAAAAGTAACGCTTTATTAGGCTTTCATAATGGCGCTTTTACATTTATAAACCATTTTCCCCGTAATGATTCGCGATTACGCAAATCTTCGTCGTTAACTGTAAAGCAACAGTTCTAGATTCCTTTTATGTTCGACAATTTATGAAAACAAATTAAATGCAAGAGTTAAGGCACAATTAAAAAGAAATAAGTTTAATAAATTCATTTACAGTTGTTAGTGAAACAACTGGGCAAAAATAGCAAAATTCACGCGACGTTTACTCAATTACTCACTGTCACAAGAGCTAAGAAATCCTGTCCCACATTGGGCGCCAAAAAAGTAAACGTAGGACGCGTCTTAAAGTTCATCGTTTTCGCTTAACAGTAACGTCTAGCATACGCTAGCGAAAAAAGGCTACAGTCATGTTCATTCTACCCAATCCATTTGATGTCAGCACGCGGTGTAATCTGGGATATACAAACAAAAAATAACGAGAAATAAATGAAATGCTTTTCACGGCCAAGTGTGTGTGCAGAAATGGTAAGAAAGCGTTTCAAATAGCAATCAAAGGACATTTTAAAACTTTTTAAAATGATTACAAAAAAATTAATATAAATAGCGTTACTGTTACGCAAACATGATGACTTTAAGACGCGTCCTACGTTTACTTTTTTGGCGCCCAACATGGGACACGATTTCTATACCTTTCTATGTATGAGTATGCAATAAAAATAACTGATAAGTGTAACGTTATAACGTACATCTTAGAAAGTTTATTTTAATAAGCAAATATAATAAATGAATATAAAATACAAATTTGTCTCTGCGTTGAAAAACTAAAATACGAGTAATCTGTGCAACAGTACTTCTTCTCGCTCGCTATGCGCCGAGGCACTTAGTCGTTCTACACCCGTTGTGTTTGGAATTCGGGGCAGACGTAACAAACTGTGAATGCAAGGACGGCGCTCAAAAACTGATATTGTCGTTTTGTTTTCGAAAACTATTTGAAATTATACTAAGCAATATGTAACAAATTGATTGTTGATTATCTTCGTTCTCCGGCGTACGTAATTTACGTGGGAACATTATAATTTATTATAATTATCACCTCAATTTATTGAGTAAGTGAAGAACAATTTTAATCTTGTTTAAATGTATGTACGAGCAATTTAAAAATGTAATAATATTCACAATTGTTTTCTTTCTTTAATTTTAACAAATTTGCTTATTTATTTTGTAAACTCCGGTCTAGTTGTTGGACACCGCCACCTTACCTACTTTATTAGCTTTCCCTCGATCTGTGCTTGCGGCGGTAGTTGAACAACTGAAACATTGAAACGTAAACTGATGCACTGAATGCTACGTTTCAGGATCCTAAGTACGGGTTCAGTAGTGCCCCGACACCTGCTCGGTCGGGTGTATACTGCTGAACCGCGCGACTCCAGCCGCATCACCAACTTCCGACATCGGTTCGTCTGCCGACCGCGGATAGTCAGGGAAGTGCTGTGCTGCGAGGCAAGGACGTTAGACGGGCAATCAACCCCGACTCTGTGTGGTATCTCGTTCTAATAAATTTGTGTTTGCGTGCTCCCAATTGTTTTTTTTTATTTTCGTACTCGCCACATTAGTCTTCTAAAATAGTCGTCTAAAATTATATAAAATAGAAAGGCTATACCTACTTACAAATAACTTAATACACATACTTTATTTGCTGAAGTTTAGATATTTAAATGACGTATTTTAGAAAAATCTTAATTTTCCGACATTTGTGACCAAACCTTAAATTTGTCTCTAGTAAGCCAAAGAAATAGAGTAATGATTGGTTACTGACGTAAGAACTATGACAGAATCTATATTATTATATTAATATCTGAAAAGAAAACTTTGCACCCCTTTTTAAGGATAGACGGAGGAGCGTGAGTTCTGGCATAGTTGAAGTTTATGTGGAGAAGCAGTGCAGAAAGCTAAAATTTATGTATAATATGTGTTACAAATACATTACATAGCTTGATCCCAACTGAGAAGTAAAACTTAAACGGATTTAATAACTAAAGATGGATAAAACCAGACAGACAAGTGTCGGCGGACATAAGTTCATAACACAAATCGGACACATATATTTACATGTTTGAAAGAAAGTATGACACGGATCGCGCGCATCAAGTCATAATACTCAGAGGTAATACTCGGAGATAGAACTCAAACAGGTGTGCAAACACGATACATGACTAAGTCCGCAGAGCAAGGTGTACTTACATCTGGACCCTTTTAAAATGGACATATCCAACGCTACTAACAACTTTAATACAATGTTTAATCTAGTTATCTCTTAGGATTTCCATCATCAGCATAACATAGCAGAACAAAGGCTACAATAATAAAGACGACGCGATGTGTGGATTTTCCAGATTCCACAAACTATATTATAGGCAGTAAAATGGACACCTGTGAAAACAAACGTACGTCGCTGGTTAATCTAACTGGTACCTATTTCGTAAATGTGTGCCGCATTATTAGATATATCTACGTAACTAACCTCGTATAAAACGTTATGAGGAAAAGATAATAAAAAATAAGGAATAAATTGTAAATCTTTCACATATTTCAATTAATTTTAATGGAAAGGCTTAGTGATACTATGATATTAAATTGTTATCATTGAATACATTCACTGAGTTTTCGAATATTGTAATTATGAAAATTAATGTATTTAAATTTATGTTCGAAAAACGATACTGAGTTTCTTGCCAGTTTTTCAGTGAAAATTTTCTCGAACTGGTGACGGATTTAATTTTTAAAAGTAACGTTACGATTAATCAATACACGTACATAGTGATTATCATACAACATTTGATAGTGTTTCAAATTGTTATGCCATGAAAAAAAATCTGACGCGAATTAGAATTAAATAGTTTATAAATGTTTCCATTTCAGTAAATGAAATAAAATCTATAAATAATAATGTGATAAATTATTAAATATGCTTATATTACACGGGCAACACGAGGAATAGGAAAGAATCCAATGACACCTCGCTACAAGCCAATAAAGTTCGTTTCCGAAATAAACTTGTCTGAGAACAAAGACCGAAACATTTCAAGAGACAGATGCGATATCCTCCGAACCACCAACAGGACAATCAATGTTGATTCTAAAAAAAGAAACTTCATTCATACTAATACCAACATTGACCTTTACAACCAAAACATAGACGACATAAAGTCCAAAATCAGCAAAACGTAAACCATTGAATCGGCTGTTACTCGGTTACGTATATAACGTTGACAATGATAGATTACCGTTCGTGAAAGAAACATTACAGCAATCAGCACAAGAACATATGGGCGTTGATATTTATATTGTTAGTCAGTGACATTACGTATAGTCTGATACGTTTAGCTCTGTATAGCCTAAGGCTATGCGACGGACATAAATTTAAATACAACAAAAGGAACACTATCGATACAGGTATTTTCTATCGATAGCTAACATCAAGACATACATATTCAATCACATTATGATACCAAAATACTACAAATAGTATATTATATAAGTGTATAATATGTCGCCTGTATAATGAATTTCTTTACCAGCCGTCTGCTGATATTGATATTTTTAATACGAAGAAATTTTGCGGCAAGATTGCTTATTATTTCCAAAGAAATATTTATGGTTCGTATAAATGTTAGTCTTAGATTATTGATTTTTTGTCAGTTAAGTTTATTTTCTTCATCTCGTGTTCTTTTTATTTTTTTTGTCATATGTATTTTCTTATTTGTATATACATGTTAAGTGTTATCGCAATCATTTGTATACTTTTTTTTAACTTGTTTGCACAATTGTAGAGGAACACTGTTCAGTATTGCATGAATGCATTTTTTTTATGATGTGTAGTGGCTTTATTTTGTATTTAATCAATAAATAAAACAGTTACATACGGGTTACACAACGGTAGTAAACGAAGTCAGGATAGTATAATTTATGCTAGCAAGGTAGCAACTAACATGTGTAAAGATTTTAAGCTATGTAGCTAGTAAGCCAGTAAGCTAGTCTTGTAGGGTCTTGTAGTATAGTCAAACCTAAACGATGCCGTAATAGACCTGTGTCGGTCGTGATTGATTCGATCACTTGATTGCAATCATTTCAAAGTATTAATTGCAATCACATTTGAACGAACGTATCCGCTCATGGATACGATAATTTAACAGATTCCATCTCGATATTTGTCGATATTTAATTGATTGTCTATGCCATTTAATTATTTTTTAAAACACAAACAATAGAATTATACATGCGGCAAAATTATAACAAAAACTATAAAAAATATCGAAATTGTAAAAGATCAGATTATTCATACAATGGTTCGATCTTCAATTCAATCAAAAATACAACAATGATTTAATCTGTATACAATCAATGGATCAATAATTGATTAGATCATATGTGGGACTCTTTGAAAATTAACTATTGACACAGGTCTATGCCGTAACACTTTTGCACCGAAACTTGCCAAGACCGTAAGTTCAGTCGGACACTAATTATTTGTTGTGTATGTCGGTTTGTCTGTTCGTTTGTTCGAGCTGCATTGAAAAACACTGAATGACTAGGAGAGAATGACTGGGAATGGAAAGATAAGGGTCCCAATTGCTTAATGTCTAGGTTCCCAAACTTATTAGGTCTACTGAGTCGAGAGCTTATGCAGTCGTTGTCTAAGATGCCTCCTAGCTAAATGAAATTACAAATCACCCCCCAGGCCTCTACACAACGCCCCAATTTTTTTTCTGGGTCTCTTACCGCCCCCCTTTAGGCCTGCAGCGCCCACAGGGGGGCGTTATCGCCCACTTTGGGAATGGGTGGCTTAATGTATCTTTGTGTTAAGGCTTGGTACTGCTATTGAATTCTGATAATATAAAACTGATATCTTAACAGTGTAATTAGTCTATTTTGTAACTCACATAAAGCAAATTTGAAGCAAAAGAAATAATAAAATTATTGTTTGCTAAAATAGGACCTAACTTGGTGTATAATAATCTTCTACATATATAAAAATCAATGGACGTTTGTAAGTTCGCAAAAACTCGAAAATGGCTCGACCGATTTGAATTTTTTTTTGTTGTGGTCGCCTCGAGACTGGGTTGGTTTAGGAAAAAGAAAATTAGGGAAAACCCAAAGGAACAGCCGAAAAATCGAAAAAATCGAAATTGGAAATTTTGTATGAGAATTGTCACTTTATATTCAGTGTCAACATATGTACATGTAAATGTAACCTAACCTAATCCGAGAACGCTTTTACGCGTGCTAACGGAAAATTTTCCGCGCGGACGAAGTCGCGGGTAGAGCTAGGTAGTTCTTAAATAAAAGTGTATATGTGAATGTAAGTAATGAATTACAGAAATGATATATTTTTGCGGTATGGTAAATATGTAAAAGAAAACGTCCATTATTTTGATATCTTTAAAGTTTAAAAATATTACTCAACCTTCTTTCATATAGGTAAGGTTATTGAACTAGTTTATTATAAAGGTTTTCTTGATAAACCGCCTACGCATCGAAAAACATTCTCGTATTTAATTAACAGCTGTTTGCCAAGTTCACACACACATGTATACTTATGTTAAAATAACTACGATTAAAATACCAACGCAAGACTATTGTTCGTTGTTCCCTAGATAATAATCTCAAACTTATTTGCTTAAAAAAATTTAGTGACTTTTTTATGTTATTCTAATACGAAAGTACTATCCTATCGAAATCAATCAAGGTTAAAATCATGCAGTTTGGTTTTTTCACTAGAGCAAAGTAAAAAGCTATGGTCTAATGAATCGCACATTTATAGAGTTCCGTACTTTAAAGGAAAAACGAAACCCTTATCACTTACGCGTCTGTCCGTCTGTTTCAACTTTTCAATTTCTTAAACTTTCAAACATTCATAGCAAAATTAAAGAGGCGGCAAACTATTACTCCCGCTTCATATTTATTTAACAAAAGTTCTTTAAGTTCATTCTTAAATCGTAAATATAAGAGAAACCGAAATTGAAAACAATTAAATAAGAGACTTTTTAGTATCGACATTGTGGTATCAGCATTTTATACCAATATTTTATATTACATCCATTCCCTGCTACTTTGACATTAACACAAAATGCCTGTTTTTTGGGGCCCACAAAATGAACTGTAAAAATAACGTTTATTTGTGATAACAAATACAAGTTTTGCATACAATATGAACGACTGCCTGAAGTGTGTTGGTAAAAAATGAGTTTTGACCCTGCAGGCGAATAGGTTTGGTAATAAAGTTATGTATCTGTCAATGTCGCGCCGGCTAGTGAACGGGTTAGGGGCTGAACACACTCGAAACTTTAAGCATCAGCGACTAGCAACTTTCTGTCGATACCGCATCGCCTTTTAGCGACTTCGTTCGATCGTGGAATCAAATTCGCCAGTTTTAACTACTGTTCCGCGAGAGTAGTTTACTTTTGTTGTTTTCACAGTGTAATGACGTACGGCATAATGCTTTAGGGACATGCTGCTGATATCGATATAATTTTCGCGTTACAGAAGGCTATTTACAAACTCAGTCCTAGGGTTTCACTCCGAGAGAAATTTAAGGAATTCAGGCTATTTACGAACTCAGTTCTAGCGTTTCACTCCGAGAGAAATTTAAAGATGTCAATATATTGACTATGGCATCCCAGTACATCTATGAAAATCTTTTATATATCCATAAAATATCAGTAATTTTAGCAAAAATAGTGAAATATTAGAAATAAACACAAGCTACGACTGTATAAAACACGTCTCCACAAAATCAGTAATTCTTTTATGGGGCAAGGTATTCGCTTTTACAATAAAATTCCCAGTAGTATTCAACAGCTATCAATAAGTAAATTTAAAAGTATTGTAAAAAAAAACCTCTGTAAAAAAGGATACTACAAAATATCTGATTACTTAGACGATAAACATTGTTGGGACCTCAATTTCTGTGCAGCTTAAATCAGGACCAATAATATAATATAATATATGTACATTGTGGTAGATATTGACGTCAAAAAGAAATTGTATAAGATCCTATTTTGAATAAATTATTTGATTTGATTTGATTTGATTTGTATCGATGTTGCATAACGTACTTCGATCATCCAACGCAGAAAATCACCACTTCCTCCCACTCCCACGCTTTCGATGATCTAAGTATCAAGATTCTGAATCATCAATACTACAAGTAGTCAGTATTAAGTAACGATCAAATATATGTTGAGAGTTCAGTCGCTGCATCGACCTTCCGAGTCGTCGATCGCTGACGCTAAAAATAGCAAATACTAACAATCAAATGAATACAGTTCAGTCGCTGCATCGAACTTCCGAATCGCTAATCGCCGATACTAAAAGTAGCGAATACTAACGATCAAAATGTACATTAGACTTCAGTCGCAAGATCGTGTCTCCGAGTCGCCGGTCGTTCTACTAAACATAGCAAGTATGCTCAGACCCTTAATCCATTGTTTCATATACAATAGTTCGATCTAAATATAAAGTACCAATATATATAACGTAACAAGGCTACGAAATAATGGGCGTAGCCATTTGTCTATTCGACAGGATTGTTGACTTTTTACAAACCTTCAAAGTATCACATTACACATATAAATTCTATCTAATAGACATATGTTTAAAAATATTCTTGGAGACTATTCTTGTTCTAAAAAATAAAGGTCTAAAGGATATTAAACTGTTACGTAGAAACACCACAGTTATTGGCCGTCTAAGCTGCCTACACCATATTTTAAATAAAAATACTATTTAATGAATGTTTAAAGACGTATTTATTAATTAATTTGATTGGATTACAAATATTTTTTATAACTTCAAAATAAATTCGTACATATTACCAATATTATAAAAAGTAATTGGTAGATATTACCAATATTATAAAAAGGTAAACTTTGTTTGTTTGTATGTAATGGATGAACTCAAAAATTACTTAACCAATTTTAAAAACTCTTTCATCTATAGAAAGCTACATTATCAGCGAGTAACATGGGCTGTATTTTATTTGCAACTAAATTTGTAACCGTGCGAAGCGAAAAATAAAAAAGAGAAAATTATAGTACTTAGCCGTTTTATTACATTACTCGACCTCTGCTTGACATTTACTATACCCACAAACGAGACACTAAAAAGAATGTCTCTTTCTGAGATATAAATGCATTGTTGTATAATTTTAATTAAATTAAATAAACAATAATATTTCTTTCTGAGATATAACTGGTATGTTGTATAATTTTAATTAAATTAAATATACAATAATATCTCTTTCTGAGATAGAAATGCATTGTTGTATAATTTTAATTAAAGTAAATGTACAATAATATATCTTTCTTAGAAATAATTGCATTCTTGTACATAATAATTTCAATTAAATTTTCAAATTGTTTTCTACGATAGAATTAAATGGTAAGTTAGATATATATAGGAATGGAACACCCCAAACTTTACTTCAATTATCAATTAATAATTAATTAATTTGTATTCATACATTTCGTGCTGCAGTCGTGAAGGTAAAAAGCAAAGGAGGTGGAGCGCTCGAGCTTAGACTTATACAAGGTAATGTAAAAGGGGGTATATATAACGTGACCATACGTCCCGCTTTCAGCGGGACCGTCCCGTTTTCAGGCTACCTGTCCCGTTGTCCCCAGCTAAAGCAAAGTTGTCTCGCTTTTGCAAACAGATTAAACGATAATAATACGTACCGTACGGGTACTCCTACCTACCTATATTCAAATCATGTGATAAGCTCTATTCCTACTTGAAAACTAGACTCGACATTTTGAAACGGATTTGCACCGCCAACAAATATAAAACAAAAGCGTTTGCAACTGAATCTAATATTGATTATTTCAAATGACATAATTATTAATACATTATTCTCATTTTTTAATTTAAATAAATAGTAAACTTTTTTTTTCTAAATTTCGCAAGCGTCCCGCTCTGACAAAAAAGTAAATGGTCACTTTAGGTATACATCCGCGGGGGTTTCAACGCGTCACTGTTCACTATTATATTGCAGATGTAATAATTACGGTATAGGTTTATTTTGTTTGCCATACAAAAAAAAACATTCATTTAATAAGGAAAAACGTAAAACTCTGTCGTTATGCCCTACATTCCAAAGGTTTGCAGCGACGTAAAAACGCTAATATTAGGGTTGCCTAACCTTTATTTTTTTAACTTTGACTTTGACTATTGACTTTTGGCGAAGTTGTAGAATGCAATTTTTTCGTTGTCATGGGTACTTTAATACCCTTTCGTATTTACCCATCCTTTCGAAATAACCCTGTATAATCTCGCAGTGGTAGTGGGGAACAAGTCGTCAGTTCGTCTTCTTATTTCTTCTCGATGTCGTCACGAACACAGTTGCGCTCTGCTAGAGGGTACCAGTGTTCTCTGTTTGTTTATTCCTCGGTGTTGCTAACAAAATTAACTACAAATATATAATAATAACTTTTTCTGAGATATACCATAAATGTACCTATTGGTTGTATAATAATTTCAATTAAATTTTCAAATAAACTACAAAAGTATTATAATGCTTATTCTTTAACGATAATGTTAATGAGTCAAATAAATATATAAAGGGCCAAGAACTGGTGCTTCCCTAGTTATTAATAAGTCGCAAACAAGATGAAATAACGTAATTTTTTTTCACTGCTGGCGTCGAAGGCTTTATGCAAGAAAGGTAGAAAATCGAAGCTGCGAACTCCAACTATGATTTCAATATAATATTACAGTTGTGTCATCTTGATTAAAAGTATTTATTAGTCGAGTTTTGTTTTTATTTTTATCTAACACCTAATATATTAGTTATATTTTGGTCCGCGACTACGGAACTTGAATATAGGGCCGCAAACTGGATATACATCGTCGGAAGCAAAAGTACTCTGTGGCCGGGGGTTATATATTATAATATAGCACTCTATGGTCGGACCCACACAGTAGCATCTAATATGTTACGGTTCGCGGACACGGAACTTGGATGTAGGTCTGCAGAGCTGCATGTACATATTATATCGTCGGGAGCAAAAATACTGTGGTTAGTTGATATAGTAAAACATTCTACAGTCGAATCCAGCAGTCGATACAGAAACTGGACGTAGCTCCACGGAACTGGATGTATTTTCGGACCCGTGTCCTTTAAAATATCGAACTTAAATATGTCTAGTCGCGAGCATCCATAGGCAGTGAATGCTTACCATTAAACGGGATATCACCAGTGGCGGATTAAGACTACTTGACGCCATAACCCATCCATGCCTGTAGGCCTCTATCTACTAATAAACCAGTCTTTTAAAAATTTTCTTAGAATATGTACAAAACAGATAAGTAGAATATTGTATAGACTCAGGTGTTACTTTGCGGAAATCCATTTCATGTGATAAATTCCTAAAATCTTTAGCTATTTTCCGCTCAAACTTCAAAAACCACCAATCGACACGTGATTCGCTTCTCAACAAAGTATCCTCAGGAAATACCAGAGATCGGACTCGGTCAGCCCATTAGTACCGAATCAACAAATGAATCGGCTGCACGACTTTTTATACCAATTGCCCCCCTACCCAACACCAAAGATAAGTATAGATAGTGTCAACGACATCTCACTACTTTAGTCAATTTAATTACGCACGGATTTTCAGATTCCATGTATAAGACAATTTTTTTGGTGCTGTATGCGGTTGATTGGGCAATTTAATGAGTAATTGTGTACAATAAAAAAGCTTCTGGCTGGCACCAATCTATGTCCAGGTTTTCTTTTCTCTTCTCTTTGAACCGAACTAAAGTAGATTTGACGTTCAAAAATACCTTGTAATCGGATTTACTTGAATAAATTGATTTGACTTTGACTTTGACAAAGAATCTATCACTATTTAGTCCCACCTTTCATATCCCCGAGTCCAAATAATAACGTCAAGGTATATTTTTGGTGCACGTTGACGTTCTGTCAACCCCATAGGTGAAATGGCGTGCAGATTTGTATATATATTTTACACGTTCGCGAATTAAGCTCCTATTATTCTATAAAATAATTCTGAACTAAACACATCCGATTGAGTTTACGGGGTAGCATACCCATGCCGTCCATAATACTCCTATTGTTGTCGACTCAATTGAAGTCTACTTGAGTTTAAACTTATATATAGAAACCTATCTAACGTCAGCACTCAGCAGCATAATAACCTGAGGTACGAGTAACGGAAGTCGGATAATTCTTAAATCTCGAGGTATATTTAGTGTGATTCTTGTCAGTATTATTCCAATATGTTGCTGAGACTATTCTCGTCTGTAATGAAAGTTAGACTTACAGTATAATTTGAAGATTCCTTAACCGAACTGAAATCAGAATCCATAGTTTCGTCATGTCTATTTGCCCGTCTGTTTATCTATACGTAATACTTATGTCGAAGCAGATTAATACGTCGTTGATACGTAAATTTTAACCTATAACCAGAAACTAAGGATTAATTAATGGATAATTTGGAGGCTTGTTCTTAATCTGACTTTTAATTTGCCTCAATTGCTAGCGTTAATGCGTGTCCAACACGCTCTTGCAGTCAGTTTTTTCACTTAGTAATCGCTTATTTTAATTTACATTTTAAGTTAAATCTTTTCTGTATATGTGGCGTGAGTGGATGAGTTTTCTAGCTTATTAACAAACGAATGCAGTTACTCAAAAAGGAATTATTTCATTTCTGTAATTTATTTAGGAACTAATTTGTCAGTTCCAATCTCACAATTTGTTGTGACGATTAATTCTTTCCAGGCTAGACTAAAACAAATGATATACGTATTATAAACAAAAACCACGCACGGCCTTCCCACATGATTTAAGAGCTAATCTGAACTATTTTAACTTGACATTGACCGTGCCGTGTGTGACTCATTGTGCAGTAATTATATTTCATTATATTTTACAAGACAATCCTCGTCAAATTTATTTTTTGCTTTAGATAAATTACCTGAAGACGTGACAGTGACATTTGAGGCAACGTTATCTGTCAACGGCGACTTCACTCGTGACTGAGAATCATAGAACAGGAATGCGATATGTCTTTCTCGAATATATTGTGAGATAAAAATATACTTTCAGCTTATTTTTAATATACGAGTATATAACCAAAAGGTAAGATATGGTACGTTACATTATTAACTGATCAGCCCTATAGCTCGGCCTCGAGAATAAGGCTATGGTGATCCCGCTTATAGTACGTAGCGACCAAAGTAGCCTCCGTGGTCACAACTGATCGGAGTGGAACCACCGATTGTCAATTTATGCGACCCCTCACAGGACGACAGCGCGTGTGGTCCGTGCTCTCTTAGCATTCTGAGTGTGCTGAGGAGAGGGCTTTGTCACTGCCTCTCCGGGAAATGGTTCAGCATATAACGAGAGGGACGTTTTGATAGAGATTCTGGAGCCGCTACAAAACGCGTTGTAAATAATAATAATAATAAAATGAGGAAGACCATCGCAGGAGTTTCAATTGGAAAAAGCTGCACTTAACGCGGTCTCACTCCCAGAGGATGATTCATCTTCTTGCGTCGCCAAAAAAAACTTTACTGATGGATCAGCTACATACCAGCAATAATTCTCGCACACCAATACGTTGCATCTTATATAGATATATCGAAATGCGCCAAGTGCGTCTTGGAGGTGGTGCACATGCAAGTGCATATTTTATTATTATTAGCAAAGACTTCTACATAAACTGAAGTAAACGTGACTTAGGCGTAAAATTCTGAAGCCTAAAGAGGAGCTAATGAGCACCATTACGCTTAGTTCACATACCAAAACGCTATCACCGTTGTAACGTAGTTTTACGAAGTGTTGTTTAAAATTGGAAAAAGCTTAAATTGTAGGCCGTACAAGCAAAGAATCCACCACCATACTTCTATAGTAACATAATGACGACCTCGATGGTGCAGTAGTTTAGGGGTTAAGTCTAAGCACAAAAGGTTCTGGGTTCGATTCCCAGCTGGATCAATTTCAAGTCGGATATCATTTTTTCAATATCGTTTTACAACAGTATGAACGTTAAATTTGCTTCATTCCGGTTCCATCTTAGTAATAGATAATAGACTAATGTCCAGTTACAAGAAAGTCCATTAATGTCCCAATGAAATCATATTGTTTTTGCTGATTATTATATTGAATATTATATTGTCACTGTAATGGGCTTTTTTGCAACTGTTTTTTGCAAATTCCACGGAATAGGTTTAGGCCCAGTTGCAAGAAAGTCCACTAAAGTTAATGTGTCGTTAAAGATCATGATGGTGTTACTATTTGACATATCGTAATCAATAAAGCCAGCATGATTTTTAATGGCATATTAATTTTCTTGCTAGTAGGCTTTGTCAAAAAGAAAATTTTTAATTTAAATGTATAATACAAAATATATAATACTTCTGTAACAATTTGCAGCTTTACACCAATAATTCCGAAGTTTAATGTCTATTTGGACTGGATTAATTACACATCATAGAGCAAAAAACACTTGTACACACAGAAAGTAAAGAAATAAAGGGTCCTAGTTACAGCAACCCTGCCATTAACGAAAGGATTTCAAAAGTGGAAGAGTTTTCTAATGGTTGTCATTAGTATGTACCGTTTAAAGAACTCATTAAAAGGACAGCAGTAAAAGTTTAATTTTATAGAATACATGTTAAAATTAATGATACCAACTTATTTGCTGGACAGACCAATTTATACGTATATAATTTGACGGCCTAGATAGCGTAGTGGTTTAGACGTTGCACCAAGCGCGGAAGGTTCCGGGTTCGATTCCCGGTCGGGTCAATTTAGGAAATGAACATTCCTAAATTGTCTCGGGTCTGGGTGTACTGGGAGATGCCCTCAGTTGTCGTCGTCTGGTTCTCATAGCACAGGGAATACCCTAGTTTGAGATCAGATGATTAGTGTATCTTCTAGCGCATTGTTAGCGCATTATATTCGCTAATTGCTTCAAAACTATATAATTATAAATCACCCTAATTGGGTGTTCTGATAAAACAACGCCAATGTTAAAAATCACACCATTTCCCATTCGGAGTGGACAGATAAAGGCACAACATATGTACAGGTATGCTTAGTAATTACAGTAAATGAAACGAGCGCTTTGCTAGTCAAATGACAGTAAATTTTATTAACCTTCACCTTCACAATTAAATTAATATTTTACAAATTAACTATCCTCATAAACACACGCTGACGCCATTTTTGGAAATAATGTCAATACTAGTTTTTTTCTAGTCCCTATGCCTTGGCCGAATATCTGCGCAAAAAACAAAAAGCAGGTTTGTTCTATTTATTGCAGATCAAAACCGGCATAGATGTATACATATATACCGACGTAATCTGTATCATCTTTTCGTGATTTAATTTTAATTTGGAATTTTTCCGAAAATTTTTGAAGCATATCTTGAAGCGATTGTGTTCTTACCTTTTAACCTTCAGTTCAAAAATAGAGCAATTACCAAATCGTTATTGATTCAACCGGAAATAAACTGTGGGAAACTGAATAAATAACAAAGCGACTAGAGCAATTTTATTTGTTTCAAAGCTAAAAATTTCTTTTCTGCGTAAATACGTATTCTGTTAATTAATGTCATTATGTTGTCATTGTTCCAACCTTTGTTTTAGTTCTGAAAGTAATTTAAGGTACACAATTTGTTACAATACAGCTCTATAGCCTTTGAGTGCTCAATACATAGCGTACTTTAGATGTTAAAATTAAATTATACTCGTGCATTCACCATTACATAAATTCATTAACGTCTCTATACTTCGAATCATCAATACCCGCCCACTATACGGTTGTCATCTTTAGATTTTGTGAAGCAGGACAATGATAGAAAAATCATCCGTACAATTTAGTTTAAAAACAAGACACAGTAAAAAATTAATAAGCAATAGTAAATATATAACGTAAACTGTAGCTGTATTTTAATTACAATTTCGGAGTCCGCGTTTAGTCTAGGGATACTCATATTGTACTCGTATGTTTCGTTAAAGATGCACTTTTGTTTTACGATGTTTTTGCTAATCTGTTGTCATAGCGGTTTTAAGGCTGAAATGAATAGATATGATTAAAAAAGTAAGTCGCATGGGCAACATATTGGTGCGAAAAATGTCACGAATATCGACACACAGGACGTTACGAGGACTAGTCAAAAAACCCGGAATATTTCTGTGAAGTAACAGAAAGCAACATAAGAGTTTTTGCCAAATATTCAATTACGTACTATGATTACGCTATACTTTAGCGACGTTTCTGATGATTTCTGTCCGTCGTATAAGGGATAACTTACCCTTTCTGACCGTCACATATTGTGGCTTACAGTGAGTTGACAGCTCCATGACCACCAGAGCTAGTACTGAATTGCTATACTATTTTTTAATATTTTTTTTGTTTTTGCTCAGTAAGTATCCATTGCTAAAGGAGTAGGCTCTTTAAGTAATATTTGTATTTCTGGTCGTCGTAAATTGAAAGATATCATTTCATACCATCTAATATTGTAGTTTACAGTCAGTCTATATCTCTAAATGTGACTACTGGTGGTATGGAATTAGACAGACAAACAGACGCCAGTACTTTGTCGTACATAATGCAGATACCGAAACACTGAATTTAAAGCCGTAATTACGTTTCATTTGGAACACGGTGAGTTGTCTAACATGGTTACAATATAGCAAGCGAATGAGATCAATAGTCAAAATAGTCTATACGTAATTGGTTCAGTTCCGAACAATACTGTTATCTATTCAAACTCAGTCTGCCGAATTTTATAAATACTTATCACTATTCCAGATCTTCCTTTGATTGTAAGTTGTAACTGAATGTTTTAAGAGTCCGCTTATGTAGCCAAGTGAAACCGAATTCGTGCATTACCCCCTCGCCCTATGGCCATAACACTAAAGTTGATTTTCGTATTTGCAGTTTGTGGTTTGATCACATTTTAGCACGGAGAAAACTCAACATTCGTTTTTGCACATAATTGTAATTTGCAAGAAAACTATATTACCAGTTAAAAAACTGGTTTTAGAGATCTGAGATATTATAATTACCTATCCATTTTAGTAAAAATCATTTTAAAATTCTTTTCCGTTCCGTTTCCACATTTAAGGATTTCAAGGTAAAGAGTTGAAGTTCTATATAGTGTAGTATGTATCCAAATATCTAACTCTGTCTTTTTAGCTATAGAGATCTAGGTCACCAAACACACCAGTCAGCATAGATGGACTCTTAATCGATACAAAGATACCCTTTCGTTACTTTTAATATTACATACCATATCTCGTTCAAAATGTTGTCATTAGTAAAGAATTTCGAAATTACCAATGATTGATAAATTTTAAAGAAAAAGATGAATCATTCGGTCATTCCATTAGGGAGGGTATCCCCATACTTCGAACAGCATTCTTCGGCCCTTAATTACGAGTCTTATCGATTTTTTTACTTGAACTTTTAAAACTGAAGTTTTTAGTGACTTTAGGTCAGTATACATAAACACACTTATGTATGGAATTTTTACTACGAGAATTTACATTAAAAATGTTTGAATATAAATAAAAATGTAAATTTTCGTTTATTCAAAATCTTACATCTCTGACAGTTCTTCATTGATTGCTTTGAAATTTTGACACAACATTGTATTCCATTACACGCATTTTTACATAATATACTCACTGAGCCACAAACACGCGTGTCCGGCACGCTTATATCTAACTTGCAGTCACCATGCGACAGCCAAATATTGCGCGATATTTGTTGTCAAAGCAAGAATTTGTGTAATGTAATTTATATAGTGGCGATATATCGCCACTATACATCGCAAAAAGTGCATTTTACGGTCATAGCGCAATAGACGCGCAATCGTCACACATGATATCAATTTTTTATTACAATTAGCCACCAGTCGCGCAGTGATCGCAAGGCTGTCGCTGTCTGCAAATTTTTAAATAATAACCCCGCGGGTAGCTCCTAATACTACGAAAAACGAATAGCATTTTAGAACATTAAATAAAATATGGTCTGAATCCAAAAAATATCTCAGAGGACATAATTATTTATTTTTCTTATCTTATTATTTTAATAATCGCCTTTCATTAATGCATAAAGTAATACAAATTCGATATAGAAATACGTCATTTACGAAATATATTTAATCTTTTTTTTTAAAGAGACTATTTCATCCTTAATTTTAAGCGTAATTCCCATCACTGAAAATTTTCCACTTAATTCTCATCACAGTACATTCAATATAAAAAAATTCATTAATTCAGTGGCAGGTATTTAATTTAGAACTGAACTATGTCCTTCTGATTGCCATTCGAAACAATGTTTATGTAGATGAAAAAACGTTCAATAGGAAAATAAATCACTACTAACAACATATAACTGACCTACGGCCTGTAAAAGGAGGCATTATTGACGTAAACTTTACTAATACGGCGTAGGCAGTACTTAGTATATTTTATGTGGGTGTGCAATAACTTATTTGTTTACATCGACGCCTACGGACCAGGGGGGTTATTCACAAACGTCGGAAACTTTCCGTGGCGGAAAGGCCGATCGTCGAAAAGCATAAATTCAATCCAACGGCTTAGATTTGTGAATACGACTATATATAATATGATATATATATAATATAAATACAATACGATTTCGAATTTGTGAATCGCGTATAGACAAAATTATCGAAAAGTTTCCTATCGGATACGGAAAGTTGAGTTTCCGTTTGTGAATAACCCGCAGGTAACATAACAATCGATTATATACAAAAATCTGTACTTTAATTATGGCGATAATAACGTTTATGCATAAAAAAATACACAATATTATGAATATTTAATAGTTTACATTCATCTCTTGACTCTGCCTTTTTATCCGCAAATCCACGAAAATAATTGTCAATGACATAATAGACGCTTTTATAATTTGCCGTTGAACGTTTTTATCGACACGTTTTTACCGTGCAAAATACAATAGGTAAGCAAAATGCTTCCCTACTATGTCGGCGATAAAGACGCTTTTTCAACGAGAAGCTTTTATGTTTCCGGGCACGGTAACGTCATTCCGTGGACGTTGAAAAAGCGTCTTCATTAGAGACGGTTTAGGGAAGCATTTTGCTTACCTATTGTATTTTGCACGGTAAAAACGAACGATAAAAACGTTCAACGGCAAATTAGAAAAGCGTCCAATGACATGCATGCGAACAAGGGGGCAACAGAGCGGCTAGACAAGTGGCAAGCGCTTCGTACAATAGAAACGCTTGCTGACGTTATTGCTCGTCAAAAGTGCCATTTAGCTACGTTTGTTTGATTGAATAGAAAGTTAAAAACGGTTGACTACCAATTTAAAATTCGTTACGCTAGATCACGTGGTATTTGTCATTATATTCTACCACTATTCTACTCGCGTTTACGACAATTGAGCCACTTGTCTAGGCCCCAGAACGGATGACGGATACTAGAAGTAATATGAGTGTGATGACCTGATGAGTGTGTATGATTTGATAATATTTAGGTCAAATTAGTCGTCTTCTCATTCAATTTTTTGAGAAATCTATACCTAGCAATGGTTTAACAATAATAATATCCTTACACTGTATTTCAACAATTCTTTTAATTTCGCAAATGTATAATAATTACTAACAATTCAAAATATGCCGAACATATAATAATTATTCATATACAATTTAATGGATTTTATATAGTATAATGCCCCTGTACCACATAAAAATTTTGATATTTTCATTCAAATATAATGCCAATATTATTTAAAAAAATTAAGTAATTGATCCCTTTAAGAGCAGCCATAAGTAGTAAAAATTAACATGATTATTGATCTTGATTCAATCTTAGATATAATGAATAATAGTTTTTATTACTAATAAGAGTAATTATACTCTTACAATCTGATAAAATTACAGATAACCTATATACTGTATCCTATTATACTAGCTATTACCTGTGAGTTCGTCTACGTAGAATTAAAAAAACAATTTAATCTATCTCCAATCTAAATTTCATTGAAATTGGTTCAGCGGTTTAACTGTGAAAACATAACAGACAGACACTTTCGGATTTTTTATATTAGTATGTTGATATAAGTACATTATAATTGTTCATTATAAATGTACTACACACAAATGAATAAAAATGAAATAAAACAAAGAAATTAACTTTCTCGTTTTCTTAATATACAAGTATAATTAAAATTATTAATACACATAAATTAAATAAAAATTATATAAGAGCAAAATTTGCAACAAGATAAATAAAAGATTACTATGTAATTAGCCATTTTTTCCATTGTGTATTTCATTTAAATGCTTTTCCTAATTTGAAATAGACAAGCAATTAAGGTCTATTGAAATACATGTTTTTTAAAGAATAATAACGGAATACTACTTCAAACATTCAACTGATATTAACAATCTAAATCAATAAAATTTGTTCAAGAGCCAAAAACTTGTCATTGCTTGTGGTTTATTTGTGCAACAAACTATATTTTTATGTTTTCCGTTGCAAAAATAGTTCAGTAAAATCATATATAAAACACCTATGAATATTTATATTTAGAATCTGAACATTCATTGAATTAATGCTGTACACTTACATTCCAGTGTACAAAGTCTCATTTGTGCTAAATACATAATATAATGCATTAATTATGTACAATACCTTTATTCAATCTAAATACATTTGCTAAATTTGTCCATATTAAATACACAAAGTCAATTCAATCCATATTTTGCAATGCTAATTTAAACATTTGGCAAAGAAAAAAATTATAAGAACATTAAATACCTACATAATTTAGGTAACTTAATATATAAATCATTGTATTATTGTGTACATTTAAATTCAGTTCTTTTATATAATTAAATGATCTCCTGGATTTCAAACAATTTTTTTTTTATACTTTACCTTAACATGAATAAATTCATTTTATAATTACTACTTAAGGACTTAATTACAATTTTTATCCTAGAATTTTTTTAAACATCCCAGCTGTACAAAATATTATAAATTTTAATATTCATAGCTGTGTAAAAAAATTAACAATTTTACCACAAGTAATAATTTTTAAATAATATTATTGATTTCTAAATAATAATATAAATTAAACAAACATTACAAGAAGTGAATTCTAATGAGGATAAAAATTAAATTAGTTATACTTGACAGAAAATGTTACCCATTATAACTTATTATAAATCCTGAAACACCAGATAATAACAGGAAAAACTGGTGTCAATCAAACCTGATTATTTAATAAAATATTAGAAATACATTGGTATATTACAGTTAAAAAAACATTAGTGGACCAATTTTAACACTAGCCACCTCATTAGTGAGATAATACAGAGATAAATCATCTATTATCAAGCCATAGCAGGAGCACCAAAATGATTGAGACGCCTCCGCATTGTAAACAAACAATAGATATTTTTAATTTACATAGAAAAAGAAAATTAACAATAAAACTGTGTTAGAAGCTATGTAAAAGTAATGCTTACCAGATAAAATCTTTGCAGTGGGAGCAGAACGTCGGCTGCTTGAAGAACCTCGGCATGAATTTATGGTCTTTCACCAGATAAACATTCTTCTTCTTGAGGGCACCCTTACGGCCTCGCAGCCGAAAAGCTTGCCCCGCTTTCAGTTCACCACCATCATCACAATTATTTTCCTCGTCCGCCATAGCGACGCGCGGTGGCGGTTTATGCGTTCGAATTGAAAATAATTATAAATGGTACGAATATGAGCTCGAAGAGACGAAAAACAATAGCTAGCGCAGAAACAACCGTTCTCGGCAAAACGTCATTGCGATTTGTCACTAAAATTCAGTTTGCCAAATGTCATATGTCTTTGAACTGTCACTGTCAAATTATTTGCAAGCGTTCATTGAATGAAGAAGTGAGGTACAAAATCCGGGTAGACTGGAGCCAGTTGGTAACGTTGAAAGATAATTTTATATATTTATTTTATCAGAAGTATAAAAACCAGCTCCATTAGGATAATTTTTAAATATATTATGTGCATAGCGTAAACATTAAATTCAATTACTTATTTAAAGTTAACTAAGGTTAATAAAGACTGACGTATGCAATGATATCAATACCATAACGTATCGAATCTAACATCGATAACATTTTAGGTTTTTACGCTCATAGAAAAGCTATAATTTTTATATATTATTATTTATTTCCTTCCCCGTGGTGCGACGAAATACGTTATTTTGACATATTTGGCTTCAAAAAGACACAAAACCAAGTACATCAAAATTGTCTAGTACCCATAACACAAGCGCTGTGCTGCTTACTTTAGGACTAGATGGCGCTGTGTGAAATGTCTGAGAATATTATTATTATTATATAAATAAGTACAAAATGTCACTGTAGAAAATAAAGAAAGCCAAGGCTAAATGATGTAAATCAAATATTAGTCAACTAACACACTGCCATGTTAGCTAATAGAAATGTCAAAATCACTCACATATCTCGATGAAAGTGTAAGAAGAAAGATGAGATTTGAAGATATGAAAGAAGCCCTTGATAGCCAACCTTTCTATCCCTCTAGAGATATAGTGTTAAGATATTATGTGTGTATGCATGTACTAAATGTTTAAAAACAGTCGTTCATGTGACTCCCAATTTTGAATCAGTGAATAATATTTCATTGAAACTGGAAGCCCTTGCTGGAAGTATCGATTATTTTTCTATCAGTATATGTATATACTCTGTGCATTCACACGAATCGGGAATCACTGGTTTTTTTAGCGGGATTTTATGAGGAGCGCTTGGGCGTTTATTTTGATTATTTGCAAATGGTTTTTAGTGTGTAATCAGGGCCGGATTTAGGGGAGGGCAACCGGGGCGACAGACCCGGGGCCTCCACAAAAGAGGGGCCTCCACAAAAGACGGGCCCCCACAATAGAGACTTCGGAAAAAAAATCCTTCAAATTCCGACTAGTAAACACTAGTAAACATCTTTTCCCTTGATATTTTTTTTCACGGTTTTACCTTTACCTACAGTACTTTGTACAAACATGATTATATTGTTCTTAAATATTAACAGAAATCATTGATCTCTCAAAAATGAATCTTTTCAAAAATGAAGATTATAAATAATAGGCTTCGAACCACGATGGGACAAAACCGTCTATCAAAACTTTCTCTCCTGAGCATTGAAAGCGATTTACTTCGGGAACTGGATTTCAACGAACTCATCAACGATTTTTCGGCGAAAAAAGCTCGGAAGGTTCCGTTCGTTAACACTAAAATTTCATTTCAGATAATTCTTGTTTCCGATAATATTTATATATGCTTGTTAAATACTATAAGAATCTACTTGGTTTCACAATAAATCATTTATTGAAAAACTCGACTGAAAAAAATTAGTCATTTTATTTGGAAAATAATTTGGGGCCAGGGGGCCTCCACTCCTTTGTTGCCCCGAGGCCTCCAGACCTCTAAATCCAGCCCTGTGTGTAATATTGTGATTTAGAATTGACGTAGTTTTGCGTTTCAAGTATTTACGCTGTTGTAGGTACTGTTATATGAAATTCTTGAAATAATTGCTTATTTACTAGTGATGTTAAAATTTTTTAGTGGCTTAGTCGACCTCAGCGATCCTATTATAAAGACTGCCTCAATATATTTGTCGTCAGAAACTCCAAGAAACATCTAAATTATATAATAAAAACGTTTTACGAGAATATGAGTAATAATACGAGAAAATTAGAACTGGAATAGACTTCCTCAAAGTTGCCGCTTAGAAAGCTGTCATTACTCAAGGTGCTCAGTAGACTGGCAGCATTACCTCTTTGAATAGCCAAACTGATTCGTGGACGGAAGAAGTTGCCAGCCCGGCGGTCGCAATCCTTGGAAACTTGGAAGATTACTGATGTGAGACGCCACTTGTGTGGATACATTTGCTGTTTCCCATGTATCGGCGACTTCCAAGTCAGCAGGTGCCGCGGCCAGCACTCCCGGGAACTTGAAGCGGCGTAAATATGCGACTCTCTCTGAGAGTTTCTTATTTACGCCCTTTGCAGTCGAAACTTTGGGTCTCTAGGGCCCCGAAGCCCACCGACTGGTTTTTGATACTTGTAAGAGACTGGTCGAGACTTCGAGAGACCGCCGGGCTGGCGGCTTCTTCTGCCAACGAATCAGTTTGGCTATTTAAAGAGGTAATGCTGTCAGTCTGCTGAGCACCATAAGCAATGACAGCTTTCTAAGCGGCAACTTTGATGAAGTCTATTATTTAAAATAATGTGTAGTTTTAAGTTTGTAAACATTAACGTATATATGTACTTTTTTGTTATTAATAAAGGTTATAATTAAGAAAAAAATATTTATTTATTACTGAAGACGTCGGTTGTATGGACTAAGATCTCTTTACCTTCCCTCCTAAGGGAGATCGTTCTACTACTACTACAGGAATCACGGCGTATATTTATTCTGTGGGAATCACTACATCACTAGCAAATCGACGTTTATTTTATTGCATCGTCCGTTATTTTAATTTCTGTTGCTGTTTCAAATATAAGATATCGAACTCAACTGTAGGTAAAATCCGATATTATATCTTGGGTCTTATTGTATTTTGTGGTTAAAAGGTCTAACTAAAGCAAAATGAGCTCAGAAAATTCAGATTCAGGCCCAAGCATCGCTCTTTCTTTAGTAGCACAGTTTGACGATATTAATCGTTTGAACGCTATACTCAACGACGGATATTCTGAAGAATGTAAGTAGAAGTTTATTTCAAATACTATTTCAAAGCATATATAATAAAATTAAATTCAAGAAATATTGGTAAAAATACATTGTAACATGACAATAACATAGGTACGTTTTCGTTCTACCTTCAAACAACATTTACGTGAGTGTTTATATTCATAAGATAACGTATAGACTATATTTAAGTTATAATAAACTGTTATGATTTTCATACATTGATTCATTCTATTTTTATATTCGTATGACAAAAATCAGTTATTTTTTGCTATAGACTGTAGGTAGACTAGCGAGCAGTGCATAAAACTCATATAGGTCCTTGAAAATGAAGTGCATTGTATATATTATGTATTTATATTCTTACTGTTACTAGTTTGGTTTAATCTAATCAATAATGTATACAATTTTTTAAAAACGTCTGTCATGTAATTATAGGTTTCCTAGCCTTTGTAAAACATATGGAATGGGTACGTGCACAGTGGGCTGCTGCAGAAGCAGAGGCAGCTCGCCTCCAAACAGAACTGGATGAGGCTCTCAAGACTCTCACAAAGTGGGAAGCAAAGTTTGCACATGTTAGGAAGTTACTGGATGGTGAAAAGCGGGAGAGGAATATTGTCTTGAAAAAATATAATGAATTAGTGAGTTTTTTATTAGATGTAGATACTAAACTCAAATGACGAACGCTGATGAAGAAAATGGAGATGATAACCGACTTAAACCAATTTTGATGGAAGGAAATTAGATGAGAGTTTAGTACAGACTGTGATTTTTGATGCTCTGTCCCTTCTGCCCAGTCTATTAGTGACACAGCTCGAAGGAGTATGTATTAAATGCAGATGTTGATTCTGTCTGGATACATCTGACAGGCTGCATATGTAGGTGCTATTGACTTCATTCTGATGAGGCCATTTAACACCATTTTTCTGAGTGGTGCTTTAATCACTGTTTGGTCAATCTGTCTCTCTTTCAAGTCTCGTTTCCTTTTTCATAAAACATGAGAATAAGACAACCTGAATAACATAATTACATAATTTAAAATGTGGGTTTTTATTTTATTGTAGCAACAAACTTATAACATGGCAAGAAAGAAATTGAAATCTGATGTTGTGCCTCGTTTACACTTTGATTATTGCTTGTATGTAGTCTCTTCAACAGTGATTAGCTAAAACTATGTACTCGCATCAACATCACATTGCAGTATACTGATCTGTGAATTTTTTGCAGAGTAAATTATTGGATATGGCTCGTGATCTGTTATTCAATGATAATCGTGCAAAATTGAATGATGAGACCCTACAGAAACTGGCATTCTTGAATGGCACTCAACAGGATCATAATGCCAAACTTAGCGGAGTACCTGAACTTAATTCTACAGGTAAGTTTCTGATTTACATCAAGGAATAATGAAACTCTTATAATATCACATGCATCTAACTGCCACAGTCTATTTTCTCAGAAACAAAGAAAAATTACTTTTTATCAATGTATTTCAAAATGAACTGAGTACAAACTTTTCCCTGATCTGACCTGTCATTTAAACTGTTAGTGCACTTATTCTCTAAGTAATAGGGCACATTTATGAAAAATACAGATGAATGGTGACAGTGTGCATTTAGTAGTTCTCGAGATGGACAGAAAAAGTGTTACTGTAACTGTCTTTGTATGCATAAGTTGTGAAATCTTCCATCTTGGTTTGTAAAAGACACAAACATAATATAGAATAACATGCTAGTTGCCTACCTGTTCACACAGGACGAAACATTCACCTAACAGATAGAGTTACACCAATTAACAATGTTTTATAGACGATAGACTAGCAACTTAGTAATATAATGTTTTGACGTTGCCATCTTTAAGTCCAAAATACTTTTTTCGAAATATGATGGTGGTTGAAAATTGCATGGTGCAAAATTCTTTATATTTATTTTCTTTAATGTCAATGACTATTATGAGTCTTGCCTTCAGTTCAAAATACATACTTTCAAAATTATATGAAATTGTGAATTGATTATCTGTACACCCTGTATGTAAATTGTCCATGAACAGGCACCCTTCTCTCCGAAATGTCTTATTCCCGTTCTGAAGATGACCTAGACTTATCACTGGCGTCGACACGCCGCTCGTGGGTGCAGCGTGGCGCGTGGACGGCCCGAGACAACCCTCCGGCTAGTAAGAAGAGGCGATCCTCTTCTTCTTCTGCTACTAAGGTAATAGTAATAGAGTAATAAGATACATTTTTTTTTCTAAGAAAGAAAACTCCGTTCACTCAACCAGCCAAACTCTCAGACAGACTCTTAAACTCACTGAATAAACACCTGTATTATTGGAAGCAAATTAAACCAAAATTAAAACCATCAATTGCACTGCTTAGTAAGTTTTTGTGACTGGTATTTCAGTAGAAATTATTCAACATTTCACTTGCTCTAGATGTGACTGATATTATAATAATAATACTAAAGCCTTTTGTCCTGAGCTTTTACAAAATTTTTCCTTAAAACTATTTGAGTTATGCTGTTCATAACATATCTCTTTGCTCGGTGTGCCTTACGGCACCGGCCTCCTCTAATACCTTCCACTGTTTTCTATCTGTCGCCACTTTTTGCCAATGGGGACCTAAGGTCATTTTCAGTTCGTCCTCCCATCTTCTCACTTTGCGACCTCGGCTCCTAAACCCATCTCTTAGGTACCATACAGTCACTTGTTATTCCGTATTCGTGTTTACAACGGAGCCTATGCCCAGTCCACCTAAAGACCTGGAAAAAAGTTTCTGCTGGGGGCCAGAACTTGAACGGTTGCGGAAGGGACTCAGAACGCTTTTTAATAGAGCAAAAAACACCAGAACCACTGAGGACTGGGACGAATACAAAGCTGCACAGAAATACTACAAGAAGCGGATCAGATTCCGGAGAACGGAGGCATGGCGAAACTTTTGTAGTAACATCAACTCGACAAACCAAGCCGCAAGAATAAAGAAAATCCTAGCTAAAGGTAACCTAAACCTCATGGGTTCCCTCAACAAGGAAGACGGCACTTACACAAATACAGATGACGAAACGAGCGCAATACTGCTAGAAACACACTTTCCCGGATGTGAAATCACATCAGACCTAGAGTGGGCAGACGAGCAGCACAGCGTACCATCAACCCAAGACTGGGAAATTGCAAATAAAATAGTGACTGCGGATAGAATAAACTGGGCCCTAAAAAGCTTCAAACCTTTCAAATCCGCAGGGTTGGATGGAATATTTCCGGCATTGCTACAATGGCAAACCAATCAAGTTATCAAGTTTCTACTACCAATCTACAGGGCCTGTATTGCCTTCAAATATATACCAAAACCATGGAGGGTGGCGAAAGTAGTCTTTCTACCGAAACCAGGTAAGGAGGACTACACTTACGCCAAATCTTTCAGGCCTATCAGTCTAACATCATTCCTTCTGAAAACGTTGGAGAGACTTGTAGATCAACACCTAAGGGATGTAGCACTAAATGGAAAACCACTACATTCTCAACAACATGCATACAGGAAAGGCAGATCAACAGAATCGGCACTACACATGGTGGTGCACAAAATAGAATCGGCCATCACAAACAAAGCTTCAACACTTGCTGCTTTCATAGACATAGAGGGGGCATTTGATAAAACCATGCACAACAGCATCAACCACGCCCTACAAAAATTCAAAGTAGAAGAAACTATCAGGAATTGGATCACTGAACTGATCAGCAAAAGGGCGATCCAAATAGTGGTGAACACTACCACAAGAGCAAAGGTAGCTAGAGGATGCCCCCAGGGGGGTGTCCTATCACCACTTTTATGGAACTTAGTAGTAGATAGTCTTTTAAAAAAGTTAAATGATAGAGGATACACTACTATTGGTTATGCAGACGACCTAGCAATATTGATAAATGGGAACGCTGAAAATGTATTATGTAAAGTAATGCGTTCTGCACTTCAGATTGTAGAAGAATGGTGTGACAAACATCAATTGTCAGTAAATCCGAAAAAAACAGAACTCATCCTTTTTACCAACAAAAGGAAGTTACCAGAACTCCAATTACCAAAATTATTTGACACCAAACTCTCCCTATCAACACAAGTGAAATACCTGGGCGTTATCCTCGATAACAAATTAAATTGGGCGAGTCATATCGATGCTAAAACAAGGAAGGCCTGCATAGCTTTTTATCAATGCAGGAGACTAGTTGGTAAAAGATGGGGTCTCAGCCTAAAAATCACACTTTGGCTTTACACATCAGTTATCAGACCTTCCTTGACATACGGATCGGTAGTGTGGTGGCCCAGAACACAACTGATCACAGTGAAAACGAAACTCCAGAGTCTACAACGCTTAGCGAGTGTAGCTGTTACCGGATGTATGAGAACCACCCCATCAGCTGCACTAGAGTACCTCTTGAACTTAAGACCGCTAGATCTTGTTATACAGGAGGAGGCAAAGGCAGCCGCCCTAAGGCTAAGAGCAAATGGGCTATGGAAACAAAATATAGAAACAACACACTCAAAAATTCTGAAGGGGATCCTGAAGGAAATACCACTCCTTGAGGCACCCATGGACAGAACACCGTGTCATCACATATATCATCACCGTGTCATAACATCCAACTCACTGCAGAATCAACAGACAACTCTGGCATCAATGAAGTTAGGATATATACAGACGGCTCCAAAACCACACAAGGTACGGGAGCTGGCGTCTTCTCGAAAGAATTGAACATTAAAATATCAACAACCCTTAGTAAACTAAACACAATCTTTCAAGCAGAATGTATTGGCATCACCAGAGCGGCACAGGCGGTCGCAGCCAGAGATGTCAGAGATATCAATATAAGAATTATCTCAGACAGTGCCTCCGTGCTTCAAGCCCTACAAAAGAACACCATAACATCAGTCCTTATTCTGGAATGTCACAACGCACTCCAATTCATTGCAACTACGAACAGAGTAACCTTGCAGTGGATCAAAGGACACAGCAACTCACTGGGTAACGACGCAGCAGATGAACTGGCCAAAAGAGGATCGAAGACAACAGTACAGGGTCCGGAACCATTACTACCCATACCTCAGGCCCAAATAAAAACATGGCTGCGTTTAAAAACAGAAGAAACTCACCATATAGAATGGAGAAACAGTGATAGTTGCAGGCAAACAAAGAATGCAATTCCGGTGGCTTCAAAAAGACTTGCCCGTTACCTCACCAGATTAAAAAGGGACAAGATCCGCAAACTTCTAGGTATTATAACTGGCCACTGTCCCCTAAACAAGCACCTATTTACCATAGGTGTTACAGACAGCCCTCTATGCAGAGGATGCATGGAAGTAGAAGAAACGCCACAGCACGTGCTTATGGAATGCAAGAGCGTGGCAGATCAACGGGCAAAACTTCTCCAATCTCCTGCATCGCTCCCAGAAGCCTTTGGCAATCTGGAAAGACTGCTAACTTTCTGGGATGACCTGGGTTGGTTGGAGTAGGAAGACAACAGGACACGCACAATGGCCCAATCAGGAGGCTAAGTGCGGAAACAGCCCGGTTAAACTAACTAACTAACTATGCCCAGTCCATCTCCATTTCAGTTGGTCGATATGTAATAGGATGTCAGTTAGTTAGTCGGTTATTATCCACTATTATATTAAAGGAGCAATATTTGAATACTATGTATATATATTTGATGAAGTGAAGGACTACATTTACCTGGGCCACTTGATCTCCTTTAGAGACCAAACAGATCAGGAAATAGAACGAAGAGTTTCTTCCGCTTGGAAAAGATATTGGTCTCTAAAGGAAATTATGAAGAGCAAATTCTTCCCGGTGACAGATAAACGGAAAGTGTTCAACATGTGTATACTTCCCTGTCTGACCTATGGATGTCAAACTTGAGCACTATCACAAAAACATTATCACAGACTAAGAACTTGCCAAAGAGGAATGGAAAGGAGCATGTTCGGTTACACATTAAAGGACAGAAAAAGGGTAGAAGAACTAAGATCACTCTCAAAAATAAACGATGTTCTTAAGACTGTAAAGAAACTGAAGTGGACTTGGACCGGACATATGACAAGAGACAGCAAAGCGAAGATGGGAAGACGATATTAAAAAAGTAGGGAGTAGTATTTGGACAAGGATCGCTCAGGATAGACAAAAGTGGAAGCAGCTGGAAGAGGCCTATGTGTTAAGACACGCTGACATGTAAATAAATGAATGTGTTAAAAAAGTCATAAATTGAAAACGGTAAATTAGCAATAAAGGCTTAATAATATATATTTGATATCGCTTTCTCGAAAACGGCTCTAGCGATTTGGAAGAAATATACAATATAGGGTTGAAGGGGGCGAGAAATCAATCTATCTAAGTCTCAATTCTGACAAAAGTCATTTTTTCCGTCTTTCACACAATCCATATAATCCATAAATAAAATAATCCATATTAAAATTGAAGTTATAAATTAATACACTAACTTGGATTGCAATTTTGTGATAAACCTACTATTTGGAGATTTGTTGTTTTGTTACAGACAGTGGAGTTACAAGGTGGCAAGGTACTGGCCACGGCCACCACTACACTCACTCTAGAGCGCGCGGCGACCAATCACGATCTGAAGCCACCGCAGAACTTTGTGAGTTAATTTTTGTCTAAAGCAGTTCAAATTCTAATAGCTATTAGTGTTTCATCCAAAAATATAAAAATAGAACCCTTGTGGAATCACCTCAGTGTTTTCTCCCGGCAGGATTTGAAGGAATCGTTAGTGGTCCAATTACAGATGTCACCTTCAGAATTCATTTTTCACTTTGAGGGTTTAAGTTACAAAAGAAACTCATTAACTGTTCTCAAAATATCCATAAGTAAGAAATACCTTATGATAGTATCACTCAAAAAATCGGAAAAAATCATGAATATTCAAAATATGATGTGGATTAACAGCTTTTTTACATAAAGATAATTGGGTACACTTAGCCGATTTTATTTAATTAACCTTAGATATTAAATACGAAATTAAATATTTTTGCATGTCAAATCAGAAACAAGCTGTAAGAGAGAAGCTCATAATAAAATCTTAAACATATTAGCCGAATTTTTTTTAGTCCTTCTGCACCGCAGGTTTCTTTAGAATTGATGGTATGACGTAAAAAATACCTTTTAACTGCATGTGTTAAAAACAAATTAATTTCACTTTGATTTGCATAGATTTTAAAAATCGGCGAAAAAGAAACTAATTTTATGAAAATGATATGGCTTATGCTAAGAACTTGTGTAAGCGATGTGTTGCCAACCTGCTACTGTCTGGTTCCACTTTTTCATTTGTAAGCTCCAATACATAATATTTATTATTAGAAGTGCTATCAAGATGTGAATTTATTGGTCTTTGATGATCTATCCATCTTGAACACAAAATGGTATTACTTTAATATATTTCAGATCAATTCATCTTTCTGTCCTCATATCATTCGATTCCTGTGGTGAATCCAATAAAGTTTTTACTTGTTTAGTTAATTTTTTATATTCATTATTTATTTCAGCAAGCAATATCCGAGAGCAGTGACGAAGCCCCCCCGCCGCGTAAGTCCCCCGCTCGCCGCTCCTCACACGTCAAAGAGGAAGCCCCAATTGCGCCCTACACTCCGGCGACTCCTTCTGCTCCGCCACGTACGGGTAAGGCTCGAATGGGAGTGTATTTAACCCTATTTTATAATAATAATACATTTATGTGTAGGAATGCAATATATACATAGTTTATACAGATCTCTTTCTACACTCGCACTAGAAGGATGTAAATATTCAATTTTAACACCTTGGAAAATTCATATTATGTAAAACGATTATCGACAAGAATGTCTTTGTATTGTTTTCTGCATATTATTACCTATTCCTAACATAACATACTAATGCACTTATTATTATTATCTTAACTCACCGCATGCATGTATTTCCGATAGTATCTCTAATAGAGGTATTTTTAAGAATGTTGTATTCGTAAATTATAAAGATTTAAAATCTGTAAAAAATATAAGTCATTTAACCATCTTTTTTGTAATTATTCCGGCCATTTGATATATGATCTGTTTTAATTTATTGCATCAAAAAACTTCAAACAGTTGTCTAATTTAAAATCTAAATATCATTAAATCATGTACCATTTATGTTATATTTGGTCATGGGTCATAAAATATACACCAAAATATATCATGGAATGTGTGAGACATTTCAATAATCATAATTTCGTTAATTTTCTCTAAAATAACAACAATTTAAAAAACGTTTTTCATCATACAAACGTAAAGGCTCACTTTTAGTTATATGAATTACCATTACCGCTATTTCTTCGCGTCTGTCTCACTCTCTCAATTCGTTAATTGCCTTGGAATACATGCCTGGTCTTAACATCCTTTTCTTCATGGTGTAAAAATTGCACAGAGTTGCACAGAGTTCAGCAGGAACAGTAAAAGTGATGTTGTCATTTAATTTAGACTATCTATTTTTTGCGTTTAGGAATTTTAAGGTACAAGTACACAACAATACAAGTATATTGTGCGTTAAAGTTCAATACAAATGTTAAGAATTGTAAGGTTTGAATAATATGTGGAATTGAAGTTTTCTTGTTTTCCATGATGTCTTATTAACTCCAGTACAGCCTATTATCACTTTTCTGGAGAGTGTTAACGATTTATTAATACGAAGACATTTTTCATCAGAGATTAATTATTTTTTACATGAGAATGACAAGTTTCTGATAATTTGTTTTATTGTTAATTTATTCTTGACCATGTACAATATAACTCCTTTGGTCGAAAGATTAAAGATGAATTTTTACAAGATACAAATTAATTCATTAAAATCATAATACATTTTAATGTTTCTTGGAGTTTCTGGTGATAAATATATTGAGGCAGTTTTTCTAGTAGGATTGCTAAGGCCGACTAAGCCATTAAAACAATCTTAACATCATACTACTAAATAAGCACTTATTATTTTACATAATTCATAACAGTGTAGACACTTAAGATGCAAAACTAGGCCAATTTTACATCACAATATCCACTATAAACAATTAGCGAACAATTAAAACAAACGCCTAATTATAAAAACCCGCCAAAAGCTCCAGTTTCTAATAAATATGAAATGAATTGTCAGTATATGAAAGAGAAATACGCAGAGACGGAGAGCTGTGAGTCGGAGGGCGTTCGCGCACGCGCCAGCGCCGCGCCACAGCGCACGCCGTCCGCTTACGGCGGCTCGCCGCGCGCGCGACCGAGACAACACAACTTCGTCGCCAAGAACTTCTACAAGAGGGAGACCTGCGGGCCCTGCGGCAAGACGTACGTCCACTGAACTACCGCCCTACCGCACACACACTACACTGTACACTAGAGATGGCAATCCGGAACCGGTACATAAAAAAAAATCTTTTAGGGTCAAAAAATCGATTTTTTTAATCGATCTTGAGCAAGGAATCAATGTCAGACACCCAAAAATAGTTTCGATTGTTTCTGTATCGATAAGAACGCAATTATAAAATGGACGAGAAAAGTCGGCGAATTATCTTTTCAATAGATTGTAGGTAATATATCAAACACTGCTTAGCTCCTTCGGATCTAGATTTAGCGCTCTTTTAGGTCAATTATCTTTTATTTTTTCCATACAAAATTTAATAAATTCGATTATCCATTTTGACTACCTTTTTGATTTTGACTACATGACTACCTCTGTGGCGCAACGGCTTAGCGCGTCGGAAAGTAAACGGGGGTTGCGTGTTCAATTGCCGCCCCGAGTCTGGGTGTTTATGTAGAATATGTATTTATTTACAAAGGAAAAGTATATAAGTAGTATATCAGTTGTCTAGTACCCAACCATAACACAAGCGCTGTGTGCGCTTACTTTGGGACTAGATGGCACTGTGTGAAATGTCTGAGTTTATTATTATTATGACTGATTAATTAGTTTACTAATTATTATTATTATTTTTGAGTAATCGATCTTTTAGACATCTTATGAATCGATTCCATAGACTGTAATTCAATCGATTTAAAAATCGATCTATTAAAAGAATTCTCATCCCTAGTGTACACACGATGCTCTTTCACAGTACTCACACATATGTTATTACCCAATAGTGGATTGTTTAAACAGGAAGGTGTTTTATTTTTTATTTTTATGATGTTATCCATAGGAATCTGATAAACAATAAGCCATTCATTTATCCAATCTATAAATCTAGTAAGATTGTGACCGAAATAAGTCTTTTCGTAGAAATGAGTATGAATAAGGAATGTGAATGTTGTTCTTTACTGGTTCCATGATCAAAGAACTCAAACGGACATATTTGTATATTTCATTTATTTATTTATACTTTGTTACACAAGGTAATGTACAAACGACAGACTTAATGCTAAGTGGTATTCTGTAATTTGTACTAGTCAACTGTAGAGCTAAACTGAGAAAATTTAGAGAGTGCATATATTTAAATATAAACGAGAACCATTATTTATCATTAAAATTACACATGCACTAAATAATCACCATGTAAATAATTACATCTAGGGGCATACATAGTTACAGAAATAGAAATGGCGTAAGGTTCCACTACTTTGCTGTCTTTAATATGCGGCTTCTTTTCAATTTATTTCTATTGATTCAGTGAAAGTTGTAATAATCACTTTGCTGAGAGTATGCCTATACAAGCGATGAATGTGATGCCCTACATCCATTAACTTAGTATATACTGGCATATAGACGTACAAAGCGTGCGAGTGAGAATGTAATCTTTTATGACAGCGGCACAAGTAGGAAAGAGATGGAGAATGGTACGTTATTGTAACCCGTTTTGAATGACAGGTCGTCACAAGTCGTCACGATATGGAAAACGCTGTTGACTTATTTTATTATTTTGTGTTATTCCTGTTTCATTTCAAAGAAGTACTGAGAAGTAGAATGACACATACACAAAGAAGTATATTATATTATTCTATTATATTTTTCAATAATGGTTACGTGTGCTGTATGTTATTGTGATATTACATATCGCAATAATCATAGGAATTATTCATTTCATAGGTGACATTGACAAATTAAAAGTCGTCACACGTCAACGAGCTCTAGGTTCGTCTATAGGCCAGTATATAGCAAGTTGATGAGTACATGTGTTGCAGTATAAAGTTCGCGAAGGTGGGCGTCAAGTGCGAGACGTGCCGCGCGCAGGCGCACCCCGAGTGCCGCGCGCTGCTGCCGCTGCCGTGCGTGCCGCCCGGCGCCGCCGCCACGCGCCGCAACCACGCGCACTACGTACGTCTCTCTCTCTCTCTCTCTTACGCACTCTCACACACGCGCACACACACACGCACATACGCGACAATTACATACATTCGCCACACATCACACGCGCGCGCACACACACAGACACGACACACACTCGCACGCGACATACACACGCACGCGACACATACACACGCACGCGACACATACACACACGCACGACACATACACACACACACACGACACATACACACCCAAACACGAGACACATAAACACACACGACACATGACACATACACACACACACACAACACATACAGACACACAGTTAAACAAAACACAGGCAAGCACAGCCATACACTACTACATATAGGCACAGAGACACTGCCTACACTGACAATTTAAATGAAAGTTATTTCGGTATCTACCATTTATAGATTATTTAAAATTAAACAACAATTTAAAAATAACATCATCTACCATCCTCGTTATTCCGTCCTTCATTTGTTTGTAATCATATTTCGTATTTATACATTACTGTATTTTATTTTTAGCAATCATGCCATCTATCGATAAAGATACACGCCATGTAACTTATCCGCGGAGGCACGACGGTCCGGTGCCTACAATTCACGCACACATCTTTACATATCACCTATCAGTACACGAAATAATCTTTCAAATGTGTGCTATTTTATACTCGAAAATTAAGTTTGTTTGCGTGTTTTGGAGACATTGACTACATTAAGGACATTGTAGAGTTAAATGCATTTGATAAATTCAAATTACTCGTTTTTGCTTTGTTTATGGTTGATTTATACTTGAATCAAAATAAAACTCCATATTTGTTTTCTTTGTGCAAGTAATTTGTTGTTTTATGAGTTGGTTATAAAACTTTATTCTTACAATTTGTATTTGAAATAAAGTATCGGTTTATAATATATAATTTCAGTTGTATTTTATAGAATGGAAAGTTTTAGCTGTTATAATTATGTTGGCAGTGTGTATTTACAAAAACTAAACAAGCCGTATTTTCAAAATTTTTATAAACCTAATGAAAAATTACAAACTATAGCTAAGGGCAGGAGTGCCCAAGAGTTGCATTTATATCAAAAGTCAGGTGATGTGACTCGAAATTTTAATTCTAAATATTATGAAACATTAAACTAGCTGGCAGGTTGTGCACTTACTAATAGTTTATTTCGTTTTCCTTGCATTAACTACAATAATAAAATATAACCCACTACTAAAAATTAAAATAACGGTGACGTTCTCGCTCGTCAGTATTGCTGTATTAGTAAATATAATTATTAAAATTGTTGTTTTTTTATACATTTGTTATTTTCACTGCCTACCCTGTTGAAAAATCCTGTACACGCCACTGACTACCACACACGCACAAATAAACAATTCACACAAAAAGGGATTTTCACTCAAACAGACAAACACAAAACACAGAGACAAATAATAGTCTTACGGACAGACATACACTCCATAATCTGAAACATACACACTCATACAGATATACACGCAAAGAAACAAAAAACATACACACAAAGATTTCTTCCGAAATAAAGACCTACACATTTAGATAACCACAAAATGAGAGGCAGCAAAAACTTACACATAGTCACACATGCGTGTATTGATATACATATCTAGAGACATACAGGCAAACACACAAACGCATACATACACACATAACTACACTCTCAATGATTTGGTGATGTAAATCTTTAATTAGCTCCCTATGGGTGGCTCGCACAAACTAAACTCTATTTAAGGATTTGACATCCCTTAAATAGAGTTTTTATTGGTTGGTGCAAGCAAGATGTCAGTTCTTTAAATCGAGTTCAAATAGTTGGTGTATGCCTCTAGCTCTCTTTAGCTTGTTTTAAATCATATCGCCTTGCTCTTTCTTTTCATAAGCTATGCACATACGCTAGTCATGAGTAGGTTGCAAGCTAGTTCACTCCATAGATTATTTGGAATCATTATTATCTTACTCTTTACTGTTGTAACGCAAAAATGTTTTAATTATAAATATTTTTGCGTTATAAATACAGTCAGGAGTGATCGGTTTCGTGTTCCAGCTAAAGTTCTCAAATAAATTTAATTCCTCATGCAAATTGCAATCACACAATTAAATATTTTTCATTTATATATAGGGTAGTGCAACTTCTGTTTTTGATATCCAGGAAGGTAGTATAGCGGACTTCGCACCGAGTACGCCACCAATGGTACCGGCACTGCTGGTGCATTGCATCAATGAGGTGGAGAAGAGAGGGCTCAGCGAGCGGGGCATCTATCGCATCAGTGCCGTCGAAAAAGACGTGAAACGACTCAAAGTAATAGAAACCACTCTTGTTTTCTTGACATAGAAGAACTTGATTTGTACAATCCGTCCCGCCCAACCTTATTACCGAAATTACTAGACCTAAAAATTAAAAATTTCAAGTATAGGCCTCGCCTTATAGTTTACAGAAAAAATATGAAAATCCTAGGTCTTATGGTTTTCAGAAAACAACTTTAGTATATTATTTTATATATATCATACTCTATCGAACCTTTTATGTACGAAGCGACCTCACATTTGATTAATTTTTTCGGATAACATGACTACTATTAAGGTTGCAAGTGCAGGTGCGCCTAATGGAGGCCATACACGGTAGGGTTTGCATGAACAGTTTTGCCTGTACATTCCAACTGTGCATTCAAACCCTAGCGTGTATATGATGAAACTGTACAGTTATCCTTGCCTGTACATGCAACCCGACGAATATTAAAATTGATATTTTTTGCCGCTCGGTTATGCTTGCAAGGAGGCATAAACGAACGTGTATGGCAGTCGCCATGCAGGCATGTAAAGTTATCAGTTTTCGATTGTTTGTGAAAGCGGAAGGTCGCGTGCCGAAGGCACGATGCGACGATGCAATCAGTGCAAGTGCAACACCAAATTGGAAGAAGTTATTAATATTTGTAAATCCGAACCTTGTTTTTGGCGGGTAAAGAATAAAAATTATTACCAGAAAAATGGTTTAAAAGCTCAGAGAGTTAGACCCTGTTGCTACAAAAGATAACGTCTTTATGAAAATTATGCAAAAGGTGTAGTTTTGCACTAGCATAAGGCAAAAAAAGAAAATATGAGGAATGTGTAAACTCGGGAGCATCGTCAGGCAAGCATCATTACTATCGCGATTTTTGCTTCTTTTTTTATTCCTCAAGATATAAGTATTAGGTCAGTTACATAGTGGCGATCACAATAGATCAATTGTTGGTCGCAGTGATGCAGATCTGGTGGGACCTGCATAGCCACATATAACAAATAAAAAAATAATAGGTCAATTAAAGCTAACATATCATCATCGTCCATTTTCAGTGACACTATGACCTCAACTGTTCAACTTGGTTAAACTGTGCAGGCAAACCCTAGCGTGTATGTGCTCCATGAATTTTTATCGTGATGAGTTCCATGGATGTAACTAGCAGCAGTGCCTGGAGGCACTGCATGTTTATCCATAATTAAATCTCTGTAATGAACACAAATTATGTTATAACACCTGAAATTTTGCAAATGTAAGCGGTATAATTTCGTTCGTTACTGACACTGGGGTCATTTTGGACTATGGCGTTTACACGAATGGTTTCGTCTGTGTATCTCGCTCTAGCATACGCAATACTATGCCCTATATGTATGGTGTCACCGGCGTGTGTATGTGTGTGTGTGTGTGTGTGTGTCTATCTCGCTCTAACGTGTGTGTGTGTGTGTGCGTGTGTGCGCCGACCAGGAGCGGTTCCTGCGCGGGTGCGGCTCGCCGCAGCTGGGCGGCGAGGACGTGCACACGGTGTGCGGGTGCGTGAAGGACTTCCTGCGCGGGCTGCGCGAGCCGCTGGTGTCGGCGGCGCTGTGGGCCGACTTCATGGGCGCGGCGGCGCTGAGCGCGCGCGACGCGGACGGCGCCACGGCGGCCGTGGTGCAGGCCGTGAGCCAGCTGCCGCAGCCCAACAGGGACACGCTCGCCTTCGTCGTGCTGCATCTGCAGAAGTCAGTGCTCACCGCTCACCGCTCACCACTCACTACTCACTACTCACCATCTACTTAGTATACGACGTGTTCATGACGCGTGCCGTTAGCTTCGGCAAATGATTCTACTATTAATGTAGATCAAAATTTGTTAAAAAACATGTACCCAAAAATGTTTAGATTACGAGATTTTCGTAATTTCAAAAATATTTTTCTCAACTGTCTACATACAAACATATCTTCACGCCGTATCCCTAACAGGGTAGTCAGAGAGGACGGAGCGCTAAGCGTCGAGATCCTTGCGTAAGCGCGAAAACGAAAGCGCTTCCTCAAATCTCATTCTCCTCACACATTTTCGCCTAGGTATGCGAGTGCTTTTGACATTTCCGTCTGCTATCACTCTAGCTATTTGAGCTTCATAAGGTCAACCTTGGTCTTCCTTAGCTTTTTTTACCACTACTTTCGCTCTATATGTTTTCTTCCTCAGTCTTTCATCGCTCATTCTTTCCATGTGCCCAAACCATCTTAGCATTCCTTTCCTCATTTTTCCCATAACACTATCGTGCAAACCTGTCATACTGCTTATATCTTTATTTCTTATTTTGTCTGCAAGGGTGACACCGCACATATTTCTAAGAGATCACATTTCTACTGCATTTATCTTACGTTCACTCGATTTCGGGCATATCCAGAACTCACTACCATACAATAAAGTGGGCATCAACACCACATTGTGTATGGCCATTTTCACTGAGTTAGATATATTCACACTGCCTACTAAATGCGGACAGAGCACCATTCACTTTATTGCCGGCTGCTACCCGTCTCTCCACATTCAACTCAAATCTTTCATCCCTCGAAAACGCACTTTCCAGATATACAATTTCGTTCTCTTGTTCTAGACTTTTTCCATTTACCCATATTTCACACTTTGTACATCTTCTCTTTCAAACACCAGAACCTTAGTTTGATTTACATTCAATCCTTTCACTTCACAGTCTTTTTTCATGCACGTAACTAGTGTCTGCAACTCCACTTCTGATGATGCTATAAGCACAACATCGTCAGCGTACAATAGGCAGTTTACCACTGTACCATCATATATCATACCACTCATACTACCTTTCAATGTCTGGAGGCAACTGTCCAAATAAAGCACGAATAGCCAGGCAGACATCACGCAGCCCTGTCTGACGCCTGAACAGACTTCTAACCAGGGCGACATGTCACCACCTATCCTTACACAGGCTCTGTGGCCTCGATATAATTACCTCACAGCCTGCAGTAAGAGGCCCTCCACGCCATATTCAGGCAGAAGACTCCACAATTTCTTTCGCACTACTATATCAAATGCTTTATCTAGATCCACGAAAGCGCAAAAAATTTTCTGATCTATGGGCAGAGACTTCCACACGATAACGCGAAGCAAGAAAATCTGATCCATACAACCTCTACCGTTCCTAAACTGTGTCTAATATTTTATAATGCAACGTTGCCGCTTCGCTCGGTGATGCGTACCTCTCGCGCCGCCCGCTCCCGTCTCTGTCGTGACGCCGCTTATATAAGGCGTGTTTCTCCTAGAAATTCTTCAATTTTGTAAAAAAAAAATTAAATTTAAAAAAAGAACTTTTGGGTATATGTTCTTTGACAAGTATTGACGCCAACGAATAATCCAATCATCAAAACATTTTTTAAACGTTTTTCCGGAATTCAGTTCAGTGCTCGCCGCGAATTCTCCTTAATGTCTTCTACCGAATGAAAACGGGTGCCACGAAGTGGTAATTTGAGTTTAGGAAGAAGAAAGAAGTCGTGGTCAAAATCAAATGTGGTGCAAAATCCAAGAATTTTCTTTCCACAAATCTGGCCTTTTTCGTCGAATTTGCCCTCTTAAACGCCGCATAACGCCCAAATAATATTCTTTATTTACCGTTTGACCTTCCGGCAAGAATTCCGAGTGCACAACACCGCGATAGTTAAAGAAAACAGTCAACATGACTGTGACTTTTGATCGACTTTGGCGTGGGTTTTTCGGTTTCGGTTCAGTTGGAAGGCGCCACTCCGAAGCTTGTTAACTAGTTTGCATGTCAAACTCGTAAACCCACGTCTCGTCACCAGTAACAATGCGTTTCATGAATGTTGAATCGGAATTGACTCGTTCTAGCATGTCCTCAGCAACTCTTATGCGATTATGTTTTTGAAGAAAATTCAGGTCTTTTGGGACTAGCCGAGCGGCAACATATTTCATACCCAAGTGATTATTTAAAATGGTACTGACTCGTGACACACAAAAAGTTCGGGGGCTATCTCTATCAAACTTGAATGTGCATTTTCAGTCACTATTTCCTTCACTTTTGCGATGTTAACTTCAGTTGCAGACGTTGATGGCCTACCGGAGTGAGGCAAATCTTCCATCACATCTCGACCGCTTTTGAACGCTTTGTACCACTCATAAGCACGTGTTTTTGATAAAGTCGATTCACCGTAAGCCTTCTGTAACATTTTCAGTGAGTCCGAACACGAAATTCCATTGGCGATGCAAAATTTAAGACAAACTCTTTGTTCGATGTTTCTGTCCATTATGAAATTCACAATATACACTAGAATGATATAACTAAAAACAGCACTATTTTAACCCAAGGTAAACAGAAATGGTAATTTTTACCAACAAAAGGAAACTGGGCAATTACAAACTACCCAAACTCTTCGGGAAAGAACTAAAAACTTCTAACGAAGTGAAGTACCTGGGAGTAATACTGGACAGTAAACTCAACTGGAATTCACATTTAGAAGGCAAATTAAAGAAAGCATCTCTAAGCTTCTGGCAATACAGAAGATTAGTTGGAAATAAATGGGGCCTAAGCCCTAAAACGGTAATGTGGCTCTACACGGCTGTAATTAGACCTATGATAAGCTATGCAGCACTAGTATGGTGGCCAAAAACCCTACAAACCACTGCTATTAATAAGCTCCAAAAACACAAAGATTAGCGTGCACAGCAATAACAGGTGGCATGCACACCGCTCCAACAGCAGCGATGGAGGCCTTACTAAACCTTCCACCGTTGCACATGTACATACAACAAGAGGCAACAGCAACAGCTTTTAGACTTAAAGCTATAAACCTCTGGAAAACCAATGCAAACACGGCACATACACGCATAATGAAAATGGCAATTCAAGAGGTACCACTACTTGAAATGCCCACAGACAGGAAAGAAAAAGCCCTTAGGTTTAACAAACTATCGCATACAACTGTATGAAGAACAAAATGACAGCTCGGGCATTCATGAAATCCGCATTTACACAGACGGATCAAAAACAACTACAGGTACAGGAGCAGGTACATTCTCCGAAGACCTGAATATGCACATAACGACACCACTTGGCACACACAACTCCATCTTTCAAGCCGAGTGCATAGGAATAATACAAGCTGCTAAAGCAATAATAAACATAGTGATAGATAGTGCGTCTGTTCTAAAAGCCTTAAATAGCTATAAAACAAACTCTAAGTTGCTACAAGAGTGCCATGAGTCCTTAACAGAGGCATCAAAAAATAATAAAATATGCTTTCAGTGGATCAAAGGACACAGCAACTCTAGAGGTAACAATGAAGCAGATCTCCTGGCAAAGAGGGGATCAGACACGAAAATATATGGGCCTGAACATATAGTGCCCATACCAACAAATCAAGTGCGGTCATGGATTAGAAATAGAACGCACAAGCAGCACAAGGAATATTGGAATATAGATACATGTAGGCAAGCAAAATAAGCATTGCCAGACATTGACAAACGACTTTCACGTCACTTCATAGCACAAAGCCGGTCCAACATTAGAGCCCTCACAGGTATAATGACAGGACACTGCTCACTAAACAAGCACCTCTTTGTCCTAGGGATGACTGATAGCCCACTGTGCAGAGGATGTATGGAAAAAGAAGAGACAGCCTCACATCTCTTACTCGAGTGTGGAAGTGTGGCCAAGGAAAGGGCAGAATATCTGAACAACCCAGAAACCATGTCCAACGCATGCGGCAACCTGGTGAACTTAACAAGGTTCATCAGTGTAGTGGGTTGGCTACAATAACAAATATCCAGCCCCTCGCACAAAGGGCCGCAAATAAGCGGCCTAATTGCGAGCAGAAGCCTGCAAGTCAAAAGTCAAGAAGCACTGTATTTAATCTTTCTAACAGATACAACTCAAACTCCGCGCCATAATGGAAAACAGTTGTGCCAATCTAACAACAACAAAAAAAAAACAAAAAATTGAATTTAGAACCATAAACAAATCATCCATTCCCGATACTTTCTTGACTGAATGTAGTGTTTTTTAAACTGGGACAGTATGGGGAAATCCGAATCTTAAGAGATACAGGGGAACTGTCTTAGGAACCATTTGGTCTTTTTTGTGTTAACATTTTTAGCATTATAGATTTTTTGGTCAAGCGTGAGATGTCCACAAAAATTAGTAAAATTGCCAAAGATTTTTTTGAATGCGGATCGACTCAGTTTCAATTAAGCATTATTTCATTATACGAGAGGAAAAAAATTTGGACAGTAAAAGTTGATCTAATGTAGTACACATTAGTCTAGAAATGATCTTCTCTGCACATGCATTTGCTGGGTCTCTGAATATTGTATTTCAATAAACCTTTTGTAAAATGATACCCGGCTGAGTTTCTTGTCGGTTCTTCCCAGTGTCCAGGTTTTATTTTCTCTTCTCTTTGAACAGAGCTAAAGTAAGATTTGACGTTCAAAAATACTTTGTAATTGGGTTTATTTGAATAAATTGATTTGACTTTAACTTTGAAATAGTTTAAGCAGTTTTTTTAAAGAACGATTTATTCCTTAACCCATGATCGATGGTTGATTTATTTTATTTCGTTTGTTGAATTAATACTCACCTGTACCTTGACGTTTGGTGTTACAGGGTGGCAGAGAGTCCAGAATGTGAAATGGGAATAGACAATCTAGCCAAGATTTTTGGGCCCACAATAGTTGGATATGGTATGATGACACAAGCAGCTGAAATGTACACAGCCACTGCGCAAATGTTCAATGTAAGTTAATTACTTACTTTATACCCTCATATACAGCACCCCTCCTGCAGTACTAACAAGTGGTAGCTGGCACATGGATACCGGCGATTTCGTACATTTCTAAACACTGGTGTTGAAATAGCAAAAAATCGGTTTGTCGATATTGGTAAGAAATGGATTATAAATGTTGGCAATACTTCTTTTAACTTGACAACATTGCAGAAAGTTATGCAGGAATCCCTCAAAACATCAATATCTGTTCAAGGCTTATTACGCGTTTTTTCTTGAGGATATTCCTGAACATGTCGTTGTTTGACAAAGTAAGAAATAATTACTGGACCGCAGGTGATGCAACTTTTACTGCGGCTGCCGTCTGATTACTGGTCGCGCTGGGCATGCCCCAACACAGAAGACTCTCCTATGGCCACTATGTCAAGCAAACCCCGAGGATTTTTCTTCTCGCCAGCCGATACTGGGTGAGAACAATCTGACACTTTTTTTTTGTTGTAAAACGCATCTGTTGCTTTCCATTATAGGGTACCTTTAAAACTTCAGTTATTAAGCTATGAAGTTAAATTAGATTTTTACGATTTGTAATGCTCTATTTGTTATTAAAATAAATACACGTTACGCATGCACGCCAGTTTGCGGTTCCGCTCACAAAAGCATACACACGTACACACAAATGAAACATAAACAAATACACACATGGATAAGAAACATACACACATGAATGCACACATTGATACGTATATGCATGAATGACTACTTATTATAGTATACATAAAAAATTAACTAAATTAGAATACTACCAAAATGAAACGCATCTAATTAGTAGGTTCCATTCCAAAACTGGAAAAAAGAACACTAATTAGTATCTACACAATATATTGCTATCATAATATATTGATTGAGACTTCCTACTCACAGCACAAGGAACCCAATTTGTAAAGCATATAAATAAAATTTTTAAATGTAATTAATTTTTAAAAACTTGTTTCAGAATAATTCGGAAGAAAAGGAATTACTTTCAGTGATTTAAACAACCTTGTAGCAGTTTCGTTTTTAAATTAAATAACACGAAGTAGCATTTTGTTTTGTTCGTGCAAGCGAACATTTAAGTTAACCATTTTTCCATATATATATGTGGGTGCAGGTGATTTTGAAATCATGATATAAATTATGTTTAGAATAAGATTAAAATAAAAATCAAATACACTTGCAACTTAAAAACCTTGAAATCGTCATGCAACTGTGAAACGATAGTTTAAATCTGTATGCATTTGCAAACAAAAGCATTCCATCACCACACTGCCATGTTACGGGATATTCATCTCCTTCGATCAATCGTTCAGCACTCGTGGTCACGCACTACACACAACCAGAATTTGGATTGCAACGTAAATGTCTTCAATTAATGTCAGTGATTTTGAATTCACCCTGCTGTAGTGTTATTTTAGTTGTATTTATGTAAATAGTGTTAAGAGAGTAAGTAAACACATGTTTACGGCCTTATTTTGCCTTATTGTTAAACTATCACAATAACAATAAGTAGGAAAGTTATATTTTCGAGATATATTTATAGTACCCAATAATTGCAAATTAAAAAAAGCTGTGACTACTTTATTTACGAACGTTGTAGACTTTCCAATTGTAATTAGATTTTTCTGATTTTAATCAAAATCAGATATGATATTAACTAGGGTACATAGAGAATAATGCAGATTGGGCATTTGGAAGAATACGGCTCCGCGTATACATACATCCAGTTCCGCGAACCTACAAGTGTCCCACCGCGGACTTGTATGGACGCGACCACAGATTACTTTATTACGACTCATCATTCATATTAGGATCCCTGTCACCACAGAGTACAAACAACTTACTAAAAGGATACGTGTCCGATTTGAATGTACATCTTATCAGTACTGCAAGATTTACGGATACGCACCGGACCAGGGGGTTATTCACAAACGTCGGAAACTTTCCGTAGCGGAAAGGCCGATCATCGTAAAGCATAAATTCTATCCGATGGCTTGGATTTGTGAATACGACTATATGTAATATGATATATATGTAATATAAATATAATACGATTTCGGGTCTGTCAATCGCGTATAGACATAATCATCGAAAACTTTCCTGTCGGATACGGAAAGTTTGGTTTCCGACGTTTGTGAATAACCCGCCAGATCTCTGACAGAAAATATGAATGTGCGGGCCAGCCATAAATTAGACTGTTGTCTACCTTTTTCAACATTCTAATTTATTAGATGGTAACACCATTGAGGTCTGTGCACTGTATTAAGCTTTCAACCAAAAGTAATTTTTTTTTGTTACTTATATTCTTGATCCAGTGTTATTCTAAACTAAAATTCTACATTAGGTTGATCAACTATTTTTTAAACTGGCCGGTTTCTTTAGTAAAAAAAAAATATATTTTTATTTATTGTCTTAATAACTGAAAAGGATATATTATAATACATTTACATATTTATAAATGCATGATGAAGAACGTACTTTTATTGACAGATATTATTATAAAATTAAATAAACCCTCAAAAGAATAGTAAAATTGTCCCTTGGACAAGTGAGTGCTTTAAAGCCACTGAAGTGGGGAAAATATAGAAATATTGTTAAAAGTTAATTCAATATGTTGACGGGATCTATACAATATTTATGTATGAAATGAATACTATATTTTCCGAGTAACTTTTGTTAGAAATTCAGACAGTAGTAAGATAAAAAATAGTTGATTGACCCAATAAGTCCTATACCATACGATTTTATGAAGGACGTTATACCTCGGGTCGATTGTCAGTTTGGATAGAATTAGAATGTATTTCGTAGGATCAGCGTAGACCATATTGAAGTCTTTGCCCAAGCTTCGGGCGTGCTTTAAAACGCTCGAGAATACTCGAAACCGCGAATTGCGCGAGTCTCCGCGATAAATCCCTTTAAAGTTACCATATTTTGGATAAACTTTAAACACCTTACTTGATTTTCCCATTTCTTGGAAAACAAATTTCTAAGCTTTAATTTTTACCAATCATGATGTTCACACATTTTTGAACTATATAGGAACGGCTATAAAACCAAGTTTTCAATGTTATAAGAAAATCTCTCCGCTGCCCTCGGTCTGCGCTGACCTTTAAATCTCGCTAGATTCCCTAGAATAAGATTGTTTTGCACTTATTACTTTAAATCACTTGTTACAACTTAAACCTCTCAAAGTTATTGTTCAATAATTGATTTATTATATTACTGTCGTGAAGCGTGACTAATTTTTTATTAGTCAAAATCCTTTACATTAGCCGACATTATAGAGATAATTCAGTGAATGTGGACTTCTAGCTTAAAGTTAGTACGAATTTGTGTTCTCAGACGTAGAAAATGTTGGTCAAAAATTGTATCATGTGCGTTAACTCTTTTAGTTTTTGGTATGAAAAGAGCTTCTTGCTTGTTTTAATGACCAATTGCCACGATAGTAATGTCACAAGATGATTTACGATAATTTAGTATTACATAGTATTTGTACTTAATTTTTTGTAAGAATTTCTTTACTTTTGTAAATATTTCAATTAGTTTTATGTTATGCTGTTATTTTTAATGACATTTTATAGGTTAATTTACACTAGCAATGTAACGAATATGCGCAGATTTTTTATTTGCGTGATATACCTAATGCGAATAATTTTACCACATTTTTCATATTTTGTATACGAAAAAGCTACAAGATAACATAAAAGTTGCGAAGCTTTTGTTGCAGTCATACATACCTACATAGTTGTTACGCGCATAATGCAACAGATAAACATAATCATAAATAATAGAAACCAGATTTCAAAAGCCAGTATTTAGTACATCAATATTTGTTACTTTGCTAATCTGTACTGAAGGATTATTAAGAGTGCATTGAAATACTCACCATATTCCATAATCTGTAACTATACTAGAATGTTAAAAAGTTAACCATCAAGACTGATCGGAATATCCCTTTGATAATTTAAGTTTGTTCTGCTTCTACTAATCATTTAAATATTTAAGAAAAATGTACATGTATGCATATTTTTATAATTTCGTATAACATATACTCTAAATATTTTGTTGTATCGCCTTGTCCGAAAATGTTTCGAAATCCAATTCGATACTTACCCCCTTTCGTGGTATGAGAAAGTAGGAGGAATTCTTCTTAATAATTTACCAATAGAAATATGTAATATGTATATGGCAACACTACTGTAAGGTAAGAAAGATGTACAAATTATTTTCCGTTAATCTGCGGACGTCACATCACCGCCTGTACGAAGGTTCTTTGTAAATAATATACTTTATACTACATTATTTAAACTTTATTTTAATTACATTCTTTACCGCTACTTATTGGAATAGAACATTTTGCTGAATAAAAGTCTAGGAAATAGCCTAGTCGATGTTATTTATACCAAAATTGTTATATTCATAAGTTATTTTGTTGAGTATTATGTAAATGACAAGACTAAAAAACTTCAGAACATGTCTAGATTATTAAAACCAGAAATTTGAGGTTTTTACTATCAGTGACTTGAACGATAATTAGATGGAAGGTTTAGTAAATAAAAAACTAACATTACTAATTTGGTCATGGGTGTGTGTATATTATATAACCCACGCCATTAAATATTTTCGGGTGTGTTTTTGTCTCACTAGCACTATACTGAATATTCCGTGATCAACAATGTCGGAATCAAATTATTTTGGGAATACTATTGATTTTCGTTTCTTTGTAAATTTTCATTGACAAAAATGATATTTCCAACTATCGAAAGACTTTAATTTACATTTTTGCTATCCATACTACATGCGAACTGACATCGTATATTTCATTCTTTAATGGTACGGGTTATTTCATTTGCTTATATTTCAATTGCTTTGCTAGTCACGTATTGTCGTGTTAGTATACGGTTTCATACTTATAACCTAGTTTACTAACATTGTAACTTGAGAATCAAATAAAAATCATGTACATACACAAAATGGACTTTTTATTTCACTTTTCCATATTCTAAATACAACACAGGAAAAATTGAGCAAAATTAAAACAGTGTAACACTACTACAGCTCTATTTGCGACGAAATATTTTATTATCATAATATAATTGAATGGAGAATAGGCTATTTGACTTTTCGTATTAATTAAAATATAGGTTAGTAAGAATGAACAAAACTGCGAAATTATTTTTCGAAGTACAATTAAAAATATGAGTTACTTGCTTTCAAATTTAAGTAGTGGGAACAGAGGAGAGAAGTTCTGTGACTATTAAACTTTAAAATCCAGTAACTCCTATTTATTAGTCTTTTTTTCGCAATTTCACTATTAAACACCAGTAATGAGAACACAGTCAACTAGCCTATTGCGAGATTAGCTTAGCAAATGAGACTTCAAACTTTCGTCTCCATTGCGATTTTACAAACCTAAGCACTGCGAAAATGACTCATTACTACGCGTGCGAAGCTATACGTAAACTACGCTCGCGATGGACGCCGTGGATACTTGGCTATATCGTCCACTCTCGATCCAGTATCACTTCGGTAAAATAAAATTACTGAATAGTTTCGTTTGCGACTGAAATTTTTGTTTTTATCCGACTGTCCCAAAACAAGAGTAATGCTTTTCGGGTTATGTATGTACGTCGGTTTTTTGCTTTCTGTAGTTCGAAAAAGCTCGATGAATTTTAATAAATGAGGTTAAGGTTTATCTTAAATAGGATATATAATTCTTACCCAATTGCTACTGACGAAGAATAATGCTTTCGGTAAGTTATTTGAATAATTATTTGTAATAGCCCACTCAAAAACATGAAAAAAATTTAGATCAAATATTTTTGTTTGATTTTTGACTGTAAATTGATTTATAATATTTTTACACCACAAAGATTGCAAGAAGCATACGGTCCGCTTGATGATAAACAATTACCGTAGCTTATTGATTTTATATTTTCATTTCATTTGCGCGTTGCCGACTCTAAAATATTCTCACGACTGAACCCCATCCTGTAATCTCTTCGTATATCCTCGTTAAGGATTTAATATCAAAATGTTGAGCGTCAGTCAGACGTTAAAAACCTTTTGAAAAAGTAGTCGCAAAAAAATTATTAAATGACGTAACTTACACAAGAAATAATGCGACTCGCATTGTCAGCACTAAAACAGTCGCCGTGAATATTTAGGAAAGAGAGGGATAACAGTAAATCATGTTGTACGGTTTGCCTACAATATTACATTTAAAAAGAAATGAAAATCTCAAGTCCAACTTTTGAAGCAAAAGTAAATTTTTTACCCTGTGGGTATTTAAATAAAATACATACAAAATATGAAATATTTTTACACTATTTTTCTTAAAGTATAATTTAAAAAAAAGTAATAGATTATAAAAAGCCTAACACTGTAAATACTACAGAATCGTAAGCAAACCTTTACATTTAAACTTTGATATGTAAATAACATACCAAACCATTTACAAAATGCTGTCTAGTCGGAACATTTTGTTTACATACTAATTCTAATATCTATTTTTATATTATTATTATTATTTTAGATTCAACACTTAAAATCTAAATTCTTTGGTAAAAATTAACTTAGCGACTAGGTGATACTAAACTATGACTTAGTATTAAGCCTCGTTTACTCGTCAATAGTTGGCAAGTGACGAGTTCAATCATTTAAATTTCAAGGCTTGTAGTTTGAGTATACGCAGGCTAAGAGGGAGAAAAAGTAGATACTATTTTATTTATTAAATAAAGAAAGTGAGAATAATTTACGATAAGATAGCTTTTTACTTACAGAAAAGTTGTCTCACCACTCATATTATGACGTGTAAACGAGGCATTAGGCCAGCTTCACACAATTACTTTAAAGTATTGTCTGAACTAAAAATGTGTTCATAATTCAAAATTGCAAATAGTAACTGTGTGTGTAACTAACTCTTTACATTTTAATAGTATTTATTAGGACCTTAACTGCTTGTTTAAGCTGTATTAAATATACTACCATGTATATATATATAGTATTACAAAAGAAAAGACAATGCTTAATATTACATTTTCTAGAATTTTCTTAAGCAATCTTTTATATGACAATAATCTTATCAACAAACCCTTTTTTAGTTGAATTTATGTCCCAAAATCAAACTTGTTACTCTTTTAGTACTTTCTAATAAAGTTTACAGCGAACATTATAAATTATTTATAGATAAATTTAATTTTCTGTAAATTCAAAATAATAATTTTTGCATGATCCAAGACTTTTCAAACCCATAAACAATTTTTTTATTTTCAAAAATCCGATATTTTCCTTTCACTTATTGGTTATACGAAAATACTGCAACTACCCACAAACAAAGTTATTCTTTGAACTAGAACAGTTTTATTGATTTTTAATAGCCATATATATACCTATGCTATGTAAACGGCCCACTATTTATTACACATATGTTGCTTACAAAATAGCACATAAAATTTGCATCAAAAGTCGAATAAAATTAACTTAATAAAGGATCGCAGGGCGAAATAATTATGGTTCACAAGTGACAGATATAAATGTTTTACAGTTTATATTAAGTTTCAAATTATTCTGACTATAACAATGTCGAAACAGTATGAAAAATCTTGAAACTTTATTGTCATTCCATTTACAAAAATATGTATGATGGTCACCTGTGACCGCAATCACCTACTTTTCAGAATTTTGATGCTTTCTGTACATTATATATCTTGAAATTAAAGTAAATAATTCGAATGATTAAGCATACGTCTTCGCGTCATAAATGCTTATAAATGACCCTGATATGAGAATGCTAATTCAACCAAGCCATAAATTAGCTGACATGTACATAAGCGTACAAAACCTGTCCATCCCGAAAAAGATTTACAAAACAATTTTTTTCTAAGATAAAGACAGCTTTTTTAATCGTTCTGAAACTTTTATATTTTGTACGCATGTCATTGAAAATATATAAACTATCTTTTCTAAAAGATTAAAAAAGTTCTACAATTGCTAAAAGTTGTAGAATATTAATTTGAATGTGAATCTCTTTCCAAATAAGCAGGATTATGTCCTTCCACAATGCCCCCTTCCGACTACACATTATAACAAAAAAGTGCATTTTTTTTAGTGATTTCCTTGGGCGTAATCAACTTATGTCATATTTTATGTATCTAGAGACATATTAATTTTTATGTTAGTAGCTATGTAATAAAATGTAGTTATAGATCTGTATAAGTGCGACCAATAGTGATTTATTTTTATGGCCACTATGTTACTAAGCGCTCCTAAGTCTCCAAATTCTATAATTCCTACAAAGAGTACAAAAAGCTCCAGACACATACACCAATTATGTAACCTCAAACACCAAATTACAGTAAGACAAGACAATTCGAAATAAATCCTTTCTTCAAATAATCTGGTCGATAATAATCGAACCCAGGACCCAGTTGGAAGGTAGATCAACAATAGATATACTAAACACTGCATTAATGGGTAAATCTGTTTTTGGAGTTGGTATATTTGCAGAACGAGAAGAAAAAACAATATAGACATCACATAGAAACTAAAGGGTGAAACAGTCGCTTCTAGCTCCCGAGTACACCTATATTAAAATATACAAAAATAAAGATAATATTATATGTGTATAATATACAACATTATTATGCTTTAATTACAATAAAAATAGTAACTGGCAAGAACAGACATAAATATACTCTAAAATCTGAGATGTAATTAGTTTAAAATTAAATAGGAAACTATCACTCACTTTAACCTCTAACACAAGAGACATGTTATGTGCCAAATATCTCTGTGACGATTCAAAGCGAATCGTTAAAAAATGTGGAGTCTTTTAATTAATTATTTATATTATAATTTACATTCTAGTTTTATAGACAATGTTTTTATTGCATGGGACAAATATTTAGCATAGAGATGATTGTCTTAGGGCGCCTTCAAATTAGACGCTTGAAGAAGCGCTGCTGTGGCGCGACACACTTCTGTAGTGTGACAGTAATGCGACCTAATTTTAAGTGATGTTCTATATCGGGACTCATTTACGCGATGGATTCTAACGAAAAAGCATCGTTTTTTCAAACAAAAAATGCGTGCATTCTTCACTAGCTCAGACTGCAACTGACTCGCATGTAGACGTGAGCGTTATTTCACGTCACTAGATACAATAACCTGTGACGCGATATGTAACATGTAACTGAATTTCGAGTCAAATTAAAAGTAGTGATTTTTGTAAATGCGTTATTCGGGCGAGCTCGGTCGGTCGGTAGAGCGTATAGCGTTACATGTTAGATGTTACATTTCTTTCGCATCGCGCCTACCGACTGGCCGAGCGAGACAGATGGCAAGCAAGTTGCCCAATTGACGTATTTAAATGCTAACTTAGATCCAAAAAGATTTTTGTGTAAATAGCCAAACAAACAAAACAATTGTAACAAACAAGCCAAATAACTGTACAGTGTAAATAAAAGTGCAAAAACAAATGACAGTGAAAACGTTGAAAAAGTGTAAATAAACTTGTAAATATATCAAAAGTGTAGATCAACTGTAAATAATAATCACCATTGTATATACAATCAAATTAACTTTTAAGTACGCCTGCATTAATAATTTTATTAAAATCATAGTTTCATAGTAAACACTCATCAATCATAAATACAATTAATGCAGTCAATCTTAAGCCTGAATAAAGTATGAAGGGAAGTTAATTTATTGATTTAATTGTACAGCTACAAACACAAAACAGTGATTTAATTTATTTTCGTTTCGTGTGTAACTGTATAGTTGGTGGACGTATTTATGCAAACAATCACAGTAGCTGAATGAAAATAGCTAGTTACAAAAATCACTAGTTTTGAGGTGACGCCGACCAAGTCACTGGTTTCGTTACGTTTCTTGAAAATGACGTAACGACCCACGTCTACTCGCATGTGTGACACAAAAATGGCGCTGCGGCAGCGCTTCTAGAAATTGTATGAAAATGTATAAAGACGCAGCTGACGCGCCACTGTGGCGCCACAGTAGCGCTTCTTCAAGTGTCTAATTTGAAGGTGCCCTTATTACAATATTAGATCAGTGAACCTAATATTGCAAAAGATTTGCCATTACAGTATATGAATATAAGACGTTTTTTATTTCTTAATTGCACATTATTGTATTTTAAAACACATTGTCAAAACTTTCAAACGCTTATCTTAAATTACTTATTATCAGTATCATTATATCATATACTTAAACCATTTATTCATATAATTATGTACAAAAGTGTATATATTAAAATGTATTATTTATTTTTAAATATGGTAAAAAAAATTCCTTCCAAACAAGTTTTTCCTAAATTGCCAGTCGAAGGCCTTTTATCCAATACCCGTCTTTACCTTACTCATGGCCATGAATTTTGAGGTTAAAAAAATGGAAATGTTTCCAAATTTAAAAAAATGGAAAACTGACATGTTGTAGAACAAGAGTTGTTTTTGTTACCACCCTCTTAAGTTTTTGTTATACTATAATATTTATAACTATTAGTATGGCAAACCAACTCTATACTAACATTGGTAATATTATACCTACTAATAAATTTATTATTAAAACAACATGAAAAGTTAAAGCAAACACGAACAATGGCGGATCGCAAATGCCTTTGAATGTATTTAAGAATAAGTTTTTGCTTATAGTAAGGTTTGTAAACGGTATTTTTATTCATTTATCTATAAATTTATACATTTAATAAAAATGAAGTGTCTGTCTGTGATCTCGAAGTGAAAGCTTTTTCTCAAGTTTATATGGTTATTTACACGTAGTCAAAACTCAAACACGCTTTATTAAAACGTTTGTCTGTCTATATGTTTGTTTATCCGGGTTAATCTCCGAAACGGCTGAACCGGTTTTGACGGGACTTAGATAAGATAAAGGATTTTTCAGAAAGTAATATAGGCTACTTTTTATACCGGAATAATTGAAAATTTCATGCGTAGAAATGTTAATTCTGTTTATTATAACTATCTAAGAAGGAATATACATAAATAAGTTTGAATTAAATATTTTTGGGAAACTATTTCAAAGCAAGGTGTTTGAAAGAGAAGCGGAACAAACGAAATGTGTGATTAGTGTAAATGGAAAATGTCTAGAACAGGTGAATGAAATTGTGTACCTGGGGAGTGCGTTTTCGAGGGATGGAAGATGTGAGTTGGATGTGGAGAGACGGGTAGCAGCTGGCAATAAAGTGAACGGTGCTCTGTCCGCATTAGTGGGTAGTGAGAATATATCTAACACTGCTAAAATGGCCATCCACAATGCGGTGTTGGTGCCAACTTTGTTGTACGGCAGTGAGGCCTGGATATGCCCGAAATCGAGTGAAAGTATGATAAATGCTGTGGAGATGCGATCTCTCAGAAATATGTGCGGTGTCACGCTTGCGGACAGGATAAGCAATGATGAGATACGCAGTATGACAGGGTTGCACAACAGTGTTATTGTAAAAATGAAGAAAGGAATGCTTAGATGGTTCGGGCACATGGAAAGAATGAGTGATGAAAGACTGACGAAGAAAATATACAGAGCGAAAGTGAGTGGTAAAAGAAGCCAAGGAAGACCAAGGCTGACTTATGAAGATCAAATAGCCAGAGTGTTAGCAGACGGAAATGTCAAAAGCACTCGCATACCTAGGCGAAAATGTGTGAGGAGAATGATGAGATTTGAGGAAGCGAAAGAGGTGTGTAAGGACCGCGACTCCTGGCGCTCCGTCCTCTCTGACTACCCCGTTGGGGATACAGCGTGAAGTTATGTTATGTTATGTTATGTTATGTTATTTCAAAGCAACACAATTTATAAATTTAATTTTTGGAGTTTTATTTCTGTATTTTTCATGTAGTCCTATCCTACATCACATCTAATATAGTATAAAAACCAATGTTTGTTTATTTCTATTTTATGGGCTGCCATATCGTTCATCCGATTGCGATGAAAGGTATGGAAATAACTTATATCCTGAGGAAGGACATAGGCTATTTTAAAAATAAAATACGCAGACGAAGTGGCGGGCTCAGTTAGTAAAAAATAAAAAAGTATATGTGTACTGATGTACGCACGTAAGAAGTTATATTTCTTTGACGTTTTTAAGCAAAACTGGTCACAAAAAAAAACTGGCCGCTTAAAATGAATCAAATTAAAAAGAATAAATTATGTGTTCTTACATCGGCGGCTCGACGCGCGCAATTTTGTCACATGCTGAAAAATACACTAGACGTTTTGGCGCGAAAGAGAGAAGTAACATTGTCATTTTATTCAAATTTTCTACTTTTTACATTTTTGAGAATTGATTAATATAAATATACATAAATTAAATCAAAACTCAATTCTTATTGAAGTTATACTTCTTTTGGCGCGTTTGGAAAAGCAGATCAAAGCTTAGGATCACATTGTATTTTTTTCTTCTTCATGGTATGGCGCTCAGATAAACGCATTTGCCAATGTCACCTATTAATAAGTAGATTCGCTTGATGAATTAGGCAATGCAATACACACGTCACATTATAGTTATAATTAGTGACGAACACATGAAGCACGTTCGAAGTAAATTCGTTTTTTCTTGTATCGTTATATAAAACTCTTCCAGTACAGTGATAGTAAGCTTCGGATCTCTTGGAAGAGCGCGAGAAAATCAGCTACACATGTTTATTTAGACCTACTCCATTCTTTTCACTTATACAGACCTTTAAAACACAATATACTATCATTTTTGTACTTTAAAAGGTCTGTATAATTTTTTTGTTGATATATCTAACAAAAAAATAAAAAATAAATATCTTTTATTTTGTTAATCATTAACATAAGAATTATTACAAACTTATTGAGTTTAAGGTTCGGGATTTTTTCACTGATACTTTTTTGCATACCATACCCAAATGGCATAATAACGACATCCGCGCAAATTGCAAACTTAACTCAACCGGATTGTAGTTATTAATAAATTAAAGAAAATACACTGTGATCCTATGCTTTGATCTGTTTTTCCAAACGCGCCAAAAGAAGTATAACTTCATTAAGAATTGAATTTTGATTTAATTTATGTATATTTATATTAATCAAAATTCGAGCGCGCCATGTCTCTCTTTTTGCTTTTTCCCTTTACGACTTCAGCGCAGTGTTTAAAATACAAATTAATTATTTATGCATCAAATTAAAGTTTTAGATGTTCGATTCCTGTTTAACATATTTAACTATTTCGTAGTTATCAAACTATATACTGAATTCGCGATTTACGCCCGTATTCCAGAACGATACTAAAGTGTGAATCTCTGATTCACCACTGTTAGAAAGGGATGCCGCTACGTGCTACGAATAGCGACATTTCTTTCTATCTATTCTCAAGCACAGATTTGCACTTGAGTGTCGTTCTAAAATACGGCCAGAGAGAGTCCGGGTATATTATATGAAAATTTCAAGTAAAAATAGTTCAAGCGTAATAATTTATTGTCTTTGCTTTCACATTGTCTATGACATTATTATCAATATCGTCTTCATTTTTATTGTCATCAATATCCACTTTGAGACTTCCATTTATGCGGTCGAATACCTTCTTGTCATCTAAAAAGTAATTCATAACAATTACTATTATTTCGATGCATAAATATCCACATGTACATCAATTTAGAAAACGAACTGTTGGAATTAGCTTACCACTGATGTTTTTCTGAAGGTTAATATAATTAAAGAGTTACACATTAAGATAATTTTAGAGAAGTCTACAATAAAATAAATGAATATTATGTGTAAACAACTAGCAATATTGGTGTTAACGACCTAAAAAGTATGTTATGGTTTTGAAGATTAAATCAATATTCAGGCCTTCGTTAAATTCACCCAAAGTTAATGACACTTCCTTCACAATGACAATAAATCAATTCCAAATTATTATTGAAATAATAATTAGGAAATATAAATTACTTCGGCACTTTGATCGAGACCCCAACATGCGTCATATGTGCGCATATTTAGTTTTATTATAAATACTTTTTAATGACAGACGTTATGTTATGATAATGTGCGATTATATGTGTATTTATATTGTGATACTTGTGATACCAGCTCACACAATCCACCCCACGCTGGATATAAGTGTGATATAAGTCCAGATAAGTCTGGGTAAATTGGAAAGTCTGATGAACTAGTGAAAACTGTTTCATCGTTATATCGACGCCCGCAAATAAATACAGTTCACAAACAATTCTTTTTCAATTTCAGTATACTTTGTAGGGTTAGCTATGTATAAGAGATCTTATGTCTTATAGGAATAAGTCAGCCACTATACATACTACAGTATATTATGTAATCTGACATAAATATTGGGTCCTTACATATGAAATTAACGTTTTGTCGTACTGATCACTTTGATCTGAAATATCTCCTCTTTGGTTAAGAATTCCAAATTCAAATTTATAAATTCATTTAGCTGGTACATTTGAGTTTTGAAAACAGTCATTCATTTGTTTTTTTCTCATTATTTTTTTCTTTGGCGTCGCTTATTACCGCACAATGGAAAACATGAAATATCGGTATATTTACGAGTACGAGCTCTATCGTGGCACCAGTGCTGCAGAAACAACTCGAAGGATTAATGATGTGTACGGCGCTGGTGTCGCAAAAGAAAGCACGGTACGTTTTTGGTTTCAACGTTTTCGTTCTGGAAATTTCGACCTTCAAAACCAACCCCGTGGACGGACGGAGACCAAAAAGTGGAAAATGAAGAATTAAAGGCTATTGTGGAAGCGGATCCATTACAAAGCACTTCAGAGATAGCTGCAGGCTTCGGGGTAAGTGACAAAACTGTATTAATCCACTTGAAGCAAATCGGGAAAGTAAAAAAACTTGAACGATGGGTACCTCATGAATTAAGTGAATCGAACTTGCAAACACGCGTCGACAGCTGTGTTACTTTGCTCAACCGACACAATAATGAAGGGATTTTAAATCGAATCATTACTTGTGATAAAAAGTGGATACTGTACGATAATCGGAAGCGCTCGTCGCAATGGCTGAACCCTGGAGACCCAGCCAAATCCTGCCCTAAATGAAAATTGACTCAGAAAAAGTTACTTGTGAGTGTTTGGTGGACTAGCGCCGGTGTCGTTCACTACAGCTTTCTAAAATCTGGCCAAACGATTACTGCAGATATCTATTGTCAGCAACTGCAAACCATGAAGGAAGAACTAGCTGCTAAACAACCGAGATTGGTCAATCGCTCTAGGCCACTGCTGCTTCACGACAACGCAAGACCACACACTGCACAACAAACAACCACTAAGTTAGATGAGCTACAATTGGAATGTCTGCGACATCCACCGTACTCCCCGGACCTTGCTCCAACAGATTACCATTTTTTCCGGAATTTGGACAACTTCTTACAAGGAAAAAAATTCAACTCCGATGCGGCAGTACAAACCGCCTTCGAAGAGTTTATTGATTCTCGCCCCCATGGTTTTTTTAGTAAAGGGATCAATGAACTACCTATGAGATGGCAAAAGTGCATAGATAACAACGGTGCATACTTTGATTAACTAAATATATTTTACAAAAAAAAAAATGGACTTTATATTCCTCCCGTACAAAACGCCAATTTCATATGTAAGGACCCAATATAATGTTACTTTTGCACAAAATTATTATATTTATTAAAGCAGATATTTTAGCGACATCTAAAGCTCGGGGTTAATGTCGATAGGATGATAGGGGGATAATGCTCGATAGATTTAGATCATAGACTCCTAAATGAAATAAGAAAAAAGAAAAAAATTAACCTGCCTTAAACTTGGCTACATGAGCATAGTTTCTTCTGCCTCTTAAAGAGAATAAAAAAAATTTGAAAAAACCGGAGTCCTACATATTATTTAGAAAAACCGTGTTTTGTACTAAAATTGCATTTTTAAAATCGTAAGTGCAATTAGACAAATTATAAATTCACCATATGTTAATATAAGTTGGTTAGCCACATATAAACTTAGCCTTGTTTTGACACTTCGACGACATTTAATCGACTCAGTGTGTGCCCGTGTTATTGCCATTAGAGGTGGTATTTCTCAACATTTTTGGGAGCTCACCTGTTCCAAAGCGAATGCCGTAAGGTCTCAAATGGTATATTAGGTAATCCAGTACATACATTTGTTCTGGATTAACGTAGTGGAAAGAGACGGCGTGATCTGAACAACAGTCCAAACCCTACAACAAAAAAATGGTAATTAGAAATTAGCAAGATTTTGAAGTCGTCAATAACGGCTTTGAGAATAATATGAAAGAAACAATAAACATTGAGAACAAGGTATACATTTAATAAAAACACGTGTGCGGTCGGGGGCCCCCATCAGGAACGAAGTTCGTTAGCTGCAGTTTCCAATTCTCAAAACTTAATTGCAGTAATCTATCTATACTACTATATACTACTATATTAATCTCTTGCGTCTGTCAGTAATTTCAGATTTTTTGTCAAAGTTGGCGATAGATAGTCGTTTTATTACTTACTGATTTCGATTCTACCATTTTTAAAATGTTTGTCTGTGTCTGTCTGTCTGTCTGTATGTCCTTTTATAACTAAAGAACGGCTTGACTGATCTAAATGACAATCGGTACGTAGTAAAAGCACGTGATTGCGCTCATGTAGGCTATTTATTTTTTAGAAAATCTACCCCTAAAGGGGTGAAAAGGGGGATGAAACTTTGTACGAGAAATGGTGAACCGCTGAACCGATTATGATGGAATTTGGCAGGGAGATAGTTTGACATCAGAGACCGAGCATGGGCTACTTTTTTAAAAACCTACCCTTAAGGAGGTGAAAAGAGGGATGAAACTTTGTATGGGAAACGCTAAATCTTGGTAATGATAAAATTTGGTGAGGTGGTAAGACTTTTTTTATCAAAAATACATAGGCTACTTTTTTATCAAGAGTCTGTGAAAAGGGTGACGGGAGGGAGGGGACGAAACTCTGTACGGGAAATGCTAAACCGCTGAACTGACTAGCATGGATATAGTTTTTTGACACCTGGGACTGGACATAGGCTACCTTTTTATCAAAAAACTACTCCTATGGGGGTGAAAAGGGGGATGAAACTTTGTACGAGAAATGGTAAACCGCTGAACCGATTATGATGGAATTTGGCAGGGAGATAGTTTGACATCAGAGAACGGGCATGGGCTACTTTTTTTAAAACCTACCCTTAAGGAGGTGAAAAGGGGAATGAAACTTTAAATAGGAAATGCTAAACCGCTGATACGGTGACATATGATAAATGATGTTTTGTTCAGAGATAGTACGCGCCCGGGGGCAGACGTAGGCCGTACGTAGGCTCTTTTACAAAAACAATCTTTCTATTATCTATCTATACTACTCTATAAATCTCTAGCGTCTGTCTGTAATTATAGTTTTACTGTCAAATTTTGTGATAGTTGGTCATTTTATGACTCACTGACTTCAATTTTACCATTTTTTAAATTTTTGTCTGTCTGTCTGACTGTATGTCCTTTTATAACTGAAGAACGGCCTGACCGATCTTAATGAAAACCGGTACGTAGTAAGAATATCTAAATGCATTCATGATCGGCTACTTATTTTTTAGAAAATCTATCCCGAAAAGGGGGATGAAACTTTGTATAGGAAACGCTAAGTCTTGATAGTGAGAGGTGCGGCGATAAGACTTCTTTTTATCAACAATACATAGGCTACTTTTCTATCAAAAATCTGTGAAAAGGGGGACGGGAGGGAGAGAAATGAAACTATGTACGGGAAATGCTAAACCACTGAACTGATTGTGATGTAGCATGGATATAGTTTGACACATGGGAACGGACATAGGCTACTTTTTTATCAAAAAACTATCGCTAAAGGGTGAAAAAGGGGATAAAACTTTGAATGGGAAATGCTGAACCGCCGAACCAATTATGATGTTTGGTACAGAGATAGTATGTTCCTGGAGACAGACCTAAGCTTAAACGTAGACTTTTTTTGTGTTTAAACATACTATGCACTTTTACATATAATTTAACCTAATCCGGGTAAGCCACGAAAAAATTTTCCGCGCAGACGAAGTCGTGGGTACAGCTAGTGAGATAATAAAACTCACGTAAGATTTAAAACAAAAAAACAAAAATAAGATTTAACATAATTTCCTTGTGTAAAATAATGAGGTTATATAACCATCCGCGTACGCTGCTCGTTTGCTCGAATGTCGTTACTCGCACGCGCACACACTCGTATATAACAGAAAGAGACAGAAAGATCACTGCGAGTCTATGTATATAGAGCTAATGAACCCAAAACCGCGCGGCGCGCGGGTCCCACCTAACGTTGCTTGATTAACTAGCGTGTGTTAGAAAAAGACAGAGAAAGAGTCGCTGAAAGTCGAATGGAGGGGGCATAACGCTTTTTCGTTACGTGACAATTTCTGCCTAACCTACACCTCCCGCAAGCTGCGCTAAGGAACTTCGTTCCAAAAATTTCAGGACTGCATTACTTTAGTACTTTATTTAACACTACCAACCCGCCCCGGCTTCGCACAGGTAGAAATTTGTTTGAAAATTAAATACAGCCCATGTTACTCGCTGATAATGTAGCTTTATATAGGTGAAAGGATTTTTGAAATAGGTTGAGTAGTTTTTGAGTTTATCCATTACATACAAACAAAGTTAACCGCCTTTAAAATATTAGTATAAATAAAAAAAGCTCATCAAACTTTGTTTAGTAATTGGCAATTGGCAAAGACCAGTGAACCTTAGACTAGACTCAATCGGAAAGTCGGCTTTCACTGCCATTACAAACCAGTAATTAGTTTTGTATATACAGCATAGAACCAGAGATATCGTCAAAAGAATGTGGCCATATTATCGCGTGCGAAATCCTCTACAATCAATGGTTCTCATGTAAATTGGTTCCGCATGTGCGTTAAAGCATTACGAAAACATATAATAACGAGTAAAAGTGGTTTAATGATATGGCTTAATAAGAATTCTATTCACCTCGTCAGTAGGATAATATATATACTGCCAGTACCAAAAACCCTTGTCTTTACTAGGGAATAAATGGTCCTGGGGGATAAATGGGAAGAATCTTCCTCTGCCCATCAAATCTCGACTGTCCATCGCTTTCACACCAATATGGTATAAGCATATGCCTGAAAAAGACAAAAGATATCAATAGATTTCTCGACGGTAAAACCTTTCGTTGTTCTAGCAAACATCAAAGAATGGTCACTAACTTCAGATAAATCGTACATATAAAATCGAAACCACCAAAGAAGTTTGATTTATGCCCGTTTTCACTAAACTTAGGAGTCGCCTAAAGTAAATGCTTAATGAATTAGGAACTGCCTAGAACGAAAATGTATTTCACTAACCTCTAGGTAACGTCTAAGAGAGTAAATGAACGCGATCGTTTAGGTATAAACTGAAATTAAGTATTACTTAGTTAGGAGTTGCCTACATCCGTGTTAGTGAAAACGGGGGTATATTGTATTAAAATCGTCTTTAAGGAGTTAGTATAATTTCTCTTTACATAAACATTCAAGACTTAAGCATTTACCAAATTGCGTTATAATATAACGTACTATATTATATAGTACATCGAAAACCATGTTTGTTCAAATTCAAAATACTTTATTCAATTTAGGCTTTTGCAAGCTCTTATGAATATTATTAAAACTAGGTCAACAATAAAATTCAGCACATCAAGTATTACATCAAAAAATATCAAAACTATGTAAATAATATAATTCAATATGTAAATATCACATCAAAGCATCACATAAAAAGTATAAAAACAAAAAAAAGTCACAAACAAAATTCAATACATTAAGAGGGCGTACAAAGGTACACTAGCGCCACTCCTTTAAAAAAATATTATCTCGTAACTGAGAAGGAATTATGAATAACGGCTCAATAAGGACCCCCGGTAAGGGTGTCTAGAATTTTCTGATATCTTTTATAAAGTTTCATATTGAGACACGAACCAACAAAATTCGATCTAAAGAATAGCGGCCACATTCCTCTAGAATCGAGATCCTATTTTTTTGCTTCGTGTCTCGTGTCTCGAAAAATCATTTAGGAATCCGCACTAAACCCTTGCGGTAGAATCCAACTCCTAACTAAAGTACTTTTAAATTCCAATCTACCACCATCTCAGGAAAAACATATAGTGAGATTCTCAGTGAAATGAGAAGAGATTCTCGGTTAAAGTATTTTTGAAGACAGCGTTTATTTGATGTTAAAGAATAGTTTTTAATAAGGTATTGAAAGAGCTAGAAAGAAATTTAAATCTTTTAAAAATTCCCTCACCCATCTCGGCATCCTCGGCACCATGATCGCTTGCTTTACATAAATGCGGCGAAGGAAGACCTTTATTCACAAATCTGTCTAATGCTTCTCTACTTAATACATAACCAGCTCCACCGCTCATATAACCCTGGAATTTACATTAGTTTCACTTTATTATCCCGTACTCAAAATCAACTACACATTCTATTTAAAAGCATAACTATATATTTTGCAAATGAATTACATTAGTGAATAATATATAATAGGTTATAATTTCATAGCTATGCTATTAAGTTAAAATAGAAAATATAATGTTTAAGAAATTCAAGTACAAACAAGATTTACTGAAAACACTTGGTGACTGGTCGAATCTGAATTCTGGAATTACTTAAGAATATGTCGTTAAGAAGCGAAACAAGTCTTGCTCGTAAAGTTTGAGCAGAAAACAGCTAAAAATATATATATTATACAGGTAAATTAATTACTAGGATGAATTTCCCAAAGCAACACCTTGGTCTATACAATAAAATATTTAAATTAATGGCCAGATGATTATATTGACCCTTAAAGAAGATTAACCCAGGGATTACTGCGAATTGAATCTGCAAACGTTGTTAAAATAACGAGAAAATACTCGTAGCTCTCAAACAAATGACTAACCTGACTAGTAAATGGTTTGAATCTGCATCCAAAATACAGTGGTTCTTTGCTATCGTAATCCGCTAGCATATATCTGAGATTCTCAACGACTACGTAGCTGCAAACAATCACAAACCAAAAATGTTTATGTAAATTCATCCATTGTAAACCTTTCAAACAATACATAAAAATCTCATAATAAAAATACATTTGTACAAACTCTTATAATCATAATTAGGTCATACGTGTTTCATTATAAAAGTATATGCATATACGAAGAGGTTTAAATATATTAAACGCCCTATCGCTTACAGAAACTGAGCATTAATAGTTAGTAAATCAAGTCGATAATAAAGTTTGTTGCCAGCGTGTTATCATGAAATATTTAGTACTATAATAAAAATAAAAGCCAAAAACTAGAATTCAACTATGTATTTAACATAAAATTGCAAACAATATAAAATAACTATATTCCTTGAACTCATTGCCGTAAACAGATGCCTGTTTTCTCTTAATTATGGCCTTCGACTCGAGCAATACATTCAAGACATTACGTATTGTTTCTAAGTTTTCATTAAAAACAAAAATTTAAAAATATTTTTAAAATACAAGCTTCTATTAAAATTTTCAAAAAAGATATATATCTCACTACCCCGTTAGGGATACAGCGTGAAGATACACACACACACACAAAAGATAAAAAGAAACCAAGGAGTTTATAAACCCATAATGTTGTGTATAAAACCCAAACCTGTTGTATATTTTTGAAATAGCATTTTCAAGCTCTTGAATTTAATTCCATAATGATGGTATCTATCTAGTGATATCTCATTGGTTTCGGCTTAGGAGGAATCAGATGAACATGCATACACACACGCACGGCCGCCGCATGCACACGTGCAAAGATTCATACATGCACGTAACTTTATAAGACTATAAAGTTTCGTGCATGGGCGTACCCAAGGGGGAGCAGGACTGGGCAGCTGCCCTCCCTTGACCAGGACTGCCACTCCTCGGCCTAGTTCCCTTCCATCCTTTCCTACATTTAGCTGGTTAATATGTGGTTAAGCCTAAGAAACTACAGAGTGGATTATCCAACTGTTTCATTAAGTGAATATTTTCGCTGCTCGCTATATACATTTAGACTCATTATCATCTTCTTGGAAGCGACGTTCAGTCAAGATCAATCGCCGACGTTTGCTCTGTCGTTATTACATCCTGTTCTACTACCAAAAATTACCACCCCCAATTTCGAAATTCGTATCGAAGAAATATGTATTAGAAGGGATTGCGTCAGAAACCGAGCTAAGGCGAATTTTTTGGATAAACGAGGACGAAAATCTCGAAAATGGAGAAATCTGTTTCCTTTTGAAAGAAAAACTTAATATGTACCTAATCTAATAAATATACGTTCCTGATTTGCCCCCTTAGACCAAAAGCTGGTTACGCCCATGGTTAGGTGCGTTTTAAATATGTTATTGTAAACATTGGATATACAGTAAGTACAACACGATTTCACATTTCATTTATTATATATAAAAATTTGCGTATGAATAGGCCAAATGTGGTGTTCAAATGTAAAACAAGGTGACGTGGTGACTGCTTATATTAATTTAACATGCATTAAAGGTCTTCAGTTATCATGTGACCTTGAAAGATCATATTATATGAAGGCTGTCCGATGCCTGAACAGACTTCGAACCAAGGCGATAAATCACCATCTATCCTTACACAGGCTCTGTGGCTGGCTGAAGGCTGTAATTTTGAATATATCTTTCTCAATTTGAACTACTTTGGTTGTAGATACCTTTAATTACCAGTACGATATATTTATGGGTGTTTTTTTATTAAATTAATACGAGATTAATAAATGACAGAAGTAGATGCTCACGTGTCGTCATCAGCCTTTAGAAACCAGTCGGCATCTCTCCTATGATGTTCGTACACGTATCTGAACGCTTCTTTGGTTTTCGCCCAAAGGTAATCTCTACCCTCATGCACCGGTAACTTTACTGTCGGTAAAGATTTGTCTGGAACGAAACAAATATAATGAGACTTGATTACAATTACTCACTGTTACTGATTACTAATAAATATTCTTATACAATCTGTATCTAAAAGTACAGATTAAATCAAAAGGGAGCGTAAGTTTTAAACTCGTGAATAGAGGATTCGGTTTTCGGGATCTCGAGTTCTCGACTGCTTTAGTCCCGGGATTAACTTTATCTGATCCCGAGATTGACAATGAAAATTGTGCAAAATAGGCGATGATTGCTTAGAATAAAGCTTCTTGTATATTGAACTAAAATAATTGGCAAGAAATTCTCACTGGGTTACCTGGTTATGCTTCCTTACAATAAAACTTATATTATTTTAAATTACAATGATAGTCAAGAAAACTCACAGGGATAGGTGGTAATGCTTGCTTGATATTAAAGATTTGTTAACAAAAGAGCTGATTTGTATAAGTTTCTCTTGTTGTTTATTTGTAACCCTCAATACCGAAATAATCCCAGGATCTCGGGATTGACTAAGTATAGTACCGAAACCCCGAGATTAGAAATAAGGGCTGCGATCGAATTCCCTACTCGTGAATATTACGTATTTGAAGGTCTAAATTATATGATTACTTTTTAATTTTATCATAAGACCACATAATGCTCAAATAAAAATTAAAAATAAAATAAATCATGGTTGAAGGTTGTAGTAGTATGTGCCTTCCTTACTAGGTATATTTGATATAACACAAAATTGATCATACTTTTAGTACCGTCAGAGCTTATTTTTTATTCAAGATATTGAAGAGCCTTTCCTGCTATGAAAAATTAGAAAATTGCTCAAATGCGAGTTAGATCCATGCAGAGGGTTCCGTATAGTTGAACTGGTGATGATCGATTTTCATCGATATTAACGAAACATCGATATTGAGCGTGAAAACATCGATGTTGTAACATGGATATAAGGTCTAATAAAATATAGATGCATCGATGTTTTGAATAATAATATCTAAAATACATGTTTATGCATTTGTTCCATTTTAGGAACCATTTGGCTATGGAACCCTGAAACGAAAAAGTTACATACATACATATTACGCAGTATCCCTAACAGGGTAGACAATGCGGATGGAAAACCAAGCGTTGCGGTCACTACATACTTCTTTCACCTCCTCGAACTCATCATTCTCCTCACACACTTTCGCCGAGGTATGCGAAATGCAAATGGTTTGATATAAATATTCGTCAGTTAATTTGGGCTATTTGATCTTCATAATTCAGCGTTGGTCTTTCTCGGCTTCTGCTACCGCTCACTTCGCTCTGTAGATTAGAGCCCAGTAGCAATCGGACAAAATCGAAGATAAATAAAAATAAAGTTAGATTTAAACTGGATTCGTGTTACCAATTTACATTTCTGTGCCTTTAAGCTCAGTGTATTATAGATGATGAAATAAATCTTGATATACAGACAGATGTAAATGATGAGAATATTGTTACTTTGGCTAAAGAACTATAAAAAGCAATAGCTGCGAATCATACACATTGCCAGATTTCTAGACTTACCTTCCACTGAACTCATGAACAGGAGTTTGTTACACCTCTTGCCCCACGTTGCTTTGACGTGGGCTGCCTTCTTCGCGTGGTTATTAGGTTGTGTCATAACCCAACACAGCACCCTGACTCGCTTATACAATTCGTTTGCAACAGTTCTGTCTTCATCGCGATGGGCCGGCTCCTCGCTGCCATGTTCTACCATAGTTTGTATTGGGTGGCGGTCCAAGTCCCTCAAGGATTCTCTGGAAAATCAAGTGGTTGTAAGAACAAAGTATATCTTGGGTTTGTATTTCTCTTGATGGCATTATTTTTGCAATCAAAAATGAACTAACCTGTACATGTTGCAGGAAGAAATCAAAATTAGACACATTACGATATGGTTAAACCGAAAAAGTAACATTTGTACACAATTAAAAAATCACTTCGTAAAAGTGCTTAAAGCCAGATCGATCCTCAATACTATCGGCGATACGAATGCTACTAGCACCTCCTCCGATATTTGAATAAACGTATCGTATATTTGGTTATTATTACATCATCAGAGAAGTTGACAACACTTTATTGACAACATGATGTCACGAACTACGATGTGTAAGGCGTAGTCATCCATACGATAATGTAATGCAATTTATTGTTGTAGGTTGTGATTTTAATAATAATTATACAAAAATACCGGAATTTTGATACGGATAATGTTTTTTAATGATATTCAAGTTTATTTTATACCTCAACTATGTGTTTTAACCAAAGGTGGGCATCAACTTGTTAATCCGTTAATCGTTCATTAACGAAGTTAACAATTTGCTCAATGGATTAACTTTTAAGTTAACTACGAAAAATTTTAACTTCCGTTAACTTTAGTCCGTTACATTGGTTGTTTGTTGACATGTTGTTATTTTTTTGGTTTAAATTACGCGTCATGCCACACTCGTATCTTCGGCGAGTCGAATGGTCAAAGATATATTATGCGAAGTTCGCGTGCGAGTGCGATGCATTTAAAACTGTTATTTATGCTAGGAATTGCATGGGTGTGAGCAGGAACACTAGAGTTGTTGTGGATTTGTTAAGAATGTTTGAATGTTGAAACATGCACCTAACGCAAAATTATGATCAAATATGGCTTTTTTTTTTTATAAAAGAGGGGGGCAAACGAGCAAGCGGGTCACCTGATGGAGAGTAACCAACCGCCACCCATGGACACCCGCAACCTCCGAAGAATCACGGGTGCGTTGCCGACCGACAGGGAAAGAGGGAAAGCAGGGAAAGGAGGGGGAGGGGGTGATGGGCCACCGGCACTCTCACTCACCGAACGAAACAACAGCAATAGATACTGTTATTTCACGTCGATATTCTGTGAGAGGGTGGTATTTCACCGGCCGAGCCGGCCCAATTTGTGCTGCAATGCAGTTTGGCTCTACCATCTTTAAACTTTTAACTTTTAGATATTTATTCATACTACTTTATTCCTTATATTGTCCGACCGATTACCGAGGAATACAACTCATATGTCGAAAATCATCTGCAAGATTTCGTACATATGAGATCTCTGCCAATGGACTACCTACATTAGCACCTAACACAAGTAATTGAAGCATTGAATAGAGTGACACCTGCTGATAAAAATATATTATACATAATTCATTATATACAAGAAATTAACAGATGACACACCTAAACTCGTAAAGAAACGCCATCAGATGAGACTGGATAATCAGATCGATACTCCGAAATACCGGGCTCTACTTAATGATATTTGCCAAAAGCTGAAAAAAGATTTGATTTGCAATGCCAGGAAGACAGAATTTCAAAGGCAATCGAAATGAAAACCAGCAAACGAGTACTGCGTGCCGAATTATGTAATGGTAGAAAGAAGGTTTCCAGTTATTCGACGAAAAAGGCGATAGTATCACGAGTAGAGAGCATCTGCTACAAGTAGCGAAAAATTTTCACGAGACACTGTACATAAATAAAGTAACATTCTCTGGATCGCAGAGCGAGAGATGCAGGTCACCTGTTATTAATGTCGGTTCTGAGGAAATTCTTGACGTGTCTGTAGAAGCCAAATAAAAACAGAAGATCTCCAGACTAAGATGACATCATACCCGATATGTTAAAGCTAGGGTCAAAGGCACTATGAGGAGCTCTAGCACTGCTGTTTACAAACTGCATATTAAACCGTAAGGTAATAATAATAATAATAATACTCTTTTATTGCACCATTAAAAGTATACAAATTTATGAATAAAAAAAATTAAAAATAATAAAGGTTGTACAATTTGGGCGACCTTATCGCTAAAGCGATCTCTTCCAGGCAACCTTAGGGTTACAGAAAGCTTAAGAGTACATTTACGGTAGGCGATGCAAAATTGACATTGACATGAATACTTAAAAAAATTAATTAATTTAAAAAAAAAACAATAATAATAATAAAAAATAATAATAGTTATAATAATAAAATACAAATAAATAAGTAAATAATAAAAAAAAATAAAAAAAATACACACTATTTACATTCATAATAATGTATAATATAATATATATAATAACATATCTACATATTATCTACATATTACATAATACATGTTATACATATACATAATATACATATGGACACATACACAGACAAATGAAAAATTAAATAAATAAAAAAAATAACAGCTAGTAGGAAAGATAATAAATTTTAAGTTGACGTTTAAAACTAGAAAGGGTGTTGGCACGTCTTACAGTAATAGGTAGGGAGTTCCATAATCGAACAGCTTGTACTGAGAACGATCGAGAAAAGAACTGGGATGTGTGCAAAGGGGTTTCAAGACGAAGAGTTTCACTAGTTCTCAAACTACGTTCTTCATCGCTGCGGAACTTGAAGTTATCTTTTAAATATGTCGGTGTCGTGGGGTTAAATAACATAACATAACTTCACGCTGTATCCCCAACGGGGTAGTCAGAGAGGACGGAGCGCCAGGAGTCGCGGTCCTTACACACCTCTTTCGCTTCCTCAAATCTCATCATTCTCCTCACACATTTTCGCCTAGGTATGCGAGTGCTTTTGACATTTCCGGGGTTAAATAAAACAGAATAAAGGAGGGAAAGAATGTGTGTGTTCCGGCGAAGACGAATAGGGAGCCACTTGAGTTGTCCACGAAATTCAGAAACATGATCATATTTGCGAAGACCAAATATGAAACGTATACAGAAATTCTGAAGTCGCTCAAGTTTATTAAACTGCTCCTCGGTCAGATCAAGATAGCTGACGTCTGCTTAGTCCAGAATAGGTAATAACAGTGACTGTGCAAGCGCAACTCTAGTGGCAAGAGGCAGAACGTTACGTAATCTCTTTAGCGATCCCACAGCAGCGAACAGTCTCCTGCTGACCTCGGCGATCTGTGTTGACCAGGACAAAGTGCGATCGATATAAATGCCAAGATTTTTCACGTGATTGCTATACGTAATATGGTTTCCGTCAAAGAAAACTAAAGGAAGCGATTTCCAGTCTATCCTCGAAATCATACTGGTGCTGCCAACAATAATGACCTGGGTCTTAGAGGGATTTACCTTTAAGCCGTAAGACTTACTCCATTGAGATATTTTATTTAAGTCCTCGTTGGTGGCAGCTACAGCATTGTGAAGGTTTTCTAATGTAGTATGTGTGTAAATTTGAAGATCGTCTGCATAAAGATGGTAGGAAGAAGATATACGAAGAGTAATAGAATTGATGAAAATAGCAAACAGAAGAGGAGACAACACGCCACCTTGTGGGACACCGGCAGTCGTATGACACCAAGAAGAAAATGAGTCATCTATACGAATGCGCTGCCGTCGTCCATACAAGTAACTATGAAACCAGTCAATTCCCGTTGAAGATATGTTAAGAGAGCGAAGCAGAATTAGCAAAATGTCAAAATCCACAGTATTAAAAGCATTACTAAAATCTAACAATGTTAACACTGTGAGTTGTCTACTGTCCATCGCCAATCTTATGTCATCAGTAATTTTGATAAGAGCAGTAGCCGTACTATGACCGGTACGAAAACCAGACTGGAGAGGATTTAAAATGTTGTTATACCTAAGGAAGTAGCTTAACTGTTGAAAAACAAGACGCTCTAATACTTTAGAAAGGAACGGTAATATTGAGATTGGACGATAATCGGTGAAAGCGGAGGGTTTTGGTTTTTTAGGAAGAGGAATAACTTCAGCACTTTTCCAAGCAGAAGGGAAAATACCAGAGGAAATTGTAAGGTACCTGAGGTTTGGCACAATGCAGTGATATATTTATATTATTAGTCGCCCCCATCTTGCCCCACAAAAAAGGCGACATTCGAAAGATGCATAACTATCGCCCTATTAGTCTCTTGGCCCATATTCATAAATTATTTACTAGAGTTATTCTAAATAGATTAGCTAATAAACTCGACGATTACCGGCCGAGGGAGCAAGCCGGTTTCCGATATGGATACGGTACGGTACGGTAGCTGTAGAATTTCCCCAGCTACAATATGCGGATCTGGTCTCAACAGTATGGGGCGACGGTCCATACATCTTACACCTCTACAAATGACCACCTGCAAACGTTGAAGACACTAATTGAAAAGTGCCATGAATACCGAAAGCCAATCAACATCACCTTCGTTGACTATGAGAGGGCGTTTGACTCTGCGGAGGCTTGGGCTGTTGAGAGGGCTCTAGTAGACTGCAGAGTTGACGAAAGGAACATCCAGATTATGAAATGTCTACAGCATCATGGGATGTCATCGCTCAGTCTGCATAAGCTTACAGAGCCGTTCAAACTGGAGCGAGAAGTGCGCCAAGGCGACACGATTTCGCCAAAATTGTTCAAAGCTGCCCTCGAGAACATCTTCCGAGGACTCAATTGGAGCGATAGAGGCATTATTATCGACGGAGAGACTTAATAACTTGCGGTTTGCAGATGATATCGCACTGGTCGCGGATAGCGTTGAGGATATGCAGATTGGCGACTTGCAGTCAGCAAAAATAGGATTTAAAATGAATAAGTCAAAAACTAAGATCATGACAAAATCTCAGAGACGAAAAATCACCAGCTACCTGTAGGTGTCGTCGACCATTATATTTACTAGGGACATAAAATCGCCCTTGCCATGGAAGACCAAGTGGCTGAAGCCGAAACACCGGCACACAAGCAGGCACAGGCATGGCTGGCCTTTGGAGCAAACAACTCGATCCGTGATAAAAAAAAATCAGTGTGTCCTGCCAGTTTTCACGTATGGAATGGAGACAGCAACTCTCACCGAAAAATCTGCTGAGAAAATCCGAGTTACACAGAGGCCGATTGAGCTACTGATGCTTGGAATAACGCTCATACATCATAAAAGGAATGAGTGGATCCAGTGGAAGACGAAAATTAGAGACGTGGTAGAGGAGATTGAGCGTCGGAAGTGGAGATGGGCAGGGCGCATTGCCAGTATGGATTGCGGTCGATGGGCGATAAAGACTTTGGAGTGGGCACCCCGCGCTAACACTGGCGTTAAAGCTATTTGTTCTTCTAAGATGTCGACATGGATGGAAACGTAGGATATATTGAAATACAGTGTGGCCTAAAGTCCTTTGAAATTTACATTTCGAATAAAATGCATACGATGCGCGGGAGGGTCGCGGGCAGGGCAAAAATAGAGCGCTCACTTTTTGGGATATCAGTAGCCATGGAGCGTTTCACCGATGCGGATCATGCATTTTGTGTGCGCGCGTTTGATCGAAACAATAATTCACTGACCATTGTGAGGCGTAAATTTCAAGAACATTACAATCTACACAATTTAATGACACTCCAACGGCTCAAACGACCAAAAACTGGGTCAAAAGGTTTGAAGAGACTGGTTCGACTTTAGATAGACAGCGGTAGAGTCGACCAAGAACATCAAGAACAGAAGAAAACATCAATAGTGTCACAGTCTGTTCGTCCTATCCAGTCTACTAGTAAGCGTTCCAGAACAATAAACGCATCCAGACCATCGTTACAGCGGATTTTAAAGAAAGATATACGTATGCACCCTTACAAAATTCAGTTGGTGCAGGAATTAAAAGACACTGACGCTGTTCAGAGATTAAATTACGGGAATGAAATGTTTAGCCGATTTTCTTCGTTCAACGTGTTATTCTCTGATGAAGCTCACTTTCATATTAACGGGCATGTAAATATGCAAAACTGCCGCTACTAGAACGTCGAAAATCCAAATCGTAAACATCAAAGGCCATTACACAGCCCTAAATTGACAGTTTGGGCTGCTATGTCAGCGCGTGGCATCATAGGCCCTTATTTTTTTTATGAACGGCAGAGGTCGCGCGGTTACAATCACTTCATAACGATATATGAAGATGATCAAAGACTTTCTTACACCAGAGTTGTAGAATTTCCCCAGCTACAATATGCGGATCTGGTTTCAACAGTATGGGGCGACGGTCCATACATCTTACACCTCTATGCCGATCGTTCGTCAAATTTTTCACAATAAAGTTATGTCTCAAAGAGTAGACATTTCTTGGCCACCACGTAGTCCAGATCTAACTCCAATTGACTTTTTCTTATGGGCTTATGTCAAAAGTAAAGTCTACGACACAAAGCAGAGGTCGATTGCTGCTCTAAAAGAAAATATCCGAAGAGAAATGGCTAACATCACAAAGTCGACTTGCCGCGCTGTCACCGATAATTTTAGACGTCGCTTTCAGGAGTGCTGTGATCGAAACGGATTACATTTGGATGAAGTAATTTTCGAAAAATAATTTCCATTTCATGAATATTAGAACGTAATAAAACTATTTTTCTTATTTCTATTAGTTTCTCATTTGTTCATTATTTACATGTCTAAAGAGTTATGGGACACCCTGTATAATTAAAAGACGTGCTCTCGCTATCTCGAGTATTTCCCGACTGACTTATTTTTTGACATTCAAAAATACCTTATTATTAAGTAGCAATTATGATTGAAACAGTTAAAGTTACCATCTCAGAGATGGGTGGATGGCAGCTGACAACAGGTGGGCATGAACTGGAAGAAAGTGGCCAGAGTGTAAGAAAGAAAGGAAAGAAAGAGAGTAGATCCATGTCCAAATACGGGCGCATCAAAGGCTGATATAGATAGAGATTCATATTACTTTATTGTTATCTATCTTAGAGCTAAATAAATAATGTACATTTAATTGGTCATTCTACATTAACTACAGTAATTACTACCCACTTATTTTTGTCTTATTTACCTATGTATTCCTGCGCAAAAGCAATATTAGTTTTGGATGGTTAACTTTTAACGGGTAACTTTAACTTGCGTTAAATTTTCGAATATAACGTATCCAAGTTAACTTTTTAATGAACGAATTAACGATTAACGAAGTTAACTTTTATATTAACTGTAGGTACCCACCTATGGTTTTAACTATGTTAATATTTATTATATTTGTATAATATAAAAAAAAACGTATTTTGTTAATTATTAACTTTCATGTCTCTAATTCAAAAATACCTCTTTTTTTATTAAATTTACAAACTTTTATTGTTTTATTGACTTGTTAGTACGTGTCGATCAAATTTTGAATGAATGAAACTGAATGATACGTAGAGTTCCATCCAACCGATAAAGTTGAAATTTTACACACTTTTAAGGCGTTTGACAGTACAATCTAATAAAAGTTTTTATGAAATGTTTTTTATCTTTTCGTTATTACGTTTTACTATTTAAAATTTTAATTTAAGTTAAACCTTTACACTCCATAATAATAAGTGGTTAGCCAAATTGAAGAAAAATATATACAATTAAATCTTATTGAAATGTTACGACTAATTTCATAAAATGTTATTCCTTCTTATTTAAGCATATCACAAGGTGCCTAATTTCGATGTTGACCTGCGACATAAATTGAATTTCAAATGAGGCTAATAAACATTTGTGGTTTTATCTCCATACGAGGACTAGAATCTTCTCCAAAATGTATATGACAATATCTATAATAATAACATGCTAAATGAATTGACAATGATAAAGCGAACACAAACATGTAATCTGCAACTTACACTCATGTAACTTATTTGTGATATAGCTATCAACAGGAAACTACATTTTAAGATCAATAGACACCAATAGAGGAAACGCTAGGGAAAAGATTTTACTAGCCCATAGATACGCTCACAAATAAGTTGGCTTATAGATCTATACCTGGTACGCCCACGAAATGAGTTAAATATGACCGACATAGAGAAATCGATTAATTATATTATGTGCGTGTGTTAGCTGTCAAAATTTTTAAATATCAGAATTATCTTTAAATCGATACTGAAGTTATATTTTTCAAATAATCGTCAAAAGATAGTTTAAACAAAAATCGATCTAGTGTGAGTTCAATATTTATTAAATTCGTTTTTTAAACTTAATTCGTAAAAGACTTATGACTTTAATTATACTTTTCCTATAAACTTTAGAGGCAAGACTTTATACATACATACAAATCTTTATGCTGTATCCCTAACGGGATAATCAGAATGGACGTAGCGCCAAGCATCGCAGTCCCTGTATACTTTCGCGTCATCAAATCTCATCATTCTGCTCACACACTTTCGGCGAGATATGCGAGTGCTTTTGACATACACGCGATGAATAGTAGCATTTCATTCTAACGAAACGTAACAGAAATTCACACTTGAATATAGTTCTGAAATACGATTATGACAAGCAGACAAACGGACCTTATAAGGACTCCATTTTTCCTTTTCAAAGTTTGGAATCCTGGAAACTATATAAAAAACGTCACGCCAGAACACAATAGGGATACACTCTAGTATAATAATAATAATATAGTACCCATAGCATTTTCACCTTTCCCGATGCGTATAAAGTGAATTCAAAGTTGGAAAAATACTCGTGTAACAGATTCCGTTGTAATGTTCATAGAAAATATTAATTTATTTTGAACTTTAATTCAATATTAAATTCTGATTTTCTATTAAGTTTTAAAATCAGAGGTGAGAGGCCGCATTGATAATCTCATGAACGTAAGCGCAGATTAGACAAAGTTACTACAAAAGTGTAAAATTATGAGTTTTACACTTTTGTAGTACACATTTATTTATTTTATATTATATTTATTTATAATATATTTATATTTACATACTTTACTTATCTTATAGGAAATGAGTCTACAGACACCACACCGTGTACCTATGTGTAATTTTGTGTCCATTTTCAAAAGTACGCGGGGGAATTACGAAAATATTTTTAAAATCACATTCATTCTATATTGTTTACATTTTACGTCAGTATATCACACAAATAAATATAGAGTAATAATAATAGCATAAATACTTGCTTACACTGATTACAAAGCAATACTGTCAATTTCTAATAGTAGTGTTAATTTGTAGTAACACTAACCGTAATATTGTCAATATCTAGTAGCATTAATAACAATATTGACAATATCTCGTAACACAAATAGTAATACTGTCAATATTTAGTAACGCTAACAGTAATACTATCAATATCTAGTAACACTAATAGTAATACTGTCAATATCTAGTAACACTTATAGTAGTACTGTCAATATTTTGTAACACTAATAGTAATAATGACGATATCTTGTAACACTAATAATAATTCTGTCAATATCTAATAACATTTATAAACACTGCAAAAAGTTCATCAAATAGTAATTTATTATTAGTAATAAGTACTATCAAATTTCATAGTATCTGATGCTAAACAACCAATATGAGTGGACTATTATTGACAGTATTTGATGATGAATTCAAAACTACTGATTTCCAAAGCTGATGATTTCGACCTAATGACAAAGCAATGTGATATGTCATACATAAATGTACATAGCATTGCTAGGTTCAGAAATAAATAACGCAATGAAACAAACACAAACAGTTCTAGCAAATACTTATTTAAGTGATAATCACATAATATTTCTAGTTACAGATATCAAAATAGGTAAATATTGAGTAATTATAATTGCGGATGGTATGAAACATTCAGTGGCAGCGAGAAGCATAAAAGGTGAATAAATATAAAATACGTAAATACGCAAATATTAAATTCTATTTTTGTATATCAATAACATTATAATCTTCCCTAAACAAACGCATTTTTGCATCTACCAACAGATTTAAAATAAATAGCTGTGCTCGCGGCTTCACCCTCGTTAAATTTGGTATTTTTACGGGATAAAAATAGACTGGATTACTTTCTGAAGAGTCCCATTAAATTCGGTTCAGCCGTTTCAGAGATTAGTCCGGACATAAAAACGTAAATTTAAAAAACACGTGTTAAAGTTCTGGTAACGAGCAAATAACAAAAAAGCTTTTATTTGAGATCGCAGACAGACATTATAATTTTAGTTATTTACACTCGTATATAATAATTAAAAAACCGCGTTTTAGGGATAATAGGTATCTTAAAAGAATATACGGTAAAATTAGCGTAATGAAATAATAATGACGTAATATATTTCCTTTTATATAGATTTTAATTTCAAAATTACCTTGTATTAGGATTAATTTATATAATTTTTATGAATATTTAATAAAATAATATTAATGCCATTCAAAGAACTTGGTAAAATACGTCCTATCTCGTATATCCAATGAGGTTTAGACTTATTGGTCATTGGCAATATTGGACTAGACTGGAAATAATCTGATCAGACCTGAGGATCAGGCGTATAGAAGATGTCGACTGTTGGCTGTCGTTTTAGCACCTCTCAAAAATAAATATTTAAATCATTACAAAAAATAGTCTGATATGTTCTAGTGAGACAAATATAATAGTAATAGACACAATTTTTTAGAAATCTTGACTGGGAAATGCGGTTTTTTCAAACAGAAAATTGTATACTATCCTTGATTTCTAAGGGGATTACTAAACGTCTCCAGTGATTTGATGGATACCAAGCGTCCCTACTAAGTCAAAGATGGCAAATTTTGCATGCTGAATTGATCTCAACAGTGTTGCTGATGAATAACACCATCTCCAAAGGTCAATTTATACTCTTGTTCATCCACAAAAATCAATTGTTTACACATAAGTTCATGATACGAGCATCTATTAAAATACATAAAAATAAAGATCTTGAAATCTTGCTATGATTAATAATAATAACTTACGAAATGTGTAATACATGCAATTATTCGCAGCTCATATGAACAAGGCATCGTGCAAAAAGGCAGCATTCCCAATTATTTACTACAAATAGTTACCTGTACGACGACCAAGCTACGTCTCTTGTGAATCCGTTTGAAGTTAATAGAATATATGCAAAACTAAATCCAGCAGATATTCCAATCACCAGTGTTAACACAAAACGGCGACCCATCACCCGACCCTCCGCCTGTACAGGGGTGAACATTGCGAACATACTTTTAAAAAAATAAAACGGCGCGAAAACTTTGACAGCTCCGTTCGCGGCATTCGCGGACGACGCAAGTGTGTTCACCCAACGAAAACATGAGCTAATATGATACAATATCTGCATTCTGCACGTTACGTATTCAATTAGTTTGCTTTTCATATCGATTATTGACTATAGATTATTATATGATCACTGAAAGTTCATAATATGCAAGCAAGACGTATAATAACTTCTAGCGCTTTAAAAATAGGTTATGTGTTAGCAGCTGGGCATTTCTTACATTTTCTATTGAAAATTGAACAGAGCCATGCAGAAACTAGCCAAGTCACATAATAATTTTTTTTAAGCTTATTCGCAAAGCCGCCTTCCCGCTTAAGTTGATTTAAATAATTTGAGCTTGAAGTTTTATGAAGAGGTACCTACTTACATTAGCATCTACAAAATGCTTCACTCTCGATTTTGATTTAACTATTTATTTTACTAAGGCAACTCTCATAGGGACAGGAGAATAATAACGGTCCGAAGACAATCAGTAAATCGTTTTTAAAAATTAAGTATTTCGAACGAGTGCTACTGAATCAATCAAAAATTAGAATTTTTAAGTTACGTAATGTCAAAATACCCAACAAAAAACAGCCATTTGGTTATTTCCTGTTTAAAGATATCCATTTTTTTAGACATGTTACCGTTTAGGTTTTAGTCTCAACTCTAATACACCACACGTGTTTAATATACTCCTAAGATTATCTAAACAGAACTAACAGCAGTGCTAAAAAATAATAAACTTAGCAATGTTTCTTCAAAACCTCTATAAATGTTTCCATGAACTCTATTTTTTATTTTATTTCTAGTGGTATTTATTATAAACTCACATTTTTTTTGTTTTAAAAAAGTAATCCTTGAATTATTGAATTTTATCAGTAATAAACAACTGAATGTTACTAAATATTCGTTACGATTAAATTGCTTACGTATAAATAACTTTTAAAAAAATTTTTTTGGAAACAACAGTTAGTAGATACATAATTACATACATACATAGGTTTTTCGATTAAAGTTAAATATGTTTGCATGTATATCACATTTTCTCACATAAAAAAATAGTTTGTACAAAAACATTGTGGAAGAATTTTCTACATTTTGGGACCGAGTTCAAGTCCATTACATTAGCAGTTTTAGAGGAGAGTATATTTTTTCTTTCATTTGATAGGTACGTGCAAAACAAGCCTACCTAATTATCGAAAACGTTGGAAAGGGCTTTTACGCGAATAGTTATCAAGACTTTTACATCTTTATAATATTTCTATATTTTAAACAAAAGAAATAACGATACGACAAGTCATAATCAAATATTGTAATTGTACAGTCAACGTCAAAAGTAATTGATCAAAATAAACTCTCGAAAAAGGTGTCATGATTACGATTTGCAAGTGATATATTATTATGTGCTATGTTTTACTAATGTCATTAAAAGTTTACTCCTTGCAAAGTTATAATAACATATAATATAGGTAAGCTGACAAATAAGTGTAACAAATAATAAATATAAGGGTAAGCTGACAAAACAAAAAGTAAAGAAATCAAATTTCATTACGCACTAATTACTAAAAAATAATTATGGAGTAGTCTAACCATTTTTTCAAACACCATGTAGTATAAGTGTTTTGCTTTACATCTTATGTTCAAATCAAACCCACTCAAAACCGAACGAGCTTAAGTAGAGCGTGATAGATTAAATATTATATTTATGCTATGATTTTAATTTATTTTTTACATCATGGATTACGAAGATTTACAAGAGTAATTTAAGTCTTAACAAAAACATTTACAAATCGCTCTTCCTTCAAAAGATTTACGCTGTGCATCTTGAATGTGTCGGTCACTTGTGAATCGTAATCATGTCACGCTTTTTGAGAGTTTACTTTGATACTGATTAAGTACTTTTGATATTGACTGTACAATACAACAATTTAGTTTTATTGATGCCCTACTTCGATGTAACTTCGATGTAACTGTCTTTAGTATGGCGATAGTCTAATAAAGCAATATACTGTATTGCTCTATATTTCATACTCAATTTGAATACCATATTGGCAATCAAAAGATATTACACAATTGATCACTAATGAATTTGTACTAAAATTATAAAAAAATTGCAAATTGTATTTTCCATATAAAACTCTCGGAACTTTGTGCCACGTTATAAAATTAAAATTTTACTCTTAGAATTCAAATTTTACAAGATTTTTGAGGACGCGTTACAAATAATTCAAAATCACTGAAATAGGGCCTCTATTTCAGTGATTTTGAATTATTATTATGTACCGTACCGTACCGTACCGTAGATACATATCTACGGTTTTTAGCGCATATTATTCATTTATTTCAATTATAAATGTTATGAACAACATTTATAATATAAATAAATGAATTTAAAGGGTTTGTACATAGTTTCACAAAGGCCGTAATTTAGATTTCAAAAAACCTTTTCTATTTTATTTACCACTTTCTTTTATTATAAATTCTCAAATAATACGGTACCGCTCACCACTGAACCATCTTTGGGGGCAGGTAAAGGGTTCAGAAGGTCGAGAAATGCTCAGCGATCTATTTATTTACTTTTTTTTTGAAAAGGGAAAAATCCCCTCGGATACTCAACTAAGCTCCACGCCGACTGAATAGTGTTGGATTCGAACCGAATAAAAAACCCACTTTGCGGTTAGCCCTAGTGGCGTAGTGGATTTTACAGGATAAACGGTCACGTTGCGGGGAGCGCTAAAAGCGCCTTGCCAAATGGTCGATAGCCTGAGGGTTCCTCCAGCCGAGGAATAACTCGTATGGAATACAGATTTCGACTCAGGGCGACGCCAGAGGAATCCGCAAATGAGCGCATATTAATGTTAGTGGCTTTCTATCTAGTATCTAGTGGGTATGGGCCAGGCCTTGAGCGGACAGGGCCGGCAGAGTAGTTAAATGCCAATGCTTGTTAGAGTTTATTTGGCAAGTTTACAATGTGCCTTAAAGCCCGCGTGTAACCAGGCGATTTAGTTCAGCAATGAGGCTTTGAAAAGACAACAACACTTGTTAGTTCTATTCGAATTAAAATTCGTATATTTACTTGTGTAAATATTACCATACATTATTCAGGTGTTGTAATATAACGTCATTCGCGTTCTTTCTGATAGCAACTTTACTTGTTATTAAAATATTTGTACAAGTTTAACAAGGCATAAAAATTGACACAAATCGCCCAAACAGCTGTGAATAATGTCACTAAAAATATTAAGTGAACACACTTACGAGGTACGTCGCACGCATATTCAAATAACTTTGAACAACTGAATGTTTGCTACTTGTACTGAACTACCACCTAAGGCACGAGGCAGACAAAGGTTTTGCGTTAGGTGTTATAGTTAAGTTATGTCGTTACAGGCACGTATCCAGGAAAGTGAAGTATTAACTCCCTCCAAAACACAATATTTTATTACTCATAATTTGGTCTACACTTGTTGAAAAGGTAAGTTTCAGATAAAAGTTCGAGTAATTATAATAACGACTTGCTTTTACTTAAACTCAAATAATCTGAGTCGTTTTATGAGAGGTAAATATTACTATTTTTGACAAGAAATCGAGTAGCGAAAATATGATTCCGAAAATTGGAATAAAGGTCAAAGCTAAATTGCTATCTCGGTAGTCGACCAACACCACCTCGCCACTCGGCGTCCACTCGTTATCAACAGATCGCGACTAGGCGACGGCGCTTGTACGACTCGCGATCTTTCCATTGCGATTAGATGTCGCTCGGTCAAGTCACAGTACAAGTAAGCATACAGTATTCTATCTTCATACAAACGCTCCCAAACGACGCGCTCGAAATCTCGACATTTCTCGCCATACAACAGTCGCGAGTGCGCCGCGGTTGTCGTCGGACGGTATAAGACGCTCCCGCGCATTTACTGACGAAATATTATGTCAATCAAGTTTACGAGCATAATGTTCAGTGTATGGATTTTTGAATACATCTATATTGAAACTGGAAATATTTCTCTATTGATAATTTGTAGGAAATATATTATGATAATGATCTAGTTAATTTATTGCTGATTATTAATTATACTGCACATAAAATGTATTTTTTTTGTCCATTTCCACCATACTAACTCACAAACTTTTGAAACTAGAAATAAAATACTAGTAGAATTATATAAATAAAAACTTATTAAATTTGCAATAATATAAAATGAAAAGATAATATGACAATTTAATATAGTACCTATTATCAAATACGTAACCCAAGAAAAACATTCAGTCCAAGTCGGTAGCCCTATTGCGTGTTTACGTACCGAGCGACCGTAGGTAATTATCTCTAAGACACTGCCGAGATAGCATACTGTATGCTTACTTGTACTGTGGTCAAGTAGACACAGCGTGAACAACGAATTTTCGGGAATATTTATTAACAAACCTCACGTAAACTCTCGCGGTCGGTGCGCGATCCACTCGCGATTGTTGCGTTGCAAACAAGTGAACGGCGAGTTGTCGACTTGTCACAAACGTGGTTCACTCATCCTCATACGGACTATATGGCGTTGTTAAGTGAGCGTATATGTAGGGTAACTCCGGGAGTGCTGCCCCACTTTTTAAAATGATAACACTGTGTCTCAACTTTAAATAATAAGATGCACAAATAATGCTCGATAATAGTTTGAATCTTATTTATAGTTTGTTTTTAAGTTATCATATTTAGGTTGCACATTGTAACTGTTTTTGTAGACCCTGTTTTTTGGGATAGATGCCTATGGTCCGGGGCAGACGCCCGATTTTCCACTAACCTCCTTAATCTGTACTTCGTTCGATAATTTTGACAGGAAAAACAATTTAATCTGTAAACCGTTACTACATAAAAACATTTTTGCTTTGATATTTTCATATTTTCTTACCAAACTCGGCCTATCGAAAGCAGTGAAATGTAACGCTAAGTATATACAAATACAAAATAACTTAAAAAAAATAATTGCAAATTATTCCAAAAATTATAAATTAGATAAGATGATTATGATTCGGTTTAATTAGTCAAAGCTGTTTGGGTAGTTTATCTAGTTTAAATGACAATTGTTTCGTTTCTTGTACTACGCAATGGTAATATAATTAATGATTCACAAAACTTTTTTCAGTCATTGTAGCTGTCTTGATTTAAAACCCAAAGTTCCGATTACTTTTACTTTTACTCCCGAAATTTGACACACCGGACCTGGATACGGATACATGCTCCTAAGGGCACCTATCCCGGACAAAATCATCTATCCTTTTAGTAGGAGATAAATTAGCCTAGCATACCATTGTACTGTGTACATCATTTCAGTCTAAAATCACACAAAATACTATGTTCTTAAGACACTAATTCATAAAACGAAACTAAATTTAAACAAATTTACCATCAATATAAAAATCACTAGTCACTTTTTCCCACGCGTTTTAAATTCTACGGCCATTTTTTTACGCAGCGCAAAAATGTAGCGCTCTGACAATAAGACGAGGTCCCTATCTGCGATGGTTTGCTGTCGAATGAAACGTGTGGAGGGTACGGCTCAATTATAAAAATCATTTTTTTCGATCATCCACGCGCAAGGTACCCATCTTAAAATCGAGTCATCTCTCCCACTGGGGCAACACTCCCGGAGTTACCCTATGGAAAATCCATATAATAAATGTCAACTACTCAAAGAGAGGCTGTGCTGGCCGGGTGGTTAGTAAATAGGCGTTGCTCGTAAAACTTCAATTTTTCTAACAAGAGCAGACAATGAAAATTAAAATATTGCAATTTCAAATTTTATTATAATAACACTAGATCCGAAGATAATATTTTGGTTGTAATATTTTGTTTACAATGACGCCTCAATTTAAATCCTGGGTTCGTGCCTGTCTTGTTTATTTGTTAAAAACATACATGTTTGTTTTTTACATGTGCATAGTTTGGGAATCTTGTTGTGCGTTGTTTGCGAATTGTTGGATCTTTTGTAAATGGTGCGATTAAATAACATTAAAGAATTATCAGTAGACATAAAAATGGTTATTCCTTTGCAAAGTCATATTTTTGTTATTTTTCTGCAATAATATTTACTGAAATTGTATTTTTTTCCATAGTGTTTGCATTATATTTTAATTTTAAATACAATGTGTATCACAGTCAAACTTTTGCTTATTTAAACATAAAATTTTTTTTATAAAACAGATATAATTTATCTAAATATAACACAGAATATATCATTTTGATTAATAAATGTGAGTATTCCATTTAAGGCATAAGTGCAACTACATCATTGCATTAATTATTATTTTCTAATCATTATTTGTCATTATTAATAACCATTATTAATTGTTATAAAGCAAAATGCATAGCGACTGTGCAATATTTGTCATTTTAAAATGTAAGAAATAAATAAATGCATACTCTAGATCAGTGATTCCCAACAGGTGGTCTGACCACTGGTGAATTAAAATTAATTCTGTGAAACATTATGTACATGGAAACAGATATTCACTTTACTGAAGATACAACATTTAACTCTCATTCATACAGTCATGAATCCATTGCTATGCTGGCAATACAAACCCTAAAATTAGTTTATATGTAAGCTCAAGAACACATTGACGATTTGCTAATTTTTTTCTTGTTTGCCACTATTTGCCAACAATAAAACAATATTCTTAGTGTATGTTGCTATAAGTTTAACAGATATGTTGATAATTCTGATTTCTTTGTTTATTTTAAGATTAATACAGTTCGTTAATCCTCAACTTCGCAGTCCTTGCTAAGAACAAAACTAATCATACTAGTACCTGGTGAAATAAAGGTTGGGAACCACTGCTCTAAATAGTGCAATATAATTAGACTTTTTCTCGTTGTTCACTATTTTTTAATAAAATATTAACACTGCAAGATTCCCAAAAACATATAACTAAACACTTATATCACTGGAATCTCATACATTTGGAACTGTTTTATTACTAGCATTGACTACTATGAAATTCATCACAAAGTCCTATGCACAAGAAATCACAAAACAAAATGAGTTTTTACATAATTAAATCTCAGGATTTTATGACTAATAAAAACAACGAATTTATACCAGTATATAAAATGTTAGTCAGTATTATGTTGAACATTCACTGAATAGGATACTAAGTAAATTTTTACAGAAATAAATTTTGTAAAATGTAAATATAATTCTGGGAATCAATGGTTTTCAATTACTTACAACGATTACAAATAGCTGTAAATTCACTTATCAATATAACCAATTAAGGGAAGTCAGTACACAAATTAAGCTTTGAAAACTGATAAGCTGTTATTGCATTGTTTCAAACTGGCATATAAAAGTGTATAGCTGAATTTTTCTTTAATTTTGTAGCTGACACTGCTTACAACAAATATTAAATAAATTGATTGTTGATAGTTTGTAATCTAAATTATTAAAATTAATTAGATAAAATAAATTATCAAACATAACAATTTTTGTTTCACTTCCAAAATGAATTGTGATTTAGAGTAAAAGTTATTTAATACTTCACATTTTCTGAACAAAACTGACTTTTTTAATCCGAAAATTCAAAATTTAGTTACAAATAATAAAGAAATAAAAAATACCTATCACCTAAACAACTAGTAGATGTAACTATTTGTCCATGATCTATACCAATAAAGATATAGTACCTATGAGGATATTTATATATTTCTTGAAAATTATGTAAATTTTTGTTGTTTTAGTAAGATTAATTATGGATAATTTCACTGACTAATAATTTCGAAATTTGGAACGAAATTAGGGCTTAAGTTTAGACTAACTATGGTAAACATGTTTCGACTGGATATTTTTTTACTAGGTAATTCTTGCCAGGCAAAACTATGCCTGCATAGTTAATTTTTTCTAAATTATTGTTTTGAAAGCAGTTTCAGTTTTTCAATATCCTTGCTACTCAAAAATGACTTCTAGCGATTAGCTCAGAAGTCATAAACTTTGGTGTTAGGGTTTTTTTAAATTAATTCAGTCTCCTATAGAAAAACATTTTGTCATTGACATCTAAGTTGACATCTCAAAAAACTCAATTAGTGCCAAAATTGTGCATAGTAATTTTATATTCAATTTTTAAATATAGTAGGTCTAAATCAATTTTATGTTAGTTTCATTTTGAGTGATTCTTCCATCTTATAAGTATGACAAAGTATAATGGCAATACATTGTTGAAAAATGATCATATAGCCATAAACATGGTGCAGTAGTTAAACTGGAAGCCGCACTCTGAAGAGGTTGACTTAAAACATCTGGACCTGTCTGTACCTCTCCATCTCTTTCCACCTTTTGCTGTTGGTATATCTATATATACTACTTAGTAGGTGTATTTCTGAATTATTTCCAAGAATTTCAAATGAAAAGTTAGTGACAAAGGCTACTCGAGGTCATATAACTTGTCTTCAACTACCTCTTCAAAGTATGGTGTCAAGCTAAATTCAAAGATTCTTGGCCATACAGCATTTACTTTATGTATACCTTTATTAATTTTTAATTATTGTGTAGGGTTTAGACATAAATCACATTTTTCTTATTAGTATAAGCATAAATAATAATACTACTCCAGTCAATTACACAAATCATGTGACCTTAAACTAGGCTTATATGATGGATACCATACAACGGAAATATTAGAGCTCTCAGTAACACCTATATATGAGACGAAACTTACGAAAAAAATTTAAAAACGTAGGAAAGGAACAAACAAACAGCTTATTACTTAAATGTTAGTTAAACTTACAGTTAAAGACTTAGTTCACAAATGAAAATACTTGTAATATTTTGTATTAGTAAGTAGAATTAAAATAAATACGTTTGAATTAGTTACTTAGAAAGACAAACGGACAGGATGTAGTAACAGATAACATACATAACCCACACATCAAATAATTATGATAACATTAAAATAATGTGTAATACGTATATACCTACGTAATTTATTTGCGATTTAAATAACTTACAGTCATTCCGGCGTATTGTAGTTTCGGCTTACTTGTATTGTAATAAATATACAGACATAATTGTAAGTAAATGTTTATTTTTAATTCATATTTATTGTAAGGAAATTCTACATTTTACAATTAAATTGTAATTCATTCATGCACAGCAAAATACATTACAGATAAGCATTTGACATTGACATTTGACAAAAGAAAATTTGACAGCTAATGATTTTATTATTTATATTTCTTAAGGCATTGGTAACATAACCATCAGCCTGATGACGTAACTTTTGGAGAAACACTATTACCCTATTCCCTAACACTCCTCCAGTAAAGTAATAATAGGCTTTACTAAAGTTAAAAAAGACTTCTTGGAAGAGCGCGAAAACTTCAGCTACACATGTTTATTTAGATCTCTTTCATTCTTTTCACTTACACAAAACTAAAACATAATACACTATCACTATTATACTTTAAAACTCTTAAAAAATGTAAAAAATAGAAAATGTTAATAAAACGACAACCTCACTTTTCCCGTTCCCGCCAAAAAGTCTGACAGCTAATGACTTTTTTCTTCGAGATTTTTTAGAAAGCAAAAAAAATTATCATATACAGCCTCGCCTTCCGTGTTCATTATTTAGATTTCAATGCATAGCACTTGTCTGTTGTAAACTCTGACCAAGAAACATGATGGATGAAACGACAATAAGTTGCCGCTCTTACCACCGAGCCAAATGAATTATAGTGACTCTTTCTATCTCATTGAGCCTAGCCACGAGTAAAACAGTTGGATATAGTGAGTATGGCAACCTCGCACTGTCAGTGAATTTCGTGTCAGCTTATGAGTCGGTCAGGAAATAATTATTTGCAAAATATACGTTTTGGCTACTAGTATTCACAAAAATAGAAATATGCCTGCTGTGTATCATTTTACTGTGACTTTCCCTAGTCACTGCTTCAGTAAAAATCTAGAAAATCGGTCTACAAAAAAAGGACACTTTACTAAGGACTATAAGGACACGCTATTAGAAATGCTGCGTCCATAGTGATACTTGGTCCAATAACGTAAAAATCTTAATCTTTCACCATAAAGCATGTTATATATAAAATTTGTACCTTTCTCCTATCACTAAGTTCCTAACATTCCTCCCAGATTCCTCCTGTAAAGTGAGAGTAGGCTTTACTTCTTCTCTTTTCAATACTGGCGATTCGTTTCACATTTATTAGAAACATTTCCGCCATTATTATGTGAAAAAGTGGTGCTGTAATGCATTTCTAATGCGAAATGTCTGACTGCCCGTCTTCTTATTAATTATTATTCTTATTATTTAGCACTCTCCAGTAAAATCTCCATGAAATCTGTCTATATATTCTTTTTCATGAAATATAGTGAAACGACAAATATTTGCTTCGGAAATGTTTTTTTATTAGATATCTATTTCATCAAACGAAGAACTGTAATCCAAAAAATCACCTAAGCAAAATACACAAAGAAAACTTGACGGTAAACAATGTCTCGACCACTGATTAAACGTAATCGTAACTTTTTAATGAACGTAAGGGATGACAGTTCATGAAGCAATGCTTTTCTTTTTTGTGTTATCGTTCGTAAGCGCCATGTTTGATGTTTAAGCATAGATGTTTAAGTCTCCGTCAAAGTTAGATGATGCAACCCACCCTTGATCTTAACAATACAGGTCACAAAACAGTTCCTTTTCATAATTTGGTTAGGACCGCATTTCAACACCAACTGCACATTATCATAATTAATTCTCGTTTCCATGTTGGCTGTATTGCGCATGTACTCAACATAATTTGCTGTTCAGTTTCCATATATAACATAATACTCTGTAATCATAATCAATATGGTGTCTACTTGTACATTTCACAAAATTGAATTTAATTCACAAGTGTTTTAGCTTGATTTTTGCGCATGTTAGACTATTTTAGTGCATGGTGTGTACATCCATAGAATCTACTTTTAGTATAAATACATAAATATATACAGTTTGTATTGACGTAGTATAGAGATTTATGCGTAAATACTGTTTTTACCATGTTTTTACTGTAACGTTAATTTTAATGCAGACTGCATCTAAAGTTTTTGGTATGCTTTCAATACTAACAACACTAACTTTTAAATTACTTTTTTTGCTTTTTAATTGATTGTTTTGCTTACTGTTAATCTATTTATATTAAATGAATAAAAATACATTAAACGTTTTTTATTTATTTTTATTAATAATCTAAAATTAATTGGAGGGTGGGTACATACCAAGTGTTGATAACGATGTTGAATTGCACAGCACTTCTATCGATAATTAGGTGGTCATCACTTATTTTATGTTGGTTGGTTGGTACACACAATTGTTTTATTCCGTTGTGGTATTTATTTGCGGTCATAACATAATTGCGAACATAACTAGCAGAAATTATTGTTCTAAGTGCCGTCTCTTACAATGTAGTAATTATATTATCTTTGAGTATCATAGATAAGAATATTTCGTCGCCATATTTTAGTCTTCGTTTTTCGCCAAAATATTTTATTACTTTTGTATTTAATTTTGATGTTGATTTTATTTTGTGTAATGGAAAATAGCTGTCGTGAAATGTGTGAATAATGTTTTAGAGTATAAACCATTATGTATATCCTGATGCGTCCATAATATCTTTGAAATAGCTTTTGGAAATGTGGCGATATTTGTTTACGTTTATCAGCATTTATTCATTACAATATGTTTCTGGATACGACGAATTCCAACTTTGCGGTAACAATACGCAAAGGGCACGTAGTTGTACTACACAGGTAAGTTATGTTATAGTGGATTATTTATTGATTTAATTTTAATTTAGTTACGTGTTTCCTACCCCGTTTATATCGATTTTTAGTTTTGAGTTGACACATTTTAATTTTAAATATCTATAAAAATCAGTGTGTTTAATTACTATCTATGTAAATAAATAAAAAGTATTTGTTCGCAAAAAAATGTCAAATAATATAATGACTAGATATAAACATTGGTATATTGCAATTGGATTGTCCTTGAAAAATTATCTGCACTACCGTGACGTCGGTTGTATAATTGTATAACGCAGGTATTTGTTAGAAAATGGTATAGACTTTATACATTGGTATGATATATCATAAATACAATGTTTTCAGTGAGGCTATTCCAAGATTTATAATCTGCTTTGTGCTTGCAACAAGCTTTCTGTGTGCAGAAACTTGCAATAGAAAGATGCCATTCTGTTGTGCATGTGCACAAACGATCTTAAAAATTTGAACACAATTGCATACTTATTTAGAAGGAACTTGGACAAAAGAATAAAATCAATTAAACACACACATTGTTGTGTGTGTTTGTTTGTTGTGTGTTTTGTGACCGCCGACTTATCGTGACAATTTTTTAAAAGTGCAATTTTGTTGAAATCGAGTTAAAAAATTGAATTAAAAAAATGAAAAGAAATTTAGTCACGAAACCTTTTTTTTTTTTCTAAGAATTCTAATTTTCTATTTTTATTAATTTCTAATTTTTTTTTTCTAAGAAAATTAAAAAAAGGAAGGTAATAATTGTCATTTGCGTTAGTTTACTGGACTGCATTTTTTTATTGTGAGTACAATATTAAACGCCATTAGGTAATATGAAGTCTTAAGTTTGACAGCAAAAGTATTGCAACCACCGTAAACTACTTTAAAACATAATATTTTTAATAAATAATGATACTAATACATAATAACTATAATACAAGAATTTCATACGAAGTTTCAGGATTGTAAATAGTCTTGTCATAAAGAAATTAAAAAAAAAACCTTCACTTGTTAAATTATATTTTTATTGCTTACCAATAAGTCGGCGCTAAGGGCTTGTAATGAACGGGCCTACTTTTTTTAAGTGGATGGATGAAAACTTAAAACAAAAAGTTTCTATCGAATTCTGTTGTTGTGATGGACAACGTGTTTTACCACAGCGTTCAAGTTGAGAAGAAGCCAACCATTTCAAGCCTTAAAAGTGAAATGCAGAACTGGTTGCGGCGCCACAGCAGCGACAATTTTTAGCAACCATGACAAAAGCTCAACTGCAAATTCTTATCAATAATACACAAAAAGATATAAGAATTGATGAACTCTTAAAAGTCAATGGACACACTGTCGTGCGTTTACCGCTTTAATATCGAGGCCTGAATCCCATTGAATCTGGACTCATATTAAAAACAATGTAGCCCAAAATCATGTTAACTGTTCTTTAGATGAAAAAATAAAATTTCCGAGTTTATTTTTTTCGGAGTTCACGGCTTCGGTTCAAGGCAGAGATGTGATGACCACGTCCAACAAAATGAAAACGATTACTGGAACTGGAAGCAGAATCTATGTCAGAGTAACTGTAGTTTACTAACTTAATGTATATCATTTTTAATTAGTTTGATTTTGATTCCGATTTGAATTGTTAGCCAGTTTTTTTTTCATGAAACAAAAAATACTTAATAAAAATCTCAATTTCAATATAACATACATAACATAGTTACTTATTTCACTAACCATTATAGTAATATCTTATTTCGTAATAGATATAGCTCTATAGCTTCAAAATATTCTAATTCGATATTGTAAGATATGTCTTGACACTATTGATCTCATGTGAGTTCATGCTCTTTCGTTCCCGCACTCTGCCTCGCCGTGCATGCTCTATGGCGCGGTACAGCGCAGCGGTTTGAGTCAAACTATAATAAATGTATTCTTATTTTAAATTAAAGAATTGCAAATAAAGAAACTCATCAAAAGAATTCTTGTACTTACCGACTTATCAACGGGTGATCGGAATAGTATAGGTGTAATTACTATCGAAAGTATGGATATGACTGAAAAATCTATATTAATTAAGTTTATATAATGAGTATAAAGCTATTAAATTTTTTTATTTTTGAAAAAAATTTAGAATCATAATGATTGCTTTGTACATAAGCATTAGAGTCATCCTCCTTCGGAATCCTAGTATTCTATTTATCCTTTATTGAGGTAGGTACCAAATTCAGGGAGATCCTAGGAATTTTGGGTTGTATCCAATCTTTTGATAGTAATCATATCCATGATTTTGATCACAGCTTATCAATCTACATGCACGGTCTCTTTTCTAAAAACGCTCGCAAATCACTTACTGATAAAACTTTGAAGTCTTATATCTAAATTAGATCCGGTTTTGTAATCTAGTATATTATCTTGGTAACGATAATTTATTAGGTATGTTTTTCTTCATCTTTTTGATAAGATTTGCTATTGATGCATAATGCAGTATTCATGTGTAAAGTATTCATCTGTTATTGAATGATCATCATTTTTGGTTCATATTTTCTATATTAGTTGTATTATTATAATATTTATATTGGTATCTAATATTCTAGCTTTAGTAATGTGACTGGTAAAATTCTAATGGTACATCTACTTGCTTGCCAAGCCTCGACGAGCCTTCACAAAGTCGAACATGTGGCTTCGGCACATTCGGAACATTGCAAGTGCTTGCCATCTGTCAAGTTTGTGTCAGTCTTTTGTGCACAAGTCAAAGGAAGCTTGTGACAAGCGCTTGCGAGACATCCATACTTTGGTGCAACTTCTAAATTCTTATTTCATTTGACTTTGTAATAATAATAAGTTAGCATTCACATAATAGCCATTGTGTCATGGTAAATATTTTACTTTGCCTAACTTTACTATAGTTTGCCAAAGACATTGACCTAATTGAAAAGGTGCAGCGCAGCTTCAATTCCACGTCAATTGAGAAATGAATAAATCATATGCCTTTTTGTCATCAATTGGTGCAGTGGTAAGCTATCTGTGTTCCAAGGCAAGGTCCCATGTTGATTCCTAGTTGGGTCAAATAGAAATGTTTTCTAAATTAGTGTTAAAGTCTGGGTGTTACTGGGGCTACATTTAGTAAATTCTCCTCTTAATACAAAACCGCCACTAGTCAATCCTCCCCTAAATATAAGGGCTCGCCTAGTAATTCCTGGCCTTATTATAAGGCATCTCCTAGTAAATCCTCCCCTTCATATAAGACCTGTTAATATACAGTTTTGCCATAAATACTGTTACAATAAAAAAAACAATAACATTACATTTGAATTTGGAACCTGTCATTCTCTTATATATTCTTGTGATATTAAAATGGAGTGGGATGATAAAGAGAACGAACTGCTTTGATAGCATTAGACAAAGTAAGGTATGTAGCCAAATGCAATTTTTGAAACACTCCATCCACCTGGTATTATTCGAATGTTTGTGTACGGGCTATTGACAGGTATAATAAAATATCCTCTGTTTGTGACAGAAAAAGGTCTGGTCATTCACATAGTATTCGTACTCAAAAGGCGATCAATGCAGTGAAGGAGAGAATCCGAAGAAATACTGTCCGACAGCAAATGATTTTATCTAGGGAAATGAATATATATAGCACTCAGGTCTTGTTGTGTATTTTAAAAGATGACTTAGGACTTGCAACTTTTTAGAGCGCATTGGTCGTAACTTAACCAATATTTTAAAAACGAAAAGGTTGGTAAAATCAAAACAACTTCTTAGGCGGTACGCAAAGGGAGGTCACATTTCAAATGGTGAAAGAATTATTCCAATAGGTAGTGGTACTGGAGATTACTCTCCACATATAAATGAACTTACAAAATTCGCTCTCTCTATAATATTAGTAGTATAGATTTGTAATCTAAAATTAAGATAAATTTTTATAACAGATAAAATATTGAACAGTAATTAAAGTCTAAAGCCTAAAGCCTACTAAACTAGTAGGACTTTTTGTTGTTTTTTATTGGTTGTGCACCACCATCAATAATTGTCTAATAAAAATTAATTAGATATGTACTAAGTCTAACATTGTAGCATTACATATATTCTTTCTATCTCAGATCTTGGGAGAAAACCACATAAACGACAAGTGCAAAGTGGAGTATTATCCTTCAAACAGTGCAATATGCAAGGCTATGAATTTTGGTCCAATAGCAACCAATGCACAGATTGGTGGCGTTATGTTGAAGCCGTACATACTGCAGACAGAACGACGTGATGATGGCGACTCGTATGTTGTGAATCGTACTGTTTTGAACATCACATTCACAAATATAAAATGGCGAAGTAAGTATATTAATGGTGTTATTGGTACATTTTGTATTGCAATAACTAAATATTCAAACTACCGTATATCTGAATCTGTTTTATTAAATGGTCGTGTATTCTAATTTGTAACTTATAAAGAAGTAAGTTTGCACAGATATAATAAAATTTCGATTTCATTTACTCAGAGCTCTCAGAGTGAACCATTCAAAATGAGGCAGCCTGCCTGTGTTTAGTACAACTTGACCATATAAACTAATTATCAATAAAACTACAAATTCAGTTTAACTATGTAGTGACATTAATTAGTTTTAGTACTTTTAATTTGTTGAAACATCAATAAATGTTACAAATCGAAACGTATTTAATTTATGCAACCCGTAAATAAGAAACATATTTACCTACATCAAATAAGTCGGTCGCATTAAGCAGCAACGTCTTCAATACTCAAGGCTCGTTTTACTGCCAAAATTGTTGTTTAAAATAATACAGCAAAAAAAACCATGTCACTATTCCACATTGTATGTAATACAATTTCCTGCGATTGCTGTGTCAGTAACAATATTAAAGGATCTTTATGATTAGGAGGTAATAAATGTTATTAACCCCCAATGGAAGAGGGATAGCGGAGTTATAACTAAGTTTGACTCCTATAACACCGCTGTCTGTCTGTCTACGTCTTGCAATGCAATGCCGCCGTTCGGAAACTTCTCGGCGCTCTATCTCCATTCTCTATCAGAATTTAAATTTCTTGTGTTATACATATTATTATGTGTTAATCAGTTGTGACATCCAAGATTTAAAATTCACATTTTAACATTTTTTTTAAAATTGAATTTTAAAACTGGTATATAAAAACGTGATATAGGCTTCGATCACAAATAGTTTTTTTTTTGTGATCGAAGGATATAGGTAATAATTTTGTAAATATTTAAATTGAGAATATCGTCGCAAATAGATTCATTGCTTTATTTTGAAATTAGAATTAGTTAAAATTATCAAAACTCTAGTGGTCAATATTAAAATCGGCTATTTCGTAGATAAGCTAATCAATTCTCATGGTTTCAGACATGAAGTTCCGGTTCCAGTTCTCAAAACAGAAAGTCCGCAACCATTGCCGCAGCATCGTCATCGATAATGACGTCAAAATCAAGGATCAGTCGGTCCTGTATTATGACTGTTATTGGTCTGTCACAGAAGGAAATTATAATCCTGTGAGCCATACATTTGATTTCGAGGCAACAAATGAAGGGGGTTTAGTTAATAGAGGGCAGTATTATTTCAACATTCCTTCAGCGCAGATGCTAAGTAAGTATTTTTTATAAATATAATATGATTGTGTTTGTGAGGAATTTTGTACTGGTAATTTGATACTCTGAAAAACGAGAAATAGTACTGTTTTCACTCCTGAATCTGATATTAGGGCTCTTAAAACTTTGATAAACTCAGGGAACTGAGTAATAATATTTTATTGGAACTTGAAGAAAATTGTAACATATCTAGAAATTAGTTTTACAAAATCATTTTAAATATTAGTACTTGGACAACCGAACTTTACTCATTGATTGCTTGTGTATTAAAAAAATGCAGGATTCGAACTCGCGCATTTCGACGTGGTAGACCTACACTCTAGCCACTGTTCTATCAAAAAGGAAATTGCCCGTCATATTTCGTGGGCAAGTTTTAATGTGTGAAAATACGAAGAAAACTAATTTTCCCAGAATTGAGACCTGGCCAGATCGATTTTTCGCCCCCGTAAACCCTTATATTGTAAATTTCATCAAAATCGTTAGTGCTGTTTTCGAGAACGCGATTATAAATATACACATATTGTTTGTATAATAGTATACAATATGGCACCTCATGCGTGCGAATATAATTCGCATATGATCAAATATAGAAAATATTTGCAAGATTAAAGAAGTAGTTTGCAATTATTTGGAATAAAGCCATGAAATAAAATATTTTGTGTTTGCTGTTATTTATATACTTGTCGAAAAACACACGGGGCAATTCGTACTCTTGCGACTCAGCCATAAGAAAAAGGTACCTACCTAATCTTATAAAAGGCGAACTACTCCATAAAATACCCCGTTCAGACAAAGTTAACGTGCAAACGACAGAAAACTCTTTGTAACAATCGTTACGTAGGAAATTAGAAATTTAATAATGGCAAACGATCCGTCGGAGAAATGCTATCGCACCGGTCGCCGTAGTCCAACCGAATGCCCAGCGCCAGCCCCGACGTTCCGTTAGCGCGCATCCCGTCCTAACGCGCGCGCTTTGCCTTAGTATAGTCAAATGAGTGCCTTTTATAATTTCCACCGACATACTTTTTAAATACAAATGTATTTTTAGGTCCAACAGTAACTGAAAGAGAATGGAAGCCTTTCATTTATATAGAAATATTGACAGGCACAATGAAGCTTCATATACTACCGCCACCTTCTCAACTCAAAGTCACCGCATATAAGATATATTTAATGAAAGAATGCGATAAAAGCACGCAGTGTGAGCAAATAGTGACAAATACAACATTAAAACTGAAGAACAACACCGAAGTGACATATGAATACAGTTTGCTGCGAACATCTGGCTCATTTTACTTTGTGGTCACCCCTCTACACAGTCAGTGTAAAGGCGAGGAAGACGAGTGTCAAGTGGTGGAGAGTTCTAGGATCACTATCAGTAAGTACTTTAATCTTGTACTGGTCAACATACATGGCACATGGAAAAATTGAAGTTTCGCTTTAGTTTCGGTTACGACAGCAAACGCGCCCAAATTATAACCGAAACCGCGGGTTATTACCTAAAAATTTGCAGAGAGCGACAGCCACGCGATCACTGCGTGACCAGTGAGTAATTGTAATAAAAAATTGATATCATGTATGACGATCGTGTATCTATTATTCTATGACTGTAAAATGCACTTTTCGCGGTTGATTTAGCGCCACTATACAAACTACACTACACAAATTATCGTTTTGACAGCAGATATCGCACAATCGGCTGTCGCATGCTGTCTGCAAGATAGGTAACAATCGTGCCGGCATCCTTATTACGTAACTTGCAGTCAGCATGCGACAGCCAATATCGCGCGATATCTGCCGTCAAAACTGAGAATTTGTGTAATGTAATTTATATAGTGGCGCTAAATCTACCGAGAAAAGTGCTTTTTACGGTCATAAAATATACGCAGTCGTCATACATGATATCAATATTTTATTACATGACGACCACCGTGGCGCAACGGTTATGCCCGTCGGAAAGTAAACGGGGGTTGCGGGTTCTATTCCCGCCCTGAGTCTGTGTGTTTATGTATAATATGTATTTATTTACAAAAGAAAAGTATATAAGTAGTATATCAGTTGTCTAGTACCCATAACACAAGCGCTGTGCTGCTTGCTTTGGGACTAGATGGCGCTGTGTGAAATGTCTGAGTATATTATTTATTATTATTATTATTACAATTAGTCACCGGTCACGTAGTGATCGCGTGGCTGTCGCTGTCTGCAAATTTTTAGGTGATTAAATTAAACACTGCCGATTTTGTATTAAAGTTAGTGACCGGTCGCGTAGTGATCGCGTGGCTGTCGCTGACTGCAAATTTTTTAGTAATAACCCCTCGGAATTACGTTTGTACGTTTTCGCGCTACTTTATCTCATACATGTCCTGCAGTAGAAAGAGTTTTTTTAGAACAAATCTATTAAAACAACTGCTTCTATGAACACAAACACATTCACATATCCTCACACTGTATCTCTAATGGCGTAGTTAAGAGAGGATGGAATGTCAAGCGTCGCGGTCCTTACATATTTCTTTCACCTCTTCAAAGACATTAACAATCAGTTAAATTAACTTAAAAATATGTAAAAACTTGAAAAGAAATTTCCTAAAAGAATACACCAAAAGAAATTTCGTTTTCGTTCAGTTTTTATCCGAAACTGAGACAGAAACTAATTTCGGTTTCTTTTTCGGTTATAAAAACTAGTTTTGGTCAGATACAAATAGGATGTCTCAGAAAGTACAGATCAAATTGAACAGGGGAAGAGGCTATATACTATTACAAGTACGAAATAAGAATATGATTGTTGCGATTTTATTCGCATTTTGTATGCGATGTCAGAGCTGCATAAGGTTCACAAAATAAGGAGAGTAATACCACAGTACAAGTAAGCAGTATTATATCTCCGCAGTGTCCTTGAGATACCTACGGTCGCTCGGTACGTAAAGACACAATAGGGCTGCCGACTGGGACTGACTGTTTTTCTTGGATTACGTGTTTGATAATAGGTACTAAATTAAATTGTCATATTATCCTTTCATTTTATATGCAAATTTCGTAAGTTTTTATTTATATAATTCTACTAGTATTTTATTTCTAGTTTCCAAAATTTGCGAGTTAGTATGGCGGAAATGGACAAAAAAAATGCTTTTTGTGTGCAGATAATTAAAAATCAGCAACAAAGTAACTAGATCATTATGATAGTATATTAGCTACAAATGAGCAAAGGAGAAATATTTCCGGTTTCGATATAGATGTATTCAAACATCCATACACTGAACAATATGCTCGAAAATTCGATGCCATAATATTTCGTCAGTAAATGCGCGGGAGCGTCTCACACCGTCCGACGACAACCGCGGCGCACTCGCGACTGTTTTTTTTTTTAAATGGCACCTTACGTGAGTACATTGCCAACGTCAAGTAAAGCGAGAAAACAATTCAGTAGATGATTAGCGCATTTTCCAATGTCACGCATTAACACAAACTAGTATACAGACACAGAATAAGTAAAATCACAAGAATCACAGAGTAGAATCACAAGTAAATTAGTTCTTTCGTATCGTAAAACTCCTCCAGTAAAGTGATAGTAGGCTTTACTGAAGTTGTAAAGGACTTCTTGGAAGAGCGCGAAAACTTCAACTACACATGTTTATTTAAATCTCCTCCATTCTTGTCACTTACACAGAACTTTAAAACACAATATACTATCACTGTTGTACTTCAAAACTCCTACAATGTAAAAAATAGAAAATCTAAACAAAATGACAACCTCACTTCTCCCGTTCCCGCCAAAAAGTTCTCGCGATTGTTATATGCCGAAATATGCCGAGATTTCGAGGCGCGTCGTTTGGGAGCGTTTGTATGAAGCATACTGCTTGCTTACTTGTACTGTGGTAAAATACACTTCGAAAATAAAAAAATATTATTTACTTTAATATGTGTTTTAGGGGTGTCATTTTTATAACTATTATCAACTTTTATCTTTTTTAGAAAAGTTTTATTATGAAAATATAATAGTATCCTGACAGTTCTATTGGAATGTAATCATGTAGTACACAGTTATATTTTTATTTAAAATAATTTACTTATTGTTAAAAAAGGTCTCATTAAAAAAGCAATTGCAGGTAGTGACGTGCAACAGTCTTTGAACATCTGCATTGCCAGCATTACGGCGTTAATTGTTGCTACGCTGTTCGCTTACTATATTGTACTGCGTGTTATCAGACGTTACTGGTGTAAGGATTATAGACTCGCTTTGGGTGAGTAAATGGCTTTACTTCAATTATATTTAACTGCTATTTTTGGTGTTCTCTTCATACTTAATCAATTGATCATTTAAAACTCAAAAATGAGTATTGACTTTGGAGGTTAGTTTTAGCGCTTAGAAAGATCATATCATTAAAAAATTATTTAAACGACGAGTTCAAAATGTAAACCAGGTTTACTTATAGTCCATCTAATTCGATAGTGATTTGACGTTTCCAGGGTATAGCAGTTCTTACAATTTTTTAAAAAGTGATGTCATCATAATATCTCGACTTCATTATTATTAAGTCTGTAGTGGTTGCCCCGCGGCAGAATGAAATATCCTTTTTAGATAATTCCTTTTATGAAATAGCCTTCGATCACAAAAAAAGAACTAGATTCATAAACAAATTATTTTCCGAATGGACGTATATATTTTTAATATCGTATAGTATTATTGGTAATATTGTGTTAATCTAAAATACACCTTACTGTCAAATCATAAGTTTATAAAAGCCCGTGAACGATTCTTCCATGACATTGAAAATAGTTTGTTAGAAAAAAAATAAAATGCAATCTTACGTCTCGTGCGTAAAGTATAATTCACATAATCTGTTTGCATTGTTATTTACGTCTTTTTGATTTGTTACGTGAAAATGCCAAGCATGACATATATCGTCAGGCAATATTTAAAGATACATACATACATATCTTCACGCTGTATCCCTAACGGGGTGGTCAGAAAGTACGGAGCAATATTTAAAGATATGATTACGAATTAAAAAAAAAAGCTATGTAACGTTATTGCTACAGCGAAATAATGAACACGTAAATAATATTTAATTTATTAACCGAAAATAAGAATCTCAGTCTTTTTTATTTTTAGCATTCTAGATGTGTTGTTTTTACAATTTTTGAAGGAGCATTTTGACATGTTCGCTGTTAGCGTTTTTGAATACTACTAACACAGAAGTGCACTGAAATACTCATTTGAGTGCACATTAGGTTCGTACATTTTTGGAGCGTTGATTGTGTATCTAGTTTTTTTATTTGTGATCGAAGGAAATAGCGGTAAGGACGCTACAGGGTCATGTCACTAGCAAATCAAATCAATACTAAATGTTACTAGTTGATCGATTTAGTTGAATCAATATAGACTCAATCTCTATCACTTGACAACACTATTTTAGCTGGCCCTCGGACCAAGAAACAATAGACGGAGCCATAATAAGTTGCAACACCGTGTGTTAAACGATTTTTGGTGTCTCTTTCTATGTCATTGAGCATAACCACGGGTAAAACAGTTAGCTGTAGTAAGTATGGCAACCTCGCACTGTCAGTGTCACATGTCAGCTTATGAGTCGGTAATTAAATAATTATTGGCAAAATACTCGTAGAAATAAGTGTTTTGTCTACTAGTATTCACAAAAATAAAAATATGTCATGTTCAGCTGTGTATCTTGTACTGCGACATTCCCTAGTCACGCACATTAGTTAAAATCTAGAAACTCTGTCAACAAAAATGGACACTAAGGACACGCTTTTAGAACAAATGCTCCGTGCATTGTGATACTTGGCCCGTGAGCTGGCCACATTTTGTTAAAACTTTGACACATCGAAACGTTAGATCACTCTATCGAATTAAAAGTTAGAGTTGTCGTTGTGTTAATGTTATAACTAAATAACAAAGAATTGTGTTTAATAACACTTTTCTTTACGCCTCTATTATAATGTTAAGCAGAAGACACTGTTTCCGTGTTTCTGTCTTAAGTTCGAGTTTAATACGCAAACTCCGTACCGTATTCAAAAATGATTAGTTAGATGTAGATTACCAGTAGGGAAGTCTGCCAGGCCGCAAACGGGCTGTCGCCTTCCCACGAATGGCGCCATTCAGCCCTATTCCCTTGTTTGAGCTCCGGTTACAGCCGGCCCGATGGTTCTCCCTCCCTGGTTTCGTGCGTGAATCTTCCAGTTTTCCTACAAAACATGAGGATATCCCTTAGTTTGGTTGTCCTCAGTTCCTCTTCTTCCAGTGTATCTGACCCTAGTGTATTGAATCTAATACCTAGATGATTAGTTTGCATAATTTTAATTTATACAGACAAGACTAGGATTCTCATTATAAAGACCTTGTAAAAGATTTTTCATTAAATTCAATAGCTACTTATTTTTTACAGGCCATGAAATTCCAGCACCAGCGAAAGTGCTAATAATATACTCACCAGAAAACCGTCTTCACGCTGAATGTGTTATGTCGTTTGTAAACTACCTTCGGGCAGAATATGGCTTCGACGTGATGTATGACACTGATATATCTTTGACTACCCACGCAGATCCATTCATATGGGCTAACGAAGCTTTTAGAGTCGCCACACATATCGTATACATACTTGGGCCAGCTGAAGATACAAATTACTACAACAATATCTACAATAAGCCAATAATAAGCCCACACAAAAATGTGGACAAGCTTCTCTTATCATTCATAAAGCAGAATAGAGTATCCAAGTGTCCGAAAGACGTCATCAATGTCATATTCGAACACTCGAGCGGACAGTTGCCAATGGAGACTCGACATGACAAAGTATTTTTTCTCCTCAAAGATTGGCATAAACTCATATCACATTTGTCAAAAAATCTGCTTCCCAAAGTATACATAACACGCACTGAAAAAGGAAAGATATTCTTCGAGGATTTGAGTAGAGCTAAAAAGTTGCTGACCACCGATATCAAAGAAAACAAAGTTCTTTTGTAACTTGTCAGGTATGTTTCATTGCGGAAAGTGTTTACTTACTTTCAAAGTAGATGGCGCAACTGTAGCATGTTTCCATACCGTCTGTCATTCTCCAGCTCTACATTTGAAGTCATAATATGATAGTCTTTTTTAGGATTATTTTGTTATAATATATTGTAATCGTAAAAAATAATTGCATCTTTCACATGGAGAATGGCTGAACTTTAAGGTTAAAAGTCAAGCTTAGAAACTTTAAATTTTTCTTAATTTGTCTTGACGAAATTTGTAAATTCATATTCTGTTATATTTTTGGTACAGTAATATGTTGTATTAACAAAAAATAACAAGGTTTACTTGTTGACGCCATTTTTGTAGTTGCAGGTGTTCATTATCACTATATTTTCAGTCGAAGACTTCGAAATGTACCACTGAAATTGGAACGTGTTATGTTAAAAACGAAGTGTAAAATCGAAAAAGTACTATTTTTACAGGATATTTTGTGTAAAATGGTTTTGTTTAGTATTTTATAGTTAGTATAGAATAGTACATATTATGGTATCTCTAATTTTGATTACATTACAGATTATTCTGTCTTGGGTACTATTTTTTGAACAAATTAATCCATTTTCAAAAAATGGATGACATTTTATTAATAAAATTTTGCATATAATTAATCTGTAATACATATGTGTAAAATTTATTGGTTAATATAATATAGTTTAGTTGTTCGAGATTAGGCGTGGCTTGCACCAACTATTTAAACTCGATTTAAAAGGATTTCTCGCTTGCATCAACTATTAAAAAGTGGGTGCAAGCCACTCTTAAATACATAGTTTTAAAACTTGTTTATTGTTTAAAAAAATTGATAAAATATAGAATAAATTAATGTGTTCCAGTATTTAAAAAAAAATATCACATTTAATGAAGAGTATTTTTGTCTATAATTGTTGTATCTTTCCAGTGACTGTTTCAGATGTCAGTTTTCTACTTAATTTGCATTTACATTTAAATTTGTTATGAAAAAAGTGCGATTATACTCAATTGCTATATCTATATCTTTACTGCATTAGTTAAAAAAATCAGTAAGTAGTAAATACGTTCTATTCAATGAGCAGTTGTTTCTTATGTCTACAATAACGATGACCACACACTAATGGCCCTCGTACACAAAAAGTAGTCGCCACTCATTAAAAAATGGTCGTCAATTACTTCAAAAAGTAGTCACTCACTCTCTAAAAATGACCACTTTTACAACAAATGGCTCATATTAGCTGGAATAAGTGGTCACCATCATAGAAAGAACGTTCGTTTCACTCACATTACTGACTAAAAAATAGTAACCACTGATACTATAGAGTCGCTATAGATTTAATAGTCACCATTGTTTACAAAATATGGCTAGCAACTAATATTTAATGAAAGAAACTTAATATGAATTTTAATTTGACATTTTCCAGAATTCGAATGACTAAGCTGTTATTCGATTCTATATTAAAAGTTCTAGTATGCACGTTCTGTATTTAGACATCACTCATTTGATACATGTTCAATGGGAATATTCTATAAGATAATGAATTTCACAAACATTATGTACTATTTTGGTCCAAGTGCAATTGAAATTAACATAACGGTAGAATTTAATTAAACAAAAGACAGACTGACAAAATAAGTTAATTAAACTGTCAATTTTATTCATTGCTCAGTTGATAGCAGCGTTCAGTGTTGGAATGCTGCATAAATAAACCATAAACAATAAAATGAGTACCAATTGCAGGCTGTTTGTGCTTGGACCACTGACTTGGTGTGCCATAAAAAATGTTTTAAGTGTACTATTTATTGTATGGGCATTGTTCTGTGGCTTTTACTGAAGATTTATGTGTCTTTAAAAATTAATATGGATAACAATATTTTACACAGTACCTACATATATTCTTGTTAGACCATTTGTATTTGGTCCCCATATTGGTCTGATTTGGCAGATGTTTGATGTAGTTTTAGTAAGGGAAGAATTTTTGTACTATGGGCTTGCGTCGAAGCTGACCACATATGGGGAATTGCATTATTGAGTATGCTGTTTTATTTATTCTGTTAAAAGTTGTGAGGTTTATTAAAAATTACACGTAATATAGAATAAATTTAATAGAAGAGGGCGTACAGTGACGTCACAGTGACCTTGATTTGCTCTTCGTACGATTTGTATTAAGAGTGAATGAAACAGCATGCTTACTTAAATTTTATATATATATGTGTATATTATATGTTGATCTCAATTCCACAACTGTTGGAATAAACGTGTTCTGTGTACAGAAGCCCTAGAGGAAGTTACTATTTAAATTATCCGCCATTAGAAGTGTTATGACGAATGGAAATGACGTAATGCAACAAGTCACGTGATAAATTTTAGACAGCTATATAACGTCAAATCCCATACTTTATATTCTTGCATTTTCTGCTATGAAAGCGTCAATAAGTAACTTTCTCTGAGGGACTGGACTTCGATTAAGCTCAATATTATACCTTGTGATGTATTTTTATAATAATATAAAAAAATGTGATGATATATCGGTGTTTTATTTATTAATTATAGTTTATGTACAATCATTTTATTATACTAAGATCTGCTATTGAATTTGAAAAAAAGCGATAGAAAATGATAGGCAACAAACGGACCTCGTGAAGCAGTCCGAGTTGAGTATTTTACACAGACAACCTAGCCTACGTGACTTGACAGGCAGCGTACTCTGACATCCGTCTGCACAAATGGTCATGAGTTCAAAACAAACGCGCACTCGTTTTGTAGTAACCAGGAAGCAGATGACTTGGGTCTAAGCGGCATAAAAAAATATAGAATAAAATACGTAAACAGTAGTGCCCAATTGCGCTGTAAAGTGGTGTGGTAGTGACAGTCGTAAAAATAGTTTCGAAAAGAGCGATATCACGTTTCATCGGTAAGTACGAAATTAATATTAGAAAATAACAGAAGTGAGTAGTTCTAGTGATACTGATTGCTAAGCTTCGAGTCAGCGTTTGTCCTTGTCTAGCACGCAATAATTACATGTTGCGTCTCACTTGCAAGACGGCACGTGTAAATAGAGATGCGAAAAAACGTATCGATATGTCAATATTGTTTCAATTAACATAACATAACTTCACGCTGTATCCCCAACGGGCTAGTCAGAGAGGACGGAGCGCCAGGAGTCGCGGTCCTTACACACCTTTCGCTTCCTCAAATCTCATCATTCTCCTCACACATTTTCGCCTAGGTATGCGAGTGCTTTTGACATTTCCGTCTGCTAACACTCTGGCTATTTGATCTTAATAAGTCAGCATTGGTCTTCCTTGGCTTCTTTTACCACTCACTTTCGCTCTGTATATTTTCTTCGTCAGTCTTTCATCACTCATTCTTTCCATGTGCCCGAACCATCTAAGCATTCCTTTCTTCATTTTTACAATAACACTGTTGTGCAACCCTGTCATACTGCGTATCTCATCATTGCTTATCCTGTCAGCAAGCGTGACACCGCACATATTTCTGAGAGACCGCATCTCCACAGCATTTAACATACTTTCACTCGATTTTGGGCATATCCAGGCCTCACTACCGTACAACAAAGTTGGTACCAATACCGCATTGTGGATGGCCATTTTAGCAGTGTTAGATATATTCACACTACCCACTAATGCGGACAGAGCACCGTTCACTTTATTGCCAGCTGCTACCCGTCTCTCCACATCCAACTCACATCTTCCAACCCTCGAAAACGCACTCCCCAGGTACACAATTTCATTCACCTGTTCTAGACATTTTCCATTTACACAAATCACACATTTCGTTTGTATCGCTTCTCTTTCAAACACCAGAACCTTAGTTTTGTTCACATTCATTTTCAATCCTTTTACTTCACAATCTTCTTTCATGCACGTGACTAGTGTCTGCAACTCTGCTTCTGATGGTGCTATTAGCACAGCATCGTCAGCGTACAATAGGCAGTTTACCACTGTGTCACCACATCCCATACCGCTCATATTTACCTTTCAATCTCTGGAGGCAACTGTCCAAATACAGCACGAATAGCCAGGCAGACATCACGCAGCCCTGTGTGACACCAGATCAGACTTCAAACCAGGGCGACATGTCCCCGTCTATCCTTACACAGGCTCTGTGGTCTTGATATAATGACCTCACAGCCTGCAGTAAGGAGCCCTCCACGCCATATTCAGGCAGAAGACTCCACAATTTCTTCCGCACTACTCTATCGAATGCTTTTTCTAGATCCACGAAAGCGCAGAAAACTTTCCGACCTAAAGCCAGAAACCTCCCCACGATAACGCGAAGCGAGAAAATTTGATCCATACAACCCCTACCGTTCCTGAATCCACCTTGCGCCTCCCACAAATATCTTTCTGAAACGCCTTTCATACGTTCAGTCAATACTTTAGTATAGACTTTACTTGCTAAGCTGACCAAGCTGATGGCCCTATAGCACCCACAGTCTAGATAGGAACCTTTCCTTTTATATAGAGGTACTATGACTGCGGTACGCCAGTCCTCTGGAACCTCCCCCTTCTGCCAACAAAGGTTGCACAGTGCACAGAAGGTATCCCAGACCCCAGGACCACCATACTTGATCATCTCAGCAGTCACCTCATCAATTCCCGCAGTCTTTCTACATTTCAAACTTCTTATCACTTTCTCAATATCTTTCATACTAATGGCATCCTCCAGTCCCTCCCTGGCCCGAGTGTGGCAATTCATTAGAATCGCTCTCAGTATCAGACTTCAATTGTTTCAATTAATTTTGGAAAATTATAATGACTATCATTCTTTGAAATTATATACCTAGTTTCAAATTATCTTGTTTCCTTTCTACTATTACAAGATTTTAATTGATACTTAATACTTCAATTTTCGATATGTATAATTATTTTTAAATTAAAAATTTAATGATTTAGACTAGTTTTGTACATATTTCTATTTCAAAATAAATGATTTTGTTTTGATTGTTATAATTTTTCTTTTTTTAGAAACATGAAAAGAATTCTCGTACTCATGACTTATCGACATGCATAATCTTTTTCCTCTAGTACATGACGCTGCCGTGCCGCCCGCTTACGTCCCAGTCCTTTGACCTTGGCAGAATATTTTACTTAGAAATTCGTAACGATTTCAGGTCTCGTAGGTTAGCTTGTCTATGGTATTTTGCATATTTTTTTTTTCATCATAAAAGTGGAACAAAAACTTTTTGATTAAAAATATTACATATATTATATTTTATTATTATATAAAAAAAATCATTTTAATTCATGGGAGTACCTATTCAAGATAAATTAAAAAAATCGATTACATCCTAAATTAGGTTTAGGTATATTACTTTCTCAAAAAAGAAACACGCCGTATACTTATATCATTGGTTTATTTTATCACCTTATCATTTTTGGAATGTTGTATGAATTATACAACGCATGTCTTTCGTTTAAATATATTTAATAGGCTGACAATATATGCTGAGCAACATTATACAAATACAGGAAGTCAATAAAGAAGACAATTTTTCCAAGACAAAATACAATAAAGATTAAATTTATAACAGCAATTAATAATATTTATGTGATTAGCTTGTACCTCAAATAAGCGTTAAAACTGTAAGCAAGAATTTTAGTCGCGTAGAATAGTCCGAGAGCCTGTGACGAAATTCCGCCCTTATAAAACATAATCACCACCAACAAAATCTATAAATATTTACTTATATAACAATGAAAAATGATTGGTGTAAATTAGTACAATTATGGCTGTCAAGGTAATCAACTTAAACAGTGTTGTACTTATTATTGGTCATTTCTGACTTACCATAGCAATAAATTATTTTCGTATATAAAAAAACAATTTATCTATTCGTATGCAATTAAAGAGTATACATATAACAAAGCTCAAATGACCGGAATTGATGACAATGAATTTCTAAAAAGTAGCATGTAAAATAGTTTTTCAACAAGTCATGAGTTATTGCCAAACGAACCTTATAGACAATTATATATTTATCTAAATTAATAACTATACCTAAAGCCAATAATTAAAAGATTACAACTGCTTAAGTTAACCAGACATTTCTTTCTTCTACTTTATTTTACACTTTCTATAGCAGAGGCTATAATTTAAGGACATAAATCCTCGCATTCATTAGGGAACAAATGTCCCGCAAGATGCGTTGCTAGAAATGTCGCGCGAAATCGCCAGACATTTTGTCTCACGATCTATTTCGTCTACATCTACATCCTCTATGACATCTACAGCCGATTCTATATCTCGCAAGATGTTACCGGGCATGTTGTAGAGTCGAGCACCACGCAATTTAAAAAGGAGTATCATGCGAGAGCCTCTTTTTGCCAACGTGCTAGCACGATGTGCTGGCTGGAGAGGTGGTGAGGACCCTATCGAATGCACGCCATACTGACAAATGTACATGAGGCGAGCGATGAGGAAAGTCAAAAGAGGAAATTCACTTTTATACGCCTGCTTGCTCTCACGCAACAAGTACGAAAGAAATTTATATATTATACAAGTACACTTACATTCACCAGCTTAAACTATCTATTCTATATGGCTAATGAGCCATAGACAATAAAACTTCGAATGTACAATCTGTGAATCGATCACTCGACTCGCGCCTTGCAGTATCGCGGTTCGCGGCCGGTTCAACTGTGTAGCTGTGCTAGTGTGCTACCACACTTTTATTCTACGAGGCACTCTCTTTTCCAAAACTGTGCTAATACAATTGTGCTGTCTCACGTGCTGCTTATCCTACACTAGCACGTTCTGCCAAGTCTGGCGACGTCGCTCGACTTCACCCAACGTCTGACGACATGTGTCGCGGGACATTTGTCCCCTAGTGAATACGCAGCTTAATTAATCTGGTGGCAGAGGTTTTATGAAGGTAAAAATAAATAACGTATACATATAGGTATACCGATATACTATCGCGGAAAGTGAATGTTTAGCAGTTTAAAAAACATTTGAATTTGCCGTGTAATAGACTGTTTTATCGACTCGACAAAGTGAGCAAATTAAAGTTTCTATTGGTGTCTTTGTCATTTCTAAATTCAAAATTGAAAGATAAACGTACGGGATACCAATAGATAAATAATCTTTGTATTCCGAACTAACACAAATGACGAGAATCGAAGAACGACATGTGCCAAAGAACAGTAAATAAAAATTAACTACAATTTATGGATGCGTAGTTAAATTTGGAATCCTTATGACTTTGGTCGTAGGTCACAAATAAAAATTTTTAAGCCACACTTCATAATTCGTTAAGAAAAATTTACTAGATGGTCGGGATACCGATTGCCAACTAAGATATTCCAAACAAACACAAATGACGAGAAATTGAGTTGTTAGCGAGTGCGATTATTTTATGATGGATTGTGTCATTTAGTATCGATTTATGATTCGATAATAAATAAAACTAATACAGCGTCACAATAAACTGACGGTATCATTGTTAAACTGGGTGCATCCTACTATTCTTGCAATGGGAAGAAATAAGTCCAATCCAGTTGGAATTTATAGTTGCAATGACTCACGTAAGCAACAAGGAGTCATTGTTCAACTACTCAAAAAAATCAGAGAATATTTTACATAGTCAATTCGAATTATTATTTTTCACGAACTAAATCAAAACTAATTCTAACTATATAAAATAAATTCGAATGTTTGTCCTCCTTTCACATCCTTTCACCGTAAGTGATACCCATGGGAAACTCGAGTTCATACGGACTAAGTCGTGGGCGGTCGCTACTTAATAATAAACTGAAGTTAAAAATAAGTAATACAAAGTTTTTCACTCAAAAATACTCAAAAACCCAATACACGGAACCGTACATATATAATCGTTTGCACCGACCTACCGACATATATTCGACTTTACTCATCAAGGACTTAAAATTCAATACTAAAACTGGAAAGAGTTTTTACTGCAAATTTTAAAATTAAATAGAGGTAGGAACCAAGGAAACCACCTTCATTTAATTTCTTATTATACTTAGTTACGTCATGCATGACTTAGAAATAATTATAAAAGTAGCCTTATTTATTTATTTTTGCATACATGAGGAAACATCCGTTCAAGGTTGGACCTTGAAACGAATACAAATTTGAACTTCAAAATTTGAGCTGCCATCTCATCGTCTGCAATTCATGTCGTTCTGTCTATCAATCGTGTTATCTCGCGATTGTATAATACGGCCAATTTAAAGTGACGGCCAACCTGCTAAACATTCCCTTTCCGCGATAGTACATTACATACAATTTTGTTTCTAAAGTTGGTAGTCACGATTGGGTATAGGAGCGTCACAATTTATCAAAAAATAAGGCACGTATATGAAATCCTCTAAAGATATTTTTTGTATCCTTCTTATTATCTAGCTTTGACAAAATATTATTACATAAGGGAGGTTTTTTTTTTTTATAGCGGAAGGGGTAAACGAGCAAGGTCGTAAAGATTTCTTCTCACTTAGAGAATCACGATAGGTAGGTACTAAAAATCTTGATAAACGATGGTATACAATAATACTGTATTGATTAATATAACATTTTGTACACATACATATCTTCACGCTGTATCCCTAACAGAGTAGCGAGTGTCAAGCTTAGCGGTTCTTACATACTTCCTTCGCCTCCTTAAATCTCGTCATTCTCCTCACAGATTTTCGCCTAGGTATACGAGTGCTTTTGACATTTCCATCGCCTAACACTGGCTATTTGATCTTTATAAGTCAGCCTTGGTCTTACTTAGCTTCTACTACCAATCAATTTCGCTCTGTAGATATTTTCGAATTGTTTCGATTGAATATTTTATAGGATCCCAATTATTATATTATAATGGCAAAAAAATCATTTATTTATAGATCCAAAAACACGGGAAATTAACGCGATTACCTTTTATTTTGGCTTGACGTTTCGGCCGAGTTACATCGGCCGTGGTCTCAACTGAGATTTTTTCAGTTTACTTGATACCACGGCTGATGCAACTCGGCTGAAACGTCCAGCCAAAATAAAAGGTAATCGCGTTAATTTCCCGTGTTTTTAGATATTTTATAATGCAACGCAAAAGTTTATAGTTATAGATCCATTTACATTTGAAACAAATCTGTGACAGCAAATATTTACACACCAATTTGTACCTCACCTCTTATATTAGCTCTTCGTTATCGTAGTGTGGCTTGTCGCAAGTGTTCGTCGAACACATTTGGAGATAAAGAGGTGATACTTAAGATGAAGAATACGCAGTCTGGGCAATTGCTACTTTTAGCATCGGCATACGGCAATTTTATTGGTTTTCGGAAGCTCTCTGCAGCGACAGAACTCAATCCCACTCTGATTATTAGTAATCGCTTCTTTCTGCATCGGTGACCGGCGAAGGGGAAGTTCTATACGACGACCATTGAACCCGTAACCAAAATGCGATGAAATATTAAGGCAAGCCAAAATGATATCGTTATCGAACGCAGTCGTTAAATCGATACAATCGCAAAATTAGTTGAATGCTTGTATCAACGATATCTTGATCGCTTAAAAATCGAGTAGTAACAAGTGCGCTTAGGCCCTTATTTAAATAATTCGATAATTTATTAAAAAACTAATTTGAATCAGTCACAACATTATCGTACAGATACAATGAAGTAGTACAGTAGTACATAACCTTCAGTAATCTAGATTATTTAATAATACTTGGGCAAATCTTAAAAAACGTTTATTAAATAGTGAACGACCCGATATCAGGTTTCCAAATAGGACTTTCTTTTAACGAAAGCTTCAATTGCTATTATTTTCTTCGATTGATATTGTTTAATGCGTTTAATATCCCTGTATGACATCGTCTGTAGGCGACTGCTGTAATTACCCCTGCTGGTGGCTAAGTGCCAATCGTCTTATGAGCCCTTGGGCGCTACTTCCCTGAGCGAATTTCTCACAAGTCTCGCTGTGCAACTAATATCAAAATGACTATAAAATAACTATACACACGGGTATAAAAAAGAAATTCACATAGCGTAAATTCAAGTAAGTCGGCACATACAACGTGGTACGTCGATCAACTGTCATATCGCTAGATTTGATGACAGATTACAATTATTTATATTTCTTAAGGCATTGGGTAACAAGAGCCTAATGACGTAACTTCTGGAGAAACATTAACCGTCCCTAACACTCCTCCAGTAAAGTGATAGTAGGCTTTACTGAAGTTAAAAAGGACTTCTTGGAAGAGCGCGAAAACTTCAGCTACACATGTTTATTTAGATCTCCTCCACTATTTTTACTTACACAGAACTTTAAAACACAATGTACTATCACTGTTGTAGTTTAAAACTCCTAAAAATGTAAAAAATAGAAAATCTAAATAAAATGACAACCTCACTTCTCCCGTTCCCGCCAAAAAGTCCGACAGATTACAATAAGCTAAATCCACAGATCTACTACTAATAGTTATTACGTTGATGTGACCACTAGTCTTTCTCGCTTTAACGACCTGTTTGTCAAATCGGCCTTTGCAGCCTAAAATACTGCATTCTACCATTACGCCCAAAAGTCTCTATCTCACATATATTTACAAAAAGTTTTAATTAATTTTTCACTTGTAAATTTAAAAAAATATTAAACTTAAAAGTACTAACGAACAAAGACTTATTTTGTGTTATAGGATTGTCAAATGCTTAAGGTTTAAAATACCGATATTGATATAGCATACCGATGGAGACGAAATATGTGTATTCCCATCCCTTTCTATTACCGGCTTATGCCATATATTTCTTTCAATCATACAATTCGTGACGTAAGAAAAGCTATATCTATTAGTGGTAAATCTGTGGCTAAATCACACATATATAACAATATTACATCATAATACCCCTAATTAACATTTACACATATAACAAATTGATTTGGCATTTAGTAACCATCATCTAATAGGCTGGTTGACTGTTCTTAAAACTGGTGTGTTTTATACATTGTATGAAAATAATTAAAAATTTTGTATACTTACAATAATTGTATAAAAATTAATTGAAATTAATTGACCAAATACGAGTTATTGGGTTTTCTGTTTTAGTAGTGGGGATAAGCCAGAGGGAGAGCTAATACGTCACAAAGAAGAAGATTACAGAGCTAATACGTCACAAAGTCGCAGTTTCATTGTCAATGCTAGGCGTGACAGAGACGGACTTATTCCCTCTGTTCCCGCTACTTGAACTTAAAAGCGAATAACTCATCTTTTGTTGTATTTAATATAATTTCCAGTTCTATTCATGATTATTAAATTTATCTTTTAATTAGGTCGTTTAAAAAATAGTCAAGCAACCTATTTACCAAATAGCATCGAAGATTTACTTCCCAAAACCAATTATCAGTTAAATTACCTAAACCGCAACAACCCTCGCTATTTTTAAAACAAAAATTTACAACTTATAATAATTTACATTTGCATAAAATCTAATTGGTCACAAATTTGAATTAAATTTTATTTAATCTGGCGACTACATCTTGTTAGTACTCTGTAACATATATTTTAAATAAATTACAAGGAATCATCTCGTCTTTACGTTTATTCCATATAAAAATTAGCAATAATTTTAATGTAAAATAACAAGTCTGTTGACAAGATATCATAGTCATATTACAATATTATTATGAAGAGGTACCAACTAAAATCTAGGTGGACTAGATTAATTTGCGTTTAAGCGCTGTTGTACTTCATGTGCTGTAAGAAAAAGCGATATTTTACAATACTAATAATAAAATTGTTCAATCATGACTATAGAAAGTTAAGTTACTGTAAAACATTCTAATCAATCCTTTGTGAGCCGACAGATTTTAAAGCGCCATTTGGTAATATAGTATTGAAATTATTTTCATAATGGCGCGGTGTTAATGGTATTACTTAAATTAATCGATACTTGAAAGTTATTAAGTAAAAATCTATGCAAACATTTATAAAAATATAATGATAATTTAAAGATTCTTCAATGTTATTTATGTACATATATATAGTATATATATCAAATTATTTTATATAAATTACAATTATAGTCTTAAATATGACCTCATCATAATAGGGATTCATTCATTGTAAGGTTCCATAGCCAAAATGGCAAAAATTTAAAGGAACAATAGTTTGGATAAGTCTATCTGTCTGTTCCATATGTCACAGATCACAGTTGACTTATGCATCATCTTTACACCTACTGAGCTGCAAGGTGCTGAAATTTGGAGACTTAAATTGATATCCAAAAATCAGCAATGTGAGTGAGTTAAATTAATGCGTGTCGAACACGTCCTAGTCTAGTTTTTAAATTCGCTCTTTGGTCAATAAGTAGATATTGTGGGTTTTCGCAAAACTAAGGCACTCACATAATCTCCAAACTGCTGTCACTGTTCTTCGTGGCCTGTTCACCCTCGCTAGAGTTGGAGCCGCCAGACTCCGACCGCTGACTGCGAATCCTGTGTGATTTTTTGTCATCGTTGGGCGCTTCTGTGGACGAAGCCTCCTCAGATTGCCTCTGCCAGGCCGGTATTGAGGGCGGCTCTGTGCGAGTCTTCAGTGTCGGGAATTGGTTTCTGAATAATAATTGTTAATAACAGGATTTAAAATGCTTTCAAGGATACCTTTAATATAATATCTTATAGTCAAACTGAGAAGAAGAAGAAACTGTCAAATATGTATCTTTCTGCCATATTGGATTTATAACATCATTCCGTAACCTATGTTGCTGGATATAATACATATAAGCAGTATGCACAACTAAATTAAAGTGTTACGCTATAGTAAAAAAAAAAAAAATGAAGAAAGGAATGCTTAGATAATTTGGGTATATAGAAAGGATTAATGAAAAATGACTGACGAAGCTGATGAACACAGCAAATATTTGTCCATAGTGGAAATTGAAAAAACTAAAGTTTGCTGACGGGAATGATAAAAACACTTGCATACATTGGTGAAAATTTGTGAGAAGAATGATGCAATTTAAAGAACGAAAGAAGAAATAATTGTAATTATTGGTACTGAATCTTTTAGGGGAATGGTCAAACGGAGCTCGAGTGGACGATTTGCTTTTACTTCTTTTTCTCTTTTATGTACTGGGAACTCGTTTCATATTTATTAAAAACATTTCTGCCATTCTCATGAAGTTATCTGATGTAAAATATCTGTCTTGTTATTATTAAGTACCTAACGCTCTCTGTAAAGTGATATTAGGCTTTACTGGATTTAAAAAAGACTTCTTGGAAATACGCGAAAATTTCAGTCACGCATATTTATTACAATTTTGCAATTGCTTCACACTTGCACTGAACTTTAACACACAATATATTATCCCTTTTGTACCTTAAAGCTCCCAAAGATGCAAAAAACAGATAATCAAAACAAAATGCGAACTTCAGCCGTTTTCGCCAAAAAGTCAATTTGCTCCTTTAATGTTCTCCTATGAATATTTTAAAATTTGTACTAGTGCAACAATTTATTTGGGTGAACAAGATGCCGATCACTATCGTCAATATGCCAAAGGGGTTTGAAGATTTATGTTCGGAGCCTGGCATACTCAACGGCCGCCATTTTCTTTTTGAAAATTACGGCGCGCGATTAAACTTATATAAAGGACACTTAAACGAACAAAAAATTACTAAGGTCGCTATATCCTAAAGTGTCACGTTACAGAGCTATTTTTTGAAAATAAAAGCCAGTCCATGTTATTCGCTGAAAATGTAGCTTTCCATAGGTGTAAGAATTTTTGAAATTGAGTTGTTTTGAGCTTATCCTTTACAAACAATGAGTATGTCAAATCTTCAAAATCACCCCTTTCATGTTTAAACATTACAGTTTCCAGTAAAATAGACTGTGATAGACGGATATACGCATTAGTGATAATAATATAATGGCTCCGTTTGTCCTTATAAGGTATAAAGCTAAAATAAACTTTGTTCTGACCTATTCAGCAGTATTCCCTTCACAGAAGCGACATCGCTCTTAATGTTATCCAGTTGTTTTCTCAGTGAACTTTGTTTTGTAGACGCCTGTAGTTCACCACGCAGTGACGTCACGTTAGCGTTCAAGACATCCAATGTTTTGCGTACTTCATCGATGCACTCGGCTGTACTCTTGCGTTTCGGTTGTTCCACGAACAATAAATGCCTTATGCAATTCTGAAAAACAGACAACAATACATATAGTAATAAGTTATTTGTATTTAATTTTACACAATTTAGTTCGAAGACATTATTATATAAAACTAATAGAGTAAAGTTAAATGCTGTCTCGAGACAGTCTGAACTTGGCGTTATCTTATTATTAGATAAAATTTTATTAAATATAATTTTATTTCATTTCTTAATCTTTTTTGTACAAAAACTTCTGTCATATAGAGGTCCAAGGTGATCACGACGCGTAGCTGAGCGTAGAGAGAGAAGACACTGTACCAAGAATCGCGGTGTTCTTACATATATGTTTTGTCTCCTCAAATCTCATCTTTCACTTTTTTCACATTTTCGCCATCGCATGTGAGTGCGTATGGCATTTCCGTCAGCTAACACTGGTTATAATATCTTCATAAGCCTTGGCCTTAGTTGACTTCAATTACCACTCACTTTCACTGTATATTTTCTTCATCATTCGTTCATCAACTCATTCTTTCTATATGTCCGAACTGCCTAAGTATTATTTTCTTTGTTTCTACAGTAACATTTTTATCTAACCCTGCCATATTGCCTCTTCATTGGTAATTCCGTCAAAATCGGTCAAAATGATGGTTAAAATAAAAAAATTGCCGTTCCCCGAGGTTCAACTTTAGGACCTTTCTTGTTTTTAGTTTGAGCATTAATGATCACCCATTTATGCTCAGGGACATATTCAAAACAGCATTATTTGCTGATAACACTTCATTGTTATTTAAACTAGACAGAGAGGACCTAGATATTATCTGGGTGAACAGGATCCTAACAGATGTCTCGAGATGGTTTGCTGTTAATAACAGGGCTGCGAAAGGCCGCAGCCGGGTAACAATGGGGAATCGACCTTTGTACTGATTCGGCTGATTTTTATCCCAAAAGTTTGCTTTCTAATTGACATTGAAATTTTTCGAATATCAGATTCAAATTATTGACATTTATTGAAAAAAATTTTTTTTTAATTTAGAAAAAAATTAAAATAAAGAGGGTGGAACTTTCTAGTTAACTACGATCGCTAGCAATCTTAAAAGAATTCAAGGCAAAAATTATAGAACGCAAAATTTTACGAAAAATTGCCTTTATATCTATTTGTCGTAAGTGTCATATTAACGGAGTTAAAGCGGTTTGAAGCACATGAAATGAGAAATTTGAGAAATGAGAAACAAGAAAAAGAAATGAGAAACAAGAAAAAGAAATGAGAAAAAAAGCTAACCAACACCGAATTTTCGGTGCTGGTTAGCTGTCCGAGTCCTATCTCTGGTTTATCCTGAGGATGCTCCGTTGAGGGGCGAAACACGTGTCGATTGGTGGTTTTTGGAGTTTGAGCGGAAAATAGCTAAAGATTTTGGAAATTTATCACAATACTTATTTGCACAAAAATATAGTTTTATTAAAATAACTCCTTTTCAGGCACACGTATTTTTAAATAGTTAATTGGCCATTACTGATGTTATAATATATATTCTACTATTAGCAGTTCACCTCTATAAGAAATGAAGTTAAAAAACTATATAACCAACATATAGTACTTAATTAAAAAGGATATATTTTGGCTTCCAAAGCCAATTCAAATAAGTTAGCCACCGAAATCGAAAAAAATTAGATCTGATAATTTATGTACATAAAATAAGAAAAAAATTGAGATATGTTTCGGTTGCGCCGGGCTTGGGTAAGTTTTTTATGGATCATGCCCCTTCTTCTTTATCTTCTTATAGTCCAGCAGTTGAACAAGGATTAAAATCGAAACGAACAGAAGCAGGCATCTGAAATTTTATCGTCCTAACTTCCCGGGTTCACCTGACAAAAAAAGGGGGGGTGAAGCAAACACGTTTTTTAATAGGTAACTCAAAAACGACATTATATAATCGCAAAAAGTTTTAGATAAAAGTTGTAGAACGCTTAATTTTACAGAAAATTTTAAAATGATTTTCCGTTGTAGATGTAATATTGAACATAAAGGCTGATTTTTTTAATAAAATCTTGAAAAATCCGTGTTGCTACAGACGAAAGGAACCTCGACTTCGATAGGGATAACTGCGGGTGTGACCGGCGTTGGCTGTGGACATGCCAGATTCCCGGCGAGATCTACAATACGCAATTGAATACTCTATTCTAAATTGTATAATAAAGTAATTAGAGTATTTAAAAATTGTGGAACGTATGATTTCAGAGATTTTTTTTTATGATTTTCTGTGGTATGTATAGATATAACATTAACGGAGTTAAAACGGTTTAAAGCACAAGAAATGAGAAATATCTTGAAAACGTCGTAGAACCGTAATAAACTATTATTTTTAACTTGTTTTTTGTAATCGGTTCACAAAAAGTTATAATTTCTTTTCATATAAATAGAATTTAAAAATTTTTGTTAGCATTTTTATTTTTTAATCTACGATATTAATATACAAATGGTATTATAGTATAACACAGTACCTGGGCGACCGAGCTTTACTCAGTGTCTTACAAAAAAAGTAACAAACAAAAGTCGGATCACATTGCAGGATTCAAACCCGCGTATTTCAGCTTGGTAGATCTACGCTCTAGCCACTGTACTACTGAAAAGGTAAAGTCTGTTGTGAAATCAGAAGAGCTTGTAGTTTAAAAGTTTTAAGTGTGTGAAAACATAGAGAAAACAAATTTTCTCAGAATTATAAATATTATATAAATATCAGTTATAAAATACAGCGAAACTTCCCCACGATAACGTGAAGCGAGAAAATCTGATCTATACAACCCCTACTGTTCCTAAAAACCACCTTGCGCCTCCCACAAATATCTTTCAGAAACACTTTTCATACGTTCAGTCAATACCTTAGTATAGACTTTACTTGCTAAGCTGACCAAGCTGATGGCCCTGTAGCACGCGAAGTCTAAATGACTATTTTTTCCTTTATAGAGAGCTACTATGACTGCGGTACGCCAGTCCTCTGGAACCTCCCCCTTCTGCAAACAAAGGTTGCAGAGTGCACAGAAGGTATCCCACACCTAAGGACCGCCATACTTGATCGTCTCAGCAGTCACCTCATCAATTCCCGCAGACCTTCTCTATTTCAGACTTATCACTTTCTCTATCTCTTTCATACTAATGGCATCCTCCAGTCCCTGAACCGAGTGTGGTAATTCATTAGAATCGCTGTCAGTATCAGAGACGGAGTCGTCACTCTCATACAGTTCTCCATAGTATTCACTCCATTGCTGCAGAACATCTTTTTTATCTGTTAGCAAGTTGTTTTCTTTTGAGTGCACTTTATTCATTATGCAAGGTGCCGGACCATTTCGGTACTTACGTACTTCTATCCAAAATAATTTAGTTTTCCTCGAAGTTGTCCGACATCCTGTTTTCGTCTGACGCCCTACACCTTTCACGCTTTTCTTTCACTAGTACTTTCGCTTCTGTTTTCTGCAGCTTATATCTGTCTTCTATCAAATTCTTCATACCACAGTTATTTTTGGTAGCAAGGTAGTCTCGCCATGCTTTCTTCTTATACACAGACTCTTTCGCCACATCATCCCACCACACATTACGCTTTTTACCGTTCCCAATCTTATTCGCTCCACACACTTCTTTCGCAGCCTCGATCATACTATCCCTAAGGTTCTGCCAACATTCTTCAACATCCTCGCTCATCACTTTCAATTTATCATCAAGCTCACCGGATACTACCCTTTCATATTCATTCCTGGTGGTCGCATCTTGCAGTTTCCAGTTTTTGATGCGACAAACGTGTAAGTAGAGATGCGAAAAAAACGTATCGATATGTCAAACAATTTATTTATTGTCTATAAATAAATTTATCTAGTCTCTATAAATAACAAAAAAGTACATACATACGTTAATATTTATAAACTTAAAACTACACATTATGTTAAATAATAGACTTCCTCAAAGTATCGATATGTAAATATCGTTTACATTAATAATGAAAATTTATGATGTATATCTTGTTTATTTATTATTTAGTTATCTAACAGATTTATTTAAAAAGATCGCCAACATTTTTTAATTATAACTTCGAAAATTATGAAAATGAAACAACTACTTTCATATAAAATGGATATTATTTTTTATTATGCATTTACTAAGAAAGAAAAATGTAGCAATTATTATTTTTAATTACCTTCAAATAAATTTAACTCATTTCTTTTGCCTTTTTGATATTTTTTTCCATTTTGGGTTATTTTCATGCATAGAATGAAGTCGGAGATTGAATTGTATTTTTATATTATTGCTTTTAATAAATGTAAACGATGATTAAAACTGCGTGGCTGCTTCACCACATGATCGGGTATATTATAAAAAACATTTGGATTATTAAAAGATTTTAGAATTTTGAATGCGCAATAGGCATTGCATGACATTGTTGGTTCTGTAACATAACTTTTCATATTCTTTGACCAAGTCCGGGTTGGCTAATTAGCAAAGTTTTGGGGTGCCACTTTTCGAGTGCATGTAACTCATCTATCTTTTTTGTAAATATAACATCATTGATTAGTACACTAATCAGATTTGCCAAAACAATAAAGCTGCATGCATAAGATTTGACAACTTGCGATTTTATGTTTTTTTTTCATCGTGTAGATGTCAATTAACTTTGTATAATGTTAAAATGAGTATTTAATATTTGCAGTGTTCAATGTCACAGCTTATTTCTTGGTCAGTGACTAATGTTTTATATTTGCATTGCAAAGTACCTATTTCGCAAAACTTGAAATAAAAGATGTCATCCTAAAAACACTATGTTCTATAAACTGCAAATATTGGACCTTGGGCAGAATCACACATTCAAGGTCCCACAATCATTCGAAGAATTTTGTTTTGTCGCAATAAGGGCTAATTCTAGTGTTTGCCGAAAAGGAGCTATTATTTCTAAATATTTTCGAAAACTATGTTTCGCTACGATTTCGATACTAATTCCAAAGGCAACATAAAGGATTTATTCAGAAACTAGGTGTTGCCCGCGACTTTGTTAGTGTAGTCTTTTATATACTAAATTAAATAATTAAATAACTACCGTAAATAAAAAAATAACATACGCAAAACAACTCGCCAGAGTTTCATCACAATCGGATGAATGGTTTAGGAATGCATAGAGGATAAACATACAAAGAAACATTCATTTTTATATAATTATGAGAGAAGAAGATTATAGGAGAGTGAACATTCTGATAACGATTTCATAAGCAACTGTCTCATGATCTCGTGAATAATAAGTTAAAATTAAAGAATCAATATTTTTTGATGTTTTAAAAATTCCTAGAGTAACAAATAAAAAAAATATTTTTATTTAACAAAAAAATATTATTTCTTTACTTTTTAAGAGATTTTTTTTATATTTGTGTCATACCCTTTAAGAGAATAACAAATACATATTTTTAACTATAATACTTTCTAAGAGACCCATCTAAAAATACCCTAATTTTGATGTAGATGAAAAAAAATTAAGTTCACTTTTCGCTGATAGAGAAGGAAGGAACTATTTTTCTAAAAATAATACATATTTCTATTTTTAGGTTATCAATCTAGGTCCGTGGTCTGTATTACAGCATAGATAATAGAACTTCTGTATATCAAAATATAAGCCACAGCATAAGAGGTATGCGACACACAGACAGGCAAGCATTACAGATTGATTGCAGAAACCTAACTCAACTATTTGTTTACTTATAATTTGACCTTTGAATCTACTTAATATACTACACGGATTCTCGAGGCACATTAATTAATAAAAATTGATAATGTAGGTCTAAAAACGTTATTATATTAATTGTGTTCTACATATTTTAGTGATTTAATTTCAGCAAATATGAAATAATTATAAATTATGATTACGACGATCACATATAAGATATTTTTCACTAGGTAATGTTTAGGTATAATGTGAAGCTATTAAGAGTTCTTAATAAAAAAATTAAACCAACATAAAAAAAATACTATAAAGTACAAAACAACTATCCTTTACTAATAAAAACTCAAGTACAAAAATAACTTTATAAATAAGATACAAAGCCTATATCCATATAATTAAATTCGACAGTTACTGAAGTCGGTGACAGGCCTATCAAAGTAGTAGACTTTCTGTTGTTGCACATTGATTTGGCACCGACTTCAATAACTGTGGAATTTAATTACATAAGTATTCGCACAATTTTAATTATATAAGTAAACATCATGGACCAGCAACCATAGTCTCATGGGATTGGATCTCATAAAATATAGACGAGAACCTTTCCTTTTCTCGGGATAATAATATCAATGGGTTCTCTACTGAATGGATTACGTTGGTTGGGTACCTTACAGGTTACAACTTAATGAGCCATTATGATGTTTCTTTTGGGATAAAAATGACTGTAAAAGTCTAAATGATAAAACCAAAGTGTAAATAAAAGTGATTCCCGTATAATATTTGTGTGACAACTTTAAATGTATTCTTACCTTATAAAACCAGTAACAACCATAGGCAAAACCACCATAGATAATCAATGGCAGCACATGTTCTCGAAACCAGGATCTCCTTGATGAATGGAAGAACATAAGCTCGGAAGTCATGGCTGGGACGTCTAGTAGTTCACTGCATTTTTCTATAGCTCTCTGTATCTCTATATCTGTAAGACCTTTTGAGCGTAGAAACCGCTCTTTGCTCTCCATTGTACAACGTTGAACATTTGGATTAGTTAGAAATTTTATTGCAGTTGTTACCTGTAAAAAAAGATTTTATTAGTTACTGAAGAAATAATTTACACTCTGAAATAAACTTGTCATTTATATAGACAACTTAAAAGTACAAACAAATCACTTTTAGAATTTGATAGTAATTTTTAGAATTCTAGGTCCAGTAATCAATTTAACAAAAATCCCTAGTATTGAAGATAATGGGGGTAAATTGTCGAGTCCACCACAAAAAGAAAATTTACATGATGATTATATTACATACATTACATTACACATATTACATTTAATGCTGGATTAATGCTACTTGATGTCCTAAATTATCCATGCCTATAGACCCTATCCATTAAAAGCCAGATGATATCAGCATTTTAAAAATTTCCTTTAGAATATGTATGAGAGGAAAGTAGAGTAGCTGTGGTCAATGATAATTGATAGCTCATTAGTCTACATACTGTGTTTTTCATTTTTGACTTTAATGTAAACAAACAAGAAACACCATAATTTCTCTACATTTTCACTGGTAGATGGTCAGTTACATGTAGCTCTATAATAACACTGCTTTTCTGTTATATACACGAAACTATAAAATATGCACATATAACACTAATATTATCCAAATACAGTATGTTATTTGTCAAGCATTTTGTTTTTTATTTGTAAAGTTACCTAAATGTTGCCTATGTTCCTAATCATAAATCAGTTCACTCTAATATGTGAGTGACATGATTCATTTGAAATGTGAGACAGAATAATAAATTAATAACAGAAGAATGTTATTGTTTACTATGTGCAAACAATAATAATTTCCTATTCTTTATTTTTAAGTTTTTTTTTTAAATTACAAATTTTTACACTTGTCATGATATTTATTATTGTTTAATTGTTGGTGGTTTTTATTAAGGGACAAATACACAAATGGAATAAAATTTTAAACATGTTTGTTTTACTAATAACTAATAAGTATGATAATTGAATCAATCAGTTGCGAAGTAGCCCATCTCTAGTTATGTTATAAATGTCATCATCCCCACAATTGTTTACATTAAAGATAAAAATGAAAAAAATAGAATATAGTCAATTTAATTATGTAAGTTTTAAATTTCATGTGAGATAGTTTTTTGGCTGTTATTTATGGTAGCCCTGAAAGCACTGATTACATAAAAGTCTTGCAACGGTTTTAATATGGCTACTGCAATTGTAAGTAAGAAAAATATTCTACCAAAAAATGACCTCTGACGGTTAGGTTAGACTTGTTCATTAGCCTTTTTTTAACTGTTCAAGTCAATTAGCAGCAGCTAAGTTTGAACTGCTGTGGGGCGCTCATAAATAATAAGGTAGATGTAATTGTCAGGATGACAGCTTGTCAGTTTGTCAAGTTTATTAATAATTTTATAGAGAATTTAAGTAATTTTGAAGATTGAACAGATTATAAGAAGTTTGTACAATATAGACTAACAACCAGTCACCATTTTATTTCCATTTTACCAACTTCAAAGCCAAATATTTATTGCTCAAAAATTGTATCAAGGTTTTGCAGTGCTTTAATGCTCTGTCTACTCCAAAAGGGAAATCACATAAAGATATGTGTATATGGAAATTTAAAAAACCAGCCAAATGTTTAATTTAATATAAAAGTACCTAGAGAGGGTAAATAGTTGTTATATATGCCTTTCACTACGTCACAATTAGAATCCAAAAAAATACAACTACACTACACATAGCTACAAAAATATTTGATTTCAGTTCATTCGTTTTAATTAAATTTTAATTTTAAAATTAGCAAAAATATGACTAATAATATTTATCTGTTAGTAATAACAAAAAAGTACATACATATGTAAACATTTACAAACTTAAAACTACACATTATCTTATTATCTGTTAGTTAATATTTGTTGTAGCAAAAATTATAAAATAGCAATTTACACTTTTTACTACAGAAGTTGATTATCTAATTGACAGCAATATATTATGGTAATGATATATATCGTTTTGCAATATATATTTTACTTGAATTAACGAAAAATGTGAAAAAATATATTTACAAATATCTATACTGAAATAAAATAAATATAAGTACATATATACTAATATAGGCAGTAATCTTAACACGTGATACCAAAAACTAAAAACCGATCAATGAAAGAGTGAAGGTCATTGCATTGGTATAAGGTAATATAAAAACCAAAACGACGATATAGCTGATTGCAGAATTTGCAGTTAGAGCAAAATTGGAATTAACAGATAAGCAAAAAATTAACACTAATGGAAAAGGTCAAATAATTACCAAATTATCACGAACTTCACCGCCAGGGTTTGTTAGTATATCTGTAGTCATTTCTAATTTGTTTTATAAATTGTAAAGTACAATAATTTTACAAAAATCTAAGAATAAATATTGGTTAACTAATATAAAATGTGAAAAAGGAATTTGTATGCATTAAAATGACAACTAGTTTTTAATGACAACTGACAAAATGTTCTTTTTTTTTCTTTTTTTATTTTTTTTCTTCATGGCATGGCGCACAGGTTGGTGCATTTACTAATATCACCTATTAACATAAAGCTCGATCGAAGTTTTCGTTTTTTCTTCTTATCGTAAAACTTCTCTAATAAAGTGATAATAGGCTTTGCTAAAGTTATAAAGACGTTCCTGGAATAGCGCGAGAACTTCATGTACACATGTTTATTTAGGCCCACTTCATTTTTTTCACATAATATGTCAAATTGACTTTGGAATGGTGAAATAATTACTAGCACAGATCATCATTCGATCACATTGCAAGTGTTAGAAAGGAAAAAATGGCATCCCTTGTAATTAGCCTTGTAACTATCCCTTTCGACTCGTTCTACATCTATCTATGTCGGTAGCCTAAATTGAGTCTTAACCGAAGGCTATAAGTTCCGTTTTTGCATTTATTATTTTTGATAGCCCGTAGTCCTGTTTGATGTTACGTCCATGCATACGAGTGTCCATGAAACTAAAATTAGTGATGTCCGTAAGTTCATATCTGTGTTATATCGAGCATCCATTATTACTACAGGTTTGTTGCTATGGATGAGTAAAATACTAGTGTAAGAAGATTCCTATCACATTTTTTATATTTAATAGTAGATAACCATTTGCCTAGTTAGGAAATGCCGCATACTTTAATTCAAGTATTTTTTTTGTAGCTGCGAACAATCAAACGTCTATGTACCTATTTTGTTATAATTTCATTAATTTTTGATTTCTTTGTAGTTCCTATATATATGTATATATGTATATATATATAGATATATATATATATATACTATATACATCCATTACATCCATTAAAGTAACTGTCCCGTTTTCATATATGATAACGGGACAGTTACTTTAATTTAAATGGATGAAAGGGCATAACTTTAGTATGTAGTTACAAAAAGAATTATCGAAAAAAACGTATCCGTTTAAGAGTTATGACCGTTATAATTTTTAAGTGTTATCCCCACCATTTCTCGTAAAATTGGGTTGATCGTGTACAGTTACAGATTTTAAATCTTACGTATTTTTTTATTTTGTAATAATTTCATTCGTTACTGAAATACAGCCTGAAAACCATTTTCGAAAATAATGCGTATACCCCTCGTATACCCCTTAACAATGTTTACAAATCGCTAAGGTCATGAACTGTCAGCTGTTCAATATGGCGGATTGGCGGTGTTACATCAAAGAAAGCCACCGTAAATCACACGTCGGCAAAGATGCCGACAAAATGTAAAGGTTGTGTTCATACGAAGTACGAATTGATTTTTTAATGAATGAATATTTTTGAAAATTTCCATGAAAGTGGACAAAGAGAATGAATTGATGAGGTAAGAGCATTGTTTCATTTTGATGAACATCCCGATGATAGTACAAGGTCGGCCGGAAGGTTAAATGCAACTGAAAAAATTTAATAATTTTTGAAAAAAATCCTTATTATTCATAGGTAGATAAAGCTCGGATCACAATAGCTAGGGATAAACAATCATGAACCATTTTTATTTCTTTGTAACATTCGATCGATTTAGGTACTGTTTTTAGTGATTTCATTGTTTTATCTGCTTAAAATTACTTATTAACTTATTCACATTAAATTAGCTTTTTATTAATAAGAAAATAGGTAATTATTGTAGGTAAGTACCGATATACGAAGCTCTTCTTAAAAAAACAACTTTCTAGTAGATGTTTCATCAATGTAAAACAATAACCATTATTACTAACCGTTATTTACTGGCCTGTTATGATAATGTCGTTGTGTCTTACATCCGTCGAACTACTTTGGTACATTTTGATAGCATTTTATTTTACTGAAATTCATCTTGAGAAGCCGAGCTTCCTTGAAACAATGCTCTTACCTCATCAATTCATTCTCTTTGTCCACTTTCATAGAAACTTTCAAAAATATTCATTCATTAAAAAATCAATTCGTACTTAGTATGTACACACCTTTACATTTTGTCGGTATCTTTGTGACGTCACTAAAATACTTTCTGCCTTTGACTTTGCCGACGTGTGATTTACGGTGGCTTTCTTTGATGTAACACCGCCAATCCGCAATATTGAACAGCTGTTCAAATTAAATTTTTTCAGTTGCATTCGGGTTACGATCTGTGTGAGACGTATTCATTGTGTACATCGTCAATTCGTTTTTAACTACTTACGAAATATTTTCTTGTTTAAATCATGCCGTTTTATCTGTATAGTAATCTGCAATACACCGATACGGTTTTGGCTTATGGTATGGCTAGTGGTAATTCTAGTGAAGCTTTGTGTTTGTATTTGGACCATTTTGGACATCGTAATGATGAGCATGTGCCTTCGAGTGGTAGAATACTGACACGCGAGTGGTGCAACGGTTAAGGGATTATGGCAGCTTTACACCGCGCAATACAGATTCCGGCGGCAATGCTAACCAAGGCATCCGCGATCTCATTCTTAATCATTTTGATGAACATCCCGATGATAGTACAAGGTCGGCCGGAAGGTTACTACAGGTGCCCCACAGTACGGTCCATAAAGTGCTGAAGGAAGACCTGCGCCATCCTTTTAACCTAATCTGATACAGAAGAGGTCATGAAGCACAAAATCATCGATGCCTTTAATAAATTACAACGAGAAACGGCAAACGTATTGCATCGTGTGCATAGTGAGATAGCGCGGCGTGCACGTGCATGCATAGAAGCGCAAGGCCGCAATTTTGAACATTTACGTTTGTGAACTTGTGAATGTGTAATTACTACGGACCTCAATACATATGGAAAAAAAGTGATGTGAAAAAGTATCAAATTGTAGCAGTGTTATCCACCCACATTGGTAATTTGCAGCCTGAATACAAGGTCAGAGTCTATCTTTTTTTTTTTATCGATTTCTTTCATAACCGTCCGTACGTTCGCAGTGAGAGATCAGAATCATTGCGACAAGAACATGGCGACAAAGGCACACTACCTACCTATCATTCTAATCTAATTTAAAAATACGTTTTTTCCACATACACAGGAATCAACCTTATTGTTACATAAATAAAAGAGGTTCTGTGGATTTGTGAAATTAGGTAAAAATTAAATTTCGGTGTCTTTTACTTGTGTTAAGGGGAAGCACAAGTGAAATAGATTGTGTTTTAACCTGTATCTTTGTTATTATTTCATAATAATACTTTATTAAATCGTAATCAAGATGAATTCTCGATATACTATAGCATATTCAAAAATATGTCCTGTTTGTATGTACTCCCTGTATATATTTAGTTAATGTAGTATATTATATTATATAGTATCCAGTATACATTCGTGGCATCTTAAATAAGAAATGAAATTATTACTAAATTGTATATTTATTATTAGCGATGGGATATTCGGATGCATATTCACCTAAAGTTAATTTTTGGCTAAATAAATATGGAAGCTAATTTTCAAAATAATATATTTAACAATAATAATGCCAGGATTGCAAAAATTATCTTTTAAATATTTACCTAAAGCTATTTTAAATAGAAACGTATGGAAGTGACTACTAAAAATAATTTATTTAGCAAAAATAATCCCTCCTAATCCCCTCCTAATTCTTAGGGTGCCAAGTTCAGTGATCTCTTGAAGGCATATAGATTAAAGATTGATGTTGTTGTCTTCGAAGTCATAGTTACTTGATTACTTCTTCGTTCTAGTTTTGTTCAAATTTCTAGATCGAGAGTTCTGTATTTCCTTTTCATGTTTCCTTGCTGCCTTTTTTGTGCGCACATACAAGGCGCGTACGTGGCACCTAGGCTTATGTTTCTCGACCCTAGCATGGCAGCATGGCACCTATGGCACCCTAGGCACCATCGAGAAATGACATTGACATTGACATCCAAAGAGTACCTTCTTCACTGACATGTGACTTCTGACAGGACTTTTGGCGGGAACGAGAGAACTTGGGTTGTCATTTTATTTAGATTTTCTATTTTTTTAAATTTTTAGGAGTTTTAAAGTACAACAATGATAGTATATTATGTTTTAAAGTTCTGTGTAAATAAAAAGAATGGACGAGATCTAAATAAACATGTGTGTAGCTGTAGTTTTGATTTTACTCCGATGGTCTTGTTATCAATGCCTTAAGAAATATATATATAAAAAAAATGACGTCTCATCTGACTTTTTATTAAGGATGTGACATTGAGTAAAAAAATCGATTACTTAAAAATCGATTGTTTTCTTTTCAGTATTATTCGATTTGATAAAAATCGATTTTAATTACAAGAAATAATCGATTTTTGAGAAAAATCGATTTTTTAGTATTAATTGAAAAAAAAAGCAGCTTTTCTATATAGTAATAAAATTAAGAGATTAGTATAGGATTAACAATTTATCAGAATAAAAATAATATAAAATGATAAGTACGAAAAATAACCAAAACGACAACCTGGTTTCAAAATAAATCTTTCTGAAAACTTACTACACAGTACAAGTAATTATACAGTATTCTATCTTCATACAAACGCTCCCAAACGACGCGCTCGAAATCTCGACATTTCTCGCCATACAACAGTCGCGAGTGAGCCGCGGTTGTCATCGGACGGTATAAGACGCTCCCGCGCATTTACTGACGAAATATTATGTCAATCAAGTTTACGAGCATAATTTTCAGTGTATGGATGTTTGAATACATCTATATCGAAACCGGAAATATTTCTCTGTTGCTAATTTGTAGGAAATATATTATCATAATTATCTAGTTGATTTATAGCTGATTTTTAATTATACTGCACACAAAATGCATTTTTTTTTGTCTATTTCCACCATACTAACTCACAAACTTTTGAAACTAGAAATAAAATACTAGTAGAATTATATAAATAAAAACTTACGAAATTTGCAATAATATAAAATGAAAAGATAATATGACAATTTAATATAGTACCTATTATCAAATACGTAACCCAAGAAAAACATTCAGTCCAAGTCGGTAGCCCTATTGCGTGTTTACGTACCGAGCGACCGTAGGTAATTATCTCTAAGACACTGCCGAGATAGAATACTGTATGCTTACTTGTACTGTGCTTACTAAGTTTAAACAATGAAAAAAAGTTAAAAATAATTATTTCCACATTAGGTTAGACTGTCCCGGCATATCATTTTTGCTGTTTTGAGTTATTTACATCAGCCGATACCCTGAATATCATCTTCACGGGAGTTCTACGGCAAAAAATCAATTAAAAAATATGTAGGACAGTAGGATATTTTCGCTCCATATGTTGCTTCAAATTTGTAGTATTACTACATGTTTTTAATTCTTTCGGGCAATATTTGCATATTTGTGCTGTGGTATTATCCTTCTTCATGAAAAAAGACTTCCGCCAGCCGCTTTTAGGTGTTTTACCGTTAGAAGACTTTTTTTAAATTATTTACAGTCGAAAGAAAGGAAACTGTTGAACAAATACGAAACTGTTTTATGTACATACATACAGATGGCGCCGTCTTTTGATCGACTTGTTCATGGTAGTGAACTTACTTCGCGTTTTTTCATTCGTCGCAATTAAAATGTGTAATTTTGGCAGCATTAGATTTCTTTATTTTTCATTTCTTCATATTTTTAATAAAAACAAGTTTAATTTATATAATCGATTTTTAAAAATCAATTGTTACTTTTAAGAAATATGGATTTTAATTTTACAACGATTACAACGAAATAGCAATCGATCAAAATGGAAATCGATTATTTTTTCACATCCCTACTTTTTATGGCATTTTGTTTGGCATTTGTATACATTTTATTTACTGAATTTTCCTGACTGCTTTTGCTTAGTTACCTTACAATAATATGATGTATATTCTGTATTCTCGGTATATATAACATTAAGTAAATACTCGTAGTTAATTTATCGTCACATAATTATTAAAAATGAGTGATATAGCTACCGCTACCGAGGCCGCGACGTGCGCTATAAAGTTTGACCAAATTGGTAAAATAGACAATGCCGTGGAGTGTTATCGAACGGCTGCTAGGTTCTTAGACAGAGCATACGATCAGGTACAACCCGAGAAACGAGCAGAAATACGAGACAAGGTGCGTCAGTACCTCGAGAGGGCTATTTTGTTGCAAGAACAGAAAGGTAAATGAATCTTAGTCCACTTTTGTCAATTTGTTTGTAGATGATTCATAGTTCGTTGCTACTTGCTAACACGTAACATCAACACTGTTAAGTTTAGAGTATGACATCATATTACTAGTTTTTGTAAATATTATATCCTGTCTGCATTATTAAAAAAAAACTTCGAATTATTTATCAGTGTGTACTACTGTGCATGCAAATCGCTAAGTAATATTATCTAATTTGTAAAAAAATGAATTGTAGCCAAGATGTCTTAAAATATTTTTTTATTCAGTATGTACCTAAATTATTTTAATTTCTTGTATGTGGCAGATTGATTAAGAGTAGGTTATGTGATAAGATTTGAACTAGAACCATTGTTGTCATAAAACCATTTTATTCATAATAATCTCCAAACCAAAGTTGTAATTTTACATCACTAAGCTAACCTCGAATATATGGGTGTGCTTGATCTGGCTTTGTTGTGTAAAGCTCCGTAACCTAATCTAGAGAATAAGGCAATGATATTCTGTGCCTATCGCAAGAGGAGACTAAAGGCCCCTTTGGGGTTGTGGGAGATTAGTGTTCCGGTTGTCTATCAATGAGACCTTGAGGATGACAACAGTGCATGTGGTCCGTTTTCTCGTGGCACTATTAGGGTGCTGGGGGCTCTGTCATCTGCAAGCCAAAAAGTAACTCAACACGCGCGAAAGTAACTCCGGTGTCTTCTGAAGGAGATGCCTTAAGTCTCTTGACAATGTGCCGAAGACAACAAACTGCAGGAGTTTTGGTGGATCAAAACCTCTTATAACCCAATTTCTCCCCCAGGGAGCTGAAGGAGAGAGTTGTGCTCATGTTCCTCCTGTATTGCCAAGAAAAGGGGTTTGTCTTAGGAAAGATGTGACATTTTATTTAATAGTATGGCTATGCAGGCTTTAATCGAGCCTGTACCACTGCCATTATGCTGCTAAGATCCACTGTGGCTAGGAACTCCAGGATAATAGCGTTTACTATTATTTTTCTTTGCAATCTTCTCAAATTGTTTACTAGATAATGCTCAGCAGGCAGAGAGTGAGCGTGTCATGCAGCAGTGCTATTTCCTTATGCAACAAGCCTTAGATGCAGATGAGGCCAATTTAAAAGATTTGGCATTACAATTATACACTCAAGCTGTAGAATTGGCAGTTAGTGTGGTAAGTATTCTAGCATTTATTATTGCATTTCATCTATTGAATGCAACAAAGGCTTAACTTGAAATTAAAGATTTTTTTAAATTGAAATTTTACCCAGTTTCAAACTATATTAATGTAAACCACGCATAAAGTATCTGCAACAAAGGCACATATTACATCCTCTATCCTTTGTTTTAAGGTAGAGATGGCCTTATGTGTCATTAGTGTTTTCCTAGACCATATTTTCTCTGAACCATCTCTTTTTAAGTTATGCCCATTGTTGTATTTAGTAGGCGATATAATAATCTTTTACATTTATTTAATAATACATAATGTAACATGTACCAAAAAATTACATCATTTCTGTTACTGAAAAGTAAATATTAGTACTACTTATAATATGGGAACCACACAAACTAAGAGTGTGACACCATTTCTTGAATCGTGAACCATTTGAAACGCATGAATTGCGTATGCAACTGGTGGCGGTTGTGCTTTGAAATAGATCTAAGCGCTAAGGGAAACAACAGTAACACCCACTCCACCAAATAAATAACTCCAAAGAAATAATAAATAATAAAGAAATATAAAAAGTTTTATTTTAATTTGCCACATATGAAACCGGGGACCATCATAATATATTAAATACTGATGTTAAGGAAAATAAAAATGTTTGATTTTTCTTATCAGGGACAGATCCAAGGTTTGGGTCTTTACTCAAAATTAAACATGAGTAAGTAGGTAACCATACCGAACATTGCTTAACCACAGTGGTTGGGCTAAACATTTACACTAGGTATATTTGTGATACATTAAAGATATTGCCGTACAGTACACAGGTTTCTGTTTCTTGCAGAAAGCATCTGACCCAGAGCTAAGAGCAAATGTGAAGAAAATAGCAGAGAAGGCTTTGGACAGAGCTGAGGAATTAAAAGGCATTAAGAGGATAGGTGCTTTATCTATTAATGATTCAAAGAGACCAGGTATATATATTAATAATTAATATTTAGTGAAGTATGTGTGAGCCTCGAGTGTGACTCATGTGTAAAGGATCCCGTAGCATATTTATAAAATGATAAAAGCTAATTTCTAAAGATCTATGGGAGCTAAGACTCTCCTTATATTTTTCAGTAAACCAAAGGGAAAACTTTTAGTGAATAGTAAAGATTGTACAGAGCATTTATCATCACGGCAGCCGACTAGCACTGCCTTGTCGCTTGGTGTCCATTCATTGTCAATAGGTGGTCACCTTGGCGACGCCAAGTTGACGCCTCGGGGCAATTAAGGCGGCGCATTAAAAATTTTGAAGGCAGGGATCTCAATTTTTCTAAGTGACTACAAAACGTATGAAATTGATATTTGGTAACCCGATTCCTCATTTCATGGACTTTATCTTGCTAGTTGCGATACACGATTGGTTAACTTTTGTAACAGAAAAAAAAATTAAAGAAACCTCTTTTAAAACAGAGATTTACATTTTTGGGATTAACGGGACCACACACTAAACACACTTCAAAATACCATTTGGATATTTTGAAATTAATTATAGTTTTTAAAATAAACGACAATAACTGTTTTTTTCGTATTTTTCGTAAGCTAACACGCGCACGATTGCATAGCGCAGAAGGTCTATATACAAAAAAAAATAACCGGACCTATTTATGTTTCTAAATTTTCTGTATAGTTTAATTTAAACATATTCTTCTAAATGCCAGTTGGATTTTTTAAAATTAATTATAGTTTTAAAACAAGCGAAAATAACTGTTTTTTCGTATTTTTGGTAAGCTGGCGCGCGCACGTTTGCATAAACCAGAAGGTCTATTTTTAAATGACTTCCAAAAAAGGAGGAGGTTCTCAATTCAGTTGTAGTTTTTTTTGTTTGTTACCTTTTAACTCCGTCAATTGTGAATCGATTTGGAAAATTCTTTATTTGTTTAAAAGGATTAATCCCATTGAAATTTCATTGATACTGGAGCTTTGGCTTTGAAGATATACCAAATAACGCGACCTGGTTATAACCTTTATTTATGTTGATGATTCTCTTGTATGTCATTTGTTAACTATAGTTATCCCCACTTGGTATAATGGTAGTAGGGAGAAGGTATAAATTGCCTGTGCTATAATAAATTCAGTCAGTAGAGTCAGTCTTGTGGCGGACAGAGAATACGGCTGGTGGCTGTCGTCTTCAGATTGTAAGAATACTGCTAGGGTGTAATTATAATGTAACCTTTACACTGTTCTTTTATAACTGATAGATATGATATGATATTGATGATATTGATATGATATTGATGATATTGATATTGGTAATGGGTAATAATATCCCATGTTCTATCTGTACATATCTTTAATTGTGAAAGCCCACAGTTTGTGCTCTTCAGTAGAATGGAAGTTAAGACGTTGCACTCCAGAATTAGAAAAGTAATTAGTTGTAGACCTGCCCTAGATATTTATTTAGGCCAAGGTCACTCAAAAGAGAGAAATAAAAAGAATTTAATAAAAAAATTAGACTGATTTCAAAAAATTTTTAGATTAAATTATTATTTACCAATGCGTCGCCTTAATACACGCCGTGCGGTCAGCAATTGTCGAGAATATGTTACTAAAATTGTGCACACAATCTACAGGCACGTTGCAAGGGAGCAGATGAGGGTTGTCACTGGAATTGGTTTATTCGTAGTCTGTATACAGACAGCTTGCGAGTGAATTACATGTCTGGAAAGTTGTCCTTTTATCTGACATATACCAGAGCAGTAGTAGAAGGTAGTTGTTCTGATAGCATGAATATTAACGCTGGGCTCCCACAAAGTTCTGTGCTGTCCCCGACACTGTTTCTGCTGCATATCAATGAGATGTTGTGTATCAACGATATACATTGCTATACAGATGACAGGTTTGGTGACGCTTACTTATTATACAGGTAGAGCTAATACTCCTTGTTCTGTTGTAAATGAAAGGCGCGACTAACTTGTGTCTAATATCCAGAACACTCTGGTCAGTGTCCTATTGGGAACGACGGAACTTTGTTACAAGAGACGCAAGTTTGTGTATTCAGCGCAAAAAAACCCTTTTGCTGTGACTCTTCAGTTCCAAGACAGGTTCCTTACCACCTCTGAGAGTATTGGGATCCTTGGTGTCGATATCTCTCGTGACCTTCAATTCCGAATTCGCTTGGAAGACAAGGTCAGGCTGGTGTCCAAAAATCTCAGTGTGCTAAGCAGGGCGAAGCGAATGTGGAGTACTGCTGTCTGCTGAGAGACTTTGCCTCCCTGTGTGTGTTCTACCGTTTGTGTAACGGGCTGTGTTCAGATGAATTATTCCACATGATGCCCATGGCCATCTTCTACCAACGCACCGCTCGCCACCGGCAGGGATTTCAGCCTCAATCTGGAAACGAAATGGTTGCGCACGGTTCGGTTTCAAAGGAGCTTTATCCCTCGAACTTTGAGGTTGTGGAATGAGCTCCCACTCGAGATTTTCTCAAGAGACTACAGTATGGGGTTCTTCAAAAAGGGTGTAAAAAGTTCGGCAATGCGCAGGTGATACTCCTGGTGTCCAGGCGTCCATAGGCTGCGATAACTGTTCAACATCTGGCGGGACGGATGCTTGTTTGCCAACTTCGCGGTATAAAAAAATAAGCCCTCATTACAAATTTTCACCAATGGAGGTGTTGCAGTACTGGCGGGGTTGAGTTGGTAAATAAGTGATGACTGAGGACCTTAATAGTTACAAAACTTTATGATAATTTTATATGAATTTTAGCAGTATCACCAAGAAACGCACAATTACAACGCGAGCAAAGTGTTCATTTGAAAGTAACTGGAAAACACACTGTGTATACAGAGGAAGAGAAACAGGTGCTCCGTCAGACATCAAACATAAACAATAACTGTTTTCTACCCTTCATGGACGTTGATTACTCTGAAAAATTCCAATATGCTATACCCTTTGAAGACAGAGCTAGTGAGCTAAAACTATCATTGAAGCAAGGGAGAGAGTTTGATCGTTGGGTGAGACCACACGAAATATGCAGTGATCCGAAAATGATTGTTGGAGACAACGTCGACTGTTACAGCATAAAACAAACTGTAAGTTTTGTACAAAATAATACTGGATTATAATAGTTGTATAGTTTAACAGTTAATTTCATATGTTTATTTTTTCTTGCTGGTCTGTTAGAGAAAGTAAAATATAGAAATACCTTTTAAATGTTGATTGCGACAGCCAGTAATGTAATGTAATAGTAATAATTAATAATTTAGCAAAACACCAGTATAACAGGATAACAGATAACAGTTTATAATAACAGTTATGTTAAAATAATGTAATTGTATAGACTCAGGTGTTTGCGGAAATTGCGAATCGAATTCGGTTCTCGTCAGTATTCGGTGCTGGTTAGCTGACCGAATCCTATCTCTGGTATATACTAAGGATGCTTCGTTGAGAGGCGAAACACGTGTTGTAATTTTAAAAAATTAAAAAAAAAATATTTTTATTTATATATTAGTAGTGAAAGTGAAGGATTGTATGGTATGGTTGTGTTTATTTTAAAATTGTGATGAACAAAAATTAAAGTAACTAAAAGGTGCCGGATAAGAACATTGGACTGTTATATTGAAGTCTTCGATCTTGACTACTGCATGAAAGTTAAAGAAAAACGATATCTATTACAACCATTAAATAACAAAATATTAAAATATTAAATAACAAAACAAAGCTCGGGCGCCACCTCGCGTTAAAACGAGGAATTAGTTTAAATTATAAAAATAAATAGAACAAACGGATAACAAAATAAATGTTTATTCTAAAAACCATAAAGAGTTGGAGTAATATAGCTAGTTATATCTTTAAATTTAAATTATTCTAAATTGTAATCACTATAAAAGTCTTTTCAACAAATCACTCCTTGTTTTAATAAAGAAAAATTGTACATACTTGAATGTCCAATAAATAGCACAAGAACATCAATCCAGCCTTCAAAACTTCAACAAAATTAGTCTCTCTCTCGAAATTTCCAAAAGCGCCGTGCAATTAAAATGATGAGCCAAGTGAGTTGCATCCGCACATGCCAATCGAAAGGGACGCCATTACGAAGACACGTAGGCCGAACATGTCGGCTATTTATCAAAAAATATTCCAAACATCCGCGTAGGATTTTGGTCAAATATAGTATACTTTAAAACATTATTAATGCATAAGGTAGCATAGTGCAAAATTAATCAAATAAATCGGACTAAATTCCGTAAAATAAAATTCAAATTTTATGACATGTTGAAGGGACCAAAATAAATCGAAAAGTGCCGGATCACGTTTCAGTTTTAGCGGCCATCGACGCTTGCGCAGATTAAAAAGAAATATTTTGTGCATGATTGACACATTTCACTTTGCTATCGTAACAATATTTTTCTTACTTTTAAAAATTACTTATTTATTATTTTTGCAATAAATAACAAAATAGGCTTGCTTACAAAAAGAATAATGTTTTCTTTGTAATATTAAAATAATAAATTCTTAATAAATTTGCAAATGAACAAGCTTTGGAGCAACAAATAAGTTATGTAAACGCTGTATTATAAATTTTGACAAAATATGAACATAATTTGAGGAAATGATTCAGGGAATAAGGTCTAAATTTGGAGAAATAAAAGAAGACATCATGTAGCGTAAATAACACGTTACAGTGTCGATTGGTGGTTTTTTGGAGTTTGAGCGGAAAATAGATAAAGATTTTGGGAATTTATCACATGAAAATAATATAACATTATATTCATTTATTATATATATATATATATATATATACTATATATATATATATATATATATATATATATATACAGTTATTCATTATATAAAAACAGCTATTATGACCATTACTATAAACTCCATGCCTAGAATTATATTAATATAGTAATTTATAATTATATTTCCAAGTCGATTCTGTGCAGGGTAGCTGACAGTCTTTGGTTCTTGTATGTTCTGATTACCCTGGAAGGAAAACGGCGTGAACATATGTATGTGTCATGTGTACGTCTATTTAGGCATATGAAGTAACTCAAAATGAATGTTCATCCTAGCGGTATCTTGTGAGATAATGCTCGAATCAATATTCCAGAGAAAAAAAAAACATTTTTTTTGTAAAAACCAATTTTTCAGGCATAACACCTATTCTAAACCATACAAAAATTAATCCAATTGTTGTAGCGGTTTCCGAGAAAAAGGAAATATTTATACAAGAATTGCTCGCTTATAGTAATAGAATTTAATATTTTCAGATCGTGTCAGACTGTTCCTTCGTAGCTTCCCTTGCTGTTAGTGCTCTGTATGAGAAACGGTTTAACAAAAAGATTATAACTTCTATAATATATCCAAAGAATAAGAACAAAGCACCAGTCTGCAACCCATTCGGTAAATACATGGTTAAACTCCATCTTAATGGCGTGAGGAGAAAGGTATATTTAGTTCTTTTTTTATAACTAAACATCGTTCTTGTAAAGAAAAGTAAAAATACCCCAGCTGACCTGACCAGAAAAAAAAGTATGGATTGTGCAGCTTATCTTTCCGCTTTAGTCGTAAGCTTCGGCTAAGTGCCCTATCGAACATTTAGAGTAAGCTTTGGCTATGAGTTTGTAAGGACCTTGTATATGCAATGAGCAAACAGCCCATCACTACACGGTTCTGATTTTCCATTTGTAAGACCAAATACAGTAGAACGCCGATTATCCGAATTAATTGGGACCGGGGTCGATTCGGATAATCGAAAATTCGTATAATCGGACATAGACTGGTAATGAAGAAAAACGAACTGTCACACATAGAATAAACTTTATTAAGTTTACAAGCACAGTTCTACAATAACGCTCACTTGAACATCTCGATCAAAGTAAGTTGCCTCGACGTTTTAAGCTCGTTTCCGTGCGGCAAGGTCACGCAGGCGCCGTACGGCAAGAAGTTGTACACCGTCGCATTCGGGTTGCCGCTCCATCCACTTGAGGGCGTTATCGAAGCAAATAAACGCCTCGCTGTGAGATGGTACACTTTGGTCTTGTGCCTCTTCCCCTTCGGTCTCATTGTCTTCCTCTTCATTATCCTGTTCGTCCATGGCACTCTCTGCGATTTCATCGTCTGTCTGTATCTGGAACCCTTGATCGTTCTTATCACAGTGCAACCACTTTTCCATATCAGCGACATCACACTCCGAACATCGTCGAGAGCTCATGCAGTCGTTGTCTAAGATGCCTCCTAGCTACATGAAATTACAAAACACCCCCCAGGCCTCTAGCAACGCCCCCATTTTTTTTCTGGGTCTCTTACCGCCCCCCTTTAGGCCTGCAGCGCCCACAAGGGGGCGTTATCGCCCACTTTGGGAATGGCTGGTTTAAACTAACTGCAATAATCTAAGCCTTTGTTTTTAGGTGATTATAGATGATCGCTTGCCTTATAGTAAATATGGTCGATTACTATGTTCGTATTCAAGCAATAAGAACGAGTTTTGGGTATCCATTCTGGAAAAAGCATACATGAAAGTTATGGGTGGATATGATTTTCCTGGATCTAACAGTGTAAGTGTAACAATAATATCTAATAATACTCCAGATGGTATCAATAATTGTGTTACTTCACACTTCGTACTAGGTTTACTCTAAGTGTGTAACTATGTAGTAAGAAAATGCTCTACAATTTAGCCAATGCCAGCTGTAACCTTAATGTATGGCTGTTGTGCAAAGGTCTTTTATAAATGAAATAAGGAGATGGTTTATCTCTCTCTCTCAATTGTAAAAACTGTATGACGGAGGTTATATGTTCAGCTCATCGCCAATTTATACTATCGATCGAGGCGATTATATTAAGGTGATATCGAGCTAATTCAAGTTACAACAATGAATTCGACTAAAATCATAAAATGGATTTTTCACAAATAAATATTTAAATATACTCACGATATACAAGGTTATTTCGAAAGAATGGGTAAATACAGAATGGTATTAAAGTACCATGACAACGGAGAACTTGCGTTCTACAACTTCGCCAAAAGTCAATAGTTCTAGTGTAACACCTTAAAGTTAAAAGAGAATAAAGAATAAAGGTGAGGCAACCCTAATATCAGCGTTTTTACATCGCTATAGTCCGTGAGATTTAATAGGTCGGATTTGATGTTTTTTAATTTTCATGCCGCTATAACTTTGTAGCAACGTTCCTGATACCTAATAGAAATTCAATTAAGTAAATGCTGAATAAAAACACGTTATTTGTTTTGCCCACGACTGATCATTACACAAAACTACTAACTTTGATTTCTTTTTGTTAAAAACACAAATATTTCTTTATATATCTTTAAAAGAATTTGCTAAATGGACATTGTTACAATGTTATATCACGAGGCGTATTGCTCTAGTACTGCTACCATTTGCAATCGTTTCGTTACCAGACGAAATCGATAATCGATTGAAATGTCGTAATAATAGAATAATTTAAAATGAAGATATTTTGTAAATAATTTTAGTCAATTATTGATCTTTCATTTAAAAATAAACCACAATAATAATTATAATATCCGATTAATCTTGAATGATTTTCAAGTTTAATTCTTTTACTTTTTTCGTCGAGCGTCGGCGACGAAGATATCTCTACGGACATGGATCCAAGCTCAGAAAATGATTAAATATTTATTTTTCACCAATATTCTTTGTTATAGTCTGCTTTTATTTTCTACTAATACGCAGTGTGCTTATTATAGTCTGAAATAATGAAGTTTCTTATACTTACATTAGTCTCAAGAAAGAAATATATCGAATTAAGTTTATTCATATACTTAAATATGTTTTACTGTAACAAATACCATATCTCAACAAACGTACTATGTAACTAACAAACTAATAATCATAAGTGAAATATTATGATGTTATTATGAACACCAAACGATGATAACGATTATCGTTAGAATTGAAAAAGAATCTAGACATATTTGTTTGGTCCCATAACTAGTCGCAGCCATGTGACAGATGTCAAATCCGACCTATTAAATCTCATGGACTATAGCAAACTTTAGGATGAATTTGGGCGGGAACCGGAGAAATGAGGTTGTCATTTTGTTTAGATTTTCTATTTTTTAGATTTTTGGGACTTTTAAAGTACAAAAGTGACAGTATATTGTGTTTTAAAATTCTGTATAAGTGAAAAGAAGGGAGTAGGTCTAAATAAACATGTGTAGCTGAAGTTCTCGCTTTCTTCCAAGAAGTCCTTTATAAATTCAGTAAAGCTTACTATCACTTTACTGGAGGAGTTTTACAATAAGAAAAAACTACTTTACTTGTGATTCTGATTCTACTTATTAATACGTGACATTGGCAAATGCGCTAAACTGTGCGCCATGACATAAAGAAAGAAAAAAAAATTCTTTGGGATATGGGGCATACTGGATAGGTCTGTAAATTTTTTTCCTATTAAATGAATGTTTTTTCTTGTATGGTTAACAAAATAAACATTATTACTTCTGCAATTTAACAGTCAACAGTGACACGTTGGAACACCGGTGGATTTATACCCCATTTCACAGTAACCTTATATAGCTAATGGGGTGGACAGTTTGATAAATTCTTACTAAATATAGTATATTTTATAGTAGGTAGGTTAAGTTTATTATTATAACTTAAAATTCTGAAATTTTGAATTAGTCAGTTTCATTCTAAAGGTGCAAGGTGTTTTACAGAACATAGACCTGCACGCGCTAACCGGATGGATTCCGGAGCGGTGCGCGATTCGGAGCGGCGAAACGGATTTCAATAGTGACGCGCTGTATGAGACGGTGCGAGCGCGGCTAGCGCGGGGCGACGTGCTGGCCACAACAGCCACGGGGCCACTGAGCGAGCTGGAAGCTGAGCGGACGGGCTTAGTGGCCACACACGCCTACGCCGTACTTGACGTTAGGGTTGTCGACGTGAGTGCCACTGCTATCTCAATACAATATTTTTTCACGTCACAATAAAGCGAGCCGAAATGAAGGTCGAGCACATCGACACAGTATAAAAAAAATATACACAGTGACTTTGATGTTTGTGAAAAAGCCGACGTCGCATAACACTACAAGGATTGTTTCAATTACAATTACGTTTTTAGTGTTTGTGCATATTTTGTAAGGCTGGTAAAGTTCGATACATTTCTGGAACATTTGAACAACATTATACACTGATTTTATTAATTTTATTTTGCACTGTACAAATTATAGAGCAGGTGCAGGCAACACACCGAAGAGAGCGAGATGTATGTCAGATCAAGATAGTACACCTCACAAAATTGCCATATAAATAATATTGTAATTATATCTGTGGTAGATTGCAACAGTGTTTAATCACATTAATTTATTATTTGATTACAATGCTTTATCTTTAATACAAAATATAATAAAGTTCAATTTTTTATATACAACTATTATTACGGATTTATTTTGTGAATTGCCAAATCAATCTATTATAATTGGCGATTTAAGCGAAATGACTCAATCTCTCACAGCATGTCGTACTGAGCTACCGAGCTACTAAGCCGTGGGCAGCTCGAGCTCGCCCTCACGCGCCTCAAGCCTTTCGCTCCATACGATTGCTCTGTTTAGACGTCTCCGTTGGACGACTATGGATCTCAGACCAAGAAACAACGGACGAAACATTAAAATAGTTTCCGCCCTTATCCACCTTGGAAATAAATAGAAATCACCCCAATTATACGCTAATGATGTCGGTAGCATAGTAACTATTGAATGGATCAACCGTGAGTCAACTCAAGCAAACAACCAATAAATATAAAAATATAAATAGTATATATATGAACCCGTTGTCTGAGACAATAGATAATAAAAAGGGTAGTTTACACTTGATAGTGACACTGGTTAACGATGAATGAGAAGAGGGTCATTAACAGTAATGACCCATTGCGACACAATAGAGAAATCCAGGCCAGTGCAGTATAAATACAGATATCGTGAAAGCAACATCAATCATTCTACCATAGTCTTAAAATAAGTAACTTATAAATCTATTTGTTTAAACAAATAAATTTATTTTTAAAGTAATAACTGTCTCAGTTATTTTGACTCGTGAACGAATTTTAGTCTCTTTCTATCTCAATAAGCGTAACCACGAGTATAACAGTTAGCTATTAGTAAGTATGGCAACCTCGCACTGTCAGTTTAATTCGTGTCAGCTCATGACCGACTTCATGTACATTACTGACATAATATGTCATGTTCAGCTGTGTATTGTTGTTTTGTGACCCTTCCCTAGTCTCGCACATTAGTAACAGTTTAGAAACTAGGTCAAAAAAAGACATGTTCTTAGAGTAAATGCTCCATTCATTTTGAATACATACGCGATATCCTTAACGGGGTAGTCAGAGTGGACAGAGCGCCAAGCGTCGCGGTCTTTACATACTTCTTTCGCTTCCTCAAATCTCATCATTCTCCTCACACAATTTCGCCTAGGTATGCGAGTGCTTTTGACATTTGCGTCGGCTAATATTCTAGCTAATAATTAAGATAATACTGATTACAATGATGGTTTTGTTTCTTTATATTTGAAATTGAAAACATTGAGTGCGTCCATAATTTAATATAATTCTTGTCTATATAACATTCACACAGATAGTTATCCCAATCTTTTGTATTGGTTTAGTAAGAGTGTAAGAGATTCAACCAATACCAGCGCGATAACGTAAAATACTTTATTTTTCACAGGGTGTCAAACTCCTGAAACTTAAAAACCCGTGGTCTCATTGCCGTTGGCGCGGAAATTATTCTGAATTAGACACAGTTCACTGGACCCCTGCTCTTCGGACACAACTCAACTACGATCCAGATAGTGCTGCCCAGTATGACAATGGAGTCTTCTGGATAGACTATAACAGTATATTAAAGTTCTTCGATGTCTTCTACCTGAATTGGAATCCGGAGTTGTTTACGTTCACATATTGTATACATCAGTAAGTTCATTTAATTTTTTACAATTCTATACCTTTAAAAACTTAAATTAAAAAACTCCCGACCCAAAACAAACTTCCAAAAAGTAAAAGACATAATATGTACCTCATAGCCCTTTCAATTTGTGATAAGTTTTAATATAAATAGTAGTAGTCATATATCCAAGCGTCGTCACGTCGGGGGACCGCTAGTTTGCTTGTATTTAAATATTATACATTATTATTTTTAGTTGTGTTCTCTTTTTATTACTTTACTAGCAAACCCGATCCGTTTCACTGGCGTTAGTTGAAGTTAAAATAAATTACACAGTTTTTGTAATTATTTTGATACTGCAAAAAAAAAATAATAATTCTACTGATCCGATCGCTACCAAACTTTACAGGAACACCTGCTAGGCCAATCTGAAGATTCCCTGAAAATTTCATCGAAATCGGTCCAGCCGTTTTGGAGTCCATAAGGAACATACATGCATACATACATACATCGCCTTTTATATATATAGATAGATAGATAGCAAACCCGGTCCGTTTCACTGGGCGTTAGTTGAGTTAAAATAAATTAAACAGTTTAAAAAAAAAAAGCAAAAAAGAAATTCTACTGATCCGATCGCTACCAAACTTTACAGGAACACCCGCTAGGCCAATCTGAAGATTCCCTGAAAATTTCATCGAAATCGGTCCAGCCGTTTTGGAGTCCATATGGAACATACATACATACATCGCCTTTTATATATATAGATAGATTTACTTAGCATGCAAATACTTTCCTGGACGATACACGAATTTGCGACACGAGATCATGCCTCGCCGAAATCTGAGTATTCTGACAATAGTTGTCTGATCCTCCATCAACAGACCCTGATCACCATCTATCTATTTATCTATCTACAACCTATTCATAGAGACCATTTCAATGAGCCTAAACATGATACCTCTACTGTAAGTGGTGAGGAGTTGGATATCCTGCTGACTTCAGATGATGCTGCAGCATCTGGTCAAGGTGTGACATTATTGAAGTCACAGTATACTAAATTTCACATAGATTAGACTAATAGAAGATGCTCGCGTCTCTTTAAAAACTGAAAAAGAGCTGATATTCTTCAAACGGCTGAACCGATTTTGATAAAACATATCTAAGAACCACTGCTAGAAAACCTGCTTTCAAACAAAAAAAAAAACCGCATCATAATCGGTCCATTCGTTTAGGAGCTACGATGTCACAGACAGACACACAGACACACACACACGTCAAATTTATAACACCCCTTCTTTTGCGTCGGGGGTTAAAAAAGAAAACCGAACTAGATAATATGTATAAAAGAAAGCCGACTCCCACTGCGCGGGACTGAATCGCCTGCTCTTGGGCAGATACATAGGGCGTAAGATACGGACAGTATGTCGTTTAGTTAATGTAAGTAAATGGTAACAACAATGCACACACATACACTTTTTATGTTTGTAAAATTTAATTAGTTGTAGTCAGCGGCGCGAACTACGTGGGTGCTCAGTGGTTCGAGCACCCACGAGCATCATTAGTGCGTGCGGAGCACCCACGACCTGAGACATACAAATATAATTAATAGGCTATATAAATCCGAAAAGAAATAACAATGGTCAATAAGGCCTTAATATAATTAGCAAACATTTGTTATTTTATTAAAATACTGTCTAACTTTCAACAGTGGAAATCTTACAAATCATTTCTATAGAAAATGTGTACCCGTAACCTGTAAAAGAAAAAAGCGTATAATGTTGATCGTATTAAAAAGATTGCGGTATTGGAACAGGCATTTATTTTCAAAGTTTTGGATTGCAAAAATTGTTATTCGTATTTTTGAATTGATACTTATTTAAGCATGGTAGAGAAAATTAGCCTGGATCAGACGAAAGGTGAAAAACTTCTTTGACTTTATCCGGTCGCGGCAGTTGAAAGGACTCTCTCGCTCGAATGTCATACGCACTCTACACGCATGCGTAAGAGGTAAAGAGAGAAAGACCTATCATAAACTCATAAATTCTTTCTTGTAGAATGAATTAAAGGAAAAAATAGAATAAAAGAAATCATAAGTAGCCGTTACTGAAATAATAAACCGCACTTTCCATCAGGTGACACGCTTGCTCGTTTGCCCCCTCTGATATAAAAAAAAAACTTAAATAGTTTTATTTCTAATGCGAGAGTCTCACTCATATTTTTTTTTACGAATTCTTTATCCAAAAATTGCACGTTTATCGTGGCAGGGGAGCAATAAGCACCCACGGGTTTTAATAAAAGTCGGCGCCCTTGGTTGTAGTTATATTGAACAAAGATAACTCTGTATTTGAATAATGTTATTTAGGACATTTTTGCATTTGTAACTATTTGCAAGTAAATTAAAAACAAACTTCAGAACAAAAGTCACGTAATTGGCAGTGGTAGTGCAGTGCGGCGGCATTTCGTGCATCACTAACTGCGGCTACAGGGCGACTCTGACTTACGCTGTCTTAATAATACTAAATATTGCCGTAGTGCGCGTAACCTGGCCTGTGCGTATTAGCGCGCACACGTACTAACCGCGTTTACTAGTTCTTTATTATTTTTTTGTAAAAGAGAGGGTAAACGAGCAAGCGGGTCACTTGATGGAGAGTGACCAGCGCCGCCCGTGGACATCCGCAGTGTCCGGAGTCTCGGGTGCGTTGCGGCCGACAGGGAACCAAGGAAAGGAGGGGGAGTGGGGGAAGGGCCACTGGCACTCTCACTCACCGAACGAAATGCAACAGCAATAGATGCTGTTGTTTCACGCCGATATTCTGTGAGAGGGTGGTATTTCACCGGGCGAGCCGGCCCAATTCGTGCTGCAATGCAGCATGGCTCTACCTCAATTCCACAGTTCTCTGTGAAGTCATCATATTTTATTTTGTTAGCTTCACTTTTTTAATCACATCAATTAGTCATGTGTGATATTACACAAGAGCGGCGATGACATAGGTTGTAGTGTAGTGGGGCTATATGTATCTTGAATCTTGTAGTAATTGTGATGAAGAATTAATAGTGAGGTGATAGTGATCGACTGTTACATTTCATCTTTAACGATTTGAGCTGTGACTGAACTCTGAAAATTACTCATGCAACCATGAGTTTGTCCCAGTCGATCTTATCAGAAGTTGTAGTATATAAATAAACTTTAAATCGGCGTAGTATTATATCTTAATAACACTGAAGTATTCATATAAGAATAAAAGAGCAGCAATTGAGTAGCTGATCATTCCCTCTCACTCCCCTCCTTATCTACGAAACTACTAGACTTAAGACTTATAAAAATGTCAGAGATTCATCAGCCTTACTTGTTAAATATGGGAAAATTATAACGAATCCTTTCTGGTCTCCAGAAAATAACTTCGCAAAATGTAACCCTACGCATGTGACAGAAACACTTATCCACATTACTTATTTATACTAAATTTTCTGTTATATATACTTAGAGAATAGTACCATAGTTATAAGATATGAAACTTATACCTTATTTTAGTCAAACAAGCTTTAGTTCACTGCTTTATAAGTATAGATAGTTTTTAATATAAAGTTGGTTGCGTAAAGACGTTGTGTCATTGATATATTATATATAATAAATAAACTATTATTTAACAACTGCTGACAAGCTCAGGTCGGAGTTGTCTGAAAAATTTCATAGTTAATTGACTAACATAATATTGTATATGTTTTTACAGGAAATGGGATGCCGGTGAGGGTCCAATCAAAGACGCATATAATATTGGTGAAAATCCTCAATTCTCACTCCATGTTCAAGGGAAAGGTGCAGTGTGGTTGTTACTGACACGACACATAACGCAGATAGACGATTTCAGAGATAATAAAGAGTACATAACGTTATTGGTTTACAAGAATAATGGAAAGAGAGTCTATTATCCATGTAAGTTCTTTTAGGATGCCGTCGTGGATGGAAACGTAGGATATTATTATTCAGATATAATTAAAAGACGTGCTTTAGCTAGCTCGTGTATTTCTCGACTGACTTATTTTTTGACCTTCAAAAATACCATATTATTATTAAGTAGCAACACCCTCAAAATAATAGTGATGTCATTTGTTAACGATTGTGATTATAACAGTTAATCACAAGCGTTGACAATAGCTACCACAACCATCAAGTTTATTATTTTTAAGCACTTAATATATAAATATATTCGAAATCAATAACTGACTCGATTGAGTCAATCACTGATTCAAGACAACTCAGTGTTGACCTGGTATTGTCATCTTGAAAATTTATTTCGAGACAATGCAGCACTGAAGCTGATCAATTTACGTGATGACAGTACGGGGTCAGTACTAACACAGTACAAGTAAGCGAGCAGTATTCTATCTTCATACAAACGCTCCTAAACGACGCGCCTCGAAATCTCGGTATTTTTCGGCATACAACAGTCGCGAGTGCGCCGCGGTTGTCGTCGTACGGTGTGAGACGCTCCCGCGCATTTACTGACTAAATTATGGCATCAAGTTTTCGAGCATATTGTGCAGTGTATGGATGTTTGAATACATCTATATCGTAACCGGAAATATTTCTCTCTTGTTCGTTTGTAGGAAATATATTATCATTATGATCTTACTTTGTTGCTGATTTTTAATTATATTGCACACAAAAAAACAATTATTTTTTTTGTCTATTTCCATCCTACTAACTCACAAACTTTTGAAACTAGAAATAAAATACTGGTAGAATTATATAAATAAAAAGTTACGAAATTTGCAATAATATAAAATGAAAAGATAATATGACAATTTAATATAGTATCTATTATCAAATACGTAACTCAAGGAAAACAGTCATTCACAGTCAGTCCCAGTCAGCAGCCCTATTACGTGTTTACGTACCGAGCGACCGTAGGTAATTATCTCTAGGACACAGCCGAGATAGAATACTGCTTGCTTACTTGTACTGTGGTACTAACTTATCTCTAATTCGAAGTCAGTAATAGCAATATAAATTTGCCCCAAAAATGAAGTTATTTTACGCACTTCCCCCAGATGACCCGCCCCCCTACATAGACGGTGTACGTATTAACAGCCCACATTACCTAGTGAAGGTTATAGTGGGCGATTCCAGCGACGACCGATATACACTAGTGGTGTCGCAATATGAGAAAAGCACCACCATATACTATACGCTCCGGGCATACGCGACTTGCCAGTTCACGCTTTCCAAATTGGAACCGTATCCATATAAGAAAACGGTGAGTATACTATTGTAGTGTTAAACAAAATTAGATTTTGTAGGACAATACGACTTTGGACATTTTTTAGTCCAAAAATCCATACTTATTGTCAACTAGCTGTGCCTCGTGGTTTTACCCGCGTTATTTGGCATTTTTTCGGTTTAAAACGTAGTATAGATTACTCCCTGAAAAGTTGTCTACCTGTCAATTAAAATCCCATTGAAATCGGTTCAGCCGTTTTGGAGATTAACCCGGACAAACAGACAGACAGACGGACAAACATTTAAAAAAGCGTGTTCGAGTTTTAGTTTCGAGCAAATAATCATATTTTAAGAAAAACCTTAATATAGAAATCAAAGACACTTCAATTTCATTTATGACTACACTTTTCGATGTATAGGCGAATGAAAGCTAATGCAATTAATATCTCATTATTGTAACTTTTAGTATGGCATAAAAATATGTCCTGGAGAAAAAATTATAGTTTTTTAAAGTATAAGGTTTTTTTAAATGTAACAATTTAGACATGCTCCTGTACTGCATTTTTGCATTTTGTTAACAGGTAGCAGGCGAATGGACGGCTCAAAATGCGGGCGGCTGTGAGAACCACCGACAGACGTACCCAAATAACCCTAAGTTCACAATTATTGTACCCGACGCGAGATCTCCTTGTCGGATGGTGCTAGGTTTAAAAGGACCTAGGGACTATCAGATTGGGATGGACGTTAGAGTTGAGTCTATAGAAGATCCTTCAGTTACTGCGCCCTTTGTGAAGGAGTCTTCTGGACCATATAGGTAACGATAAAATTAATTCCAGAGACCGTATAACTTTTTGATTGATCTTTTAGCTGTTAAATTGTAATTAAAAATCAGCAACAAACCTTGGACTAGCTCTTGTCTGCGACTTCATTTGAATGGAATTTAAAACAATACAATATTTGACAATCTTTCCTCAGGGTTCAAGCTATCTCTGTACCAAATTTCATTGAAATCGGTTCAGTGGTTTAGTCGTGAAGGCGAAAAAGACAGACACATCGGTATTCATAAAATACTATGTAGATGGTTTTTAAGTTCGCGTAATGGGGATAAGATAGAGAGAGATGACGTTACTGGACTGTGATATCACAAACCCATGCCATTGTATTTTCTTACAGTGTCATTGCTCAGTACTTAGTGAGTAAAAGAGACAGAGCTTATGTCTACTTTGTCTCCAATACCCGAGTTTAAAAGCCAATAAAAACTCCTTATTTTTCAATGAATTTATGATATTCTTCACAGTACTGTTTATAGCTACTAAATCTGTCTTTTAGTTAAGTAATATACTAGCGACTTGCCGCGGTTTCACATGGGTGTTCGATTACAGAACGCCAATGTTTCTTAATTTCTATAGACTAATCGTGAATGTGTTATACACCTTCTCTGACAAATGTTTTAAGTTATATTGAAAGCTGCATCAAAATCTACTTACCTGTTCAAAGCTAGCAAATATACAGACAAATACGGATTGCGACTTTTTATATTATGCACTCACTAATATGAGAATTACTCAATAACCTATTCCACAATAGGCTTGATGATTATTGCTTAACGTTATAATTAAAAGATAGGTTTGGTAATGATGACCAAAACTACGAAAAAATATTAGAAATATGAAGAAAAATATAAGAATTATTCACTTTTAAAACTAGTGGTAACAGAGGGGATAAGTTCCGTCTTTGTTACTCCTAGCGCTGGGCAATGACACTGCGACCTTGTGACGTCACAGCTATGTAACGCTATCTCCCTCTAGCTTATCCCCACTCTGCTCCCACTACTGAAGCTTAAAACAGAATAACACAATTTCTTTCAAGTTATTTTTTATAACTGGATTCAAAATTTTTAATTATTTTAATGCAATGTATTATAATAAAAAAAAAAACGACTGCATTTCACAATTTTTATTAGTTATTATATATTTGGAATTGGCTGTTCGTTACCTTTCATTTGATACTCATATTGCTATACTTTTCCCCCTCTACTTTTTTCTCGGGCGCCATATTGAAATTAAATACTCTATTTCACTCACACAAGATGAATCTAATGACACCTCACAGGTTAAAATCCGTCAAGCCGTTTGAGCTACAGAGCGTGCCAAAGAAATGGACAAACACACTCACACACATACATACATTCATACACTCGAAAAAGATAACCTCCTTTGCAGTCACGTAATAAAATATACCACTTTTAAAAGCAGTTATTTAACCTATATTTTGTAATATTTAACTTAATATTTTAATTCAACAGGACTGGGTTTGTTGTTCTAGAATTGCCTTCCCTGCCTGGCGGTCGGTATATACTTACCCCGACAACATTTTACCCCAACCAGTTAGGCCACTTTATATTGGAGCTGAGGTCTACATGCGAGGTGACATGTGAGGCACGCAACTAGAAAACCTTGAGACGAAGGGAGCATATATGTCATTTGAGGAACAATATCGTTCAGTGATTAGTACATAATATATTTAGTTTGAATGTGTTTTCTATAAAGCGTTTTTCAACATATAATAATGTTTATGGTTTAATGTATTATAGTAGTAATAACAATTTGCAAGGGCGTACGCAGGTGTGCACAAATCTGCCTCTTCATGAGCTAAAACTGATCCTCCCGGTTTAAAACCCCTAATTTTAAGATACAGAAATCATATGAGCTAGATTTAATTAACCCATAGATAAAAGTAGACATATTCTATAGACAGTAGACAATATTCTACAACGCAATTTTATGAAAGAACTGACTTTTAAAATTGTCCTTTCGACCACAAATACGTGTTATAAATAATAGTATGAAATAGTAGCCTACTTCCATAGTCGAAAACTACACCCTTTGTGTCTGGGAATCGAGCATTTTATTTGTATTGTATTGTATTGTACACTATGAACATGTTTCCAAAATGTTGTTAAAAGAAATCTGTTGATGGCTATATTATGTAATTATATTATGAAATTTATATGAACTTACATATGTATGTAAGTATGCATGAAGATATGTACTATTTGACAAAATTTCTGTCCCCCTTATACGCCTCAGTTAAATTTTGCGTACGCTCTGGATAATTTTTATAAATAAGTAAAGTCATATCAGTATCATTCGCTATTGGAAGGTATTTAACAATACATATATGAACCAAATAAAAAAAATGAGTGTCACATGATTACTACTATTAATTTCATTATAGTCTATATGTGTATTCATTCAGATTTAAGTTTAAGCAATTTAGCTTATGCTTTTTTTAAATCCGTTATTGTTGTTTTAGTTAATCTTATAGGGCAAGGCAAAAGTCTAAATCAGCCTTGTCTAATGTAAATACTTGCAAAAATATTATATTTTCTTTTCTGACCATAAAAAAAAATCTTATCGCTAAGTCCTTTCAAATAGTGATAGAAGGTTTTACTGGAGTTAAAAGACTTCTTGGACCTGGAAGAATTAATAAGGAAACAACTAAAATTATTTAAAAGAACATTGACAAAAAATCGGCCGTCAGTTTAATATTGATTCTAATGTTCAAAAAGTTTTTCATCATTTTGTTAATACAGTTAATTAGTTTATAATTATAAGATATAGAAATCATATGAGCTGGACTTTTATTGACATTTGCTAAATGTAAATTAAATTTGACATAAATTATGAATTTATTTTTTAATTAACCCATCTAGAGGTACAACTCAATTTTGTGGATGAACGGTCCTTCAAAGTTGTCCTTTCGGCCACAAATACTTGTTATTAATAATATTATGAAATAGTTTTATTCGTTTCTCCTATAGATGTGATACATTCAAACGTGAAGTTACCAAAATCACTTTTGCCGCTTGTAAATATTACACCATTGACATCTATTTATTATTTAAATCATTGAGTAAGCTAATCTGTTACCATTTGACTACAAATGATACGGCAACATTCTATTTTTACAGATACAATTCTGTAAAAATTCGAATCACTCAAGCGAGACTCGCTAGTTCACCCCACTTCGCATTCGAAATCACTTGACCTTCAAATGGAATTCTCTATAGTCTATACCAAACATTCTAGAAGCGAAGTGAAGTGATCTTAGATGCGAGTTTATCGGGGATTGCTATAAGAGTAAACAAACATCTCAGTCGATATTTAGTCTTAGTGTATTTTAACTTCTCCGAGATAATTACGTTAAATAAAACTTTTCTTTTTTAAGATTAGATTGTTATATTTAGCGAAACGTCAAAAAATTAATTAACAATGGTATAACTCGCTGCCGCACTCATCGAGGCGGCGCTAGTATCTCTGGTCTGTCGACTTTAGAGAATACCAGTCCACAGTTGACAATCTCACCGCGGATTCAGAAGTGAATTCGACTAATTCGCCTTAGAGAATCGCACGGCAGAAGCCCTACCATATACTGTAGTCTGAAATATAAAGTATGAAAATATTACAGCTAAAAAATAGCGACCCCAGAAAAAATTATAATACTTATGGTACAGTTGTCGGATAGATAGTGGCGGCCAATTGGCTTATTTCACCTACATATGTGTCGTATTTACAAACGGGCTGGCTTATTTTAATCACTAGACTTGTATTATGCAGACATTTTGGCAATAAGTAGTCCAAGTATGCAAGTGTAGTTGCGCGTTTGGCATGTTCATATTTTAAACAGTTGAATTTTGCTGTGATATAGCTTTTAAGGTATATATAACTGATATGAATCTGAAAAAAAAACAAATGTTATGCTTAAGAGATTTTATGTACGGTGTGATTAATAAAGTTTTGATACAAAATGACTTTGTTTTATATTTGGATATATTTAAAAAATTAACAATATAACATATTTCATTGATCCTCTCGTCTAGATGCCTGAGAAATTATACCTGGGTGAGTTTCTTGTCGGTTCTTCTCAGTGTCCAGGTTTTCTTTTCTCTTCTCTTTGAACCGAACTAAAGTAGATTTGACGTTTAAAAATACCTTGTAATTGGGTTTACTTGAATAAATTGATTTGACTTTGACGCTACTTTTTAGTTTATTGTTTAAAAATACCAAAGTGCAAGAACAGGTTATATTTTCTTGTCTCAATTTTTTTCATAGATAAGACGATTATTTTTTCGCTATGTAATATATCATATGGTTGTATAATTTGCAAGAGATCATGAAGTAGAAGTAGTTACATAATTTAGTTGTAGGGCATTTCGTGATGTGCCACCATTTCACGAAATTACCTGTCTAGAAGTCATATATCGCACTAGGAAAACGGTACTAGTAAATAAAATTAGACAAGAACAGTGCATTTGAATGATGGTATCAGTAGACTATCATACGGCGACATACGCGAGATACTTGATAAGTTTTAATATGATAAGACTGCCTAGGAGTGAAAGGCGAAGGCTCCCGAGAGTAGGTACCTATGTCAGACGGTGTTTTTAAGAATGTATTTAGCAGAGAGTGGTGGTCCTACGGTCTGAGATATATTTGTCAATCTTTGCTGGCAGAAAGGAGAGGTTCCTAAGGACTGGCGCACCACAGTCATAGTATCTTTCTATAAAGAGAAAGGTTTTCACCCAGACTGCATGCTATGCAGCCGTCATCAGCTTGGTTGGCTTAGCAAGTAAAGTCTGTACCAAAGTACTGACCGAACGTATAAAAGGCATTCCAAAAAGATATTCGCCGGAGGCGCGAAGGGATCTAGAAAAAGCGTTAGTTAGAATAGTGAGAAAGAAATTGTGGAGTCTTCTGCCTGAATATGGTGTGAGAGGCCCCTCACTACAGGCTGTGCGGCCATTATTAAGCTTATGTAAGCTTATTATGTGATTAAATGAATTGAATTGAATTATATCGTGGCCGCAAAATCTCTGGAAGGATAGATGGCGACATGTCGTCCTGGTTCGAAGTCTGTTTAGGCGTTAGACAGGACTGCGTGATGTCTACCTGGCTATTTGTACTGTATTCGGACGGTTGCCTCCAAACATGGAAAGGTTGTATGAGTGATATGATATGTGATGGCACAGTGGTTAACAGTCTTTAATATGCTGACGATGCTGTGCTTATAGCAACATCAGAATCAGAGTTGCAGACACTAGTCATGTGCATAAAAAAAATGTGATGTGAAAGAACTGAATATGAATGTGAACAAAACTAAGGTTCTGGTGTTTGAAAGAGAAGATGTACCGCCAAAGTGTGAAATATGTCTATATGGAAAATGTCCAGAACAAGTGAATGAAGTGGTATATCTGGGGAGTGCGTTTTCTAGAGAAGTAAGACGGGAGTTGTATGTGGAGAGACGGGTAGCTGGCAATTAAGTGCTTTGGCCGCATTAATAGGCAGTGTGAATATATTATCTAACTCAGCCAAAATTGCCACCCACAATGCGGTGTTGGTGCCAACTTAATTGTACGATAGTGAATCCTGGATATGCCCGAAATCGAGTGACAGTAAGATATATGATAAATGCATTAGAAATGCGATCTCATAAAAAGATGTGCGGTGTCACCATTTTCGACAAAATAAGCAATGATGAGATACGCAGTATGACAAGGTTGCACGACAGTGTTATTGTGAAAATGAAGAAAGGAATACTTAAATGTTTTTGGACACAGAAAGAATGAGTGATGAAAGACTGACGAAGAAATTGTACAGAGTGAAGTGAGTGGTAGCAGAAGACAAGGAAAACCAAAGCTGACTTATGAAGATCAAATAGCCAGAGCGTTAGTTGGCGGAAATGTCAAAAGCATTCGGATACCTAGGCGAAAATATGTGAGGAAATGATGAGATTTTAGGAAGCTAAAGAAGTATATAAGAACCGCGAAGCTTGGCTCTCCGCTATATATCTGACTACCCAGTTAGGGATGTATCCCTACGCTGTAGCGTAAAGATAAGTATGTTTGTTATAATACGACGCGAAAGTTTGTAGAAATTTGCAGACAGCCCGACAGCCACGCGATCACCTCGCGTTCCAAATATTACCCATATTCGGCCAAAATATTGCCGTTGTTGCGTGCCACGACGCGTGCGTATTAGCGCGCACACATACAAACCGCGTACGCTATCTTTTTATGAAGACATCCTACTGTTATACTGTGCTTTGTGAGATAAATGGGGGGTAAATAAAATTGAATGCGAATGATTGATTTACTATATACAAAAAACATTATGAGAAATTAAATAGAGGTTTGTCGAATTGACGTGTAAAATTTTTGGGGGTCATGACCCCTACGACCCCCCTTGGACCGCAACTGTGTGTACATACATTCCATATGTGTATTACCTAATATTTACCGACACAATACTTCGTGGTACGTCCATAGTATAAGCGTATAAGCACATTTTAGAGCTTAGTTTGAGCTTTGGGCTAATACAATTTAGTTAGGAACTAATCCGTTTATTATTGTAGTATTCTTGGTATTTGAGACGTTACTACTTAAAGTAATCAAATAAGTATCGTAGCGATGTCAGATATATTATTTGTTTTAGTTTGGAATATTTACCACATAACCTAGCATTTCGATTCATATCACCTTTTCTGTAGCGATTTATTTCTTTAATTAAAGTTAAAGCCTAAAGTTACTGCCTAATATTTTTTCAGGAAGTGTCGCTCTGCATGAGAGATTGTTCTCCTTTGGTATGTTAGTCTGGATTTTGTCATAATCACAATGAATGCAGCCAGGTATGGCTTTTCACTAGTAGTCAGTATGTGTCAAAGCATGTAAAGTAATTATATCATACTTTGCATAACTTCCTTCGTTGCGAAATTAAGGCCTACAAAAACAATGAGAAGAATCGCACAAAGCGCGCAAATTAAATTTTGATACACGCCTTTATAAAGCATTTAGCGTGTGGTGTAAGTGTTGATCGAAAAGCGGTAATAACCGTGTTTAGAAAATCATCCACTTATTTATGGCTCTTTCTTTAGTTCTAGATCTGTATTAATGTAATTGATAAATTTTTTAAAGTTACGTTATTGTTTAGGGAATCTTAACCAAAGTGGATTACAGAAAAGAATCAGCCAAGGATAGTGAAATTCACTTATGTCGCTGACTGCTTAGTAGAATTCGAACTGCATCAATTTTGCCAAAAAAATGTTGATTGCTTCTCTTGGAATATGCAACGCAAAATCTGTTTTATTTTCTCCGGTCAGTTGCTTGCGAACCATATTCGTGTCATAAATTTATTTTGATCGACTACTTTTGATTTTTAATGTAACACTACAATTCTTAATTTTCTGTTAAGCGAACACAGACTCCTTATTCTATTTAATTATTATATGTGGGTGTACAAGCAAAAAGGGTCCAGTTGTGGGGTATTAAGTTAAGACTAGATTTGGAATTTAGAATAGTCAATTGATAATAACGATAAAAAAAATATTTAAAAACTGGCATGTATGTTTTTATCAGACATTTAAAGTTGAAACTGAAAAAGTTTGTTTTGAGAAAAAACATTTTTAAAATGTGATTGAAAAAAACACACTTCTACTTGTTTGTTTCTACTTAGAAACATCATATAAAGTCATTTACTATACCTATAAACTTGCAAATAATTGACCATTAATTAATAATCAATTAAAATCGCGAAATGCCATTTTTTCGCCCAACTTTACAAAACTGCGTATATCTCGGAATCGAAATGCCGACCACTGGACCCGTTTGGCTTGCCACGCCCACATATGTATGAACACCGTGACGTAACATATAAAACCCGTTACTGCTTATCACTTAGACTCACGGCTGATGTTAAACCCAAATTACCGTATCGTAAACAAAAAACGTTCTTTATCGCAACGTCATAAGGTTTAAAAGGAACCGCTTCCATACAACTTTCATTTGTTCCAGTACTGCTCAACATAAATGTATCCAGTGTTTAAAAAACCCATATACAAAATGTTCATTTTATCCCGACCGTGAATAACTTACAACATTGCAATAAGTATAAAAGGGCACGACATAATCCAGTTCCACATGCTTACAATACACATAATTGAGTAATTGATAACTAAATAGTTAATTCATCTGTCAAAAACGTAATTTTGTATAAGAAGTGTCCGAGACTGTAACGATATACTTCTCCTCTGTCGCTGACGAATTAATAATTAAAGAAAAAGAGACAGTTTCCTTTTATTACCTACTTTAAATTCATTCATTTTATATGTTTATCTGTTATTTTATATTTAATTAATTTTTATTCTGTCAAATATCCCATTATACATAATAAGTACAGCAATCGGTAATAGTATGTACACACTATTTATGTCCTAAGTGAATATATCAAAGTTCGTCAAAATGGCCATCCACAGTGTCGCGTTTATTTGTTCTGTAGTCGCGTTGATGTCAACTTTAATGTACTATTTTACGCTAGTAACTAATTAATCTGTGGTGTGGTATCGTGCTTGAATATGCTCGAATCGAATAAAAGTAAATTGAATGCGGTGCAAATAGGATCTTTCAGAAAAATGTTGGAATCATCCTGGAAGACGAACAAGCCATGGAGTGTCTAAAATGGAAAAGTAACACGATTATCTTTTATTTTGGCTTGACGTTTCGACCGAGTTGCATCGGGTCTCAACCATTCCAAAGAATATGTAGAAAAAAAAGGCCGACTCCCGCCTCATACATAACGGAATTGCATACTCTCATCCGGATACGTACGGTTGTTGCGTTGGGTGTGAGATGCGGAGAGTTTCTCGGTTAGTAATGTTTAGTACATTATAATAAAAAACAACGTACACGGACAAGTTTTTCATTCGAATGACTAACATTATTTAGCCATCTAAAGACTTTATAGTAAGTTTGTTTATGGGATTTAGACATTTTCGTGTTTGCAACGATTTGAAGAACGAATTAAAGACATACGGAAGCGCTCGCATGTTTGCATTGCGTGCGAGCTCGACTGGCCATGGCGCTACAATAAATTACCCATATTCGTCCAAAATATTGCCGTTGTGTGCGTGCGACGACGCGTGCATATTAGCGCGCACAAATAAAAATCGCGAACGCTAGCTAACTATGAAGATATCCTACTGTTATATTTATACTGTGACTATACATTTGACAAAAGTGCAATGTTGACGTAACAAAAAGATTGCTTTGTGTTGGAGTTATTCAGATATAACGCTCCATCGTCGTACAAGAAGTCAATGGTGTGGTAATACACGAAAGTAAGTATCAAAATATAAACAAAAACTTGATAGGTACCTACTACAAATTGTAAGACGGCAGCAATAAATTCAAAATTGAAATATAAACGTACGGGATACCAATCGGTAATCTAGTATTCCGAACTAACACGAAAGACGAGAGTCGAAGAGTGATATGTGCCAAAGAACAGTAAATAAAAATTAACTGCAATTTATGGATGCGTAGTTAAATTTGGAACCCTTACGATTTGGTCGTAGGTCACGAATAAATTTTTTTATGTCATTCTTCATAATTTGTGTTAATTGTTTTAAGTTAATCGGATGGAATAGACAAATACTAAGAAAAATTTACTAGATGGCCAACTAAGATATTCCAAACAAACACAACAAGAAATGAAATTATTAGCGAACGTGATTATTTTATGACGGATTATGTCATTTTCGCTGAACGAATGTATTAATAATGTCCTTAGATGCCTAAATAATTGTAGTTATTCGAATCCAGAGTTGTCATCTTCAACATAACTACATGAAATTAAATTTAACAAACATGAAAACTTATCTGTATGCATTGTTTTTCATAATTATATACTAAATTTATAACTAAACGAGATGCTCTCCGCATCGCAATTTCAACACAACAACCCTACGTATCCGGCTGAGAGCAGGCAATTACGTTACGCACGAGGCGGGAGTCAACCTTCTTTACATATTCTCTGCTGAATTTATTGACATTAATATACTGTTAAAGAGACCTCTATTTATCTCAATAAAAGTAAAAGAGATGGACTTATAATAGAAAGGGATGTGAAATCAATGAAAGATTGACAGATGTCATTTAGACGTTCACTCGGAAGGCGAAGCGCCGCTAACGATGGTCGACGCGAGAGCACTTCACTTTTCACTAATTCGTGATTGTTTTCTGTTCTTAGAGTTATTAGATCTTTCTTTTAGTGATTTCCAGTTATTAGCAAAATGAATCTCTAAATTGATATTAGGAGTTGCGATAATCATCCCGTGTATATTTTTTTTAATAAATCCTACTTTTGATTATAACACTATATATATAATGAAGTTATGTTTTCTTTGTGCGTCAATCACGTTAAAACTACTGAACGGATCGACATGGGACCACGACCATTCGATGCGGAATCATTTGTAGATGGTTTTAGGCTACTTTTTTGCCCAGCGAAGCGGGCGGGATACGGTTTGTACATATTGTAATTTGTCGTCGTGCGATCGATGCTATTAATACTTGCTCTATCATTATTAAACTCACTACCACTACTTTGAAATTTAGTATAGATGTCCAATTAAAAACAGGGAATATGAGATTCGCAAAGTGGTTTATATTTCACATTAATACAAAACGTAATAAAAAGTTTACCGACGCTACATTCAAATTCAAACAATATCATTAAAATGTTACCAAATCTTCGTGCAGCAATACAATTTAATGCAGCATGGAACTGAACTAGTATGTGGTGCTCCTCTGAGACGCTATATTCTGTTGGAACCGCTGATCAAATATTAAATGTTGCAAGTCTGCACTGAGCTTAAATGGCACTACGTACAGTTTGAACTTAGAACTTTAGAACTTCATAATTTATAAATGGTTCGAAAGATATTTTCGGATTCATTTACTAAGATTTCTATTCCATAATTCAGTTTATAATAACTTTTTATGTTTTTTAAAATAAAAAACCATGTAGAAACCATGAGTAAAGAATGACCGACGAAGGTTTAAAGAGTAAAAGTGTTCCACCAAAATGACCTTACGACGGAAAAATAATCCAAATGAATCGAGAATATCATAAGCAAGCTTGCACATCTCGGTGAAAATTTGTGAGGAGAATGAAAATAGTTTGAAGATGTGAAAGGAATATGTAATACAGATAATATTTATAGTCACGTAAATAAAAATATCTAACTATATGTACTAATATTACAAAGAAGTAAACTTTGTTTGTTTGTATGTAATGGATAAACTCAAAAATTACTCAACCGATTTCAAAAATTCTTTCACCTATAGAAAGCTACATGTAATATAATCATTATTTAATCATTATTGTTTCTTTCAAGATCTAGCAGTAATTTTACCAGATAAACAAATCATTAAAGTAAATTCGCAATGATAAGAAATCACATATCGAATGTGAGTGGTCGTAGAAGCTAGAAGTCGAGGAAAACCAAAAGTGACTTGTGAAGATAAAATACCCGAGTGTTAGTAAAAACACTCACATATCGCGGTACTAACATGTGAGGAAAATGATGACATTTTAAGAGCTTAAAAAGTATGTTTACGAGAACCGTGATGCTGGTACTCTTATTTCTGTGCTCTTTGTCAACCCCATTAGGAATAACGTGTGGAAATATATACTCATGGGAAGCATAAGTGATATGTTGATAAAAGGCTTGTTGGTTGCCCTTGAAACTAGTATGTTTTGTACATTATATTGTAATAATAAAATAATATAAACATGATATGAGAAAATATATGAATTTAATTGAAAAATGAAGGATTTATAGACTTTCAACCTCCAACAGAGGGGAACAAAGTAAACGGAGATGACAACATTGGACTATGTCGTCATAAATTAGTAGTGCCATTTCCCTGCGCTGGAAGTGACAAAGAGCTTAAAAGCTAAAAATAATCAATTTATTAGCTTATTGTTGTTTTTTTATTTATTTAAGAAATAATCAAATGGCTTAGTAGCTGCCCTAAATGGGTGTGAACGGTGCGACTGCACCAAGTTCTAAGTGCCGTCGTAAAAAAGCGCTGAAAATGCAACGATAATAGATCGTTGGCGCAAAAATAAAACCCAATCATTCCAATACCGCTTACTTGCCAAAATAAATTCCATAACAACCCAGCTCGCTTTATACATTTTCTTTAAACAAATTAGTATTCAATACGATTTTCTAATTGCAAATGTTTCATTCCTAATATAGAGCCTAGCTAGGTCTTCAAATTTCTTTCACATAACGAATTAACAATTAAGTAAAAAGAGTTCAAACCCAAGCAATTAATCACAATTCGACCAAATTAAATAAATAAGTTTGTTGGCAATAAATAATTCTGTTTTATAAATATTTCTTTTATTTATTAATACTGATTTACTTGGTCTTTTTTAGCCGAGGAAAAATGAGAGCCAATTTTACTTCGTCCCTTTCCTGTAAAAAGTGTCCCTCTCTCATCAAAAAACTGACATTATTTCCAGTCCTTCTATTTCCAAAGTCCACGACGACTGCATTTTCGGATGAGCGCCACAATGAAACTTGAAACATTTTGAATTTTGCTAGGACCGCCACTGCTTATTTTGAAGGTCTTAGGAGCATAAACAGTTGAGACGTGACGACATCCTGTCGTACAATTTCTTACTTAAAATTAAATGTCATACTTAATTCATAGTTTATGTAGTGGAACTATTACCTACAAGTTTAGTTCAAAATTAACGCGCTCGCGCGCCGCAGTCTTCTTGTAATAACATATAAATTACATTCATACACAACTTCACTTTGTTTGTTTCCACATTAATGTAGTGCACTGCATTTGATTAGGTTTGTTGTGTGCATTGGGGAATGAATAAACTATAATAACACTGACGTTAACAAAAAGGAAGATATGTAGGTATAGCATGAGCATCTGGTAAATAGTAGAAATGGAAAGGAAAGCTCTTAATATGAGAGTTATTACGTTAGTGAATTTTTAACATAGCGGTAACATGTATTGTATTTTTTTAAAGCAATAAATATTAAATATAATAAATAAATGTTTTTTAAACATAAAGATAACTATTAAGTTATTTATAAATTTATCTATATGTTTAAAAAAAAATTGAAAACTATTACGAGTCTGTCCGGCTGTTCTATCCAACCGATTTGTTTACTTTTTTTAAATGAAATGTATTGATTGATGCACAGATTCGTCATCAAGCATTGGAAATCACCTAACTTTCACCCTTCTCAAGTTATACTTAAACTCGATTTCCTCCTGTACATTTCTTATATTGTCATAGTTTTCTTTATCTATATCTTCAGTTCTAATTGAGGCACGCGGTTCGTTTTAGTCTATGAACACTTGCTAGAACGAGCTCTTTCATTTGAGCTTTTGTCCACTTAAATTGATTGAGTTGGAGGAACTAGGTGTGAACATTCAACTTTCAATTTTTGTATTCAACTTAGGTAAGGTTAAAATTATTTATCATAGAAGAGCGTTATTTTTGAATTATATTATCAACACAATCCTGCGGAGCAGGACAGGTCCTCTAGTTTTTATTAATTTACTATTCGAAAGCTTTAGTTGTGGATGCTATACGACTGAAACAATGATATACCTCTGTTTTAAGGAAAGGGACAGCCAAGCAACCCTTATGTGCAATAGGTGTAAATTGTTATGTAGGTGTGCTGGTATGGATAGTCATGTTTAAACTTTCGATATATTATTTAAGTGGACTGTATTTTTTATTGAAATAGATATGTAATACTTGCAAACGCTCAACTACACAGTTCAGAGGTTAGGAAAATAGGAATCATGCGCAGTCACTGGTCATCATGGACATATTTCGAAATGTTCCATTACTGTTTCCGACCGACGATACAATCGTACCTAGTAAAGTACATGAGCTCCTTTGCCTTGGCTTTAATCGGGTCATAAATAAATATTTATAACGCCTATATTTTACTTATCGTTGAAAATAGCTCGCATTTAAAAGTACAGATAAAGTTTAACAGCCGTCTATAAAATCTGTGAATAGTTCTTTCCCCGCGGACCCTAAATCCTCAATCGTCAAGGAGGACCGCTTCAATATCGCGGTGGCAAAAAACATCAGTTACGAGTTACGATCGCGCTCTGACTTTATTGCTTTCGTTAACACGGCAGCTTTTGTGACTCAAAATTACATTGAAATTTAATTTTCCTTTTTTTTGCCGACTTTAATTCTGGAAAACTCGAGCGTTGATAAATTTTATTTATAGTATATTTTATTATGCTTGAGGATTCAGTTCAGTTCAGAATTAAGTTTAAATTCATTTTAACTAACCATCTATGTCGTGTTTATACTCTAGGCAAATTCTTTTTTAAAAAGCAAATGATTTTAAATAATAATTTTTATTAAGAATATGTAGTTCTCAATAATTCTCGAGTTTAACTTTGACAGCTTGTAACAGGCTCGACAAAAAAATTTTTCCATTAATTTTTTATCTACAATTTCCTTTAACAAGGAGTAATTTTTACAAAAATCCGCACATAACAATTAACTATTTTTTATTAATTATTTATCGTTAGTACTATCGAACAGTTTTTATAAAAGTGAATTTTTTTCTGTGTGCAGTATTTGAAAAATTCGGACCACAGAGCGACAGCTCCGTCCGCACGCGTTGTCATTCTCTATAGGTCGCAGAAAAGTAGTGATTATATTCTCTTTGGGTCGCAGTAGCCACAGCCAAATATCACGCGATATATGCTGCCATAACGAAATTTGTGTACTTAATATAAATTGTACAGTGGCGCTAAATCTACCACGAAAAGTGCATATTACGGTCATGGTGCAATATACAAGTAATCGTCATACATGATATCAATTTTTTATTACAATTAGTCACCGGTTGCACAGTGATCGCGTGGCACCCCGCCGAGATCCCACTTTAATCGGTCGCGACTCGAAGATCCCTTAAGCCGCCTTTTACGAAAGGCAGGGAACACCGTATATAATATCTGGCCCGTGCTGTAGTGCTAACGTGTATGTCCTATGTACCTATGTCGGTTTTTGGCACATCTCGAAGCCTAAACAGCTTGATGGATTTAAATAAATGAGGTGTTGTTAGATTTGTCTTGATTGTAGAAACGCTTAATGAAAAACAATTTTGAAGCGAAGTTTCTGTAGTATTCTTACGTGATCGTCAGGGAGGAATTGAACCTGGGGAAAAAACGTCATCGTCACTGTTAACTTCTTCCTCCGTTAGCGCATGCCTACACAACTGCCTCCAACACAAATACAGCTCAGCAAACGCTATAAAAATGCGAAGAAGCTCCATTTCTGACGGACGTCCCTCAACGCCACATTTAATTTTTGTTAAGTAAGATTTCCGGCACCTTACAGAATGAATAAAGTGCGTTCGAAAGCAAACAACCTGCTTACAAATAAAAAGGATGTTCTGCAGCGATGCAGTGAATACTATGGAGAACTGTATGAGAGTGGCGACTCCGTCTCTGATACTGAGAGCGATTCTAATGAATTGCCACACTCTGGCCAAGGACTGGAGGATGCCATTAGTATGAAAGAGATTGAGAAAGTGATAAGAAGTTTGAAATGTGGAAAGGCTGCGGGAATTGATGAGGTGACTGCTGAGATGATCAAGTATGGTGGTCCTAGGGTCTGGGATGCCTTCTGTGCACTCTGCAACCTTTGTTGGCAGAAGGGGAAGGTTCCAGAGGACTGGCGCACGGCAGTCATAGTACCTCTATATAAAGGGAAAGGTTCCTACCTAGACTGTGCGTGCTATAGGGCCATCAGCTTGGTCAGCTTAGCGAGTAAAGTCTATACTAAAGTATTGACTGAACGTATGAAAGGCGTTTCAGAAAGATATTTGTGGGAGGTGCAAGGTGGATTCAGGAACGGTAGGGCTTGTATGGATCAGATTTTCTCGCTTCGCGTTATCATGGGAAGGTTTCTGGCTTTAGGTCGGAAAGTTTTCTGCGCTTTCGTGGATCTAGAGAAAGCATTCGATAGAGTAGTGCGGAAGAAATTGTGGAGTCTTCTGCCTGAATATGGCGTGGAGGGCTCCTTACTGCAGGCTGTGAGGTCATTATATCGAGACCACAGGGCCTGTGTAAGGATAGACGGTGACATGTCGCCCTGGTTTGAAGTCTGTTCTGGTGTCAGACAGGGCTGCGTGATGTCTGCCTGGCTATTCGTGCTGTATTTGGACAGTTGCCTCCAGAGATTGAAAGGTAATATGAGTGGTATGGAATGTGGTGACACAGCGGTAAACTGCCTATTGTACGCTGACGATACTGTGCTAATAGCACCATCAGAAGCAGAGTTGCAGACACTAGTCACGTGCATGAAAGAAGATTGTGAAGTAAAAGGATTGAAAATGAATGTGAACAAAACTAAGGTTCTGGTGTTTGAAAGAGAAGCGGTACAAACGAAATGTGTGATTTGTGTAAATGGAAAATGTCTAGAACAGGTGAATGAAATTGTGTACCTGGGGAGTGCGTTTTCGAGGGATGGAAGATGTGAGTTGGATGTGGAGAGATGGGTAGCAGCTGGCAATAAAGTGAACGGTGCTCTGTCCGCATTAGTGGGTAGTGTGAATATATCTAACACTGCTAAAATGGCCATCCACAATGCGGTGTTGGTGCCAACTTTGTTGTACGGTAGTGACGCCTGGATATGCCCAAAATCGAGTGACAGTATGTTAAATGCTGTGGAGATGCGGTCTCTCAGAAATATGTGCGGTGTCACGCTTGCTGACAGGATAAGCAATGATGAGATACGCAGTATGACAGGGTTGCACAACAGTGTTATTGTAAAAATGAAGAAAGGAATGCTTAGATGGTTCGGACACATGGAAAGAATGAGTGATGAAAGACTGACGAAGAAAATATATAGAGCGAAAGTGAGTGGTAAAAGAAGCCAAGGAAGACCAAAGCTGACTTATGAAGATCAAATAGCCAGAATGTTAGCAGACGGAAATGTCAAAAGCACTCTCGTACCTAGGCGAAAATGTGTGAGGAGAATAATGAGATTTGAGGAAGCGAAAGAGGTGTGTAAGGACCCCGACTCCTGGCGCTCCGTCCTCTCTGGCTACCCCGTTGGGGATACAGCGTGAAGTTATGTTATGTTATGTTAAGATTTAATCAATGTGCAGACAAATTAAACTGCAAAAAAGCTTATAGGTATATTGGAAAAGTTTATTATGAATGTCGTGTACACTTTTAGTTCTGCATACAGATAAGTAGTGATTTAGTGCGTTGTATTAAGACAAGGTTGGACAAATATCGTATTGTAAGACATCGCTTTGAATGTTGTTTGATAAAAAGTCTACAATTACACGGTAGTTATAAACTTATAAAAAAACATGCACGGTTTAAAATAAAAAAAATTATGAACGGAAAATATAGTTTTTTTTTAATATTTCTTTTCTGTGTTCTGTCCAGACATTGAATCCGGGTCGAAAACAAAAACATAGTTTTCGAAAAAAAAATTTTAAGCAAATCTATCTCTTCTGTCTAAAATTGAAGGGTGAAGGATATGTCTGTGATTTCGAAATGAAGGCTTTTTCTTACTCATAATATAATGTGATGCATTTAACGGCACTTCAAAATTGTTGAAAATATAGACAAAATTAATATGAATTGCTAATAAAAAATATAGTGTTATACAATAAAATGTTCTCCTTTATTAAATAGATATTAGCTTTAAAACATTTTAAGACGCTATAAAATAATTATTGCCAATAAAAAAAAATAAGCGATCATTTAAAAATATAATAGATTGTGCTAAGAAAAATAACATTTTCTATAAATCTGTTCTTCTTCCGAGCAATAAACTAATTAATTAAACTTGACAAGTTGTCATCGTGACAATGCCGACACATCCGCCGCAGTGAATGCAGTTGGTGCAATTGCGTGACGTCTCTTCCTAACTCCTGGAAATAGCTCGGAATTACACCTACTAGTATATATAAGATTGCTATATATACATATACCAACAGCAAGAGATGAAAAGAGATGGAGGGATATGGAGATGTTTCAAAGTTAAATTTCGCGACTTCAACTATCTTCTTAGCGTGTGGAGTTCTATTTCAATACTGCTCCTGGAAATAACTCGGAAATACATATACTAGTTTACATAAAATTGCTATACATATATAGGTATACCAACAGAAAAAGATGAAAAGAGATGGAGGATTATAGAGATGTTACGAGATTAAATGTCTCGACTTCAACTATCTCTTTAGAGTGCGGACTTCTGTTTCAATACTGCTCCATGTATAAAGCGGTGTCCGATCTGGCGCTTCGCCGGCCGCTGCCGCGGCACGCTCACTTCGCTCGCTCGGCTCGCGCGTTGTAGTAAAAAGACCATTTTTTTTTTACGTCAGGAAATGCGTTACGCATCCCGTCCCGCCTAGGGGGGTGGCAGGGGGGTATGTGGGACTCCTCGACATTAGGGTGCTAGGCCGAGTCTACCCACTAAAACCTGACGGTGTTCCTCTAAGGGGCCAAAATGCCGGGGCAACGGGTGCGCGTTTGAACTCTTCCGCGGCCCCGACGGCCATGCCCAGCCTAAGCCGGGCCCTCCTCCGTGTGCGGGCAGTTTGACCTGCCCGCTCTCCTGGGAGGCGCGCGGGAACACCACGCGCACCATCCCGAGGCCTTTGGGTGAGGCGCCTTCCCACGAAGGACACCCCAGGCCTCCAAAGTGGCGGCTTCCGCACCCCGCCTACACCACGGCAGGGGCGTCCGCACGCCCACCTGATTTTTACGTGTTTACTCACGGGTTTTTACAAGTTTTCCTTCTTCCCACCTTTGATTTTAACGTGTTGTCTCACGGGGTTCATTTCGAGTTTTCCTTCTCTCGCAGTAAAAAGACCTAACCTAACCTTACCAAAAAAAAGTGTTATAAATATTATATCGTCGTTTGTGTTCAAAGTTAGAAAAGATTTGCAAAATTGTACCCAATGTTAAACATTAAAGTTTCAGTGATTAAAGTTGTAACCAAAATTTTATTGGAAACGCTGTTAATTTTGAAGTTTACCATTTTTTTATAGCAAAGACCATTTAAAAAAAAGATGTGATTTGTATCAAAAGTAGCAAATTTGTAGAAAAAACCGTCAATTTTAAATATTGAGATTTGTATATATATAGTTACTAATTCTATAGCTTAATTATATATCTCCCTAATATTATTTATAGTCGCACCGATTACGTTTTGCGCGTTATCTTAAAATACCTGGGCGATCAAGCTTTAGTCGGTGTCTTAAAAAAAATAACAAAAAAGGTCTGACCACATTGCAGGATTCGAACCCGCGTATTTCAGCTTGGAAGATCTACGCTCTAGCCACTGTACTACTGAGAAGGTAGTCTGTTGTGAAATCAGATGATTTTAGAGTTTAGAAGTTTTAAGTGTGTGAAAACATAGAGAAAACGAATTTTCTCAGAATTGGACTTTGGCTAGATCGATTTTTGATCACCGTAAAGCTCTATATTGTAAATGTCAACGAAATCGTTAGAGCCGTTTTTGAGACCGCTATTATAACAAATATTGCTTGTATCATACTACTCTTTTCCATTTATAACATAATATCATAAAATAAAAGAATTCCATGAAATTTAACATTAAATTCCTTGTTCAGGAAATTAATTAATAGATTTTTCTCCATGACTTTTAGCCATAGCCTTTATAAATAACTCCAAAATCCAGACGCCGTGTCGGAACAGCAAGGGTAAGCTAAATCAGATAACCTGACTCACCTGTACATAAGACACACATTTATATCAGATAAGCTGATCGGTCGCCATTTCGTTAGAAAACAGCACCCACACATCTACATTTTATTTGATGTTATTTGCTTCACTTCGTAGTACGGACAGGCTGTCTGAAGTTATGAAGTCTATGCTTTTATCAATATTTTTCATTTTATTTCCTTATTATAATTACATTATTAAAATGATAATGTGTTTTAATAGGTACTTGTTGCAAACTGAACTTAGACATTATTTAAATTTATTAGAAAAAAACAAAAAAGGTCTGACCACATTGTAGAATTCGAACCCGTGCACCCTCTCTATACTCTACCTCTATACTCAGCCACTGTGCTATTAAGAAGGCAAACTGCTGCGAAATTAAAAAAGCTTAGAAGTTTAGAGTTTACAAGTTTTAAGTGTATGAAAAACGGAGAAAACGATTTTCCCCAGAATTGAGACCTAGCTAAATCGGTTTTTCGCCCCCCTCAACTCCTATATCGTAAATTTCATCAAAATTGCTAAAGCCGTTTTCTAGAATGCGATATCAATTATGTATAGATGTAGGAATGAATGATACGTATTATTATTATTATAGTATAAGTATTATTTTAGTAAAGGGTAATTAGAAAAAATATATAAGCAGTTGTCATAGCTACGTGTTGTACATGTGTTAAGACTGCGCTTGTTACGTAAATAAAAGATTTCAGTTAAAACGCTTTAACTCGTGTTTTTCTTCGTGCCATCCCCACACGCACATATTTAATATGATATAGTGATTATACCTAATTTTTTAAATATCAGTATTTGGTAACATTACAGTACAAAGAAATCATGAGTGATGTCGAAATCCAATTTAAAAGAACCATAACGTCAGACTAGGTAATTAGTACGTTTCGTTGTTAAAAAATAGCGCTAATAAGGCTGTAGAGGCATGGGCATCTATCACGTAAATAACTGAAATAATGGGTTGTACAATTTTCCAGTTAATGGTCTGTCGACAGTTCCAATTTGATTAAGTTTTAATCAATGTTTTCACAATTATGTTATGGTAATCGGAGTTTCAGTATATTGCGTATATCAATTATATTATTTATTATTTTTCATAGTTTTACATACTGAAGAGTAGGGACACAGTATAAACATAATAGTAGGATGTCTTCATAGAAACCTAGTGTACGTGATTTGTATGTGTGCGTGCTAATACATACGCACTGTGGCACGTACACAACGGCAGTATTTTTAGTGAATATGGATAATAATTATGTAGCGCCCGTGTCGGGATCGCATGCGATGCAAACATATGGCCGATTCAGTTTGTCTTTAATTCGTTCTTCACATCATCGCAAATACAAAATAATATCGAAACCGCATAAACGAACGTATTATAATGTCCTTAGGTATCTAAATAATTTTGGTTATTCGAATCTAGTTATCATTCTTAAATATAACTACAAGAAATGAAATTTAACTAACATGTAAAACTTATCCGCGTGCATTGTTTTTACTATTATGTACTAAATGTGTAACTAAATGAGATGATCTCCGTTTGAAGGCCTTGTGGCTCTCCTTTTAGGGGAAACATTCGTACGCTAGATGGCGTTTGCTTATCGAACGTGTTCATAGTACCTAATTTCACACATTTCTCCCACACTCACACACGCGCGATTCCCGTAGGCCACACATGCAAATAAAGTTATAATACTATTGAATGTTTCGTAAGCATTACGTTCAGAAATATTTATGAGATGAAATCGTATTTAGTTTAGAAATAAACATATTAAAGGTAGTTTGAAAAATATTACACATATTCTCATATATTATATTAGGTGTTCATTTGTATATAATAAAATAAAAAATAATGCGTTACACCTACTTATATCGTAAAGATTTTTTGACCTGTTTGCTGTCACGAGACTAGGGCCAGGATCAGATGATGCGCAAGGATATACTTATACTTATATTATATTCTATGTACTGTACTGTACTTGATGATGTGATTCAGAGATCTGAGTGTGATGCAGTAGATAACGAAACCCAAGTACTCCTAGTCAGACGACTCATAATAAACCCATTGAAATCCAACTCATTCTACTGATTTCGACAAGTTCTTTGGTAATGGATGATAACCAACAGCCTAATGATACCGTGGAGTTAACAATTCGCCGTCTAGTACCTACGGACCATTTCGACTTCGGCTTATTTGGTATTGACATGTAGGTATATTGGTGAATACCAAGGTTTCTATTAGTATGAGTAAGAGTATGGTTTTGGAGTCAGCGGCAATAACAAGAACACTTACCCTGTGGCTTGGGCCAGAGAATTTGGCTACGGTATTCTAAAGACAAGAGGCCGGCCTTTGGGGTCGCGAGCGAACGGAGTGAGGCTTCGGTCATCCATCCATGCAGATCTATGTAAGCTAGCTAGTAATTTAAACTTGAACCAGACGTGCACCAAGGTTGATTTCAACTTTATACACTTGCAGCTAGTTAAAATCAGACTTCCTAGTAAAAAAAGAAGGTCACTTATACGGTAATTTTTAATTCTGTAATAATTATTCAATTAGTCCAAGATCCGACTGAGGTTGACCTTCCCTAATGGAGTTTCCTAATAAAATAAATATTTTATACAATATAATGTATAATTAAACAAAACGTGCTAGGGTTGTCACCCCACATCCCTGCATAGCTATTTTGAATTAAAAATTGTTTAATTAATTTTTTTCAATAATTGTTGTTGTGCAGTTTCTAACGAGTAAAAGATGTAAATAAAACGCCAAAGTAGGGTTGCCTTCCTTTTTTCTAAGCAATAATTAAAGGTTGATAAGTGTAAATAGGTAAGTGTGTATTAGTAATTTACTCTCATAGAGTTTCCTTACATAAGAAAATTATATGTGAAAATGTAGATAATAATATTAGGAACACGATGGTATAGGGTTATCTTTGTTTGCAACCCTACTTTGGAGTTTTATTTCCATCTTTTACTCGTTAGAAACTGCATAACAATAAATAATTATTGAAAAAAATTAATTCAATAATTTTTAATTCAAAATGCAGGGATGTGGGGTGGCAACCCTAGCTCGTTTTGTTTATTATACATTATATTATATAAAATATTTATTTTATTAGGAAACTTGATTAGGGAAGGTCAACCTCAGTCGGATCTATTACTATTAATTTAATTTGAGAAAAAAATACTAGATTATAATCGGTTTCTTATATTTTTTAAAATTTAGGTAATAAATACAGGAAAGTATGTATGACAATTGTATGTACAAGTAAAGAGGAAACTGCACTTATATAATTACATGTAACGCAAATAATATAACGTTTATAACTTAGTTTTTATTTAAAATATTTTGTTAAAACTTAGTACACTTGACTAAACTATACATTAATAATAGTAGGGTGTCCATTATTATTTTACTCATTACGGATTCTTCTGTATTTTATTCCAAGTTTCTACTGTTAGTGGCGTTTCGCATCTTGCAGGACCTCTTCACTATAATCGAAGATAATTCTGCTTCCATTTTTCGTCTCTTCACTCTGTCTATATCAAAAACAATAAACTTAACAAAACAAAATAAAGTATTGATAATATCGAAGAGTTACAAGTTATTTCCACTCCTATTTAGTCTATAATGTATCTGTCCTTTGCAACACACTATACTGTATGAAGGACAAGAAAATCAAAAACATAAAAAGCTCCCGACAAAAATAAACCTTTAAAAAGTAAGAAAATAATATGTACCTCAATGCCCTTTAGGTTAATGATAAGTTTCGATATAAATAGAAGTAGTAATATGTCCAAGCGTCTTCAAGTCTGAGGACTGCTAAGTTTTTACTTTATTTATTTAGTGGTCCCCCGACGCGACAACGCTTGGATATATTACTACTACTATTTATATCGAAACTTATCACAAATTATAAGGCCCATGAGGTACACATTATTATTTTACTTTTTGGAGTTTCTTTATTGAATAAGGGGTTCTTAAATTTTAAATTTGTTTTATTTCATGATTTTTAAACACTACAATCTACACTAATACTACGATCTACATTCACGCAAATACTTCCCGGGACGATACACGAAATTGCGACATGGGATCGTGCCTCGCCAAAATCTGAATATTCTGACAATAGTTGTGTGATCTATCATCAGACCCTGATCACCATCTATCTATCTATACCCTATTCATAGAGACCATTTCAATGAGCTTAAACATGATATCTCTACTATAAGTGGCGAGGAGTTGGGTATCCTGCTGACTTCAGACGATGCTGCAGCATCAGGTCAAGTTTACCATGTCATTGTGACATTATTGAAGTCATAAGATACTAAATTTCGTATCGAACAGACTAGTAGAAGATGCTCGCGTCCCTTCAAAAACTAAAAAAGAACTGATATTCTTCAAACGGCTGAACAGATTTTCTTAAATCATAGCCAAGGACACTCGATCACGTCACCTTTCAAACAAAAAAAATTAAATCAAAATCGGTTCATCCGTTTAGGCCCTACGATGCCACAAACAGACACACTTCAAACTTATAACACCCCTCTTTTTGGGTTGGGATTAAAAATATAGGAAACAATAAGAGATAGTTGATATATAATACTAACATCGACTAGCATCTTATTATACAAGTATTTACACAGTTTAACGTTATTAGTCTTGCTAATGACCCGTTCATTACCAAGATTTCATGACCCACCGATTTTCTTTCTCTCTTCTGAAAAGACTAAATACATCACCTCTTCTCCAAAACTGTGTATTAAGAAGATAAAAACAGAGTGAAGGGACATAATATGGTGGAAAAATATAAAGAAAGATTTAAAAATCATTAAAGATAAAAGTTAATACATCATATAATAATAATACCGTTTGCCATTATTCATAAGTATTGATGATATATGTATATAATAACAAGCGTTATTGATGATAATGCTTCATGACCCTCACATCCATTCCTCTTCTCTGACTTTAATGTACTCCCTCTTCTTTCTTCCCTCTTCCCTCTTCTTCTCTTCACTAGTTCCATACTACCTGCTAGTAAAAGATGAAACATAGTATGAAGGGACACAATATACTGGAAAAAATAAAGGAAGATCAAAAATTATAAAAGATAAAAGTTAATATAACATAAAATAAAAAGATGTAATAACGAACATTATAATCCCCTGGCATGAAGGTACTCCTTCTTCCATTTGTCTCTTTACTTGTTCTATACTACATATTACTATGAGATAAAACATAGTATGAAGAGATAATATTCATTTATTTATAACATTTACTCTCTATTAATACAATGTACATATCATTCAAACCACCACCAAATTGTCATCGGGGAAGTCTGGTGTCTGCTATATGCTGGAAATACATGGTATAAAGGAAGATCAGAAAATCATAAAAGTTTATTATAAAATAAAAACCAATACTAATGAACATTATAATCATTTAACGGAATGAACATTGTAGAAATTTTAGGGAAGATAAAAGCAAAAATAAATGATAAAAGTTACGCATTATAAATTACGAATACCTTTTTAATAACAGTACAGCGTTATTGATAGTAACGCTTCATGACACGCAGATCCCATTCCTCCGGCCTTAATTTACGCCACACTGAATTTACACATTGCCAATTAATTTCGGTGCTCGTACTCAGCTTCCTCACGAGCAGCTTGAGCCATGCTGTGTGCAGTTGTCTGTTCCCACCAGGTGAACATGGTGTCATGGTGAGAACGATATAATTTCACAGTGAAAAATGGTATGTCCAAGGTTGCCAGAAAATATCTTAAATGAGAGAAACCACATCCAATAGAAATTATTCCAGCTACTGCTTCATGGTTAATAGTCGCTTTTTCTTTTAAATTACGAGACGTCTCCGAATTAAACTCCTTGTTGCACAATTTACAATTAACATAAAATTTTGAGTAAAGACCAAATTTAACTTCTCTATTAATATTTAAATAAGAAAGCTTACAGTCATGAAGAGATTCATGATCTGCAATTTCCTGAATTTGTTGAAAAAAATAATCTGTCTACAATTCTTTTTGCCTTTTAGCAAGCATTTGTTTTTGCTTACTGGCAAACTCTGAAATTAAAAAACAAATATATCTGACTATTCGAAATATGTAACTGTGAGACAAATTGATGCAATATTCAGTATTTTCAAGATAAAAGTTTTGTTATGGATACTAACAGTTAAATACTTATGAAAGATGCGCTCACGTTATTTCATTAATAGACGGATTAATGTAATGGAAACACCAATTCTATTTGTTATTACTATAAAATATATTTCTGAATAAGTTATGGATTCGAAACGGATCATTAAGAAAGAATTTACATTAGTTATAACAATAAGAAACAAGCTTAGAAATTTTTCCCGTAACTACCATATGGAAAACGACACAAATTAGTATTTATTGCTTTCAGTAATAACATTAGAGAAAGTTTCCATTATTTATCATTGTACGTTGGTCACCCTACATCACTTACTAAATATGGTAATTTTATTTGGAACATTGGAATGGTATAGATAAATCTAGTTCAAATGAGTTTCAATCATAACTTTTTTGTACACAAGAATAATGCTGACTTCATAGTTCAATTGTTACTTTTCAGTCAAGTGTGACTGTGACCAAGTGTGTCATTTAAAATCAAACGTTATATGTTTTTTCCAATTGGAAGAAATAATTATGAAATTTTTTACGGAACGTATCTATAATCTCATATCGAAATTGCAATGCAAATGTTGCCAACTAGCAGTGAATATCATCATTGAAGTGAATGAAATCCGAGATCAATTCATTTGCGAATGTAACATACCACTTTTCATGTCCAGTTTTTTCCACGGGCACTAGCTACTAAAAGTGTTTAATCCTAAATACTGGCCAGAAAAACTATTAATTATCAAGTATCATCATCAATTAAATTATAAATATGTTTTATTTAAAATTTCATAAGATTTTGAAATGTTTACTTTACGAATCAGACGTGTTATGTCATTTGCTGGTGATTGACTAAATGAGTTGCTGCCAATTGGCTTCAAACAAGCAAGCAATTTCACATTATTTATTGCTCTTTTATACATACCTACTATATAATATATTTATTCATATTAATTGTATTTACTACAGATAACATGACTATGTAAACATAATTATTTTTTATTACATCTTTCACATATCATGTAGTAATAGTAACAGTGGACAATGGTTACCATTACTCATGTAATAGACTGGGTTACATCGTCCTCGAATAGACTACATTTCTTTACATTGCAAACTAATTGCAATATTTTTGTTAAAAAAACCCATTATTGTAATATTAAAAATATTAGGTAAGTATTAGGCAAATACTGTCATATAGGTAAGCATCATATTAGGGTGCATAGGTACTAAATTTTCAAAATCCTACACATTACATAAAGTAGTAAGTACTTACTGTAGATACAGTCTCAATCTGTTGCACTCGAAATGATCAATTCCACTTGTTAGATGCTGGTTGATAGAACTGCAATACATAAAATTAATATATGGGCTTTATTACAATTTTCACTTACATAACATAAATTTAACAATTTATTAAAAATTGAATCATTAATAATAATTAACTATTTTTATAATTTAAAACTTTATACTTTATATCCTCTCCGCATACAATATCTTATAAATTCTCACTTAAGTACTTACTTTACAAATTATAAATTAGGAATAGTTAATTTCATTTATAACAAATGTGATTTGTTAATTAAATACCTCCATAGAAATATCTCATGGAACAAGTTTTTCATTATAATTATTTGTTATTGTTACATAAAATTAATATATTTGTTACAATTTTCACTTACATAATATAAATTTGTCAATTTTTTAAAAATTTAATTGATTTGATTACTATTTTTTAAATTTAAAACTATACTTTGTGTCCTCTTCGCATTCAATTTCTGATAAATTCTCATTTAGGCACCTAGTTTACATATTATAAATTAGGGACAGTTTACTTGTGAAGTCATAGATGTGATTTTTAATGAAGTACCTACATAGAAATTTCATAGAACAACAGTTCTACGTTATAATTATTTGTTACTGATACTAGTTTACTACCAGATTCTCGGATGTATTAGTTTTTCTATAAATAGGCCTTATGCGTTTTTTATGGTTCTTAATATAATATACATGAATATAAAGCTGTGTTCATTCCGAGGTCCTAGGATCCGAGTTATTTGATTCCCAGTCTGATCACTTAATTTGTTCTTTCAATGTCCTGCTCAGATTAATTCTGTTCATGAAACGAGTTAAACTGTGAGTCTACTTACTGGAAGAGTATTTAGTAACATCCAGACTACCAGTTACCAGTTTGTAGCCTGAGTGCATCATCATAGTATGAAGTATGCTTATTTTGGGGTCACACAAATGGTATAAGTATAAATCAGTGGTAACATAAGTGGTGATCTGAGACATTTACAAAATCACTAAAATACCATTAATGCATTAGGAACTATTAATTAAAGTTTAAATTGTGACTTATGAGAAATGTCTGAAATGAATATTAAATATCACTTTGTTATACAAGTTATAATCGATGCTCTCGTTAGTTCAAATAGGCAAGTATACATTATAAACGTTCAATGGGTTCAAACTTACTATAACAGTTTCACACCTAACTAGTAACTAGCATACTATTTTTTCTGTAACATAATAATTACCTACCTTTCTGAATGGTGTTTTCGTGTTGTATTGCGTGTATTTTCCATACAGATTTGTAAATGCAAACGCCTCTTTTTGGTAATTTTGTTAAATTGCCTTACTTTCCCCATCTGAAATATACAAAGTTATTGTTTTTAAACAATCACTTTTACGAATACATATCTTTACAGAAGAATAATTGAACATAAATAAAGAGAGATTTTTTATTTGTATAATTAATGATAAATAGCGATTAGTGAAAAAATTATGATAACGATGTATTTGCAGTTGAGAAATTTACAAAATTGATAAAAAAATTTTGAAAGCGCGGTGAAAATATATTTTTTGTACAGTTATGCCTTGAGAGGGAAGGCAAAGGAATCTATGCACATAACAGCCGACGTCTTTAGTATGAAATGAAATATTCTTCTTAAAATATCAAATGTTGACATAATACATTTTAATGTTTATTACATTCTCTGGCGACAAATATATCGAAGCAGTCTTTATAGTAGGATCGACTTTAGCCGACTAAACCACTAAAAAAATCCCAACATCACGCTACAGAATAAGCACTTATTTCAACAATTTCGCATAATGCATAACAGCGTAGATACTTGGGACGCAAAACTATATCAATTTTACATCACGATATTTACTAGTAAACAATTTGCAAATAATTAAAATAAACGCCCAACCGCTCCCATAAACTCCCGCCAAAAATTTGGTAAAAATATAAATTATAGATATAATTATAACTAGGTACTTACTGACACTTACTTACTGACATAAAATTGGCATATTGCCATTACATTAACTTTAATATACTTTTAGGCATTCGTTTTCTTTCTAAATAACATAATTATGACAATTTAGTTATATTACAGTAAATGAGTTACATTATGTCATACTTAAATTTAATACTAACCGATTATTAAAATTTTGGACACATGAAGTAATATATCGATATTACATATATTTTTTTCACTGGCAACACTTTTTATGAATAAAATCGGTGTACACGTCCACTTTCTACAGGGCTCGTAGCCCGACTGAAGCGCCACATCGGTGACATCAACTTTTACATAAAGTATTCGAATCAATGAATCCTGTTTTTTTTACTTTTCTTATCGAATGTGAAAAATATATATTTTTTTTATGGTTGTTATAACAATAAACTTATTTTTAGTGATAATAGAAAACTTTTCTGTTCTTTCATTAAAGCTGGCTTGTCCTCCAAAGTTACGAGTAAAATTACCATGACCGGGGGATACTTCTCAGAAAAAAAAAAATTCGTATGTTCCGCTATGATATTCAATATTTTAAATCCATACAATTGTAGACAAAAGACTGAACAATTTATTTTGACTTACAGATTGGGTGTAATTTGCTTAGTTAGCCCGTAAGTAGTACCCAAAAATCAGCTAATTATCGTACTGTAGCGATTCTTGTCAGAAAAAAAAAATAATTTCATTATGTTCTGCTATGAATTTTAAAACTTCCTACATATCTGGCTATAGACAAAAGAATGATCTATTTACTGTAATTTTTAGTTTGTGTATACTTTGCTTATTAAGCCCGAACATAACACTCAAAAGTTAGTAATTTCTTGTTTTTTGGTGATTCATCTCAGAGAAAAAAATTTATTTCACTATGTTTTTCTATTAATTTTAAAAAATTTTTCTCATCAGATTGTAATCGAAAGAACGAACTATATATTTCAACTTAAATTTTGTGTGTAATTTGATTAAAAAGCCCTTGCGGACTCCTTGAAAATCAATAAATTCGCGTACTGCGTAAATGCGAAAAATCTTCTTTGAGAAAAAAAAAATTTCAGTATGTTCTACTATGAATTTAAAAAATTTAAATCCATACGATTATAGATGAAAGAATGGCCTACTTATTTCAAATTGCGGTTTTTGTATAATTTACTTAGTTAACCCAAAAACTCTACCCAAAACTCAGCAAAATCCCATATCCTCGTACTTTACCGGTCCAAAGAGCCTTAACGTAGCAACCCGCTGTATCCGGTCGAGAGTAGGCAATGACGTTATACATGAGGCGGAAGTGGGCCTTCTTTTCTACATATTCTCTGGTTAGGGTAATATTTATCAATCCCCGAGGATAAATAAAAAAGAAGCGGTGGACAGCCACGGATTTAGGGCGATGCGAATGGTGCGACCGCACCGGGCGTCAAATAAGGGGGGCGTCGAAAATGCAAGGATATGAGAATATCGCCGCACAAAAAATAAAACCCAAGCACTCCAATAGTCCAGAGTTAGTTCAAGAAGCTGTTGGTTTTTAATGTGTATTATGTTTTCTTATGATTGTGGTTTGATATCGTTTTGAATTATTTATTGTCATTATTTTAATTTGTAAAAAAAACGACATGTACGCTAGAAAATAACTGTAAATTTTGAACACGATATTATAAATTTATGGAATCAAAAGTAGAAGCAAAGACAATCTTGTCCCTTTCTTCCAAAGGATATCCTTCTTGTTACAAATTGGCGAAGCTGGTTCAATTGAGGATAGCAAGGGAAAATAAATATCAGACCAAGAGCAATTTTACATGAGCTTTTGTTTTCAGAATAAAAATGAATTACAATGACAGACTATTTTTTAACATTAGGTATATACATATAACAAAAAATATTTAGGTACATATATTAAAAAGTATTTAACACCTCTCTTGTCGAAAAACTGAAATTATTCCGAGTACGTAAATTATATTTCTTAAGTCTATGGTGACTGCACAATATTAGGAAGGCGCCACAATGAGATTTCGTACCAACAGAAAAATTTGTTAGGGTCGCAACTGGCGGTGGATATCAAAATATGTTTTTAATATTATTTGAATGTTTTGTTCAATAATTAGTTTGTTAATAATGTCTCACGAAAGTTTTAATAATTGTATTGTTTAATTATTTATATAATTTTTAATTTACAGTTTATTTCCTTAAACCGTATACTAAGCATTACCTGTCCCACGAGATCTACTCAAATTATGCACTTAGGGTACATTACAATATAAATTAACGATATTATCTTGCGTACACAATAATATTAACCGGAACTAATGTTGCGCTGATGTCGAATTAAATCCTAAACTTCGATCAGATACTAATTTCAATTGTTACGTAGGTACGTTCCGATGGTGATAGGACTTCAGTGAGTATTCTGCGTACGCCCGCGAAGGTTCTGAACTATTTAATTTAGTTAATGAAAGATTATGCGAACGAAGTCGCGGGTTACAGCTAGTCTAAAATAAATGTAAAACAAAAATGTCTAACGTAATACAATCCAGCTAATTTTCCTTGAATATTTTTGTGAGCGATGACTTTTAATGTTTTAAGGCAACGAATTGGAAATCTTGATCGCAGGGATCTCAATTTTTCTAAGTGATTACGAAACGTATGAAACTGATATTTGGTAAGCAGATTCTTCATTTCATTGACTTTATTTTGCCAGTTGTAAAAATCAAACAAACGTCTTTTAAAACAGAGTTTTACATTTTTCGGACTAACGGGATCGATTTATGCTTCTCAACTTTCTGTATAGATTAATCTAAGCACACACTTCAAAATACCAGTTGAAGTTTTTAAAGTTAAATATAGTTTTTAATATAAACACAAATAACTGTTTTTTTTTTGTATTTTTCGTAAGCTAGTGTGCGCACGTCTGTATGGAGCAGGTCTATTTAAGATTACTACGCTACGATTAATACACTACGCCACCTTAACCAGCCTTAAGCTGCCTTTGTGCCACCGCTTACTATTCCGTAGGACAATGAACATTTTTATATGGTTACCGTCGTCCTCATCAACAGACATGTAATCGGTGTCAGTGTATTTCTGAGTGGCCACTAAAATATTATCTATATTTTTAATCTAAAATTAATAAGCAAGATTTTAAAAAAATGCAAAAATAATTTTATTTTACTTATTAAATTTAAATACAAAAATAACTTCATAAATACGATACAAATACTTATATCATTTTCGACAGTTATTATATTTGGCTGTGGACCCACTATCGCCTCACGGAAAGCTTCAATGTCCATTGAGGGGCAGTACCGCCCTCATTGAATACATATTTCTATTGAATACTCAGATTATTCAAAAGACTTTAACCACTCGCTAAGTCTTATGCCTAAGTAATCGCATTAACGAATGAATAATTACTGCTCTATTTTGCCACTGTTTCTTGATAAAACGTCGTTACTAGATATAAATTATAATAAAGCGCGTTTCCTTTAAAGTAATTTAGGTACGAAACACCACAGCACTTCGTATTGCATAATTTACACACTAATTCGAGCGGAAAAGATCCCGGGATCCCTATTTGCAATTCATATCAGTGCCCGCTTCCGTTATCGCCCTCGCTGTCGCCTGTCTTTGTAATCGTAACACAGTAACTCCATCTGTATTAACTATAGCGTACTATACTATGGTTTTCTTTGGGGCCAGTACAATTGCGAATTAATTTACAAAATTAAATATAATATTTATATTGCGTTTAAAACCATTTTAAAACTTGTAAGAATAACGATAGAATATTATTTATCGTTATAAAAACATAATGCCCTACGGTAAAATGTTACACCTTAATTAAAAACGTTCTAGCTTAATAAAATGCGATAACGGTAATAATTACATATTCCGTACATAATTTTTGCCGTCATCTTGATAATGATAGGTATCGAAAGGTATCGGTGTTGAAAGCTTGAAACTGTCAATTATAAAGTTAGTAGTTTAACATAACGGAAGTAATTTTGATTAACTACTACTATATTGAGGTGTCGGTGATAGAATTCGATTTTTGCGATTTCTTGCAATTGAGCAGTCAAATTTAATAAATCGATTCTGTTCTGGCGTCGTGTTCAACATACTATCCTAACCTAACCTACCCAAAAAGAGTGTTCTTATAGAGCCGATTCTGTTCTGGCGCTTCAATCTCAACTCGTAAAAAGTGTCTTTGAGGTTATTTCATGTAACTCATCTAAAGCTTAGCCAAATTAACTTTAAATGTCGAATCTACTAAATTATAATAAAATAATAAATATGTGAGGGAATGAAAGCAAAAAAAGATGAGTTAAGTATCGTATTCTAATCAACAACTCAATAAATGCATTCCAATCCAATTATATAAATACGAGGGCATTCCAGAAAGTAGTACCCGTTTACGTATAATTAAAAGAAAAATGATGGAAAGTAAATAATGATTTTAATTAAATGAAAGTAATACATTTATTCATTTTTCAATGTAGTCGCCGAAGTTGTCGAGACATTTGTCGTATCTTGAAACCAGTTTGTTTATGCCCTCCTCGTATACCTCTACCGCCAAATTAGCCAGCTAATGCTGTACACCTCCTCGTAAGTCATCGTCACTTTGGAAACGTTCTCCTGATAAGAAATCCTTGAGTTTAGTGAACAAATGAAAGTCACAAAGTAGTGAACAAATTACAATTATCAGGATACAATTACATTGATTTATTGATTGATTGAATTACAGTATACAGTTACAGGATCATTACATTATTACGTATTAATTATAGTAAGAGTAATAATAACTGGTGTGAGAGAATAAAAAGACGGTTCAGAACAGAACGACCTCCCGTGTTCGTATCTGAACAACGTCTGGTCTTTTTTTTTTGGTTTCTGAGAGGCGAAAAAATCCCCTCGGACACTCAACCGGACTACGACGATTGAGTAGTTTCGGATTCGAACCGACTAAAAAGCTCCTCTTTGCTGTTGGGCCTAGTGGCCTTTACAGCGTCACCGGTTGCGTTGGGGCGGGTGCTAAACGCGCTCTGCCAGATAGTCGACCGCTTGAGGGTTCCTCCAACCGAGGGATACGAGTACCTCGTATGGAGGGCGGATCTCGGGCTCAAGGCGTCGCCAGGGGAGCTTTCCGCACCTTCGTGCATTTTAACTGGCTTCCTATTCGGGTGAAGGCTGGGCCTCTAGTGGATCCGGTCGGCGAGACGGCTGAAGACCGTGAGAGACGAAGCACGAACGAGCGAGCGAGCGAGCGACCCAACTACACTACACAGCGATCGGTGCGAGAATTAGGGATGTGAAAAAATAATCGATTTTCATTTTAATTGATTATTATTTCGTAGTAATCGATTTTTTAAAATCGATTATATAAATTACACTTGTTTTTATTAAAAATATGAAGAAATGAAAAATAAAGAAATCCAATGCTGCCAAAATTACACATTTTAATTGCGACGAATGAAAAAACGCGGAGTAAGTTCACTACCATGAACAAGTCGATCAAAAGACGGCGCCATCTGTATATATGTACGTAAAACAGTTTCCTTTCTTTCGAGCGTAAATAATTTAAAAAAACATCTTTTAACGGTAAAACACCTAAAAGCGGCTGGCGGAAGTATTTTTTCATGAAGAAGGATAATACCACAGCACAATGCAAATTTTGCCCGAAAGAATTAAAAACATGTAGTAATACTACAAATTTAAAGCAACATATGGAGCGAAAACATCCCACTATCTTACAGGCTAACCAGGTAGCATAAATTATTATATTTCATTATAATTATGGTCCTTATGACTAATAATATCTGTCAAGCGAGTCATGCGCATGGCACACGGATTAGCACATTTGCCAATGTCAAGTATTATATTAAATCTAGAAGAATCGTTATCTAGATCGTTATCGTAAAACTCCTCCAGTAAAGTGATACTGATAGCAGACTTGACTGAAGTTTTATAGGACTTCTTGGAAAAGGGCGAGAACTTCAGCTACACATGTTTATTTAGATACTAATTTTTTTTTATTTACACAAAACTTTAAAACACAATATACGATCACTTTTGTACTTTATAACTCCCACAAATGTAAAAAATAGATAGTTTAAATAAAATGACATCCTCACTTCTCCCGTTCCCGCCAAAAAGTCAACATTAAAATTAAAAGCACAGGAAGTTTTTAGTTAATTTTTTTTAATAAGCATTGGCATCGAGACCATTTGCTCAAACAGTAACTAAAGTATTTTCTTTTTCTGAACCTTGCTCATTTTTAGGGATAAGTATTGTATTATTTTGAAACTAACGGGTCATATCTTTTAATTGATTTTTTGCCGTAGAACTCACGTGAAGATGATATTCAGGATATCAACTGATGGAAATAACTCAAAAGATAGCAAAAATGACATGCCGGGACAGTCTAACCTAATGTGGAAATAATTTTTTTTAATTTTTTTTCATTGTTTAAACTTAGAAGTTTTATGAAAGATTTGTTTTGAAACCAGGTTGTCGTTTTGGTTATTTCTCGTACTTATCATTTTATTTTAGTTTTATTCTAATAAATCGTTAATACTATACTAATCTCTTACTTTTATTACTATATAGAAAAGCTTTTCTTTGACTTTTTTTTCAATTAATACTAAAAAAATCGAGTTTTTCACAAAAATCGATTATTTCTTGTAATTGAAATCGATTTTTCACAAATCGATTAATACTGAAAAGAAAACAATCGATTTTTAAGTAATCGATTTTTTTCACTTAATGTCACATCCCTAGCGAGAATGAGTCTCAGAGTTTTCATCTGTTTATAATCTGTCTGATATTTTCATACCAATAAACAAACAACAGATGGCGTAGTATGAGTGATACACGTATTTCGTTGTACTAACGACTTGTTTTAAAATAACTCAATTGTTTGTGTAAAATAATGAACAATCTCCCACATATACAGGAAAATAAAATAAACATTACTTAATTAAATAATCAATTTATAATCAAAATCAAAATATTTTATTCAATTAGACTACGAGAAGCAATTTTGAATCGTCATAATAAATCATTGAGACAATTATCAACATTAATACAGAAAGTGAGAATACGGAAAAAAAAGCATAAAACATAACAGACACAATATAATTAATAAATTAATAAAATAATACTTAAAAACATAACAAATGTCAATAATGAAATCATATTTCAAAAGAACTATGTCAATAAACTGCGAAGTAAAAACGTCAGAAAAAAAAAAGAAAATGTGTAGAGGTTTGTCAAACCTCTACACATTTTCGCCTCCGCCTGTCTACAGTCTGTCAGGGGTCTACAATTACTGTTTAGGCGAGGTTTTAACCTGCGCTGTACTTGCTCGAGCTTGTCAATTAAGCCACCCGCGGATCCCGTGATACGTGCGCTAGACAGGTTAGTACATGTTAAATGCCTTAGTTAGAGTTTTATTGTCATTTACATTTTTAGGGAAGTAGCACAGGGAAGCAAGTATATACAACAATGACCTTATCTCACTCACCCAGTGTTTAATTTGTATATGTAACAGTAAAAAAGTTAAATTAATATGGACAAATTTGTGACAAAACGAAATGTGCCTTCTACGTCTGGTGAAACAGTGCAGAAAAAGACCAGGTTATACAACGACATATTTAAAATATGGATTTATTGCATTGGATGACAAGCCACAATGTATTGTTTGTTTTTAAGACCTATCCACGGAAAGCATGAAGCCTTCAAAATTACTCCGAAATCTGGAAACAAAACATCAATCTTTACAAAGCAAACCGTTAGAATTCCTCGAGCGTAAGCGTCTTTCAAAAATCAACAAATTGTTATAAAAAAATCCAACCGTAATGAGACCGCAGCACTTCATGTATCCTACTTAGTAGCACTGCGAGTCGCGAGGGAATCTAGACCCCACACTATTGCGGAAAGACTCATTTTACCCGCTGCCCGGACTTATCATACTATAGTCAATATTCAATTCAATTATAGTCAATATAGTCAATATTATGATAAGTCCGGAATAAGCTAAAAAATTGAAAATCCTTTCAAATGATACAACATCGATACGTATTAATGAAATGGCCATCGATATTGACATCCAAATAATTGAAAAAGTTAAATTAAGTGAATTTTTTGCCAATCAGTTTGACGAGTCGACAGACGTGTTAAACTTGGCCTAATTTTAATGTTTCGTCCGATATGAATGCGAGAAGTCTATTAAAAAAATACGCTTTTTTGCAAATCAATTGCTGGTTCCATTGAAGCAACATGAAACGAAAACTTGGACTGGAATAAGCATTTCGGTGTGTACTGTTGGCGTGAAAGCGATAACGAGGAAGAGCAGTGGCGTGATAGGAAAATTAAAAGACATTATGCCGCATGCACAGACATGCGCTTGCCGCAAAAAAGATGCCGAACAATTTACAAAATGTTTTATCACAAGCTGTTAAAACTGTTAATTTTATTAAAAGCCGACCGTTGCAAATAAGATTGCTTTCCACACTCTGCGAAGAAACGGGTGTCAAGAACAATTTACTGCTTTTCCATACTGAAGCGAGATGGCTGTTGCGAGGAAAAGTTTTAGCAAGGCTTTTTGAATTACGAGATGAATTAAAAATCTTTTTTACAAATAAAAACTCTTTAAGAATATTTATTACTGTTGGCTTACTTGAGTGACATATTTTCACATTTTCATTGAATGACTTGAATACAAGTTTGCAAGGTCGTAACAAAAACATTTTACTTATAACAGATAAAGTTAATGCCTTTATCAAGAAGCTTAATTTAATTATACGCCTTGAAAAACAAAACTTTTATGCATTTACTGCAACTTCTAATTATATTAACAAAAATACGAATTTATAAAATTCAGTTATTGACCGCTTGTTGGAGAGCATGAAAACCCATTTAGGTGAATTAAAGATTCAGTTACTAGAATATTTTCCAGATGATAACAATGATTTCTCGAAATGATGGGTTCTCAATCCATTTGATGAAAATATTGTTGCAGCTGGCAAGTTACGAACTGAGACTCACAATCAACTCATATATCTATCGGTTGATAAAACTTTACAACTGGAATTTTTATCTCAAGATGTAGATAAATTTTGGCTTGCACGACGACGTGAGTAGATACGGAACATGGTACGGAAGCCTAGTAACGGAAGCTTTGAAAACATTGATACTCTTTGCTACTTCTTAGCTGTGCGAAAAAGGTTTTTCGTCTATGCTGGCTTTGAATACTAAATATAGAAATCGTCTGGTATCACTCAAAAATAATTTACTTATGAGTGTTTGCAAATACGGTCCACGTATACTTTTAAGTGAGAAACAACCACCATCGCATCAATTAATTAATGTTCACGATTAATCATTTTAATTAACCAAAGTAAGCTATAAGGTTATTTTTTCCTGTTGTTATTACACGATACATGGTAATATTAATTTTTTTTTAACAGACTGCGACCCCCTCTAATAACAAACGCGACCCCCCCAAGGGAGAAACTAGGCGTAAGTATATAAGTTTAGTTCGTAATTCGTAACTTCTAAAATTTGCTGTTTTTTGAAGAGTAAAGTCGCCTTGGAACTATGGAAAAGTCTGGAGCTCGACATACATACATACATATTACGTAATATTGTAATAATATTTGTAGCGTAATACCTAAGAATAATACTGATAGGTTATAATTAGGTATTAAACTAATTAACCGATTACGTACAAAAAAAAACTTTTTTTTCATGTTGTGTCGATATGACCTACAATTCTGTTGTTCTGTTTTCTTTCATACATACATTTGCCATGTTACAAGTGTAGATAAAGTTGTGTATGCATAATTACTTAATATTAAAACACTCATGTGATACTATTATGAAAGTAGTCTACGCTTTGCTCATCTCGTCCCATTTACTCACACTAGTGTTTTAACACCCCTCATTATACGACATTTGCATAAATAAACATTACAGAACTTTTATTTAATGGTAATTATTTTTTTATACTGTAAGTGGTTTTTAAGATCTCCATATCCTACAGCCCATAAAATTATATGAAATGGGTACTGTAGTCAACACTTCGTTAAAAGCAAGTAGTTTTATCAACAAAGCAGTAAAGTCGTGATCGAATTTGAAAAGGCTCGCTCTTTTTACCCCATTCGTTTTATGTTCGTGGATTTCTGCTCAATACACAATAAATAACAAGATCTATGTACCTACCTATACAAGCGAGTCTGAAATCATTGTACGAATAACCTTACGTTTCGCTGTCACGTAGTCACATAAAGAACAGCTCGCGATTATAATGTAAACTAGTAGGTACAGAGCTGCGATGGACAATAACAGACACTATTGTAACTTTTGTAAATAGTAGGTGATTTTTTTATATCCTGCGAACTCAGATCCTGAGCCTGCGAAGAGTTTATGATTCAAAGTGATAAAAACTTTTGTGTTCCAAAAAAGTATTCTATATTTGAATTTCGTGTAGAAAGTATTGACACGACACGAATAAATGTCTTTTTTAATTAATCAGTTAATTGGTTTAATACTTAAATAGGTATGTACAGTTGCGTACACAACTTTATCTACACTCATAACATGAAGTATGTAGTATACGAAAGAAAACAGAAAATATAATTACTGTAATAATAATTTACATTTTGAATAGTGTAATTATTGCCTCCGTGCATGCGTGCGCATTTTTTGATATTTTTTTTTCTTCATGGCATGGCGCACAGATAAGCACATTTGTCAATGTCACGTAATTAATAAGTAAAATCACGAATGTTATAATTGTTATACCTAATTCATGACGAACACATGAAGCACGTCCGAAGTAAATTCGAATAGTAAAGTGATAGTAGACCTTACTGAAGTTATAAAGAACTTCTTGGAAGAGCGCGAGAGCGAGGCGAGCGAGCGAGGCTACACATGTTTATTTAGACCTACTCCATTCTTTTCACTTACGCAGAACTTTAAAACACAATATACCATCCCTTTTTGCTTTAAAACTCCCAAAAATGTAAAAAATAGAAAGTAAATAAAATAACAGTCTCACTTCTCTGGTTTCCGCCAAAAAGTCCTTTTTTTAAAGTTCTTTTTTTAGTTACTCGTTTTTTAGATACAAGTTAGATGCATTTGTGTAGATGTAAAATATTTATAGCACTAAAAAAGAATTCATTATAAGATAACAGTTTTGCAAAATATTTTTATACTAATTTTTCAGATTGTAAATGATTGGATGTCATTATGATGTCTTCTATAGTCCGTGAGATTTAATAAAAGTCTGTGGATTTAATAGGTCGGATTTGACGTTTCTTAATTTTAATGCCACTATAACTTTGTATCAACGTTCCTGATACCTAATACAAATTCAATTACGGAAATGCTGAATAAAAAAACGTTATTTATTTTGCCCACGACTGATCATTACACAAAACTACTAACTGATTTCTTTTACTTAGTTAAAAACACAGATATTTCCTTATATATCTTCAAAAGAATTTTTTGAATGGACGTAGTTACAATGTTATAATCACGAGGCGTATTGCTCTAGTACTGCTATCATTTGCAATCGTTTCGTTACCAGTCGAAATCGAGAATCGATTGAAATGATGTAATAATCGAATAATTTAAAATTAAGATATCATTATAATTATTTTTTAAATAATTTTAGTTCTGTATTCTTTTTTTGTGTGCGTTTTAGTAAAAATGTATATAACAAAATTCAAGGACAGACATTTTTGAAACCAAGTAAAATCGATTATTGATCTTTCGTTTAAAAATAACCCACAATAATATGATTTTCAAGTTTAATTCTTTTACTTTTTTCGTCGAGCCCATAAAATAAATTGAATTTCTGACAGTTGAACAAAATTGTAGCTGTTAAATAATTTTGATTCTATCAACTCAGTCAAAACTCAAAGACTATTATTATAAAAATGACATGTTTAATAGTCTGTGGTGTGTGTGTGCATGCGCAGACATGTCCTTTCTCGCGCAGTCTCTCGTCATTTTGCAAGTTGACTGTGTGTGTTCCTTTTCAGTGTCTTTGTTTTTTTTTTCGACCTGGCTTTTACGTTTGGACTGTTTTGTTACTGTTTACTACTATTACCTTGGCTTCGTATACTGGACTTTTGATTACAAACAGTGATTGGGCTTCTCTCTGGACTGTGGTATGTTGAGTGAGTGTGTGAAAGATGTCGAAGAGAGGACGTACACTTAAGGGACACAGTCGTGAATTCGTTATAAAATTACATGAATACTTCGAATGTGAGTCACAAAATGGTGGGCCCCTATTGCCAGTGACTCAAGTGTTAGAACGCGTCGCACAAGCACTGCAAATAGGCAAAAAGACGGTGCCATTAAAATAGAAAAGTATGGATCCTCTGGACAAGAAGAACACGTTTTACGTACGCCAAAAAAGAACAGGAAGTAAAATAAGCCTGTAACAGGTTTCGATACGTTTGATGAGGATGCTATTAGAAACCATATATATGCCTACTATTTGAGAAACGAGTATCCAACCTTAAAAAAGTTGTTGGTATCCCTCAAAGAAGCCGGTCTATTCACTGGGAGTTCATTCTCTCTGACTAAGATATTACATAAAATTGGTTTCGAATATAAAAAATCAGGTAAAAGAAAAATACTGATGGAAAGAATGGATATTACTCTCCAAAGAGTTACATTTCTGAGAGAGGTAAATAATATTTCCAATTGGCATAATGTTATTTTTATTAATAAAACATGGTTAAATGCAAATCACACAGTTTCGAAGTCGTGGACGGATGACACTCAAGCATCCTGCTCAAAGGTGCCTAAAGGAGGACGTCTGATTATTTGCCATGCTGGATCTGCTGGGACAGGTTTCGTCAATAACGGCTTATTAGCCTTTGAGTCTAACAGTACACGAGAGTACCATGAAGAAATGAACGGCGATAAATTTAAAGAATGGTTCATCAATTTGATACCAAACCTGCCCCAACAAAGTATAATAATTATGGACAACGCATCATACCATTCGGTACAAATTGACAAGCCACCGACATAAGCCAACAAAAAAAGCAGATTTAGTGGCATGGCTACAAAGAAATGGTGTGGAAGCTGAGATTTCTTTATTAAAAACAGAATTGCTCCAATTAGTAAAGGAAAATAAACTTTTAAAGCCGCGATATGTAATAGACGAACTGGCTCACAAACATGGGCACAAAATTATAAGGATCCCGCCATACCACTGCCAATATAATGCTATTGAGTTAATCTGGAGTCAAGTTAAAGGTCTGTACCTATTAGTCTCATAACATAAGAAATATGTTACCAGCTTTACCAATCAATAAATATTCTTCTCATATATATTTTATTAGTTTTGTAATATGGTAATCTTGTATTTTATTATTTTTTTTACAGGTTATGCGGCCCGCCATAATACTTAGCCACCCTTCACCACCAAGAAAATGATGAGTTTACTGACAGAAGTATGTAATAAAATATCAAAGGATGACTGGGCTAAGGTGGTGGAGAAAACAAAAAATAATTATAAAGGAAGACTTTGAAAGAGAAGTTAGAATAGACAATTTAATTGAAAATAAATTAATCATAATAGTGGGCGACGAAGATAGCTCTACGGACATGGATTCAAGCTCAGAAAATGATTAAATATTTATTTTTCACCAATATTTTTTATTACTGTCTGCCTTTATTTACTATTAATACGTAGTGTGCTTATTATAGTCTTAAATAATGAAGTTTCTTAAACACTAAGTTTCTTATACATTAGTCCCAAAAAATTAATATATCGAATTAAGTTTATTCATATACTTAAATATGTTTTACTGTAACAAATACCATATCTCAACAAACGTACTATATAGTTGACAAACTAAGAATCATAAGTGAAATATTATGATGTTATTATGAACATCAAATAATGATATCGATTTTCGTTAGAATCGAAAAATAATCGAGACACATTGTTTGGTCCCATAACTAGTCGCAGCCATGTAACAGATGTCAAATCTGACCTATTAAATCTCATGGACTATAGTTTTCCTCAGATTCTATTTTTAATAGAAATTACGAGCAACAACAATTGATTGAGACATAAATGGAGTCGGGAATTCATTTGTTTAATTTATTTATTTATTTAGATTTTATTGCACAAAAAAAATGTACAAATGGTGGATTTAATTCCATGTGGCATTCTCTACCAGTCAACCATAAGGCTTAACAGGGAAAATATTGGTAGTGCATGTAATTAAAAATCAAAACGATAAAACCAATTATAAAACAAATTATATTATTGTAATAAAAGTAATAAGAACAATATAAAACATACATACATATAAAAACAATATACAAGGTTATTTCGAAAGGATGAGTAAATACGGAAGGGTATAAAAGTACCCATGATAATGGAAAACTTGCGTTCTACAACTTCACCAAAAGTCAAAGTTCTAGTGAAAAACCTTAAAGTTTAAACGAAAACAAAGGTGAGGCAACCCTAATATCAGCGTTTTCCCGTCGCTAGCAAACATTTGGAATATAGGGCATAATGATAGGGTTGTACATTTTTTTTCCATTAAATGAATGTGTTTTGTTTGTATGGAAAACAAAATTAACGTATCCCGTAATTATTACATCGGCAATATAACAGTCAATAGTGACACGTTGGGACTCCGGCGGATTTATACCCCCTTTCACAATAACCTTGTATAAAAAAACATATACCTACATATTCATAGGTACATGCATACTTATATACATATATTAATAATAATACAATCCGTACTTACAATATTGTTAAGTATAACTTGTGGTATTACCTTAAGAACAATGCACGATAATTATTTATTAATTGCTCTTACGTTATTACCGCAGCTTCCTTAGGAAATGCTCACGCAAGAATTTTTTAAACGTGAACTTGTTAGAACATCTCCGGATTTTAATTGGAAGACCATTTCCAAATCCCTGTGACCACAAAGGAATCAGACATAGAACCAGAATGATGAGAAGGAGACCGAAGAAGAAAAGTGCGATTCGAACGTAAATTCTGATCATGAGCAGTATAATGAAATTGAAATTTATCTCTCAAGTCAGATGGGGAATGGGGATCATAAAGTATTGAGAAGAGTGAGCATTGCACACAGAATTGTAATGGATCTGCGTTCTCTGATGTGTTACCATTTAAGTTTTGTACGGTAGGTACCAGAGATGTGTTTGTATTTACGTAAGCCAAATATAAAACGTATGCAATTGTTTAGTAGAGGATCCATTTTGTTCAGAGCGTCAATTAAAGGCAGTACTAGAGATTGTATTAGGAATATGACCGTTGATATCTAAACAGAGTCGAGATCGAGATCGGGACTAACACTGCAAGAGAGAAAAAGTGGAATTAGCCCAGTAAAGTAACAACATTGTTATATAAAGTAAACTTGTCGCACTCAAATGTAAAATGGGAAAAAGCTACTTATCAACCGCAAAAATGTGCGTTTAGATATTGTTTATCCCGCATGAGTAATAAAAAAGTGCTAAAAATGTTTGTTTTACTAATAACCTATCAGAGTGACAACTGAGCCAATCATTTGCGAACTAGCCTATCTCTAGTTATGTTATAAATGTCATAGTCACCACATTTGCTTCCATTATGGACAATAATGAAAAAAATAGGATATACTCGTACAATAAATATGATATTACGCTACGCTTCAGTTATAAAGGATTGGCATTGTTGGATTTTAAATGGGCTCAATTAGCCTGTCCCTATCCATTGAATATTGAATTCGCGCGACGTCGTGAATTAGACACTTAACAATAATGCGCACACGCAAAACTGGAGGTCGCTTTCAAAATAACAGATTCGATCGATAAACCGCCGGCCGGCTTGAAGCAATTTTACTTCAATTATATAAAAAATAATAAAAAAAAGTGTGTATGTGCTTGTGAAACAAGAGGAAGGACATTCGACTATCGCCGCAGATTGTCGAGTCTCAAACCTTTCTCTTGAGCTCTGGGTTGGTAAAAATTAGAACCACAAAATTAGCGACCAGGTATTAAGCAAATTCTTTTCAAAAAATGGAAAAAGAGTATACTATGGATGCTATGCCGAGCAGTAGTAGTAGGCTACATTAACGGAATGTACTAGGTATATGCAGAAAGAATCTTACCGTATTGCAGGGGGGTTATTCACAAACGTCGGTAACTTTCCGTGGCGGAAAGGCCGATCGTCGGAAAGCATAAATTCATTCCGACGGCCTGAATTTGTGAATACGACTATATATTATAATATGATATACCTATAATATAAATATAATACGATTTCGAATTTGTGATTCGCGTATAGACAAAATTATCGAAAAGTTTCCTGTTGGATACGAAAAGTTGAGTTTCCGACGTTTGTGAATAAGCCCGCAGGTTTTCGTTATTAAAATTCTCTTTTCAAGCTCTATCTTTATAAGTTAATTCTATTATTTTCTGTGATCGGAATGCCATTTATAAAAAATAATGTTATATTTTTTATTTCGTTTATCATAAACGTATTTTAAGTCAAGTAAAGAATTAAATACGTATTGGACTGATTTTAAAAGATCGACTCCTAAAGGGGTAAAATGATTTTCAACATAATAGCAAACAAAAGTTAAGAGGCCACCTATGCAGCCCCTGGCAACCGAATTCGTTCATTACCTTCGCGCCCTATGACGATAACCATAAAGTTAATTTTCGCGGTGCGGTTTGATAATATTTTAGCGCGGAGAAATTTCAACATTTATTTTTGCATATAAGTGTAATTTGCAAGAAAACTGCATTACCAATTAAAAAGCTGGTTTTAGAGATTTGAGATATAATTAATTCATCCATCCATTTTAGTAAAAACATTTTGAAATTCTGTAGAATTTCGGAGATGCTACTGGATATTTGTACGAAACAGATTTTTCTGGTTTTTTTTTTATCCAGATTTTTTTACAATCATGTTTCTACGTTTAAGGATTTCAAGATTAAGAATTTAAGTTGTATCTGACACAATATTTCACTCTCAGTCTTTTAAGATATTGAGATTCAGGTCACCAAACATACCAAAGTCTGCATTGGCGGAATCTCACAAGAACAAAATTGCGGTCAAACGTTTACTATTTTTTAGCAGGGTTTTAGATTGGTTTTAGGCTACTATTACATATGTATCCACTCGAGTGAAACCTAGGTGGGTCGCCAGTATTCAATGTACAAACACAATCCTGTTAATTATTACAATTGTATATTCAGATATCAATAATGTAGACCGCTCTTATTTGTATAACTGATGAATAAATAACCGCAAAGTTGAAGTTTATGAATCAAATCGGATAACACTGCGTTATACGGCGCTACTAAATCCTTACACCAGAGATTCTCAACCACTTTTTTGTCGCGGCACACTTTTAACGATTTCAAAATGTGGCGGCACACAAAGGAAAAGATAAGTTCAAAAGTTGTTTACTTACCTATAATACACTGTGAAATATAATATAGTTTATGATAATAAATTAGAATGTAAAATTAAATAATATGTACTACAAAAACCCAGGTACCTACGTTTATTAAGGAATTAATTACAAGTAATAAAAAAACCATTTTAATTTTTACTATATACATTACTAAAATTTGGCAGCACACTCAGAATTTGGCGGCACACAAAAGTGCCGCGGCGCAGTGGTTGAGAATCACTGCCTTATACTAAAGCCTTATTTATTCCGTAACTCATTTTTGTTACACTGCAAATGTTGATTAGTATTGTTAGTAAATTTACTTAGAAACTACTTGTTAGTATGGTTAGATATCTTCAACTTGCAAGTTACGGACCCTTCTTTGGGTGAAGGTCTCGTTCAACCTCATCCACGATTCTCTGTCCTTGCCCGAGCTCCACCAATCCTTCCCTTCAATTTGCACAATATCATCAGCTCACCGCCTATTCGGTCTTCTAACATTCCCTTTCCCAGTTGGTCCTCTCCATCGCGTGGTCTGTACAGTCCATCTGTTGTCGTTGCATCGCGATATTTGCCCAGCTCCTCACCACTTTAGTGCTAGGCCTTGTGTGAGTGCGTCCGTTGTCCTTTGAGTAGTTCTGATCTTGTGTTTTAGTTTATAAAGACCCAAGTCTGGTAGCTATACAGTAAACTAGGCAGAAAACAAGTCTTGGTGCTCCGTCCTCTCTGACTACCCCGTTAGGAATACAGCGTAAAGATACGTATGTATGAAAGTAATAAAGACGAGGACAATTTTGCTACTTTTGATTCGATACAAAGTAATTTTATACTCGATATTTTCATTTTTTACTGACGACGCCTACTCAAAATCGAATAAAAGTATTCGTTACGAAGTAAAGGTATTCGAATGAAATGATAAAATACAGTCCTAGTATGGAAAGAATAATATCGATAGTACTTACTCGTATTTATGTTTTTTTTTAACATCGCCTCCACTGGAAACGAAAGAAATGACGTAGCTTAGAAGAGTCATTTTTTTTCCCTCAAAATTTCTGGTATTCATTTTCATCCGTAAACCAGGTAAGCTCTGAGTTCTGATGTACAGTCTTCTTGAATACTTTGCATTCTCAACAGAACTCATCGAAACTTACCAAATATGAGAGTGTGGTGTAGAGGTCTCTTGGTATCAGCCCATCTCGGCAAATATGCTCGCGGAAACCTCTAATTGAGACTGTAGAGTGGGCTTCGGTATTATTAAGTTAACGTACTGACTCAGTAAACTCAGTGTGTCAGGTCTGTTTGTGGAATTACTGGGTATAATTAACAGTATTTAACAATATCGCCAACGTCGTCTTGGTACGGCTGAACTTCAGAAATATTACTTTCGTTTCTGTGGTACTCGCGGTTTTCATTTTGTAACTGTGGTTCTTTGTTGTGTGATTAATTTGCCGAGTTTCTCGTAAGCAAAGGCTTTCATAATTCCCAAACTTTTCGTTAAACAATGGAAATTAATGCTTACTTATTTACTTATCTTTCTGTTGTTGAAATAGAACATCGAATAGTTACTCTTTTTCCCTTTTCCTTTCCCCTAGCGGAAAAGAGGAGTGTTATAAGTTTGATATCGTTATCTGTCTGTTTCTCCGTGGCATTGTAACTCTCGAACAAATTAGATGATTCGTTAGTGTTTTTTTTAAAACAGTTTAAATACTCTTAGCAGGTTTGGTGGCAACAGATTCAGATATTTTATTGTATTGAAGATTTTCAAATTTGAAATTTTAGTTATAGATCTACATTCTACAAGCTGTATCCGTGACGCCATTCACGCTGGGTATTATTTTGTAAAAAGTAGTTCGAAAACTCGAACCAAATGGGAGTCAAATTTGTGCAATTAGTGTTACGTGTGTCTGTCAGCCAATCTGTCCGTTCATAATTATTCGTCTAACCGCTGTGTGTCCGTCAGTATGTACGTAAGTCTTTGTGTCCGTATATCTGTCCGTGCATCTGCCAATCTGTCTGTCAATCTGTCCGTCCGCCTACACCGTTTGTCCATCCATCTGTCCATCTGTCTAGCAGTTCATCTGTTTCTCCGTCTTTGTGCCCGTCTGTCCGTCCGCCTGTCTATCTGTCCGTCTGTCTGTCCATCTATCTGTCAGACTGTCTGTCTGTGTGTCAATTTGTCGGTCTGTTTGTTCGCCCATACGTCATTTTTACACAAATCGAGTTGAAATTCGGCATGGACACTTAAAATTGGTAGCCTAAAACAAGACATAAGAAACAAAAAATAATGGGTATTTCAATCCCATTTTCGTATCTTCTAAATTAATGTTAATATATTTATTTTATGTGGTAGAGCCATGCTGCATTGCAGCACGAATTGGGCCGGCTCGCCCGGTGAAATACCACCCTCCACAGAATATTGGCGCGAAATAACAGCATCTATTTATTTGTGTTTGTTGTGTTTCGTTCGATGAGTGACAGTGCCCGTAGCCCTAGTCCCCCCTCCCCCTCCTTTTTCCCTTTCCGCAAAGGCCAGCAACGCACCCGTGATTCCCTGGATATTGCGGGTGTCCATGGGTGACAGTGCTGACTTTCCACCAGGTGACTCACTTGCTTGTTTGCTCCGTCTTTTATAAAAAAAAAGAATCTTCTTTCTTTTAAAATTGCAATGGAACTCTGAATTAGGGCATGTCCGAAACGTTTTTGCTCAATTTTTTCTCTCCCAGACCAGTATTGAATAATACATAAACATGTCGCTAAAACTGTCGTAAACTTCTGACATTAGTAGCGAATGTTGCGTTAGTTACTTAATAATTTACGGCTTTAAACTGAACTAACCCAATTGTTTGTTTATTAGAACGCAACGGTAATGGAATTAAGGGCGAATGTATTGACCTTTTAGCAAAGTCTCTGTTCCTAGTATTGTCTAAGTCGGAACGAATCAAGTACATGATATTGGAGGTGACACAGGGATACGTGTCTTTCGAAATTGGTACGTTTCATACTTCTTCTTCGTATCTTTTGTACCTATACTGGCAACTCGTTTTATATTTAATAGAAACACTCCGGCCATTCAAATCCAAAAGTGGTGCATCTCTGATGTAAAATATTTACCTCTTATTACTAAGAACTTAACACTTCCTAGTAAAGTGATAGTAGCTTTCACTGGAGTTAGAACTTCTTGGAAAATCGCGAAAACTTTAGTTGCTCAATTTCTTAGTACTTTAAATTCTTCTTACTTGCACAGAACTTTAACGCATAATATACTATCACTTTTGTACTTTAAAATACCCACAGCGTAGTGGCGTATTTACCCTAGGGCCATGGGAGCCCTGGTTCGGGCGGTAGCCTGTGAAGGGCGATGCATGCCCAATAGCCCGCCGGCAACGCACCCGTGATTCCCCGGATGTTGCGGGTGTCCATGGGCCAGTGGTAATCACTTTCAATCAGGTGACTCGCTTTCTCGTTTGCCCCCATTCGCCATAACAAAAAAAAGAATAGCCATTCTTAATATTATAGTACCTGACTTAAAGTTTCCATTAATTACGTCACTGTCATTGTCATACATATCTTCACGCTGTATCCCTAATAGGGTAGTCAGAGAGGACGGAGCGCCAAGCCTTGCGGTCCTTTCATACTTCTTTCGCTTCCTCAAATTTCGTCATTCTCTTCACACATTGTCGCCTAGGTATGAGAGTACGCTGTCATTGACGAATTTGTCAACCAACTTGTGCATTGTGAAAAGACGTAATCTATATCTATACTAATATTATAAAGAGGTAAAGAGGTTGAGCTTTCTAAGCGGCAACTTTGAGGAAGTTTATTATTTAAGATAATGTGTAGTTTTAAGTTTGTAAATATTAACATATGTATGTACTTTTTTGTTATTAATAAATGTTTGAAGAGGTAAACTTTGTTTGTGTGTGTGTAATGGATAAACTCAGAAACTATTCAACCGATTTCAAAAATTATTTCAGCTGTAATTATAAATTTTCTTTAATATATTGACATTTTATTTTTGATTTAATTTGGCATTTTGTTTTTATTAGGGCATGCTAATCAACTAATCACATGACAATCACGTTTTCTATATATTTATAATATTAATTAATGGTAATAATAATAAATAACGATTAATTAATGGTTGTGTTCTTTATTATTTAACTGTAATTCATATATATTTTTGTAAATAATCATTTATAAAATTTGTACGCCTGATGTGGCAGAACATGAACAACCAGCGCCGCCCGTGGACACCCGCAACGTCCGGAGAGTCACGGGTGCGTTGCCGGCCTTTAGGGAAATAGGGAAAGGAGGGGGATGGGGTGATGGGCCACCGGCACTCTCATTCACCGAACGAAACGCAACATCAATAGATACTATTATTTCACGCCGATATTCAGTGAAAGGGTGGTGTTTCGGTGTGTAACGGTGGTGAGACGGCCCAATTCGTGCTGCAATGCAGCATGGCTCTACCACTCAGAAAGTAAAGTAACAACTATTGTAACACATGTTGTGAACAAATAAATGCATCTTATATTATCTTATAGAACATTATCTGCGGCTAACATGGGCATATTTTATTTTCAAAAAAATTCTACCGGTGCGAAGCGGGCGGCTGTATTTAATAAATGGTGTTTATTCGTTTGGATGAATTTTTTTACTTTTAAAAATTTTTTTTTTGTTCAATTGCGTAGCGGTAAACGTTATAGGCCCAGGGCGCCAAATCTTAAAATCGTAGATTACGTAAGCCGCGGCGATAATCGAATGTCCTTCCTCTTGGTACTCCACAGGCATAGGATGCACTTTCGACATTTATTATTTTTATTGATTATTTCGATAATGAAGCAAAAATACTTGTAGCTGGGTAATAGGTTATCGATCGATTTTTTTATTAAGAAAAAGACCTCTAGCCTGGCGTGTGCGCAACAGTCATAAGGTACTTCATTCGCGCCGTCTTGCGCAATTCAAATCAAGTGGACGGGATATCCATTGACATAATTTACATTATCGAGGCCGAGAAAGTACTTCAGATTGCAAATGCGTTGGCAAACCTGAATACTAAGATGTGCTTTATTTGCCAGAAACAATGGCTGCCTTTTGACGCCTTATCCACTCCAAAAAGGAATTAGGTAATTTAATAGGTACAGACGTTTCTTACGACAGTATTATCATTGGTTTATCGTTAAGAAACTCTCTTAGACAGAGGCACAACTTTTTCCATTTTTCAAAAACAACTTGTAATTTTTGCAACAGGTGTCGGAGTTAATTAAAGTACCGCAAATCCGTGCTCTAAACTTTTTAGCTGACATAAAAACTTTCACTTTCCTGAGGAACAAAATTAAGAATTGCTAATTATCATATCCATTCTTATTTCGCACTCTTCCACAACCAAACAGTAGGGGAAGCTCGCACAGTCAATTAACTGACATACGCCCACACCATTTTAAAGCCTATCACATAATAATAGGGGCTATTTTAGCTCGAACACATAAATAACCCAGGCGGTTTGACAACTCCTTATTAGACATTCCGTTTGACAGGACTGGGAAGGGATCAGTAACGTATTACGCAGTCTCTAGGCGTAACCTCCACCACTTTGTATTTGCCGTTACTGAGCTTGCATACAGTGATATGGAGTAGAAATTTAGGTCGAAATTGGGATGGCAGTTAAAGTATTAAAAGAAAACACGTTATGTTTTGAGGCTATTGAATGATACTGGCTTTCAGAAGAAAGATTTGGTTCCTTGTTACATTCAAATTTAGCGACATACGTGCCAATGGTAACACCAGGAAAGGCTTACGTAGAGACGAGGGGGTTAGAATTACCAGATTAGAAAAGTTAAATGAGTAAATTATATCATATATTATATAAGCGAAAGAAGTATGTAAGGACCGCGACGCTTGGCACTCCGTCCTCTCTGACTACCCCGTTAGGGATACAGCGTGAGGATATGTATGTATGTATGTATATATTATATATTACTAGTACTCTATGACTGGCCCTGGATATACCCGAAATCGAATAAAAGTAAGATAAATGCGGCGGAAATGTGATGTATCAGAAATATGTTCAATGAAGCAATGAAGAGATACCCAGTATTTTATATATATACATATCCTCACGCTGTATCACTAACGGGGTACTCAAAGAGGACGGAGCGCCAAGCGTCGCGGTCCGTACATACTTCTTTCGCTTCCGCAAATCTCATCATTCTCCTCACACATTTTTGCCTAGGTATGCGAGTGCTTTTGATGTTTCCGTCAGCTAACACTGACTATTTGATCGTCGTAAGTCAGCCTTGGTCTTTCTTGGCTTCTTTTATCACTCGTTTTCGCTCTGTAGATTTTCTTTGTCAGTCTTTCATCAATCATTCCTTCTATGTGCCTGAATTATCTAAGCATTCCTTTCTGCATTTTTACAATAACACTGTCGTGCAACCCTGTCATACTGCGTATCTCTTCATTGCTTATCCTGTCCGCAAGGGTAACTTATTTTACGGTCTAATAAAAATTCATTATAGAAAAGTAAGGAAAGAAACGCTTAAATGATTCGGGCCCATAGAAAAAAAGCGTGATGAATGACCGATGAAGAAAATCTACAGAGAATGTAAGCGGTAGCAGAAGTTGAGGAAGACTGAGGCTAACTTATGAAGATCAAATAGCCAACAAGTTAGTTGACAGTTGATGATGGCTTTCCGCTGTTAAAAGTTTAAACGAAAACTATGGGATTTCTGTATGAATTCAATACTATTACTGATGAATAATAATATATACTTATTGAGTCGTAGCAATGCGTAGCTGGACACGGCTTGTTTACAGTAAATATTTAAGACTGCGTATTTCAAAAGTATGGTAAATTAGCCAAAATCACCAGACCTATAGATTACGATAATAATATTTTTTCGTCAAAAAAGGTAACCGGTCACCATTGTGTTAGAAAACAGTGTCCCAATATTTTAATGATTCAATATGTCGATATTCAATATATATAATGTTCACAATTTCCATAGAACATGCACGTTATACTGAGTATTCATGATTTTTTCAGATTTTTCTAAGTGATACTTTACTAAAAAGTGTTAAAAAAAAGGAATACTAAAGAGGAATCGAATCATCCACCAGTTTTAAAGTTTACGATAGTTAATTGTTAATAAAATATTTACTATGAAAACCATTCATTTTAAATTGGTTATGATTAAAATAAGAAATGGATAAGTATAGTAATTACGGAAACTGTTAATTATATACAAATACTAGTTTAAGTTATTAATTTTGGTGCTCGTTTGTACGTAAATTTTCCAATTATATTTTGATATATGTTTTCAAATTATTTCCGTAATAATGACATCCATGATTTTTTCGAAGGGCGAAAGTACTTACATTTGCTTTCTAAAGGTCGTCGCTCATTTACTAACCGTGCACGAGACGAGCATCACCTCTCGAGTGGATAAAATTCGTTTTAAATACTTTCCATGCATATACGTATATTATATCTATCCATTGTTAGTTACATCTTTGTGCAAAACAGGGTTTTTTCTGGAATTTCTTTTGAGACTTTTTCTCCAATAATGTTTTCATGTTTAAGGATTTCAAGATAAAGAGTTGAAGTTGTATGTTTCCAAATATTTAACTCTGTTTTCTTAGATATGGAGACCCCGGTCGCCTAACACACCAAAGTCTGCATACGCGGACTCTTAATTTACTTGGTGCAAAGTTCACGATATTGAGAATGAAAGCGATTGCAGCACACGACGCCGTAAAGAGAGAACCTGGGGCGGTTAAACCATCTTTCTCAGAAATCTCGGTTTTTATAATGAAGTAACAGTAAAAATGAGCCCTAAGACTTGCGTGTAAATTGCAAAAATAATAGTCAAATTCTAATCAAACTCCTCTTTATATAATTGTCTGAAACTAAAATGCAAAGTCGTGTGGTAGCTATTAGAAAGCTAGTTTTAATAACTAAAAAACAAATAACAAAAAAATACATACATACGTTAATATTTACAAACTTAAAACTACACATTATCTTAAATAATAGACTTCCTCAAAGTTGTTCAAACTAAAAAACATATATTATTTTAAATAGAAAAAACCACACGTAGAATAATAACCACATACACACATAGCGATCACTTTATTAATAAATAATTTGTCTAAAAAGATTTTTAAATTACGAATATTGTTGTGTCAACGACGTAAAAAGACTGCTACTGTTGCCAATCAAACTTGTTATATTATGTTAATCTATTTATTTCATGAAGAACACACAATTGATAATATTACATTTATATTTGTAATTTGAACGACATTTATGATATATGGCCGTTGTCCACTCTCTCAACATAGAGTAGTCCCTGTCCATATTGTTGTTTTTAATTAGGCAATGGCCTACAAGACATTCAGCCATTCCAACAGCTACCGTTAGTTGAAGCTGTCGTCAAGTACTCAGCGAAGAGAATAAGGAGAATTTTGACCGAACGCTTATTATGTGAGCTAGAAACTAGAATATCCTAAGTTACTAATTGGGTAAAGAAATTCTACTACCCACATGATTCCTATCTCTTTGGATAGGGTCGAATAGTTTTCCGCACGTGTAGCTATACATTAATTTTATATCGGACCCAGCAAAATTCTGTGAGACATTTCTCTTAAATTCAGGGCTTTTGATATTTAAAATGTCATGTCCAACAATTTATTGATATAAACAACCAGGAGCGTGCCAGACACGCAAAATTCGCGCAGAGAAGAAAAGCAAAAAAAAAAATGAGTAGGTACAGTTTGATTATTAATTTTTTATACTATTAATAGCTATTCCCAACCACGCGCTGCTGTGGTGCGTGTTGAAAAAGGAACATTTTTATTTTTATAGATATTAGTATATAAAAATATATACTTATCCGAAGTCGATTGAGTCAAGTCAACTCGATTGAACGATTACCTTTTGAGTTTTGCGAGCACAAACATATGGTTGAATTTTTATAACTTTTATACTTTTTATTTTTATACTTTTTTATATTTTTTTATACTTTTCATTTCTGGTTTTTAGGTATTGGTTTAAATTAAATCTATACCTTTCAGGTTAGTAGGTGTTAAGATGACGAAATAAATCGGATATGACAGACAGACGCACAGATATGACAATACTATAAACCTTCCGATGCCATTATACCGAGTCCCTAATAACCTTAAGGTTACCTTAATGCGAAAAACATCTGAGGGATATGCGTCGATGTCCTAATAAGAAGCAGTTAAAGTACAAATTTAGGGATGAAATTTAAATTTATTGATTTTAGAAATAACTGGTAGAAATAGTGTAAAAACAAACTATTTTTCTTTACGTCTTTCTTAACCGGAACCTTCAAGGAGATAAATAACTTGATGTAAAACGTTACAATGAATTAAAATTACGTATCTAGTCTGGAAGATGGACCAGAGAATAAGGTTACAGTAAACGGTGTCCTCCAAGCCCTCGGACTCGCGGCCAATAGGAGTAGAGACTTTTGTAGTAATTCATGCGACCCCAAGAAGAACCATAGCGCGTGTGGTCCGCGTAGTACTGTGGCAGTAGTGGTTGGCGATCTTTGCGTCTAACTTTCAGCTTATTCATCTTCGCCATTATGTCTGATTCTTCACTCTTTCCATCGAATCTCATTTTTAACATGGATATATACGATTTTTACTCTGTATTTTTAACAGTATAGTGAAGTAATATTACTAATTTTGAAGTACCTACTTTGTATTTTCTTCCCATTAAGTTTATCAATTTATCTATTTGGACAACAGCCCATATTATTTTTCCATACGTAGACTTTAAAATTAGTCTCCATAAAAGTAAAGTCGAACGGTGTGTGAGTTATGTGCGATGGCTTAATCGAATTAATTAAAAGCAACTCAATTACTAACACACCTGAATGAATTTGCAATCAATTTATTCGGGCAATTCATTTTTATTTAGTTGTTTATTTTTGCAGTTTCAAATAATTTTTATTCAATTAATTACCATTCCGAGTTATTTTAAAGCAGATTTGGCACCGATTCGATAATAAATCTATATTAGGACAAATCGGAAAGAAATTCAATCTTTGTTTGAATTCTTCTAAGTTTTTGTAGTTAATAGATTATGTGCATTGGGTACAAGATAGCGCAGTTTCTTTTATCAAATGTGCTAAGAAAAAAATCGGTCATTCCAACTGAACTATTTTGGCTAACTTCAGTGCAAAATTGTAGTTTCTGCTCAGTTTTGATTTTGACAGAAACCGAAACTACTATTGCGATTTATTGTATTGCCTTCGATGAACGGCATAATGAGAAGTCATCTCATCCTATGCATTAGAAAGAATGGAAAAATTACTTATAGTAGAAAGTATGTCTTTACAAATAAAGCTACTAGTTAGTTACTAACGTGTCTTTTATTAACAAAAAGTACATACATATGTTAATATTTACAAACTTACAACTACACATTATCTTAAATAATAAACTTCCTCAAAGTTGCTACTAGTTTATTAAATTACTGCTTCTATTAACATAACTGTAATGAGTTAAAATGAACAGAAACTTCAAAAATGTACGAAGAAATAATTTATTGAAATTATACTTCTTTTGGCGCGTTGGGTGAAATAGATCAGTGTGATTTCAGCAGGTAACGGAAGTTGCGTCATCGATGTAACACACTATAAAGTTAGCAAAGAAAATTTGCTAATTCAACAATATGATGGAGGACTTTTTGGCGGGAACGGGAGAAGTAAGGTTATCATTTTATTTAGATTTTCTATTTTTTACATTTTTGAGAGATTGACATAGGGATGTTACGGAAGTGGTTTTAACCACTTATCCACGGTGTGGTATATAGAAGAGAGATGAAGAGCAAGTCTAATAAAATAAAATAATACGAACATTATTCAGCCTCTTTAATTTTAATTCAATAAATAATACACCTGCTTAGGCCTAGGCGTTGAATATAAAAAAATAAAATTTTATTAAATCTTAAACAGTACTAGTAGTAAATCAAATCAAATGAAGTGACTCCAAAAGAAACATATTGTATTTAATGAACAAAAGTTTCGCTTCGTACAAAGTTTACACTGATGAATTCGCACAAACTTCGTTGAAACAGTTCCAAAGAATGCTTCTTTTTGGCTTCATTGCTTAATTCAAATAAATTTGTCACACATCAAATGAAACACACTAATACTTATCGATGATTCGGATAAGTTTAATTAAAGCGCGAACAGAAAGCACGTAACGAGAAGGCTTCCCTTCAAGAGTTCACTCACTTGTTCATACGCGCTGACCATGGACGCCGCCGCCGCTGTGCTTCGACCTCCGATTATAACCTCCGATTTAAAATTATCGGAGCCGAAGTCGAAATCGGAACTGTAATATCAATCGGAAGTTCCGACTTTTCGGAATCGGAATCGAACCTCCGTAACATCCCTAGATTGAAAGTACAAAAGTGATGGTATAATGTGTTTTAAAGTTCTGTACAAGTGAAAAGAATGGAGTAGGTCTCAATAAACATGTGTAGCTGAAGTTCTCGCGCTCTTCCAAAAAGTCCTGTGAAACTTCAGTAAAGTCTACTATCACTTTACTGGAGAAGTTTTAACGTTTTAGATAACGATTCTACTTAAACTATTACAATACGTGACATTGGTAAATGCGCTAAACTGTGCGCCATGCCATGAAGAAATAAAAAAAAAAACAATATGATGTTATCTAGCAATGAAGAGATATAGTTTTTGTGTTATCTGTGGAACGTACTGTGGAATGGAAGTTCTATTGTCTATACTCTGTAGTAAAAGTTTATGCTCTGTGTGAAAATGAAAAATGGTGAATGTGTAAAATGAAAAATGTAAGGAAAAAAATAAGAAATTGATTAAGAAGTATGCAAGTTTTTTGGAGTTAGATCGCTAACATTAAAAATTTAAGATTATTTGCGATCAGTTTTAATTTTTATTTAATTTATTTCAAGCAGCAAGCGTCAATTTTATTTATATGCGATCAGTTTCAATTTCTATTCCATTCATTTCAAGCGGCCAGTTTCAATTTTTTATTCTTTTTTTTGATAGCATGGGGGAAGCTTTCGTAAGTTACCAGACCGAAGTTGGATGTGTGGTGCTTTCCAGGATCTCTAACGGAACTTATGTTCTTTTTTTTATGTTCAACTTAGAACTTATTACCTTATACTATTGTCACAAGCCCTCTTTTGGATACTTCGTACCTCGTGCTTTGGGATATAATGGGATTATTTTATGCTCGGGCTACACTGTTGAAAGCTTGTGATTCAGATTATTAATTAACATATTTTAGCGACATCAGATCAGAACCATTGGTAAAACACATATTAAGTAACTCCGCACTTTGGAAGGCATATTAATATGCCTTTCACTGTCACTTGTTCATATTGCCGTGTTTTAAAGTTCTGTACAAGTGAAAAGAATGGAGTTTTTTATTCTTTTTTTTCCGCACTTAATATGCCTTCCAAAGGTATATTAATATGCCTTCCAAAGTGCGGAATCACTTAATATTTGTTTTACGCCATTAAATCATCCATCCATTAGATGTCTGCGAGTAATGTTACTTGACTTCAGCGATCATATCGTACGTCTTATGAGTCTTGTTGCTCTAATTTATATTTTTGTTAGATACATAGTGCGACGATATACGACGAGTAAGTAACGTCGCCTTCCCTAAGTTATCGTTACCTTCGCTATTGTATTATAGAGATTCAATTAGACTTCGCCTATTTGTTAACAAGACAGATTACAAACTGTTCTGAAGGACTGTTCTAATTTGGGCTGACATATTGTAGGAAATAAAGCATAATGGGCGTACTATTAATTTGAATGATATTCGTGGATTAATCGAAGTAGTACGTCTGTTTTTGGCAAAGACGAATCTAGTTTTATACAAAACTATAGCATTTAAAGTAAGTAGGTTAGCGAGAGTTATGGTGTGGTAGCACGATTATCAATATCATTGAAATGACGAATCCGCAGGCCAGGCCACAAGATGTCTTGGTAATAAACTTTAGCAGAGCGAATTCGATAAATGAAAACAGTATGCAATAGTCTTGTAGATGTTATCTAATAATAATTATATTATTATAAGATATATTATTAGATAGTATATTAAAAACCACAGCATTCAATACAAATAGTTCAGTCAATCCAGAGTTAAAACAATCATACTGATACTAATACAAAAGTTTCTAAGTGCCTACAAATTTGAGATTTTGGAACCCTTCAAAAATGCGCCATAGGCAACCACCGCAAGAGATTTGGGGGAAAAAGCTTCGTTAACCCAGTCCTACCCCAGGGGTTGAATACTTGTGTGCAAGTTTCTCCTGCGAAATCAAAAAAGGCAGAAATTTCCCTTTTTACCAAAATCAAAAAGCTATTTAGGTTTTTCATTTCGTAGAAGAAACTTGTACACAAGTATTCAACCCCTGGGGATGAGACTGGATTAGGTAGGAGCTAGGCTTATACTCGATTTAGCCCTATATCCTGGATTAGAGAATAAGGATAAGATGGTGTTCCCCGTCTTTTAAAATGAATTTAACTTCTGATTTATTCAGTGGCTACATAATGACGTCTCATTGTTAAAATAAGAATAACATTTGAATTACTGAGTCATTTTTAAAATTGCTACTAAATATCGCCAGATTTGTCGTTACGATGACAGGAAAGTAACGAGTGACAAAATGCGCAAACTGTTTTATTTCTTTACGCTAGAAATTTCGGTATATAATTTTCGAACTTACTGCTATAGCTATAAGAGGCAGTGGTTGGAAAACGAACATTTTTTTGTAATGTAAACATAACGCAGTCTAATTACGTACAAGTTGACAACTTTGATTGTCGTCCTGTCGTATTTTTAATGAATCAAAACATTCTCCGGGAATTTATTTTTTGTCCAATGTTTAAGAATCTCTTATATTTGACTCGATTAAAATTTTTTTAGAATTTAATTTTAAGATAAGATTTTATAAGTTTTAGGAAAGGAGAACTTTTATAATTTAAAAGTGCAATGAATTAAAAAAGAGATGTACCTACCAGAAAAAAGAATTATTTGCATTTTTAGTTCGTAACATTAAAGTAATTGTTATGTATGCATTAATGTCTACCTACCTACTTACTTAATATGTAGATAGCTATATGTACGCGTAGCTGCGACTACGCCGTGTACTGTATAATAAACCAGTGTGCTACCACCCGGCCTTGGACTATATGTGTTCTGTGCATAACAGTAATAAAAGCATAATCCAGATAATTTAGAAAGTAAAATAATTTTCAATCTATTACCGGTTTGGAAGAAATCGGGACATTTCGTTGATGGTACAAAAATATTAGGGCCGTTGGAACGAAACGATGCTTGCGGATTACTGCTGGTCTGTGCTAAAGAATGCTCTAGAACTGACCTCCAAAAAGGAAGCCAAAAACAACCTTCTCGTGGAGGTACCATATGATTCTTTTCAGAATCTGAGTTAATTTAAATAAAACAAGTTTAATTTAACGTAATTATTACAGAAGAAGTTAAAATCTTAGTGTAGATGAAATATCGACTGAGATGTTTACTCTTAAAGCAATCCCCGACAAACTCGCATCCAAGATCACTTCGCTTTGCTCCTAGTATGTTTGGTTAAGAGAATTCCATTTGAAGACCAAGTGAGTTCGAATGCGAAGTGGGATGAATTGTCGAGCGAGTCTCGCTTGGGCGATGCGAGTTTTTACAGAATTGCATAGCTGATCACCTGGCATTCTTACATACATTAAAGACACTTAGTATGTCACATCATTGGTCACAGTTATTAATTAAAAATTGTTTTAATATTATATGTTTATTTTCTTGCAATCCGTAGAAATCAAATACCTTCGCCTATTATGTATCGTAAAAACTAGTTACTAAATATTTTTTATTGGTATTTTCTTTTTTCTTAAAAAATTTGTGCATTTGACCTCATCAAGTGAAGGAAACATTGAATTTTTTTTTGTTGCGCAGTGAATCAAAATCAAAATTTTATACTTTATACCATCCACAATATGGTGTTGGTGACAACTTTACCGTACGGTAGTGAGGCCTGGATATGTCCGAAATCGTGTGAAAGTATGATAAATGCAGTAGAAATGCGATCTCTTAGAAATATGTGCGGTGTCACCCTTGCGGACAGGATAAGCAATGAAGAGATACGCAATATGACAGGGTTGCACGGCAGTGTTATTGTAAAAATGAAGAAAGGAATGCTTAGATGTTTCGGGCACTTAGAAAGAATTAGTGATGAAAGACTGACGAAGAAAATCTATAAAGCGAAAGTGAGTGGTAAAAGAAGCCAAGGAAGAACAAGGCTGACTTACGAAGACCAAATAGCCAGAGTGTTAACAGACGGAAATGTCCAAAGTACTCGCATAAAAGGCGATAATGTGTGATGAGAATGATGAGATTTGAGGAAGGAAAAGAGGTATGTAAGGACCGCGACGCTTGGTGCTCCGTCCTCTCTGCCTACCCGTTAGGGATACAGCGTGAAGATATGTTTGTATGTATGTATGTATAACGATGTCAGTCATCAATAATAAATTAATAGAGTTATTGTTTAAATATATTAAAAAAGAACTGTCAAATAATATGATTATTTTTACACTATGAACTGAGAAGGAAAAAAAAAATTCACGTGTTAACGACACGTGAATATTTTTTTCTTTGTAGTTTTCTCATTCATAAAAGTACTATATTACTGTCTTTTTGTCAAAGCAGAGGTTTATTCAAATGAATTGATCGCGGCCCTCAGCGACAGCGAGCATGGCACTGCGGTACAGCAACCGAAAAAAATAGAAACGATAATTCTAAATTAACAAAATGAAATGAAATTCGTAATGAAAAAGTAAGAATAGTTTTTATTGCTTGGAATATGATAATAAAATTATTTATTACTTGAAAACTTCTATATTTTTCCATCGAGATATAAATTACACTAGAATCGTACACTATACTCAAAGTAATCAAAAGGATAATCATGGCGCTACGTGTTGGCAGACCGGCGGGGCGTATAAATTTGCAGACAGCGACAGCCACGCGATCATTGCGCGACCGGTGACTGATTGTAATAAAAAAATTGTATCATGCTTATCATGTATGACGATTACGTGTCTATTGCGCCATGACCGTAAAATTCATTTTTCGCGGTAGATTTAGAGTCACTATACAAATTACATTACATAAATTCTCGTTTTGACAGCAGATATCGCGCAATATTGGCTGTCGCATGCTGTCTGCAAGTTACGTAATAAGCGTGCGGAACAGTGCATTGTGTTCGCGGCGAATGGGTAAGACTTCTTCACGACGTTTTAACTTTACATGTAATAAAATAAGTTTAATTGAATAAAATGAAATAAAATGCGCTGCGTTGTTTACTGCACAAGCATCGAATTGAAAGTAAGCAAGGTGTGGTCCACGGTACAATGGGGAAGCAAAATGTATGCAATTGTATGGAGACGTTTTTATATTTCCGTGCATGATAACGTCATTCCGTGGACGTTGAAAAAGCGTCCTTATCGTCGACACAATAGGGAAGCATTTTGCTTACCTATTGTTTTTGGACGGTAAATACGTGACGATAAAAACGTTCAACGGTAAATTATAAAAGCATCTAATCTAGCACTACATAGATATATATCTACCGTTGATTTTTTCTAACATATTAGCAGAAAAGCAAAAAAAATACTCACAAGAGCAATGCGTGTATAGAGTATTAATGCTTAAAGTGTTAAACTTGTAACCTAGTTAATAGAAGGATTAAATTGGAAGGGCAATAAGATATCACCTAGCCAATGTAATTGGGTTTGCTAGACCGATGGGCTAAACTACTGGATAATTCTACAAAATTCGAAATCAAGTTGTTTCAATTCTCATTTCTAAAACAATTTGCTGAATAATAGTGTTGACAGTTTAAAATTAAAAAGGGAATTTCTACACTATTGCTTTTTAAAGCGTTTTACAAAGAACTGCTCAACAATTAGTTTTATGTAACTTACGATTTTAACTTAAACACATGCAAATAATACGATTTATTTATCCAACATTCTTCTTTTTGTATTAGAATAATTCGATATAGTATAATAAAAAGTGCAAGTATTTTATGTAAACAAGTTGCTGATTATGGAACCACCTCCTTGTGGTTTGTTCAATTGTTTCATCGAACGGTTGAACTATAAACAATATTTTTAACCCCCAATTGTAACGAGGAAAGTTACAAAATTCACGTCGTAGCATGTAGCATGAATATACTACAGACAAACAGAGAACTTCTTTCCTTGAGTCAAGAGAATTCTTGAGTGAATGAACAGATTAGCATTATATTTTTGTATTAAATATGCAATATTTGGGAATGTTCGTAGTTCGGGCCAAGTATTAAAATTAACGGAGCATTTGCTCTAAGAGCATATCTTTACGGTGTCCTTTTTTGTTTACCAAGTTTCTAGATTTTTACTAATGAGCGTGACTAGGGAAGGGCGCAGTACAACGATACACAGCTGAACATGACATATTTTAATTTTTGTGAATACTAGTAGACAAAACGCTTAACATTTACAAGTATTTTGCAAATGCTTATTTCATGACCGACTCATAAGCTGACACAAAATACACTCCCATACTTACTATAGCTAACTGTTTTACTCGTGTTTACGCGCAATGAGATAGAAAGAGACACGAAAATTCATTTGACGCACGGTGGTAAGAGCAGCAACTTATTATGGCTTCGTCCATTATCTTCGTAGGTTCGTAGCTTTGTTTGTTGGAAAACGATCCAGATGATTTTTAAAGGGATTTTTTAATTTTTCATTATAAGTTAGAACTCATTACGTTATCTTCAAAAACCGATTTGGTGTCCGCTCGATACTTTACATAAATTTTATAATGCGATCATACCTAATATCGAAAACATCATTATATTATGAAGTCTCTACTGAAAATGGTGCCAAATTTGCTAAATAATAAAAAATATGTTAATACATAATAAGTAAGTTAATACCAAAGCTATTATTTTTTTATTATAAGTCTGTTTTTCATGTGGTAACAGTACAGCTAACTACTATGTACGGATTGGAGCACTGAGCACTGACTTTCATCAATAAAAGATATCAAGAGCAATTGTATGACCTAGTAAAACGAATCAATTAATACCATTTGAGCACTTTACGCGGTTACAGATCAATCGAATAGATAGCTTTGTGATTTGAAGTCAGTACTGGTTAGAAAGCTTTTAGCTGATATGCAAGGCTTTGTTTGATTAGAAAACTATATGCTTTGATGATTCATTAGTCAGGTTATGTTGTAATAGGTATAAAGAAAAACAATTGAAATAACAAAATCGCTTGAAAAATAATTGACCAGCGGGTCAGGCTATGTAGGTTGTAATTGTATTACTGCGAACAATTTTGGTCCATTTAGTCTGATATTTTTTTGGAAGCTGGATGCAGTGATTGTTATTTTCGTTTTTTTTACTTACTTTTCCTTTTAAGTAATTAATCATTGATCTCAAACTGAACGGGTTCAATATTATTCCTTTATAATATCGAAATTATTTTAAAATTCGCCTGAGAAAATATTTACCAAAATTAATAACACGACTAGGATACGTTGTTCTGTTATGGAGTTCCAATTCCTGCCTTGCGGCTAAATCATCAGACCTTGAAAACTAATCATGATCAAAGTGTATCACAAGACAATTTCAGCAATCTCAAATATGGCTAGGATACATTGTTCCGTTATGGATTACCAGTGCCTTCCTTCCGGTTCCATCATCTGGTCAGTTCAAAGGTACCATATTAATAAAATTATTATATTATTTATTGATATTATATTGTCATCAGAACCAAACAATTAATTTTCATGATGAATGATGATACAACAATTAGAAGTGGGTAAAATTCGCTTTCTGATTTCATTACATTATTAGATCACAGATTTATTAGTCACTAGTGTAAAGTTACATATAACGTGCAATATTATTAGTCCAGTCTACAACGGTAAAAATATGGTATTACCTCAGAGATCCATCAACACGCATCGATTTGCGTGAAATTTCGGAATTAAGTTCTACTAACCCTTCACTTCAAAATCTACCCTATGCTAATATGTGAAAATTATTCTTATAGGGTGAAAACTACCCCTTTTTGCCAAAATTCAATAAAATAAAAGTTGAGCATTTAGAAAGTTAAAAAACATATTTAGGGTTTGAATAAAACTTGCTTGAGGCTTTAGGATACTATTTATGATTTTTCAACCCTTAATAGATGTATTTCATCCCTTAAAAACCAACCACTTTTATGATAAAATAAAAAAAAAATTATAGTACTTTATTTTTCTTAATTTATATTAAATGGGTATCTTTTTATAGTGTTGAACTTAAATATTTTTTTATCCCAGATTTTCAACCCTTACAAATCATCCCTTATTACGAAAAAATAAAAAAAAACATTTACGGTCTTATTTATAGAATGTAATATATTATTTATATGAAATTGATTTATTTTTGTCGTATTCAACTTGTAAATAATCATTTTATTATAATTGTTATAATTGCAACATTAAAAAGTTAATTTAAAAATCTGTTTCTCTACTAACATATTAATATTAAGCATAAATTAATAATCACAATTAAATTTTTAAGAAACGAGGTACAACACGTGCCTTTTTTCAATCACAGACATATACTAGCATCTCTGTGACACGAAAAGACACACAATCAAACATACACACATGTATGTTTTGGCCATATCTCCCTTAATTTTTAAGCTAGACAGTCGATTAAAAAACATTTTGTAGGAAAATTTATAATCTATTAGACTATAAAGGTTTCAAATTTATTGAGTCCTTTATTTTTGAAAGGGAAACGTTCAAAGGTCTCTAAAACGGTACCAGTCATACGCCATTGTGAACTTTGAAAGGTCATATTTCGGTTAATTTTCAAGTTATGAAAATTTAAAAAAAATCAAAATTTTCAATAAAAAAAACTAACTTTTTGTTCTCCAGCAATTTTTACGTATCTTCCATATTTTTTTAGTTATTTTTAAAAAACGACAAATTTAAAAAAAAATTAAAAACTGCTTTCTCTTCTAAAACCATATTTTTTTTCAAAACCAAGCTTTCTAAACGATTCAAACTTCTTGATCCCATTAATAGTATTAAAATAAAGTGATTCGTAAATAAATAACATTTTATTTCATTTAGGGTGGCAATATGAAGGGTGAAATTAATGTTTTTTTTTTACGGAAAAAAACTTTTCTGTATTATTTTCATCACAACTCCCTTATTTTATATCCTACAGTCTTATAAAGTCTCATTTGTAAGATTTTTTAAAGAACTTTAAAAAAGGTACTTAGCATTTTTTCCGTAAAATTTACCGTTTTCCAGTTATTCCATTTTTAATTCTTCAGAATCTTTGGTTCACTAAATAAATTCTACCTTTAATAAGTCATAACTCGGTTTGTATTAGGTCTATAGCGAAAAGAATAAAAAAACCATTCTTTTTATTTTTTTATAAGCTACATTTTAGCTTCTTATAGTTTTTTTTTAAATTGAAAGTTTTTGAGTTATTTGTGAAAAAACAATTAAAATATGATTTTTTTGTAACAAAAATTTAATTTTTCATTCACGACTGTCAAAAAGTATTGATTTTTAAAAAAAAAACTCTATAGAATATTTTGTGCTTAGAATGCTTTTTTCTATCGATTTCTGAGGTTATATTTAATAAAAAAATTACCACCCCTTAGTTGGGGTGGTATCCACCCCCAGGGTAAAAGCACTTATCGGCATAGGGTAGACTTTGCTTTTTGAGGTATTCTCTATCTACTGTTAAAATTTCAAGCAAATCGATGCGTGTTGATGGAAATCTGAGGTAAAAACCGTTGTAGACTGGACTATATAGCGAACGTATAGAACAAACTTTCAAACCGAGAAAGTAAAAAGAAAAGAAAACTTGTCATAGTATTTAAATGCAGAATAAGAAAGTTGTCTGACAAACAAAATATTGATTGTTATCTAAGATTAATATCATTTGATTGATATAAATTGTTATTTGCTGTACTTAGATTAGCAACGAATAAATGACCGAATAAATTATAGAAAAATGATAGATGTTTTAATTACGAGGGCTGCTATTTATGTATCCGGAACTGGCCAGTTACAGAACAATATTAAAAAAGTAATTATAACATTTAAAAATGGAACTCTTTGGCTGAAGAATACAATTTGTTTCATGTAGCTGTCATTTGTTTATCCTTTGTGGCGTCATTTTGAAAATTGCGAGTCTTTATCACCATGGATTTAAGTCGTGAAAATTTTCGTGCTATGATTTATTACGATTTTCGGCGAGGGCTAACTCAAAAACAGTGCATCGATCAACTCACTTCGACTTTTGGGGACGAAGCACCATCGAAAACTACTGTGTGTCACTGGTTTAGTGAGTTTAATCGTGGGCGGTCTGTGCTCACGGACGAAGTTAAAGAAGGTCGCCCTAAATCGGTTTTTGTACCTCAAAATATTGATGCTGTGCGGGAACTAATAATGCAAGATCGTCATGTTACATATCGCGAGATAGAGGCATCTCTGGGCATAAGTATGACGACTATATATAAAATATTACACGAACATTTAGCTCTAAAAAAAAATTTGTTTACGTTAGATTCCGCACAACTTGAGAATTGACCAAAAACGGGCTCGTGTCAATTGGTGTGAAAAAATGTTACAAAAGTACAATCAGGGTGCGTCAAAAGCTGTCTATAATATCTACACAGGTGATGAATCTTGGATATATGCGTATGATCCTGAAACTAAACAACAATCAACGGTTTGGGTGTTCCAAGATGAGCCGAATCCAACAAAAGTCATTTGTTCAAAAAGCACTTTGTAGCAAATGGTCGCTTGTTTTTTTGGTATAAATGGACATGTAGCTACAGTGCCACTAGAGGATCGTAAAACGGTTAATTCTGAATGGTACACGACCATTTGTTTGCCAGAAGTCTTTGAAGAAATAAGAAAGAACAACCGACAACGCAGAATCCTTCTTCACCATGACAATGCTAGCTACCACACATCGGCCGAAACAACTCGGTATTTGGAAGATTAAAAAATCGAATTAACGGGTCATCCGCCGTACAGCCCCGACTTGGCCCCCAATGACTTCTATTTATTCCCAACCGTGAAGAATAAATTACGTGGTCAACATTTTTCGAGCCGTGAAGAGGCTGTTGATGCGTTCAAAATGCACGTTTTGGAGATACCTCAATCCGAATGGAAAAAGTGCTACAAAAATTGGTTCCAACGCATGCAAAAGTGCATCAATCATCATGGTGAATAATTTGAAAAGCAATAAAACTATAATAAATGCTATATGTTTGTTTCACTTTGTTATTCCGGATACATAAATAGAAGCCCTCGTACAAGTAAAATTTCTTTATAAACTCTAATTCTTAATTTAAATGACAGATCTAACTTTTCGTTATATTTAGAACTATTTTAAATCGTAAATATTAATTACTTTTCATTTAGATCGATGACGTTTGCAATTAAAAGTTGCTTTATACTCTGTTTTTTCTTAATGTTTAAACGCTGTTTAAAGCTTGTTTTAAAAAATAATAAAACTACTGCTTTATTTCAAATAATAGATTCTCTAAATCATACTAGCAGGTACAATTATATCAATAACATTAAAAAGTGTTTATGTATTTTATAGTTATTTAGTGTTTGAAAGTAGTTATCTCGTGCAATGGGATAGTGCTAGCAGATAAACGAGCGTTGAACTTTAGTCATCCGTCGCGCGATAGCAGCGTGGCTATCGCCAATAGCAAATTTTCATGCGATAACTCACCGTAATCGCAAAATCATTAGTTCGCTGATACTAAAAGTAACGAGTGTGCTCGAGCCCCTAATTCCCTTTTCAATGTAATAAATCGCCTTCGTAATCAATAGAAGTGATATATAGCAACACTTGTAAATCACTGAACGTTACGGTCCCCATTGCCTCTCCGAACACACTCCATTAACTTGCAACTGGACTTCATATGACACACTTTCAAAATTATCTACTTTAAATTACAGCTACCTGTACAAAGAAGCTTTTATTAACATGGTTATATAAAGCGTCTATAATGAAGCGTCAATGGACAGCTTACAACTGTGATTCGTGAATTATATAGCGTAGCTTAGTAAACGCTTGATTGATCAACGTTAATTAAGACTGGTTTACATGACGGTTGTTGCTGTCACAGAGATCTAGTTTGAAAAATGTGAATATGTTTTTCCTATTACAGCAAAGCAAAAAGGAGAGACCTGATTTTGGCGGCGTATGAACATATATACATATTTATGTATAATTTATATGTATATGTTCATAGGTATAATATGTTTCCCCTCAGAGTCGAAACCGTTTTACTGTTTTAAACGTAAAAGATATCGTCGCAATTCGTCTTAATTACACTTGGGTGAAGACTACATTAAAAAAAATCTATTTGGCATTTTAGTGTAGATTAAGGGAGCGTTCATATCTACAGATAAGTAGTGTGTCCAGCACGTATCAGCGCTGATATAAAAAATATTATTACATACATTTCCTACAAGTGTATTAAGATCTAAAGGTCTTTCATTTATCAATCGCGCAGACATGGGCCGGCAATGAATATATGCAAAATATATGCAATGATATTTTTTAAGTCTGTGTTGGTACGTGCTAAACACGTTACGTGTCTATAGATATGAATTGCCCATTTATAGCGAAGGAAAAAAAAATCATCGGGTCTATTTTGATGGGTGTCAAATTAAAAAGTTTAAGAGAGTCATTTTAAAAACGTTTAACGCATGCGGTAAAAGTTCGATACAACGATATTTTTCACAATTATTAAAAAATGTAAATCTAGTTAAACAAATTAAATGCAGTTCATTGGTAAGCGCATCACTTGATAACAGTTGGACCGATTTGGCTATTTTTTTTAAAATGTAGCAGAGGAGCCCAATGTGGGATTTTGGAATTTACTTAAGCGCGAAAGATATGGGGGTTACTTTGCACACTACTGAGTACCTACACCATATCTAAGCCCTTTAAATAGGGCCGTGTGTCTAGGGTAGCCAATCAGAATAGTAAAAAAAAATCGATAGTTGGAAATATTCGAGCGCGTCAGATTAAGGTATGATGGGTTAATTACATGCTGAAAAGTGTGCATTTCAATAATCTGACAACTTGAGCATAATGTAAGGGAGTGCGAGGGTCACAAAAAAAAAGTCATCTCGACATTTTCGAGCGCGGTCAAATTGTTTTTTATTTTAAAGGAAATAATTCAAGGATAACAGGAAAAATCTTCAATAAAGCGCGCAATTTAGCGTGTGGAACTGCAGTGAAGCATGTATTCCACACTCCGCGTCTCTCTCTCCCTTTCACTTTTTCTCTATGTCTCACTCCTCGCACCATCTCCACATTATACTCCAATTCCTAATTTAAGATAATATACTTTCCGTCAGCCATCACGCCATCACAGCTGATCACTATTTACTGTGTAATAGGAGTCGAGATTTCTATAAAGATAAATAGACTTCCAAATGTGAAAAGAAAATATCCAAACTAGCAAATCTGACGACTTTAGAACAATCAGCGTAACCGACATAAAGAACAAAATAGAGATGTGCCGCCTAATATTCAAATCTATCGATATCGTAATTGTAATTAGCGCGAGGTGCAGTGCTAGAAATTGGAAAAACGATTTCAACAATTTAATTTTTTTCTAACCGTTAGATTAAGAAAATCCCACCATGTAATAGTCACACCAGCACTACTAGGACATCAAGCTGTTCTGTCTGTGTGAAATTGACGCGCTCGAGTATTTCAAAATGACGATTTTTTTACATTTTCAAAAAGCCACCACGAGCTTGCGTCACATCCGAATGATCAATCTTTTGAATGGAAGCTACGGGTTCACATAATATAACCTTTGAATATCTGAAGCGCTGGAGAAATTTGTTTTTCCCCATTTTTAACCCTTCCATACAGTCGTCTCCACCAAGCAAACCGGCCCGTCACCGGAGACAATTCTTCACCACTCCAATTCGTCTCCACCTCCACTATATACACTATCAATATCTGATGCGCTTGAGTATTTCCATGTGACTGTTTTTTTTTTTACATTTTTGAAAGCCTGTAGATGCTCTACTACCGGTATACATCATATAACCTTTTTTTTTCTACCATCTAATCTTGAAAATCCAATAGGTTTCCACGACGCTCGAGTAAATCCCCATTTAGCATCGTGATTTCCCCTACTATAATAGTCAGAAAAAGTTTTTAGAGAGAAAAATTGGTATAGTTTCCTGGAAATTGGGGAAAAATTGAAAGTGCTTATTTCTATGGGATTATTGTATGAACTTAAAACCCTAACTCACGATTGTAATGATGGAAATATGTAATTTTTTTTAATATTGTTCCTTATGGTCCCGAAAAAATTTACAGAAAAAATTCGAACAAATAAAAAAAATCGAAATTTTTTGTATGCACTCGATTATAACTGACAATAGGAACGACATATTTAGTTGATTTTTATGGTTTGTTCGTTATGCTCCTGGGGAAGAAATAATTCAGTTGAATGTTTCTTTTTAATTTCAATTTGGATAGGACAACAACTGTCGGCTCAGCTAGTCTCAAATAAAAATAATGCAAACAATTCAATGCAAAGTCGGAGGACTGTTACAGGTAACTTTTGACTTATGACGGTTTACCGACTCCAGTCATGAATTAAATAATTTTTTGTATTTTTGCATTAAGGGTATTATTTACAATTTTTTAAACAATTAATTATCAATGATATTGCTCTAGGTCACATTATGGTCTCATGTATTATAATATATTTTTAAAATTAATTACCTTTTGGTACTTATAATGATAGGTATGATATAACCAGAACTTTCATTTGATACATGCATCTTATTTACATTTCCTTAAGGCTACTGATTGAAACTCATTTTTTCATTAAAAGCAGAGAGTGATATCAAAAATTTTCCAAGGATTCATTTCAAAAATATAACACTTGAACCAAAAGCAAATATTTCATATTTTTTATAAAAAGTAGAAATCGGTGATTTTGTTGTATATAATCATGTTATACCCTTGAGACACGTGCTTGTAGTAGAGCCGAGAGCATGCGTCATGTAAGCCTGCCTTTAGCTTTGTACTGAATACCGTCTTGAGAATGTCTACCTGTGACATCTAATAGATTAGAATGAACTGATTTATAGTAGGTTCGAATTAACTGGGATTAGTAATGGCTCTAGGATATACTATAGTGCGGTTAGATCTGTAACTTGACCCGAAAGAGCATAGTCTACTATAAAGCTTTTATTAAATATATTGGGGTCTATTCCGTGTCTCTCATTGAATATCGAGAATAATCGTGTAATCTGAGTCTTGTACAGAATGATATGTACGTGTATGTGCAATGTATCCTTGATATTTATACCTACCTCAATTTGACGACTTTGATGGCGCAGTGGTTTAAACGTTGCATCAAGCGCGGAAGGTTCCGGGTTCGATTCCCGGTTGGGTCAATTTAGGAAATGAATTTTTATAGATTGTCTCGGGTCTATCTGTACTGGGAGAGGCCCCAAGTAGTCGTCGTTCGGTTCTCATAGCACAGAGAATACCCTAGTTTGAGATCAGATGATTGGTGTATATCGTCTGGCGCATTATTTATTTATTTATTTACCTATAACAAAAAAAAGTAACATTTCAGTCTTTGGCTTTCTATGCATATTAAAAAAAACCACGGTTTGTACGCGACAGCCACGCGAAAGACGAATGCCGAATCTGGGTCGGCAATGCGTAAGTGATACTCTTGGTGTCGCAGGCGTCCATGGGCTATGGTAATCACTAGCGCTACCAGCCGCGTGTGCTAGCTTTTTATGAAAACATCATACTGTTATTTGTGTACTGTGACCACAGTGTTCGCGCATTATCCAGTTTATATATTATTTTCTTTCACAATATCCGAACTCCTTAAGCACTTGAACAATTATAATGTCAAGACCAAAAAAAAAAGAAGAAAATAATTGAAGATGATTACATTGTGTGTTCAATATCTGTGTGGACGAAATCATCGGATTTTTATGGATATTATAATCTCATTTATTATTCGGCCGGCCGAGACAAGCAGCAGTTTTGTCTATGGTACAAGTTGACAAGTTGTCCTAGTGTCATCTTGCTTTAAAAGGTGATCGGATAAATTTTATGATGGAATGGTCAATGTCTGAAAGACAACCCGTTTTAACTTTAAAAGGTAAAGCATGAAACCAGCGTTCCTATATGTTGAAAATTCTAAATTATCGCATCCACACAGTGATAAAACTTATTAACCTAATTATGTTGCGCTCATCAACATTTTATTTTAATATTCATAGAAGAATTAAAGAAGGGGAAAATTGACGACTTGTAAATTTTCTTCTGTTTCCCTTATCAACGAAAATACTGAAACTAGATTTAAAAAAAGTGTAAGGAGCATTATTCTGACTTAAGTGTCTAAGTTAACAGGAACAATTTAATAAAAATCCTAAGTCTTAAATCCTAAGTAAATTAAATTAAATTTACCGTTTTATGAATGTTATACGGAACTCTCTGTGAGTATTGTTTGCAAATGCAACTCTCACTTGACCATTTTTATTTTTAATAGTCTCACACTGCACAGAATATAAAACAAAGAATGGCGTTCAGAGGATTGCGTTAACAACATTGTACTTCGACGTGGAGTTCACAATACTTTGAGTGTTTAACGTAGCTATAATATACTGTGATTTTTAACGATATCCATAGAACGCAATTTTCTTTGTATATTCTTTGTATACCTTGAATGTACGATTTCAATAAAAGCAAAAATACGTTCCCTATATGGGTTGATCAACTATTTTTTTGCTAATTGGTAAAAAATGAGATGTCGCGGGCCGCCTGGCCGATGTGAAAAATCTAAACTATTTTGTGTAGAAAATATGCATGATGAAAGCATGGTAAAGGAAACAAATGTGGCTTATTAAAATAATATGACATAATTAAAAACAAAACTATCCGATTTCTTTTTAAAGAAAAAAAAGAATTCTTTACTTAAAAAACACAGGCAACCTGTTCCGAACAGTTGTTCCGATGTGAACAACAACACTGCATATACGCTATAGTTATAAGAGCGCGCGCGTATTATAATTATCGCATATATCCGTGGTCAGCAACCCTACTTATATAAACAAGAATTGAAAAAAACCTTAAATAATAGTAAAATTGTTCATTGGACAACTGAAAGTACTTTTTATTGTGGATTACGCGTGTGGCGCGCAAATGAGTGCATATGATTTGAGAAAAGTTTGGTACATTTTTTTAAATTCATAATGGGATATTGTATTTTTTCTTTGGGATATATTTGATGGCACTTCAAAATTGGTGAAAATATAGACAAAATTGCTACACAATAAAATGTTACTCCTTCATTAAAAAGATAATAGCTGTAAAAAATTTCAAGTCGTTAATAAATAATTATTGCCAAAATAAAGAAATGAGAATCATTTAAAATAATAGATTGTGCTACGAAAAAGAGCATTTTATATAAACTAAATAAATAAACTTGACAAGCTATCATCCTGACAATGCCGACACATCCGGAGCAGTGAGTGGAGTTGGTGCAATTGCGCGACGTCTCTTCCTAACTCCTGAAAATAACTCGGAAATACACCAACTCGTGTAAATATAAGATTGCTATGTACACATATACTAACAGGAAAAGATGAAAAGAGATGGAGGGATATATAGAGATCTTTCAAGATTAAATTTCTCGACTTCAACTATCTCCTTAGGGTGCTGACTCCTATTTCAATACTGCCCCTGGAAATAACTCGAAAATACACCTACTAGTTTATATAAGATTGCTATATATACATATACCAATAGCAAAAGATGAAAAGAGACGGAGGATTAGAGAGATGTTTCGAGATAAATTTTTTCGACTTCAACTATCTTTTTACAGCGCAGACACACGACTTTCTTGCGGCCGCCGCGCGGAGGCCGCGCGGTTGACATGCTCGTGTCATTATTAAAAGCGAATGTAAACTCTATTGACTAGGCAACAACGTTCGAATTTTATTATGTAAAGTAATGCGTTCTGCACTTCAGATTGTAGAAGAATGGTGTGACAAACATCAATTGTCAGTAAATCCGAAAAAAACAGAACTCATCCTTTTTACCAACAAAAGGAAGTTACCAGAACTCCAATTACCAAAATTATTTGACACTAAACTCTCCCTATCAACACAAGTGAAATACCTGGGCGTTATCCTCGATAACAAATTAAATTGGGCGAGTCATATCGATGCTAAAACAAGGAAGGCCTGCATAGCTTTTTATCAATGCAGGAGACTAGTTGGTAAAAGATGGGGTCTCAGCCCAAAAATCACACTTTGGCTTTACACATCAGTTATCAGACCTTCCTTGACATACGGATCGGTAGTGTGGTGGCCCAGAACACAACTGATCACAGTGAAAACGAAACTCCAGAGTCTACAACGCTTAGCGAGTGTAGCTTTTACCGGATGTATGAGAACCACCCCATCAGCTGCACTAGAGTACCTCTTGAACTTAAGACCGCTAGATCTTGTTATACAGGAGGAGGCAAAGGCAGCCGCCCTAAGGCTAAGAGCAAATGGGCTATGGAAACAAAATATAGAAACAACACACTCAAAAATTCTGAAGGGGATCCTGAAGGAAATACCACTCCTTGAGGCACCCATGGACAGAACACCGTGTCATCACATATTCGATAGAAGATATAACATCCAACTCACTGCAGAATCAACAGACAACTCTGGCATCAATGAAGTTAGGATATATACAGACGGCTCCAAAACCACACAAGGTACGGGAGCTGGCGTCTTCTCGAAAGAATTGAACATTAAAATATCAACAACCCTTAGTAAACTAAACACAATCTTTCAAGCAGAATGTATTGGCATCACCAGAGCGGCACAGGCGGTCGCAGCCAGAGATGTCAGAGATATCAATATAAGAATTATCTCAGACAGTGCCTCCGTGCTTCAAGCCCTACAAAAGAACACCATAACATCAGTCCTTATTCTGGAATGTCACAACGCACTCCAATTCATTGCAACTACGAACAGAGTAACCTTGCAGTGGATCAAAGGACACAGCAACTCACTGGGTAACGACGCAGCAGATGAACTGGCCAAAAGAGGATCGAAGACAACAGTACAGGGACCGGAACCATTACTACCCATACCTCAGGCCCAAATAAAAACATGGCTGCGTTTAAAAACAGAAGAAACTCACCATATAGAATGGAGAAACAGTGATAGTTGCAGGCAAACAAAGAATGCAATTCCGGTGGCTTCAAAAAGACTTGCCCGTTACCTCACCAGATTAAAAAGGGACAAGATCCGCAAACTTCTAGGTATTATAACCGGCCACTGTCCTCTAAACAAGCACCTATTTACCATAGGTGTTACAGACAGCCCTCTATGCAGAGGATGCATGGAAGTAGAAGAAACGCCACAGCACGTGCTTATGGAATGCAAGAGTGTGGCAGATCAACGGGCAAAACTTCTCCAATCTCCTGCATCGCTCCCAGAAGCCTTTGGCAATCTGGAAAGACTGCTAACTTTCTGGGATGACCTGGGTTGGTTGGAGTAGGAAGACAACAGGACACGCACAATGGCCCAATCAGGAGGCTAAGTGCGGAAACAGCCCGGTTAAACTAACTAAACTGACGTTCGAATTTCTGGGAACTACCCAGTACCCAGCCGCGTGGCCGCCACGCGGCGACCGCGTCGGACTTTTTCCGAGATTTCACTAACCGAATGAATCGAAAACGGCTAGCAGTGGAGGAGTGAAGTTGTTGTTTCATTGCTCTATTAGTTTGAAATATAGTAGTTAAATAAATAGAGCATATTTTGCTGTACAGTGCGGATTTTAGAACGCGGTCATAGCACGGTCGTCGCGCGGCGTCCACGCGGCGACCGTGTTGTATCGGCGCGAAGAAATTCATGTCAAATAAACGCGCCCTTAGAGTGCGGACTCCTGTTTCAATAATCCTCCTCCTCCTCCTCCTGTTTCAATGTATAAAACGGATGTCGATCAGGCGCTTCGCCGGGCGCTGCCGCGCTACGCTCGCTTTGCTCGCTCGGCTCGCGGGTTGTGGTAAAAAGACCTTACCTAACCTAATCAAAAAACGTGTTATAAATATATCGTCGTGTTTGTATAAAGTTACAAAAAAATGTGCAAAATTTTACCCAACGCGAAACAATCTAAACCTTAGCGTGCAGTTGTCCTCGCGATTTCCTCCCAAGCATTTATTACCACATTAAAGTATCGTGATTGAAGTTGTAACCAAAAATGTTGTGAAAACTAATTAATTTTTCTGTTAATTTTAAAGTTTACCATTTTATTATAGCAAAGACCATTCATTTTAAAGATATGATTTGTATCGAAAGTAGCAAATTTATAAAGAAAACCGTCAATTTTAAATATTGAGATTTGTAGATAAAATTACTAATTCTATAGCTCCATTATATATATTATATATTCCTTTCTATTTTAATAAACAAGATGTATTTGCAGTTTATTTGCTTTTCGTTTTGTCTTGTTATCGAAAAACAATATTTTCTCGTGCATCAAATAACTGTGCGTGTCCATTTCCTGTTGCTTATTACGATACCATACTGTCAGCCTCCAGTCGAAATTGCACGCAACGTTGTAATTACATACGTGATAGTGATACAGAGTTCTCTGTTTTTCCTTATTCATAATTTCTGATGTTATGTTCCAGATAGGAACGAACGTACCTAGACTAAATCAAGTACCTATCCTTGTTTGGTATCAAAGGTAGAAATTTTGTTGTTTAGTCAGGGATCAAAAAGAAGAGAACCGAAGAGACGTTTATATGATATTTTGTTTTTTTTTCGTTTTTTGTACACAATAATAATAACTTAATATTTTAAAAGGAAATTGTAATAGGAAAGTATTACAATACTATGACGATTTCACATTTAACAGCGCCCTTGAAAGTCGAATTAGGTAAAGACATTTTGATTTTGGTTGAAAAATATTTTCAAGGGACTATTTTTATTCTGTCGTTTTCATATATTACAGTTGGCGTGGTACAAAATTATACTCATTTCCTGCTTTCATAATGGTTTGGGAAAAAAGAGGAATGTTCCAGAAGATTGTTTTTCCGCACGATACGTAAAAGTCGGCCAAAGGATAATGTTTAATATAATTCATAATAGTCCAGCCAAACATGGGTTGAAATCGAAATTCGACGTATATTTTGAGGTAATAAAAAAATGATTATAAATTATTTCATTTTTCATGCGAACCTGGGAGGGCTAGGTTCGAATTTCAGATGTTTAAAAACAGCACCCTAAACAGCCGTCTGCCTAAAATTTATATTTCAACGCTAATTTGGCTTGAATTATAAGATAGGTACCCCGATGGACTAACAACCTTATAATTCGATTAGCCGTCTGAAAGCTCAACGACTTATTGCTAAAAGTCTGATTTTTACAAGCTTTCATTAAACTTCACATGTATGTTTGTATATTTAGTTCAAATCTTGCGAGCCAAACAATGTTGAACCACTAACTTACGAGTTTGAGCTGTACGCTTTTTCAGTTCCGATGACAATACACTAAAATGATAGAAATGACCTGATATTGCAATCAGGATTGTCTCCTCACGAGGGTACTCCTCGACGATTAGTAGTAGAGATACGTTACTATGCATGAACATTTCATTTTGAAAGTTAAACATGATCTTTACCATGATCTGATGCTGGAGCCAGGATCGTCTCCACATGAGGGTACTTCTCGACGATTAGTAGTAGAGATACGAAACTTTGCATATGGATTTAGTTTTGATAGCGAAACATGATTTTCACCATAAACTGATGTTGCAGCCAGGATTTTCTCCATATGAGAGTACTCCTCGATGATTAGTAGTAAAGATACTAAACCTTGCACATAGATTTAATTTTGATAACTAAACACGATTTCACCAGAAACTGATGCTGCATCCAGGATTGTCTCCTCGTGAGTGTATTTCTCAACGACTAGTAGTAGAGATACGAAACTGCATGTAGATTTCATTTTGATAGTTAAACATGATTTTTATCATGAATTGATGCTTCAGTTAGGATTGTCTCCTCCCAACGGTAGCCTTCGGCGAATTGTAATCGAGATACGAAACTTTCACATAGATTTAATTTTTACTGTTATACATGATTTTCACCATGACTGCAGCCAAGATTGTCTCCTTATGAGAGAACTCCTCAACTGTTAGTAGCATGAACATGAAACTTTGCAGAACAAAACATGGCTTTCTACCGCATGTAGTTTAGCGAGATTCGTATCGACGGAATTGTTTTTTTTTTGTTTCTGAAAAGGCACAAAATCCCCACGGACACTTAGCCAGACTCTATGCCGACAGAGTTGCATCGTTCTCGAACCAATTAAAAAAACGCGCCTCTTTGCTGTTAGTTCTAGTGGCTTTTACAGAGTCACCGGTCGCACTGGGGCGAGCGCAGAAGGTGCTCTGCCTGAGGTCGACTGTTTCATGGTTCCTCCAGCCTAGGGATACCTTGTATGGAGAGCGAACCTCGGACTCAAAGCATCGCCAGTGGATTTTTCGCACCTGCGTGAATATTAACAGGCCTTCGGTTCGGCCACGGGTCGGAACACTAGCGGACTGGCCAACGTGACGGCTGAAGGCCGGTTAAAGAGCCTAATGTTTTATATAGCAAGTTTCTAATGTGGCTTAAGGTTCGTTAATGAGCGTGTACGATGTCATCGAGCTTCTAAACGTGAGATCGTACGGGTGTCGCGGGGGACGGGAACGTCCTCCGCGACACCCGTACCCGTCGTACCCGTACCCGTACCCCGTCGTAGTCTGAATGTGGGCATGTTCGAGCTCAAACGTACAATGTCAAAGCCAAATCAATTTATCCAAGTAAAGCGGATTCGAGTGTAGGAAGGAACGGTGAAAGAAGCGTTCGGACGCCTCTTTTAGATATTGAGCTATAGTGGGCAATTCTAGATCACAATGCGGATCTACGTTGCGCACTTAAGGAGAGGCACCGGTGGCCCTGCGCAGGAATCTATTCTGAATTACTTGGACGGAGTTGATATGGGTAGGCGCAGCGTGAGCGAATACTACGCTGATGTACTTTATGATAGGTCTGACGCACATCTTACATAATACAAGGTTACTTTAAGCTTAATGGACGATTTGTTATTCGCGCAATGGCAGTTGAGACGGCCGAGAACGAACACGGCGGGGTCATGAAGCGTTTTGATGTAGCGACGGAAGGTTATGACACTGTCAAGGGTGACTTCTATAAGTATTTGATTTCAAGATAAAGAATTGAAGTTGCATGTCTCCAAATATCTAACTCTCAGTCTTCTTAGATATTGAGATCCAGGACAAACTAAACTATCTAATTTTTCGTACAGGTACCTATATAAACTTTTTTAACAGGTACTTATAGCTTTATGAATATATAAATATAATAGTTTATTATTTTTATAATAGTGCCTAAATCTTTTGCTAATTGAAGGACAGTAGTGAAACAAAAAAAATCGATCACCCCATAATACATGTATGTATCATGTTGCACATTATTGCTTAAAGAATAGACTTTTGGTGTTAAAGTTATGTGAATGTAGTCGTGGTTAGAGCTTCTGACTTAAAAAGTAATCGAGGTAGAACATTCTCGAAGACTGCAGCTTTCAAACAAAAAAGAATCATGTGCGAATCGGTTCATCCGTTTAATTATCACGATGCGTTGCGTTGGGGGATGTTTTATGATTGTTGTATTGGACAATTTATGTATTACAGTAACCATGAATTACAATTATAACTATGACAACTTCTGTTTGATGATTAAAGTGTAACTCCAACTTTGAAATAAACGCTGACACGTGTCAAGTTACGTTCTATAACCAAGTTTACGAGGCAATAAGCGAACGGAGCTAGGTCTCCGACATTGTATGAGGACCGGCGTTTTATAACCCTAGCCATACGCGTCGCTTCTATTCGCATGCAACCTTCCGTCTCCTGTGCTATAGGAGAATAAACAGTGGCATTGAAGAGTTAAACTGAAAATGACGCGCAGTGTATCTCTATTGTTTTCCTAGTATTCACGTGTTCATTTCGTTAAGTAAAGAGTACATGAAAACAAAAACCTGCAAAAAATTAATATTTGCTATACCTAGGTGTTGTAATAATATTATAACTGATTTGTTAAGGTTAATGCATCTGCTTTCCAAGTTAAGTGTTCCGGGTTCGATTCCTGATTTGGTCAATTTAGCAAACGAAGTCTTGTAAATCGTTCTTGTAAACTTGCTGTTACTGGGTTCTCATTATCTTCGTTGTGTTATAGTGCAAGCTTAGTGTTTAGTTTAAGGTCACATATTGTAGGTGAACCTAATTGTTCGGAGTAATTACTATCGTTTAACATTTATTTTTCTATAAAAATCATTGTGATATATGGATTTTTATGTATCGTAATATAGAAACGGCGTATTGGGGTACGGTGTACATTCTCGAAAATATTCAATGAAATTTATTGTAATTAATGAAAACAAATGTACCAACAAGGTATGAAGCTTGGATCAAGAATCAAATTGGACGGAGCATTTGCTCTAAAAGCGTGTCCGTTTTTTGTTGACCGACTTTCTGGACTTTTACTAATGTGCGTGAATAGGGAAGACACACGGTACAACAATACACAGAATATGACATATTTTAATATTTTTGAATACTAGCAGCCAAAACACGATTTACGAGTATTTTGCAAATAGTTATTTTTGTAGAGGGAAAGTAACCAATATGGAATAACGTTTTGTTTAAATATAAATAAAACAAATATTAAAAATCAAAAACTTTTAATTGTAATTATAAACAATCATATATTTGCGTTTTACATAGTAACAGTCTTGTATTATATTTATTAGTCATAAGTGCTGTAACTTCTCAAAAATAAAATCAACATAAAGGTATCTAATAATGGAATAGGTATCCCGAATATGGAACACTACAAAAACTACCTTAAATTAACTTTAACTTCTATGAGAATCTTCAGGAACTTTGGTCCAATATAAAAAGGAAGTTAAATTATTAGCTATAATCACAAATCCAGGTGTCGACCTCTGCACCAGCGCAATCGTTATATGCCCATAGAAAAAAAACTTAATTCTTAAAAATTTTCTGACAGCAGCAAAACAGCTCTCACCTTGAATAAAGAACTCGCTCTACTTACACGTTGAAACCTATACGCACGTATAGTGACTGAAAGAGATAGACGATACTGCTTATTGCGTCTAAGTCTTTGTTTACAAGAAATGCCGACATTCCATATTAGGGATACTATTCCATATTTAATTACTTTCCTCTAATGTACGTGAAGCCGGTCAGGAGGTGACACGAATTACACTGGCAGTGTAAGGTTGCCGAACTTAATATAGCTGTTTCACTCGTGATTACGCTTAATAAGACAGAAAGAGACACGAATATTTGATTGCCACACGGCGATAAGAGCGGCACCTTATTATGGCTAACTCATTTCATTTGGAAGGTTTGTTCTAATTATTGGATTTTCTAAATGGTTATAATATGATTCATAATTCAAAACACACACATATTAGCAAAATGTATCATCTAATTGGCCACTTCGTCATTATTAAACAAATGAATTTCTTTAACAGTTATATGATTATTATTATTATTATATTTGAGGAATAAAAAATTTGAGAATTTTATATTGACTGCTACATAAATAATAGAAATGAAAAAAGCTGTGATTCCGCTGTCAAAGCGAGAATTTGTGTAATTGTATACTGGCGCTAAATCTACCGCAAAAAGTGCATTTTACGGTCATGGAATAATAGATACGCAATCGTCAGAAATAATATCGATTTTTTATTACAATTAATCTCCGGTCGCGCAGTGATCGCGTGACTGCCGCTGTATGCAAATTTTTAGGTAATATCCCCGCCGGTTATACAATTTGACAGGATTATATTATACACTACGTGTTTATTAAATCTTCGCAGGTTAGCTTGGTTTGATAGAGTTTTAATAGGGTATACATTGTTGTGGGGCCGGAATTGGCACGTCGTAATTACTTCTTAAAACCCTGTGAAGTTCATTGCTGTTGGTGTTAAGGCGACGCACTGGAAATTTTGATGCCAGGGATCTCAATTTTTCTAAGTGACTACAAAACGTATGACAGTGATATTTCGTTTTCTAATTTTTGTAACACAAAAAAAATATCAAAGAAATCTCTTTTAAAACAGTGATTCACATTTTTTGGAGCAACGAGACTGATATATTTTTCTAAATTTTCTGTATAGTTTACTTTAAACATATTCCTCAAAATACCAGTTGGATTTTTTAAAATTAATTATAGTTTTTAAAATAAACGAAAATAACTGTTTTTTAGTATTTTTCTTAAGTTACAAAAGGTCTATTTTAGATTAAATTATTGGTTATCAATACGTCGCCGTGCGTCAAGGAACTGTGCTAACATTTTATCTGTACCTATACACTGAAAAAATAATTTAGTCGGTTTTCTTACTGAATTAGCTTTTATTATCAATTGAATCCAAATTATTATTTCCATAATAAATTAAAAACAAATAATATTTACGTTTTTGTTAAGTTGTAATATTTGTAGCATATATTTTATTCATATATATATATTATATATACATTTGTATGTATTGTAATAAGTAAAACGAATACTTATTGATTGACTTACATCAATCAACATTCGTTTTACTCATTTCTGAATGACGAATGTCATAGTCTTTATCGATTAATATTTCTCCTAATGACAATTGTTCTTTAGGAATAAGTTGGTCGGATAATCTGGAAGGTGCAACAGTTTCTAAGTACACAGCATTCTTATTTAGTGAGTACAGTTTTTCTAAGTCCTGTGTGAATAAATTCTCGTTTTTTAATTTTCCTCTATTTCTTCAGTGATAATAAAACTAACTTCAATTTTTAAAATGTTTGAAAAGTGCTGCTATTTCTTTCGTTTTACTTAAATATTTTTTTCGACATAAATTACACAGTTATTTTTAATAACAATGGTTATAAATACTAGAATCACATGAACATCACACTTACCTCAGTTAAATCGGTTACTGATTCGCACTCAAAACATAAAAATCGTAAATTTTTTAGTGAACTAAATAAGTTATTATACGAATACTATATAAAATTAATAGAAACTAATATTAGTAGCAATTAGTAAATAGTTTTAGTAACTGATTCTGCAAATATTGTGAAGTTAGACCACAATTTTATATTTTAAATGAATTAATTCTTGGAGCGCATTGTCACGATGCTGGAAAGAGACAAAAAATGGTGCTTAGAATAACAAAACAGGAGATTGTTACTATCTTGCTCGCCCAGTTTTAACCAAACTTTCACACACAGAAAGTAATTTCATTGCGCTACGACCAGGTTCAATTAAAATAGTGATTTTTGTTTCTGTTATTTGATAAAAGCTTTAAAACATCTATATATAGTACCTATGAAGTTGCCATCCTACAATGAATTCTCCATTTGAAATGTAATTTATGTATGGTTGGCAATAAATTCTAAATTCAAATGAATTTTATTTTAAAAATATAGAACTTTCTTTTCCAATTCAGTCATTAGTTTATTGATATTAGTGTTTTGGTTTCACTACATTTGTATCTTTTTCATCAGTATGGACACGATAAAAATACGAGTAATTACGGAATACGAGTTCCGTCGCGGTAGCAATGCGGCACAAAACAAATGAACGCACGACCCGTTATTGGTTTGAACGTTTCCGACATAGAAATTTTGATCTTAAAAGTGAACCCCGTGGTCGCTACCGAAAACTAAAGTCGACAACGACGAATTAAAGACGATAGTGGAAGCTGACAAAACTCAATCTACTGTTGCGTTAGCAGCAGCTTTCGATGTTAGCATCAAAACAATATTGGTCTATTTGCGCCAAATTGGCAAGGTAAAAAAGCTTAATAAGTGGGTGCCGCATGAAATGAACGATCGCCAGCGCGACGAACGCGTTGAGGTATACCTTGCGTTGCTTAATAGACACAGGAACGAAGGGATTTTGAAGCACATTGGCACTTAGGATTCTTTTGGATAATCGTTAGCGGTCATCATGTTGGTTAGAGCCTGGTTCAGTACGTAGGCGATCCTCCAAACGAAAACTTACCCTTAGAAAAATCATGGTTACTGTTTGGTGGCATAGTGCTGGTGTAATTCATTATAGCTTCTTACGAAATCGCACGAGTATTACTGCAGATGTGTACTGTAAGGAACTGGACACAATGATGGAGAAGCTTGTAAATCTCCGGCCAGCCTTGGTTAATCGCTCATCCCCACTGCTCCTGCACGACAACGCTCGACTTCACACTTCACACGGCACAACAGACAGTCTCTAAGCTACAAGAGCTAGGGTTGGTAGTCTTGCGTCATCCATCGTACTCACCAGACTTTGCGTCGATAGACTTCTACTTTTTCCAAAATTTGGACAACTTCTTGGCAGGAAAACGTTTTATACCCGAGAGGCAGTACAAAATGCCTTTGAAGAGTTAGTTGCCTCCCGTACACCTGACTTCTTCAAGAGGGGCATTAAAAAATTACCATTGTGCTGGCAAAGATGCATCGATAGCATGGGTGCACACTTAGATTGATCGAAATAAAAAAAAATATATAAAAAATACTTTAACTTTTTGTATAATAAACGGCAATTTCATAGGTAAAGACCTAATATCAACTAAAGTAAGTCCGATGCACACCATCAACATACTCTTAAACTAAACTTTTTAGTAAACTTAACATACAATTTTGTAAATTTTGCTATGTTCACAACATCTAACTTAAATCTTTTTTATTTTGTAAATTGAATATTCGTGATATTGTAAAAAGAATTAATACTTGTATAAATAATTAATGCTAAGTTAATGCTGCCTTGAATGACGTTATCCGACAGGCTCTTGTCGCCACTGGCGCTCCTGCAGTCCTAGAGCCTGTTGGTATTGCGCGCAGCGACGGTAGGAGACTGGACGGTTTGATGCTCATTCCTTGGAAACTTGGTAGATCGCTGGTGTGGGACGCGACTTCTTAAAACCGTGTGAAGCTTATTGGTGTTAAGTCGGCATTGGCGTTGTTGGAAACACTTGCTGTTTCCCATGTACCAGCGACTTCCAAGTCACCAGGTGCCGCGGCCAGCACTGCTGAGAACTTGAAGCTGGGTAAGTATGCGACTCTCTCTGAGACTTTCATATTTACACTCTTTGGAGTCGAAACTTTGGGCCCCTGGGGCCCCGAAGCCCATTGAATTGTTTCTGATACTTGTAAGAGACTGGTCGAGGCTTCGAGTAACCGTCGGGCTGGCAGTCTCTGCCGCCAACGAATCAGTTAGGCTATTCAAATAGGTAATGCTGCCAGTCTGCTGGGCACCCTAATAGCAATCGCAACTTTCTAAGCGGTAACTTTGAGGAAGTTTATTGTTTAAGATAATGCTTAGTTTTGTTGGTAATTTGCTTGGTTTTACGAAACTAAAGATCAACCCTCCGTTTTTTCAGTGTACATAACATAGAAAAGGTTTTTAAAGTAGCTTAGAAATAGATATATTCCAAAATAATTATATCTACGTCTACAAAATAACAAAAAATTGTTCGCGGCTGAATGCTAGTATATATCGATACAATCTCATTATGTTACTTCAGCCTACGACTGTTAAAATTTCGATATATTCAAGACCGAAGCAGTGGGATTTATTACACATTGAATGATTTTACAAGGAATGTGAATGTAGGGTCGTGGAACTGGATGTTACATCCGTATTCTTTTAAAATGACGCACCTACCTATCGCTAACACCACAATACTAATAATCTCATTATTTTCATGTGATATTTAATAAAGCATTAATTTCTCAAACTCAGAGCCCTCGTGTTCTGAAATTATGTGTATTTGTTTCCTTGAATGACCAATGAAAATAAAATCTCATTTTTAAACTCAATTTTGCCCGAGATTCCGCTAAAAACGTTGAAATTGCAACAAACGGTCGTTTTAATCCTTTTACCGGATATAAACTTGTCCTTGTCTGATCTTTAGAAGAATTTAATTAGTTTTGCTGCTGGAGACGGCGGACTAATGCTGAAATGTTGGCACTACATGATAGCCCAATCTTCCAATTAATCGTTCAGTCTTATAAGCCCAGTTCATGCGAGTTCGTTCGAGGTTAATATAATTGGTACGAAGTTTTCTATATATTTTTTATTACAATAAGCGCGGGTGGTTGGCCCATTGTGTGGAATCTGTCGGGATTGTTACACCATTTTATTCGCTAATCCTGCCATCGAATTGCAATGTTTGTATTGTTGTGTTGGAGGTTATACAGGAGGTATAACATTTAGTAGTTTTCAAGGAACCAAAATAAGAAGGGATTTTCCCTAAAATGAATCCCTAAGAGGATGAAAAGTGGGAAGCAAAGTTTGTCCGGGGATTAATATCATCTAAATAGCGTAGTTTCCACGCGCACGAAGTCGCGGCAAAAATGTGTATATAAAGCCTTATTTGAAGTATCATAGAAAAATATAACTATAGTCGGCCCGGGGAACCTTGATCCCTATGACACTCACAGTTATTCCGACCTTGTAGTGGCGTCACCGTTACATTAGAATCGAATTGGAGGCGTCTAAAAATGACATTTATTAATTTTAGGTAGATATATGCCATTACAATGATATTCCGTTGGAATTATAACAATTCTTAACATTTACAAGAAATTATCTCAATCAGACTTTACGTTTACGTCCTGCAAAACTTACTTCGTTTGGAAGATATCGACAAGTGCCGAAGTATCGATAAACAAATGTCGATAATGGAAACGAGTGTACAAAATACATTAACATAGGTCCTTTTCGGTGTCCGATTTATAATCATTTAAGTTGTCTGCGATAATAAAATAAAGAAGATGGAATTTTTATTCTTACATTCGTCGAGCGTGACGTAAAATGCTTATAGGTGCTGAATATTAAAAAAGTTACCTACATTAAATTGTTTTTATTTCACTCAAATTATGGATATTTCTGGGGACACCAATTTTTCTTTTATTTAAGATTAGGTTTTATTAGTATCAGTTTTCACGTGTGACGTAAATAAGTAATAAATTATGAGTGTCATTAATTTTTTCATACTTAGGTTTTAGTTCATTCTCCATTGACATCGCGCACCTCGTACCTTATTAACTTAAGCTCATATGTATATATTTGAGTTACTTTTAATATCAAATTACAACATTATTCTGAAGCTCTAAGTTTTACTTATACTCACCATCACGCAGTACTCTGAACCTCAACAAATAGAACGGAGCGCAGCTACATACATACACTCACGATTAAGAAGAACAAATACCAGAGAATTAAAAAATTAACTGTAGGACAAAACCAAATAAAACAAAAGCTGTTCAGCGATCATTTATTTATATATTTTAATCTGAATCTAATAATGACATAAGTGCTTGAAAATGAAATGGGTGCATTTTTATTTTTGGAAAACTTTCGTTTTACTTACTTAATCTATACCAAAAAACTTAAATCATTATAACAACAATATAACAAACATTAGAAATGCAGATTATATTTTTAAAAACATATTTACCAACGTGGTTGAATGCAAGTCACACCTTTGCCTATAAAAAAGTTAAGTTACATCGACACGACCCATCACTAACATGAACTGTCATAGGGATCAAGGTTCCCCGGGCCGACTATAACTTTCACGAATTTTTAAATATTAAATAATTTTAACTTCACTCATTTTAAAAATACTGTTCATAAAATATCAATGCAATGCAATCATTGACCCCTACAATACAAGTATCCAGTGATAGGCTTTAGACTACGTTGAAATGAGGCAACTTAATCCTGGCATTAATTGTAATATTTGTAGTAGGTACTGGTATAAATCTGCGAAAGTAATGTTAGAGATGGCATAGCAAATAAAGCTTCGTTGGAATGTCAAAAGTTTGTGGGATTTTGTAACATCGCGTCAAATCGACATAAAAGATAGTTGTTATTTTGTATGGAAATAGCCTGTGTAGTTATTATGGATCAGTGTCTGTACGCTATAATATAGTATCTCCGAAATAAGTTCGTATTTAAAATGTTAATCCGAAGACATCCGAGAACCATATGATGTCGAAACTTCTAAAGTGGTCTTTTACCTTATTACTGAACTCGATCCTTTTGACAGGGTTATCAGGCTTCATTTCCTGCACAATAACAATTTTGTAAGGGTGGAAATGTAAATCCCTCTTAATAATTTTTTATTTTTTTATTTTTTTTTATTAGATTTACCAACAGTTGTTTACACTAATGCTTAGGTAATACAATACATGCTAAATAAACTACGTCAAATGTAACAACTACTTATAGGTAAATTCCGCATGCATTATAATATATAAACGGTGATTTTAGATTTCATATAACTGATTTAACAGTAACAATACTCATTTTGCATTTACACATACTAAACATATATCTATTAACTTAATTATTGTTTTTTAGTTTTTAAACATTTTTGAACACATCTGTAGAACCTGCCTTTAGAGTCGTTGTGTATATCAATTGAACCACTGCACATATTTATAATTTTACACATACGTGAAATAGGCGAGTTGGAACCCAAAACGGTGGTGCTAAGGGGTGGGCAAAGTGGTGTTATTGCGAAACGAGGACAACGAGACGACAAACTGGCGCGCGAAAACGTATACGGCTTAGTAAGGTTGGACAGTCGATCTTATTTCTAATTATTTTATACATAAATAAAGCGTCCAATAATTCTCTGCGTCCCTCCAGTGACTCCATATTAAAATGATTTAGCCGCGACTGATAAGATCTTTCTTTTTTAGCCCTATAGATAGAAAAAGAAAGATGCCATAAAAATCTTTTTTGTATGCGTTCTAAACGAAGCGACTGCACAGCATAATGAGGTCTCCAAACAACGCAGCAATACTCCAATAAACTTCTCACCAGCGTGTTATACAGTATTTTTTTAGTTTTTATTTTAAATTCTTTTGTATTTCGTATCACGAAACCCAGTGTTCTTGAAGCTCTCTTTGTTATGTTTTCTATATGTGGTTTAAATGTCAATTTTACATCATATAATCCGATGAACTATAGATCTACTCAAGTTTAAGTGTGCTGAACACAAATTCTGAACGGAAAGGAATGATTGCCTCGAATCAGTTATAAGTCATAACAGACTGGCGCACACGGTTGACGTTTTCACTTGTTCTGGATGTTCTTTTGCGACCCGGTGGTTTGTCCAGCAATGTGTTTCCAGTTTCCTCAAACTTGCACAACCAACGTTTAATTAAATTTGCACTTGGAACGTTTATCATCGTCGGTAATTTAAAATTGAAGCAAAGAATCACGAAAGAAATCAACGCGATTCTGCGCGCATTGCTGCGTCGTGTGATTGAAAATTTTAGCTCCAGGTTTAATGAGTCTGAAGAATATAATGGCAGTCATTTAAAAATGACTGTTTTCCATACATACATACATATCTTCACGCTGTATTCCTAACGGAGTAGCCAGAGAGGACGGAGCGCCACACGTCGCGGTCCTTACATATGTCTTTCGCTTCCTCAAATCTCATTATTTTCCTCACACTTTAATATGAGAGTTAGGGCGTCCCCCGAAAGCGACGTACACCTGTTTGTTCCCGCTGGTGTGAGCAGAGTGCAGTCCGGCGTTGAGGACCGCAACCTGACACGCTGCTCAGTGGAGCGTGAAGTGGAGAGAGGAGTGCAGAATAACTGCGTATTTGTTTTCTATAAATAAAAATTGATTTTCACTCTTTGATTTGATATTAAATTACAATTAATCATATTTTAGTCTTTTTATTTTACGTATTGAAATCATGATGAAATCTATAGCTATTTTCCGCTCAAAACTTCAAAAATCACCAATCTACACGTGTTTTGATTTGATGCTGGTTAGCTGACCGAGTCTGAGATCTGGAATATCCTGAGGATGCTTCGTTGAGAGGACACGTGTCGATCGGTGGTTTTTGGAGTTTTAAGCGGAAAATAGCTAAAAATTGTAGGAATTCATCACATGAAATGGATTTCCGCAAGGTAACACCTGAGTCTATACAATATATTTTAATTTTACTTTTTAGAAACGAACTTATTTCTGAGACACCTTTATATTCAATGTACATGAGCAGCTGTTGGACGCAACTTTGTTTGTGGAATGAAAAAAAAAAATATGTACTTAACCTAATCTTTACTAACCTAACCTTTAGGCTATAATTTAATCAAAATAATTTCTGCAGCTTAGCGATGAAATCGTCAGTGACAGACAGAGAGACGGATACATTTTTGCATTCCTAATATAGTGTAGATACTACATGTATATATATGTGTATATTCAGTATATGTGTATATTCCAGTAGGTAAATTTGATTTATGGTAAACTTATAGCGTACTTGTTATTTAATGAAAAGACTTTTATGAAAATCTCGAACAAATATTGAATATCATGCAGAAAATATCGAAATAATCGTATTTCAATTTCCTCCTTGTAACAATAACAGAGGACGTAAAATACGTCGTGAACAGCCAACAACAATAAAATGTTACATTTTATTGGTATTAATCTGAGTTTTAAGTTAAATTAAGTTCAAGTCAAATCAATTAATTCAAGTGAACTCAGTTAAAAGGTAATTTTGAATGTCGACTCTATCATTGCTTCAAAAAAAACAATACTGAGAAGAATCGACCACAAACTCACTGAATAAACCTATAACCCTATACCTACTATCTGTGCTGCTATAGTAAAATATATATAGGACGTCTCTGCCCATCTTGTCATAATATATCAAACTGCTGAATCGATTTTGATGAAATTTGCAGTGAAGATAACTTGAATAATAGGGTAGGTCGTAGGCTACTTTTCTAAATTCCACGCGAAAAAGTCGGAGGACACAGCTAGTTATTGATAAATAAATAGAAACTTCAGAAAATTACACCAATTGCGAGACCTCAAATTGAATACTAACCCTGTACTATGGGTATGAACAACGAACTGGGGGAGTAACCAGTAGGAGAGAAGCTTATTTCCTAAATCGGACTTACCGGGAATCGAGGCTACCTAGCCTTTGTTTATTTGAATTGTGTGTGTTCGGACGAAGGAACGTGCCATTATTTAAAAACAAAACAGACCGAAATACTAGAATTACTAGATAATGTCGAAATCAAAATAAGTTGGTAGTGTTTGTGTACAGTAGGAATGCGTACTGTATGTATGGAATGACTGTTCACGAGTGTTAAAAAAAATTTTACTTTTTCATATCTCGATGCTATTATTCGGTAAAACATTATTTGTATGACATGAATTTTTAAATTGTGTTGTTTTGTTTTTAAGACTGTGTTAAATTATGTATATTTATCATGGAGTAGTCAACCTATAGAGTGGCAATGTAATTTATTTTGTATGAAAACAATTTACGTCTAAACATTGTTGAGGTTACTGCGTGCTGTATTATAGTTTGTTTGCTGTTTTTGCCACACCACCGAATAGAAAAATAAGTTATTACATAAATATTTAAATATGTGTCGGAATATACAGTGATGTACACATAGGTCCAGTATTGGTTGTGTAATGCGAGCGAGAGTTGACATTTGTTAGTGTAAATAAACTGAGCAGCAGTGAATAAGATGGTCTGATATTTCGTCTCTCTAGGTTGAGTGCTCCATGATATTTATATTTATGTAAATTTGTGTGACATTATTTATATTTATTTAGATAATTTTAATGTAATTCTTGTAAATTATATTATATATAAAAATAATTTGTTAAACGTTTGTACGCCAAAGTTTGGCAGAATGATTACCGGATGTAACTATTCCAGCGAATAAATAATTACATACTTACTATCGAACCTAGGGCTCCCCACTTTATAAGTCGTATTATCACCACGCCATTCAGCTAGTCAGTCACTCAATCAGTTTAAATAAATTCGTAAGTAGAATCGTTTGTGATTTCGAAATAAAAGGTTTTTTTTTTTCACATTATTAAAAGTCGAATTCGTGTTTTTAAGATGTTTGTCTGTCTGTTTGCTTGTCCGAACCAATGTCGATGCGACCCATTTCATTGATAGGTAGAAGTATAAGAATAATAAATAAATATTACTATAGTATAAAATTGTCTGTGTGCCATGCTGCATTGCAGCACGAATCGAGCCGGCTCGCCCGGTGAAATACCACCCTCCCACAAAATTTTGGCTTGAAATAACAGCATCTACTGCTGCTGTGTTTCGTTGTCGCTCGCCACTACATCTGGAACAGTTCTTGGTTGTAGCGACATGGAAGATGTCTACTGATTATGTTTGCACCATTGTCGAGACTACACCTCTTGCGACTGCAACTGTTTTTATCAATGGAAGGGCAAATTTCATAAGAGCCATAGAAATCCAAATCATTAAAAGTTCACAAATTGGTAAATATCGAGGCGTTGAAACTTTACCAGAGCGTTGGTCAGTTCTTTAAAACGCCTACTTGTAATTAACAAATAAAATAAGTGAAATACAAAGACACTATTTAGTTTTAATTATGTAATATCGCACCAGAAAGTTTGATTCAGGCAACCTATTAAATACTATTCTAATGGTAGAGGACTTTTCTTAGAGATCTAGATTACACTTTATCCTGAAAACGCTGCAAAAATGCTGGTGAAATCGCAGAGCTTTTGTGTTAATGAAAACATATAGTCCGTTTTAATTCAATTTGGCAAAAAGTAAACAATGTAAGTCACTTTAGATAATATTGGTGTTACAAAATAAGGCAATGTTTATCCATACTAATAAACGCGAAAGTTTGTCTTTTTTTGTCTGTTACATTTTTTCCGGCTAAACTGCCAGATCGATTTTGATGTGACACGGAGATAGTTTGACATCAGGCTACGTTTTCTCAAAAATTTATCCCTAAGGGGGTGAAAAGGGTGTTGAAACTTTGTATGGGAAATGTTAAACCGCTGAACCAATTATTATGAAATTTGGTACAGAGATAGTATGTACCCGGGGATAGACTACCCCTAACTCGATAACACTACGGAAAAATTTTTTACATGGACGAAGTCACGGGTACTGTTAGTATAAAATAAATTTACGAAAAATGTAATATAATTTCTGTCAAAAACTACCTATTTCATATATTTTAAGGTGTCTTGATGTTAAATGAAACAATAAATTTTATTAACATTTTTAGGCACATTGGATTTTACTTATCTTCACGCTGTGTCTGATGGGGTAGATAGAACAGACAAGGCGTCACGCATTGCGATCTTTAGGCATGTACCTCGTTCGACTCCTCAGATTCTTTTCGTACATTTTCTCTGAGCTACGCGAATGCTTTCTGTCTGCATTCTGTTTATTTGATCTACATAGCCCCGCTTTGATGTTTCTCATTTATCATCTACTACCACTTATGTAAACTGTCTTTGTCGCTCTGCATTCACAAGTATCATTACTTGCCATTAAGTATCAATAGTTGGTCATTAGATATCAATACCCAATGAGTGAACAGTCGGCCTACTCTCATTAGTCATATAAACCTAAATACATATTTAGGTTTTAATCCAAAAAAATCCAAAAAACCTAAATACATATTTAGGTTTTTTGGATTTTTCCTTTATTTGTGTTGAGAAACGTTACTTCATGCCAAATTTTATGATTCTAGATCAACAAGAAATATTATAGGCATTAACGAATTTCACGAGTATCAAAACATGTGATATAATTGGCCATAAAGTGTTGATTCGGAACTTTAAACTCTACCTCTACTAGATAATTGTACCTCTTCCTGAGAAAAAGAGGGCTTTTGCTGTCAGATAGACGGACAACAAAGTGATCCTAAGGATTCCATTTTTACCGATCGTGGTATTCGTGGTACAGGACCTTAAACTAGCTGGATTTTGTTCCCATATGTTATTTAATTTCTTCTTGTTATGGTATCTTAAATTAATATACGACCAACAGGCTTCAGGTTTTTTTTATTTTTAGCTAAGGAACTCTAATAAAAACTTTGAAAGTTATACTTGAACAACTAAAATAAAAATTAAGAAAAAATTAAACCAACTTCAACAAGAAACACTGAAAAGTACCAAATAACTATCCTTTATTATTAAATTTATTAAATTTCACAGTTACTTTGAATCATCATCAATATAAATAAAGCTTATAAGCCGTTAGTGTTATTTGGTGTATTTTCTAAGTCTAAGCTCCAATTCCGGTGAAATTTAAGTGGGATGAATCTGGATGTATATCCTTTCAAATAAAAAGAAATTTTTTTAAATCGGTTTATAAATGACGAAGTCCTGAGGTAACAAATATAAAAAAATACAACCGAATTGAGAACCTCATCCTTTTTTGAAGTTGGTTAAAAATATAATTATTATTTCTCACGAAAAGTCCTGTTATCTTTTAAATTGATTAAAGCACTAACATAACACTATTGTAGGAAGTATAGTAACATTCTTCGTACAATAATCCTCCTCAATCATCAAAGTATTGTGTTAGTATCAGTATGAACTCAGTGTCCACCGCGCTTAAACATAGTCGATTCCGATGACTCGGGGATTTGGAGCGAGAGTCGCTATTAGTATGAGAGTTGGGAAGCAATTTATAATATTTTAATGAATATGAAAAACAGACGATTTCTAAATTCCAGTTCACAACCGCGGTTTTTTTTATTATACAGGGTGTATATGAAAACGGGACAGTTACTTTAATGGATGAAAGGGCATAACTTTAGTATGTAGTTACAAAAAGAATTTTCGAAAAAAACGTATCCGTTTAAGAGTTATGACCGTTTTAATTTTCAAGTGTTATCCCCACCATTTCTCGTAAAATTGGGTTGATCGTGTACAGTTACAGATTTTAAATCTTACGTACTTTTTTATTTTGTAATAATTTCATCCGTTACTGAAATACAGCCTGAAAACCATTTTCGAAAATAATGCGTATACCCCAATGGGGGTTTTCAGGCTGTATTTCAGTAACGGATGAAATTATTACAAAACAAAAAAAACGTAAGAATTAAAATCTGTAACTGTACACGATCAACCCAATTTTACGAGAAATGGTGGGGATAACACTTGAAAATTAAAACGGTCACAACTCTTAAACGGATACGTTTTTTTCGATAATTCTTTTTGAAACTACATACTAAAGTTATGCCCTTTCATCCATTAAAGTAACTGTCCCGTTTTCATATACACCCTGTATATATTACTTGAAACTTGTACTTGACTCTATATATCTATATACAGAGTTGTTCCAAACTTGATGTCGATATTTTACGGGTTCAGAAACAAAAGATAATTTTCTAGTTATTTTTTTTTATTTTTTTTATTATATTTAAAAAAAAATTATATAATTGAGAATCGCAAATATAATATATCATACCTTGAAGTGAATATGTGCATAATGAATACCTAGCACCAAACTTTTAATTGATAACTATGTCTATATTTATTTTAATTGTTTGTAACGTATAGACATAGGTTGGAAAGTTTTCTGTGCTTTCGTGGATCTTCAAAAAGCATTCGATAGAGTAGTGCGAAAAAAACTGTGGAGTCTTCTGCCTGAACATGGCGTGGAGGACCTCTTACTGCAGGCTGTGAGGTCATTATATCGAGGCCACAGAGCCTGTGTAAGGATAGATGGTGACTTGTCACCCAGGTTCGAAGTCGGTTCAGACGTCAGACAGGGCTGCGTGATGTCTGCTTGGCTATTTATGCTGTATTTGAACAGTTGCCCTCAGACTTTGAAAAGTAGTATGTATATGGTAGTATATGATAGTTTGAAAGGTAGTACGAGTGGTATGATATGTGATGACACAAGGGTAAACTGTCTATTGTAAGCTGACGATGCTGTGCTTATGGCACCATCGGAAGCGGAGTTGCAGACTAGTTACGTACATGAAGATTGTCAAGTGAAAGGATTGAATATGGATGTGAACAAAATTTTTATAAGGTATTTATATAAGGTTCTGGTGTTTGAAAAAGAAGATGTACACACAAAGTGTGAAATATGAGTAAATGGATTATGTCTAGAACAAGTGAACGAAATTATATATCTGGGAAATGCGTTTTCGAGGGATGGAAGATGTGAATTGGATGTTGAGAGACGGTTAGCAGCCGACAATAAAGTGAACGGTGCCCTGTCCGCATTAGTAGGCAGTGTGAATATATCTAACTTAGCGAAAATGGCCATACATAATGCGCTGTTGGTTCCAACTTTATTGTACGGTAGTGAGGCCTGGATATGCCTGAAATTGAGTGAAAGTAAGATTAATGCAGTAGAAATGCGATCTCTTAGAAATATGTGCGGCGTCACATAAACCCGTCCCTTGCGGACAAAATAAGCAATGAAGAGATACGCAGTATGACAGGGTTGCACGATAGTATCATTGTAAAAATGAAGAACGGATTGCTTAGATGGTTCGGGGACATAGAAAGAATGAGTGATTAAATACTGACGAATGAAATCTACAGAGCGAAAGTGAGTGGTAAAAGAAGTCAAGGAAGACCAAGACTGACTTGTCAAATAGCCAGGGTTAGCCGACGGAAATGCGTAAGGAGATATAAGATTTGAGGAAGCGAAAGAAATATGTAAGAACCTTGACGATTGGCGCTCCGTCTTCAAAGTCAAAGTCAAATCGATTTATTCAAGTAAACCCAATTAAAAGGTATTTTTGAACGTCAAATCTACTTTAGTTCGGTTCAAATAGAAAACTTGGACAATGAGAAGAACCGACAAGAAACTCTTCTCTAAGTACCTTGTTAGGGATACAGCGTGAAGTGTATGTATGTATGAATCACCGTGCTATTGATCATGGAGGAGAAAAAAATTCTGGTAACTCTAGTATGTGTTATATGACAACTAGAGTTACGTAAAAGGTAATAAAAGAGTTAAATGGTCGATTTAGAAACAATTCTTTTTTGTAATTCATTCGTTTTCCTTCACAAAATCTTCAGTTTCTTCATCAAAAGATTATTACATTTATGACTGCACTGATGTTAATTCTTTTAGATATTAATCTACAGCATAGATTTTAAAATTACAAGTATTATTCATAAGTTGTTGGTTCATATCCGGCTCGAAGTATCGAATAATGTATGAAGAATGCAGAATGTCGTATTAAAGGCAGTATAATAAGTAAATAAATGATAAATGCTGTGGAGATGCGGTCTCTCAGAAATATGTGCGGTGTCACGCTTACGGACAGGATAAGCAATGATGAGATACGCAGTATGACAGGGTTGCACAACAGTGTTATTGTAAAAATGAAGAAAGGAATGCTTAGATGGTTCGGGCACATGGAAAGAATGAGTGATGAAAGACTGACGAAGAAAATATACAGAGCAAAAGTGAGTGGTAAAAGAAGCCAAGGAAGACCAAGGCTGACTTATGAAGATCAAATAGCCAGAGTGTTAGCAGACGGAAATGTCAAAAGCACTCGCATACCTAGGCGAAAATGTGTGAGGAGAATGATGAGATTTGAGGAAGCGAAAGAGGTGTGTAAGGACCGCGACTCCTGGCGCTCCGTCCTCTCTGACTACCCCGTTGGGGATACAGCGTGAAGTTATGTTATGTTATGTTATGTTATGTTTATAATAAGTAAACTTCTGCATGTATCATAAGACGCATGGCTTAATGTGGTTGAATGTTCAACGGACCCGATAGGAAAGAAACTAAGAAGAACTAGCATGAAATTCATGTAGCCTAAGTAGGTTGTCCGTCCATCTATCATTTTTCATATTATGATTATACACAATGTAATAATTTGAAGTCAAAATCGTTATTAGTTGTTCCAAGTTCCTATCAAACGTGCACTGATTACTCGTATTATATAATTGTACAATGTCAAAATTTTTATCGAAGACAGAAACGTGGTCTAAGAAAGAATCTTCCTTTAAGAATCTACCTTTTTACCAACGAATGGGCTCGTGCCTATTCGTATATAGAAGGCGACGCATTGATAAACAATAATTTAATCCAAAATAGACCTTCTGGTCTATGCAAAATTGCGCGCGCTAGCTTACGAAAAATACGAAAAAGTAGTTATTTTCGTTTATTTTAAAAACTATAATTAATTTTAAAAAATCGAACTGTCATTTTGAAGAATATGTTTAGATTAAAACTACACAGAAAATTTAAAAACATAAATCGGCCTCGTTACTCCTAAAAATGTAAATCTCTGTTTTAAAAAAGGTTTCTTGATATTTTTTTTGTATTACAAAAGTTAACTAATCGTGTATTGCTTGTAACTGTCAATAAAGTAAATGAAATATTGAATCGGGTTACTAAATATCATTTTCATACGTTTTGTAGTCATTTAGAAAAACTGAGATCTCTGCCGTCAAAAATTCCAATGCATCGCCGAAGGGTCTTCCAGTTGCTTCCTGTGTGATATCGGAACGATTTGACACTCAATTACATTACGCCGTTATTGTTGTTAGCTCCTGAACTATGTGCGAATACCTACGTCACGGTTTCTTGTAGTCTTTTATTTTTTCGCGTGTCCGCTTCGTACTTTTGTTTATGGACATCTGTGGGCATAATAGTCTATTTTTAGATGGCCATTGTGCATTAGTAGTAACGTAAAACATATCTGATTTTCATGCTTTTATAAGTCGAGGTCGCACTAAACGTCTTTGATTGTGATTACATTTATAGGTAACTAGCGACTCGCCCCGGCTTCGCACGGTTGTACAGTGTGTGTGACGTATTCATATATCTATGGAATTAACAGAACGTCTTTAAATGTTTAGAGCTGTTTTTCATTAAACAAAAACAAAATCCGTTTCGCTGCGAGCGATTAATAATTTTAAACCTGTGATATCTTCTAAGATATTCATTGCATTTAATGTATATCAAAGAGCAACTTTGATATACATTAAATGCATAACGTATCTAACGTATTTAAATGTATAAGGATTAATATTTATTGTTTAAGATGGCTTCGTAAATTACTCATTAATTTTTAGTAATATGTAAACGATAAAAATTACTTTATGCTTAGGAGATAGACATATACCGTCGCAGACTTTTCTGTAGACCTTTTTAAGATATACAATTCCGTATTACATTATTTTGATCTATCTCGTAAGATTTAGCCAGCATTAGCAATATAAGTCCCCAAAAATATGTTTTTTATGTCATCATTAAAAATCATTGAAATTCTCGGCCTTTTTCTACCATATTATGCATGTATTATACACATAAACCTTCCGAAAAAAAAACTCTAAATGATAGTGAAAACCGTATCAAAATCCGTTGCGTGGCTTAGAAATTAACGGAGACACAGACAGACGAAAACAGCGACTTCTCTTCACAGAGATAGAGACAGAGAAGATAAATGCAAATAAAGGGCATGACATTTAATTTTGATGACTGAGCTCTATGTCCTAGTGAAAAAACAAAGCGCTAAGCATGAAATTTCACGTTCGGCATAATTCAAAAAATTCTATTTTTTGCCTTATGTCCAAAAATAAGATGATAGACAAATGGTTGCAATTTTGGACAAAGTAGGAGATTAATAAATTAACGTTTATTAAAAAAAAGGGCTCAAAATACTCTTTACATCACTGTTCGATTCAGGTGATGGTTTCAGGTTACCGATTTTCGTATTTGTGTTTAATTTTAACTCAATAAGTGCAAAGATAACGGAATAATAAACTATAATACATGATCAGTCAGACAAACGGACAGATAAACAGGCAGATGCATATGTAAAAAGAGATGACGAAAGTTTAAGAATTCCGGTTTTGTTATTTAGGGTACGCGACCTCAAAAAGAGAAATAAATATTACGTAATCATATTTCTTTTGCAATAATTTGAAAAATTGAGCAAGAGATCTTCGAATATAAAGGTGTAGTGCCACAAGAGCAAAGGCGAGGTAGGTTATCAGTGTATTATATATCACAGGGAACAACAGAATAAAAATGAAAAGTGAAAAAGGTATTCGGGACAAACAAACCGTTTTTATCTCAACGTCCTTTTTTCTGCAAGAAAGTTACGCTAGCGGCAGTTATCGAGTTAGGGGGTCCTTTACAAACATGCATACGTGCGGACAGCTGAGCATTCTTACGTGTTGTCAAATCCTAGTTACGATATTGTTAGGCAATGCGTTGGTTGAGAAAAGTATTATAAGTTTGCGAAATTAAAAATGCTTATAGAAACTATACATTCATTAACAAAGCTTTCTAACTGAATATATTACTTCAAATGTATAAAATTATTGTATGTTACATAAATTAACTTTATACCATACCTACTATAAAATCCTTTACCGACCTTTGATGACGTTTAGCCGACACGTGCAACCAATAGGGTTGGCATTGAAGGAAAAGTGTAATAAAATGATAAAAGAAATGATTTTTCTGATGCTTTAGGACGAATTACGAGACCACTAAGGTGACAGTACTGTGTATCAAATATCGTACGATATGTACTAATCGAGCCGTGCGTCGAGCGTGAGTATGCGAGTGAAGCCCCGAGTCTCCCTGAATCGAGGCTTTCTGGTGACAACCTGCACGTTTATTATTTAACTTGCAGTCAGCCTGAGACAGCCAAATATCGCGCAATATCTGCGTCAAAACGATTTTTTTTTTAAAATGGCGGTCACGGATGTTTCTTTTTAAAATCGATAGCTGACCTCAATACAAATTAGCACTATTCTTTGACAGAACTGTGATGGGTAATATGTATTCTACTCAAAGGACAAAGTTTTCAGTAATTGATTTTAACTATATCTATATGCTTATTTAAATTTTTGTAAATGTTACTGTTAGAATAAACTTTAAAATTTTTTACCTTGTACTACATATCTAATTAATTTGAAATCTGGCAACACATTGAATTAATTAGAATTTACTGGAAACTTTTATAAATTGAAAGGGTATGAATTCAAACGTATTTCCTCAGAACTGCGTAATTTTTTTTTGACAATAGAATCGTCAAGTATGGATAATAACAATTTTAGATTTTTGGCTCACGCCATACTTAAATGGAAATAAATAAATATTTTGCAAAAACTATTTCAGTAATCAGGAGTGAAGCTTGCTGCGACAGTTTACTTGAGACCACGGCCGATGAAACGGCCGAAACGTCAAGAGAAAATGAAAGGTAATCGCGTTAATTTCCCGTGTTTTTAGATATTTTATTTCAGTAATCATTTGAATATAAATGTATACAGTATACATAAATAATAAATGATATAATAACAAGCGTGGTACGAAATGTAGACAATCTTATTACAATCTCGGTAAATAAACAAATAGATTTTGATAATGTGCCGTCCTTCGTTTGTTGTTTGCTTTCCGTTTCGCACGTGACCCAACGTGTTTTTATTGTCAACTGGTGTCTACTGTTGTTTGTATAGTGCTTTTGGACGAGTGCGAAATGAATTTTTCTGTTTATATACGTGTGTGAAATGATAAGACTTTTTGTAGTGCTGTATAAAAGAGGATAAATTTTGATAGCTAGTATAAAGGTAAGGTGTAAGGTACAGTCAGAACGGACGACGTGTTGTCGAATCAACTTCATCCATGTGCCGGGGTCCGTCAGGGCTGCATTTTATCACCACTGCTATTTAACATCTACACGGAACTTATTATGAGAATAACACTCGAGAATTGGTCAGACGGAATCACTATTGGAAGTTATAAAATTTCTAATTTGCGGTATGCAGATTATACCACTCTATTTGCAACTAGCATCAAGAATATGGAATCCTTGCTGAACAAAATGGAGCAAGTTAGCCTTGATTTCGGCCTGAAGATAAACCGCAGCAAGAGCTAACAACAAACTTCATTTCTTTAAAGACCGGCAACGCATTCGTGATTCCCTGGGCATTGCGGATGTCCATGGGCGGTGGTGATCGTTTTCCATCAGGTGATTAGCTCATTTAGCCCCTTTTTTATAATAAAAAAAAAATAGAGATTGTACCACATTACTCAGTACCTACGAGCGTAACTAAACCATTGCAAGTTATTAATTATATGTACGAAAAGGTGTTTTTTTATTGGTCGGATATCTCACTTTGCAGTCGAGTTATGGAGGTAAAAAAGTGTGTATTTAAAGTGTGACTTGTTGATTACCTCAGTATGAATACATGAAAAACAATGCAATCGAAACAACATGCAAGCTAAGTAGTTTGTGTTTTTTTGCATTTCTTATGCCAAAATTCAAATTCTCAAATATCAATTTATGAATTTATGAAAACGTAAAGATAGTTTTTTATTTCTTTTCAAATTAATTTCGTCAACAAAGAAGTCGTCATGCAATAATATATAGGTACTAGCGTAGTTACTACCCACCCCCTTTTAATGGAAGTGGTGAAGACCGTTTATTTTGAATCGTGAACTAGTTGAACAAAAGATTTATGTTTTCAGCTACTTTGTCAATGTCAACGAATTGAATTGTTGACGAACGAAATGGCCAACGATGTGTGTTCGTTTCGTTTCATTGAAAGAATATGTTATGTTTTATTGTTGTTTCGTTTTATAATAAAAATGTTGAATTCGAGAATAGGTTTTTTGAAAAAGGAACAAATGTTCAGATGTTGATTTAACTATATAGTTCGTTATTTCAACGCTCACCTCTAATTTTTATGAAACAAGTTTAAATTCTTGAAATCCAATACTAACCCTTACGGCTGGAAAGTTTTGAAGAGCTAAACGGAACGGAAACTCGAAATTACGTGGATTTATTCAAACTTTTTAAGCAGGTAATAGTATGTTAAAATCGATCTTATATTTATACATTCTAGTCTTTCAAACGGTATTATCCGAATTCAAGTCTGTTCAAAAGTTTGAGTGATTCAAAAACTAAAACGAAGGCTTCAAACATACTTGTTATGAACTCGAAAAAATATAAGCTCACCATTTTTAAAAATTATCTAACAGTGGTCTAATAAGCTAACTAGTGGTCGCCTAGTGGTCGAAATTCGAATGTAATTAATTTAATTTTTAAGTTTGAATGTTATTAGGGTTCTTATGTCAAAGACTCAACCTCTATAATCACAGGTTTCGCCAAGCCTACAAAGTTAATTTGCCTACCTTTTTCAAATTATGTACAATTAAAATAAAAAATAAATCCAAAAATGAAGAATAAAATAAAGAATACCTTTTTTATGTATTGTTCGACAATACATTTTAACAATAAATTTATAATATAAATTCTTTGGCGACAATCTCGTGCGACTGTTTGATCCGAAGAGGTTACGTATACCATATGTGATCAGTGATCACAAACTGGGGGCTAATTCACTATGACAATATAGATTTCGCCCATATATCTTATCACGCGTTAAACATGTCAATATCGTGTCTCCTTTAAACCATGTCGTGGTAAGGAATCGAGTACTTTGTATTCTGTATGCTTCAATGCATGCCCCAAATTGTCTATAGTACATTATAAAATCACTAGTGCGTTCTGAACATAACTTTTATAGTATTTGATCTTAAATATTTTTAATTGAAATTTTATTTTTTTAAATGAACAATGTTACTAATAGTTGTAACCTTACGCGCTATTTATTATTTTAAAGATTAAAACCATAGGAATGGCTATAAATGTAACATATTTGATAAACAATTCACCGACAGCATGACAGAAGTACCTAATCATAAATGACATGCTTTTGAACATTTTTCTACAATGATGTTATATTTACAAAAGAGGTTTTTCTACCAAACTTAACCTAGTATCTTCTCCTTAGTTTGTGATTTTACCAAAGTGATGTTGTGACTATTATTTTATAACCAAATTATTCTTAATCAATTACTGAAAGAATTGTAACAAAAAACGTGAATAGTAAACAGTTTTCATTAAAAATTTAATCGTAAGTATAATAATTTGCAACTACCTACCATAATAGGTTTTAATTCTATTAGCGGATTTCCAACATCATCTAGTCCAGCCATTCCCAAAGTGGACGATAACGCCCCCTTGTGGGCGCTGCAGGCCTAAAGGGGGGCGGTAAGAGACCCAGAAAAAAATGGGGGCGTTGAGTAGAGGCCTGGGGGGCGATTTTTAATTTCATTTAGCTAGGAGGCATCTTAGACAACGACTGCATGAGCTCTCGACTCAGTAGACAAAATAAGTTTGGGAACCAGTGAATCTAGTCCAATATCTATATTCTGTTAATATTGTATTTACATTTGTTCGCAGACTGTAGGAAAGATGTAGGTATGCCGTTGTGCGGCAAGTAAAAACAAATTATTTTTTCTGCAAATCAAGTAAAAGTCACAACAGACATAATCTTACTAATTTGTGATCACAGCGATTCCACGCTGGAACGCTGGTCTAACGTGAAATTTTTGACACTTCAAATCACGTTAACGTCGCATTCATTCCGCGCGAGATCGTTAAATGTGTCATACGGAATACGCTTTTTGCAGATATCGTAGATAAGTATGGAATTGACGTGGTTTCGAAGCAAGGAATCGCTAAATGGTCATAGTGAATTATGCCCCTGTTATGACTTTGGAATTTTCAGTCTTTTTGACATTGGCAGTACGAACGTAAACAATGAGTGATTCATTTAATTTAATTTAATGTATTTCTAATGCATATTATATACAAATATTAGCTTTCTCCTGTCCTTCTCCATATAAGCATTAAGTGTACCAAATTTCACACTCCTCCGTCCGCACAATTTTCTTAAAAAGGGAACTAAAGTTTTCGCTTCACTTATTAATATATCTATAATAATCTTAATTGTACAAGATCGCATACGCCGGTATTTATAATAAAATACTCTGTGGTCGATTCCAGACCAGTTCAAAGACAAGACCCTGGATATAAGGTCGGGGCTCAAAAATACCATAAAAATACTAAATTGTATTTTATAGATTATAGTAGAATATGTCCAAAGACATGACCCTGGATGTAGATTGGGGACCAAATATACTATTAATAACATACTATTGTATTTTATGGATTATAGTAGAGTAAAGCTTCGACTTATATCCAGAAACGTGACTTTGGACCTGTCTGAGATCGATCACAGAGTATATTATTATAAATACCGGAGTGCGCGATCTTCTTTTTTCGTAACGCGTGCAACGTAGAAACTTAATATTTATCATAATAATATAACTTATCAACAATTCAACTTTAACTTCAACAATTTTCAACTTCTCAACAACTTTGCACTAATCTAAATTTTAAGATGAGCTTTTTAAGCGGCCACTTTGAGTAAGTCTATTATTGAAGATAATGTGTAGTTTTAAGTTTGTAAATATTAACGTATGTATATACTTTTTTGTTATTAATAAAAATTTAGATAATTATATATGTAAGAATCATAGAGATCGTAAACTGGTCATATGACTCGATCATTTCTCTTCTTGTTTCGGAAACTACTTGATCTAGAATTTAATAAAGTTGAGCATTAAAAAATTTACAAGTTTAGTTTATTTACAAATTGTAACCAATGATTCTTTATATTTCCAGAAATAATTATTATTATTGACCCCATTGCGCGCAAATCGATCATGTGACCTAATATTTTCTTAATCACTTTGAAATAGTTTTGGATATTAATATACTTATATCACGAGGCCAAATCACAGATATTTCATCGAATAAACATTTAAACTTTCGCGTTCCATTATAAAATATCTAAAAACAGGGGAAATTAACGCGATTACCTTTTATTTTCACTTGACGTTTCGGCCGAGTTTCATCGGCCGTGGTCTCAAGTAAACTGTCGCAGCAAGCTTCACTCCGTTTACTTGAGACGCCGGCCGATGCAACTCTGCCGAAACGACAAGCGAAAACAGAAGGTAATCGCGTTAATTTCCCGTGTTTTTAGATACTTTATTTCATCGTGTTTAAAATTTGATATTTATATTCGTGCTTCGTCCTCGAGATTAGCATATTAACCACATGTAGTAACGCATATCGTGTCGCCATCTACACTATATTTTAGATAATTGTACCGGTGTTTATTTATTTTTTGACAACGCACCCCCTCCCAGGTAACCAGCGTCAGCGCTGCTCTGCAAGCTCATTCGCATTTTAGTGCTCCGCCATTTCACATTCATTGTTTGGTTTCATTGCAAAACAAAATAATGAAAATGCAAAAACGAAATTTGTTTAATAACGATTACAATTATTATAAAAGTAATAGTATTATAAAATTGAAACATAGTAGGCAAAAGTGTAACAATAGGACAGAAGACGGCGATACTTCATGTTCATGCAAGGTAATTTTTATTCCTGTAATATTATTTCACTGTAGTGGTATTTTATATTTTTCGGACAGAATAACTGTCTCAAGATAGAATAACCATACCTATACCGTGAAATGGTCTTGACGACTATATCAAGTGTTCAACTCGTGTTTTTATAAACAAAGAGATTTGTTGTTGATAAGACGTTTAGATGATACCTATATGAATAATATCTTTAATACTAAAAGGAATTGTATCTTTACGATAATATGTCTGAATGCAGTACATTTCGGACTGTCACTATCTCTTACTGTGTTGCTTATAATAAACGTAATTACACGTTTACTAAGAACTATATTTTTTGGTATTAATTTTTACGGTGTTACGTAATTAGAGGTTTGCGGACAGTACACTTGGGACTGTCTCTTACCTTATTATATTGCGTAAGTACGTAACTAGAAGTTAGCGGACTACACTCGGGATTGTCTTTACTTAATTTTGATTATAATCTATGAATAATTAACAAGTATAACATATCAAAATAATAATATTGCGGTTTATAAACAATTTCGTGGGTAGTTGCATCCATGAAGTTAAAACCTTGTATATTAACAAATACCCACTAAATATCCAAATTTGTTTTATAGTATTAAAACAATCCACTCTCTTTCTGTATTTTACTAAATTACAGTATTAATAGATTTTTAACATAATATTCTATGATTACTTCGAAATGCGCATTGCGTATTATGACGAATAATACTATATCAGGGGCTGCAGTCCCGACATAGCAATTATTTTCGTAAACTACCGATCGATAAAAATAATGAAAAAAAAAATCGCTTGACATAACGATAAGCACTAAAACTTTGCGAGCTGTCAAGTTTGATCGTAAAAATATTATCAGCCATCGTAAAGTTGACAGTTAGATTCGATATGATTCCAATCACAATCGATAGTCTGTTTTAATGCAGAGACTTGCAAAAATCGTTAAAAATTAATCGTTATAACTTATCAACCGAAATCGGTCGTAAAGCGATCGCTATCTACGTCGAGACTGCAGGGGCAAGACTGTTCTTTACGATGTAAATAACATGTATGCCGACAGTACATTTAGGACTGTCTCTTACTTTGACATATTGCGTACTAATGTACGTGTAACTACAAGTTTGCGGGCAGTACATTTGGGACTGTCTCTTACTTTGACATATTGCGTACTAATGTACGTGTAACTACAAGCTTTGCTTACAGTACATTTGAGACTGTTGCTTACTTTGACATATTGCGTACTAATGTACGTGTAACTACAAGTTTGCGGGCAGTACATTTGGGACTGTCTCTTACTTTGACATATTGCACACTAATGTAAGTGTAACTACAAGTTTGCGGGCAGTACATATGGGACTGTCTCTTTCTTTGACATATTGTACACTAATGTACGTGTAACTACAAGCTTACGGGCAGTACATTTTGGACTGTCTCTTACTTTGACATATTGCACACTAATGTACGTGTAACTACAAGTTTGCGGGCAGTACATTTGGGACTGTCTCTTACTTTGACATATTGCACACTAATCTACGTGTAACTACAAGTTTGCGGGCAGTACATTTGGGACTGTCTCTTACTTTGACATATTGCGTACTAATGTACGTGTAACCACAAGTTTGCGGGTAGTACATTTGTGACTGTCTCTTACTTTGACATATTGCGTACTAATGTACGTGTAACTACAAGCTTTGCTTACAGTACATTTGAGACTGTTGCTTACTTTGACATATTGCGTACTAATGTACGTGTAACTACAAGTTTGCGGGCAGTACATTTGGGACTGTCTCTTACTTTGACATATTGCACACTAATGTACGTGTAACTACAAGTTTGCGGGCAGTACATATGGGACTGTCTCTTTCTTTGACATATTGTACACTAATGTACGTGTAACTACAAGCTTACGGGCAGTACATTTTGGACTGTCTCTTACTTTGACATATTGCACACTAATGTACGTGTAACTACAAGTTTGCGGGCAGTACATTTGGGACTGTCTCTTACTTTGACATATTGCACACTAATCTACGTGTAACTACAAGTTTGCGGGCAGTACATTTGGGACTGTCTCTTACTTTGACATATTGCGTACTAATGTACGTGTAACTACAAATTTGCGGGCAATACATTTGGGACTGTCTCTTACTTTGATATATTGCGTACTAATGTACGTGTAACCACAAGTTTGCGGGTAGTACATTTGTGACTGTCTCTTACTTTGACATATTGCGTACTAATGTACGTGTAACTACAAGCTTTGCTTACAGTACATTTGAGACTGTTGCTTACTTTGACATATTGCGTACTAATGTACGTGTAACTACAAGTTTGCGGGCAGTACATTTGGGACTGTCTCTTACTTTGACATATTGCGTACTAATGTACGTGTAACTACAAGCTTTGCTTACAGTACATTTGAGACTGTTGCTTACTTTGACATATTGCGTACTAATGTACGTGTAACTACAATGCACAGTACAAGTCTACAACTTGGCGGTTAGTACATTTGGGACTGCCTCTTACCTTGTTATTTTGTACAATTACGTACAACAACATAATATGACGTATGTGCGTAGTCAGTACATACAGGACAATTCGAATAAGACGCAATTAGATTGAGCATTCAGGACTGTCTCTAACTTAGACGTCTTTATCGACGCACATGAGATGTGCATAGCTAAAAAGCAATCACTGATTCGGAGGTGTCTCCTATTGACAGACAGCCATGAAACCTTAGATGGTATGGTATGGCTACGTCGAGGATAGCATTTAAGGATCCAGAATTTCTGAACATTACGTCATAATTATGTAGACATGAAAGCAAATTATTGTGCTTATGTATCGGGAGATAAATGCATACATACATATATATCCTCGCGCTGTATCCCTGGCGGGGTGGTCAGAGACAATTACGTATACAGTAAACTGAATTCATGAACTTAGAATCCCATACATACGTTACTAATTTTGGGAGAGAACCCGTCTGCAATAAGTGTTGGTGGATTTGTCTTTTCAAAAAGGTTTTGCTATATCAAGTTCTGTCTGTGGGTCGTACAAAAGAACACCCGGTTACTGCAGCTTTCATTATTGATACTGAAATTAAGGTTGCACTTTCAGACGTAGCTAAACAATATAATATATAAAGTAGAAATATCTAACTTGATTTAACTACTTTTCAATAAGAGCTATGCCAAGCGCAAAACTTTGTTCAAATAAAACCATTTATAGAAAATCTAGCAGACCTGAAATATGTTTCCTCCATCTAAATCAAATCTAATACATCTAATAAAATATTAATAATTACATTAAAAAAGCCAACTTCCGCCGCGTAGGGTGAGTGCGAGTTTGCAGGACACAAGAACCTGCGCCTACGACAGCGACAATGAGATGGATGTTCGCAGACCCATTCTTAGAAGCCGTCATCTTGGAAACCGTATTCTTGCCGTCATTAACGCCATCACAGCAGCAAATAATTAGCTAACAAATTAAATCTTTAATGATTTATTAGTTAATGATTCTGTTGTATAGCTATACCTAAAATATGTCTAAGGATATACTTGAATGATTACAACATCTCTTTATCGATGGTTAGTTTCTCAACTTATTATGTTTTCAAAAAACACATACATAAGTGTTACATTTTGAAATAAAGCAAACACAATTTAAAATTTAAATTTAAAGATTTAATCCATTTGAATTTTACCAATGAGTAGCCATATCAGGTCTATACCTGGATGCCTAAAATGGGTTTTACATAGATATTATTAATGTATACCAATATTTTTAAAAACAAGATTAAGATTAATCTTGATTTTAAAAGAATTTTATAAATTTATTTAGATATCAAGATGTCAAGAGATTCCTTTACTGCACTTTAGGATAAAAAGCGGCATATTATTAACAATAATGCATATATTCTACTTTCTAGATTACGCATTTACTTAGTTAAATTTACAGTGGAACACTAAACCTTGTAAATTTTATATTTACTATTTGATCTTAGTATTCCATATATTAATTAAATCAGACAATCTATAATAAAATAGTTACGAACAAGCGGCTGACCGCTGAAGCCTGAGCTTTAAATTATTATTAAATGATTGTACATAAAATGTATGTACTTAAATCATATCACTGATTAGTCAGTGCATCCGATACAAAAATATACTTAAAATATGCATCGATCAATCAATTAATAAAAATACGCATCACATACAATTTTAAATGCTGTTATTGCTTATTACATAGCGATTAAGTATCTGACTTTAAGTGCAAAATGTAAAAAAAAAAACCTTTGTTTTATTGCACTTTAAAATGCTGATTATCCTGTTGATTTCTGAGCAATGCTAATAATGTTCTTTAGAAAGTATGAAAATTCGTCAATTACCTCAACAACGGGGGGCATGGTCTGTGGTCACGAATCTACTATTGGGCTGAGAATTAAAGCAGAACATTGACATTCACATTTTTTTACAACGAATAGTTCCGCACTACGAGTATATGTATACATTAATCGTACAAGTGGTATTAAATAAATACAAACGAACTGATTACGTACTTACAAACACTTAAAATAGAACTCTGGCAATGGTTCGAATGTCATCACTTGAATGCTTTCGATTCATAATACCGCACAAAGGCGCCCTTAATTTATAATAAAAATGAATATAATAGGTATTCCCTATAGTTTATTTTTGTTTATACATCTTCTTACTATTGTAACTGTCTTGACGATAACTAGTTTGAACAGACTTTAGCCCTGTTCGTTTCCATTCTATGATCTTAAAGTTAAGGTAAAACAATAATCATAGATCAAGATCAAAAGGATCAAGCAATATAGTTTCTACATGCTTTGCCCATATTAGCTGTTCGAGAAATTTTTACTATACAATAATGTCGAAATAATTTTGCCCTAACTGGAAAAATTACACCAAAAAGTCAGATGGTCTCCTTTCTTTAAAAACTCATATAAATGAAAAATATACATAGGTATATTAAAAATAGGTATATTCTATTAAAAAGAGAGGAAGTGTGTTACCGCATTGTGTGCTGTATTTGTATGGAAATCATTTTAATCTGTACTAGGACTATTTGCAAAATAGTATTAACTTGTTGCTGAGTGAATCGCCTAAATAAAAACTAAAATTTATGATTGTTCTTGCGCGAAAGATTGTAACAAACAGCTAAATAATACATACGTATTATTATTTTGTTCGGAACAATAGGTAATAAAACATATACTGATATCGATTATGTAAATAAATAAATAATGAATCATGATTATCTTTGTTATATAAACAAATATCTTAACGTTCATATATTTTACGATTATGTACTCTAAAAGTCTACATGTGGTTAATATGCTAATCTCGAGGACGAAGCACGAATATAAATAATGATTAAACGAATTTACTTGTATGTGAAGTTCTATCATAATTATATGAAGTGCTTGAAACATCAAATTGGTTCGGCGGTTTAGCATTTCCCATTCAAAGTTTCATCCTCCTTTTCTCTGCCTTAGGATAGTTTTTGATAGAAAAGTAGCCTATGTCCGTTCCCAGGTGTCAAACTATATCCATGCTACATCGTAATCAGTTCTGCGGTTTAGCATTTCCCGTATAAAATTAAGTCCCTCTCCCTCCCGTGCCCCTTTACACAGATTTAGCGTTTCCCATATAAAGTTTTATCCCCTTTTGCACCCTTTAAAAGGTAGATTTTTAATAAATAAGAAATTGCGTGTCCATTATCTGATGTCAAATTATCTCTGTGCTAAATTTCATCATAATCGGTTCAGTGGTTTACCATTTCCTATACAAAGTTTCATCCCCCTTTTCACCCTTTTACGAGTAGATTTTCTAAAAAATAAGTAACTTGTCATGTGCGCAATCACATGTTCTCACTACGTACCGATTTTTATCAAGATCGGTCAGACTGTTCTTCAGTTATAAAAGAACATACAGACAGAAAAAAATTTCAAAATGGTAGAATCGAAGTCATTGAATCATAAAATGACTGTCTATCGCAAAACTTGACAGTAAAATTATAATTATAGACAGACGCTAGAGAGTTATAGTAGTATAGAAGAAGATAGATAGATATAGATAGATAGAAGAAGATAGAAGATATGTCGCAGCGCCGAGCGGAGTGGCCGTTGTATTTTCACGTGCTTTAGCTATCTTGGTCAAACAGAAGAAAGAACACGCACTTTAATGTTGAGAATCACTTGATCAAATGTATATTACAAAATCTGCTTGCGGAGCATGGCCAGCCGCCTATCACCACCGCCACCGATCTCATTCGGATGTCACTAGATCCAAAAATGAAAATAAAATTATAAGAAAGAAAGAAGGAAAGAAAGAAAGAAAGAAATATATTTATTTGTCACCATAAAATACATAGGCAAATAAGAGACATCCGCTTCTGGGTAGTTACTAGATGTCAATTGAAGTTATTGCTAACTAGACACTAAATTTAAAAAAAAAAAACAAGTTAACACGAAGCGCCGTTACATGTATGGATATTTTGGATCCATTATCATTTTTATTTTTATTAATGTGGTTTTAATTTATTTCATTTAATAAATAAAAACATATAATTATTAAATATTTTTAATACACCCTTGCGCGCGAAATAAGCAATGAAGAGATACGTAGTATGAAACGGTTGCACGACAGTGTTATTGTAAAAATGAAGAAAGGAATGCTAAGATGGTTCGGGCACATGGAGAGAATGAGTGATGAAAGACTGACGAAGAAAATCTATAGAGCGAAAGTGCGTGGTAAAAGAAGTCAAGGAAGACCAAGGCTGACTTATGAAGATCAAATAGCTAGAGTGTTAGCCGACGGAAATGTCAAAAGCACTCGCATACCTAGACGAAAATGTGCGAGGAGAATGATGAGATTTGAGGAAGTGAAAAAAGTATGTAAAGACCGCGACACTTGGCGCTCCGTCCTCTCCGACTACCCCGTTAGGGATACGGCGTGAAGATATTATGTATGTAAATATTTTGAATCATTAAATAAAAGTTTTACTTTGTTTAAAATTGAACACAAGTTACGTGTGTGTCCGACCGATTTTAACGATATCGATATTATTTAATGTTATTCAAATTCTGTCTATTCTGTTTATAACTCTACACACGTTGGCCATATTTTCATGCGGTTCATTTTTATTACGTCCATTTTCGTGACATTACTGCGACATGAATACGTTGCTGACGACAAAACGATATCGTTAGCGTTAGTTTACGATATGAAGATAGTAAACCAGGCGGCCTGAATCTAAGCTTAAAGGGCTTAAACTTCCATCCCACAAATTATGAGGGTAAACATTTTTCTGCCATTTACATCCCTTAGGGGTCAATTTCATATCGAAAAAAATCTTCTTATGTACCTTACAGCATAATTCATATGGAATATGAATTAGATGGGTACGTGATCCAAGTATATTTATTTATGCTATAAACTGAACAAGAATAATAAATAATGTTATTTTATTTAACTCGTAAATAAAATAAATGGCCACTACTATGGTAAGATATTGGTATTTTTTTATACTTAGACTAGAAGATGAACTATAATGTTGGAAGCTAAGAAAAGAACGCTTACATTTTAAAAGTACTGCACATCGAAACCGAAAGAAAATCGTCGTTGCCCATCCGTGTGGCCGTCTGTCCGATCAGTCGAAACTCTTTATCTCAGAATGGGCAGAGGTACCAAGTTGAAATTTATATCAAACACCGAGGTCTATGGTCCCAATCAAAAGATACGGCCATGTACTCAGATGAAAACCAATAGGATACTTTCCGTTGACATAGAATCACGAAATGTGCCAATTTGGCAAGAAACAAGGTCTCTTAGCACAATAAAAACAAAAAATTCAAATACTGCGAATTTGTTATCACACCACACTTTTTTGCCGTTACAAGTATACATTTGCAGTTGGAGAGTTTAAGAGAACGTGTCTATCAACTGCAAAATTAGATTTTATTGAATCGACTTATATTTTGTCGGTAAATACATAACAAGTTCGGTAATGATCACATTATTATTTGACCCTAACTTTAGGTGGTCGATATGAAAATGTACTATTTCAACTCTTGTAATTAATCTGTATATATTAAAATGGATGTTACTATGTATGTAATCGCTGAACCCCAACACCGTTTGACCGATCACTACGATAGCTCATATGTATATTTTTTCATGGTTTTTATTCTATGTTATTTCCCTTATATATGTATATTTCCCTTATATGTATTTGTATTTGACGACCTAGTTGGCGCAGTGGTTTAGACGTTAACCCAAGCGCGGAAGGTTCCGGGTTCGATTCCCGGTCGGGGCAAATTAGAAAATGAAATTTTAGTCCCCCCAGTAGTCGTCGTCTGGTTCTCATAGCACAGGGAATACCCTAGCTTGAGATCAGATGATTGGTGTGTATTGTCTGGCGCATTATTATTATTATTATGTTCCCAATATTTAAATGAAATACTTAAAAAGTAGGGAACACTATTTATTTTAAAATAAATTAGGCAATGAGCGTCGCTCAGTTGCTGTAGTAAAAACAATCGTCTCAATATATAATAAAAAATGAGCAAAATGAGAATCGTCAAGTGCCGTCTCCCCGCCTCCTTGCTCTCCCCCCTTGCATCTTCTTCATACTTAACAATTATTATTATTTGTTTGTTGTTAGTCGCCACCACATGGGCGAAATCACGGCCTAAAGCTAGTATTTACATTAATTCAAAGGTGTATTATTATGATTTTGAGCGACCTCGTGAAACGCTTCTTTCGCTTGATACCTTCAGTTTACGCCTCCAAGTTGTTGGAACAAACTGTATAATAGAGACGTAAACTGGACTGCAAGTCAGAAAAAAAATACTTGAGATAAGAATTGTAGCAAAAATCACATAGATTTGTGGTAGGTACTTATTTTTATTAGAAAAGTTGTAAAGAGTTATATAATTTTTAACATTCTCTGGCGCGCGTTTGTTTAATTCATTCAAATTTTCATTAGAACAGCTGAACACAAAACATATTCCAAATTAAGATTAGCTTTATTTAAACGTTGAGAAATGACATTTTCCACGCGTTTTTGTTAAAGGAAATACAAAGTAGCAAAGAGAAAACTATTGTAAAAAGTTCAGCAAGCCTATGTACATATATACGGTGTCGGTAATTACTGTGAAAAACTTTGCGCTCACTTGCAGCAAAAAATGTTCCACTAGCGGCCGCATTAACACTCAAACGTTGATGTGGGTTTATTACACAGTAGGGTACAGTAGAATTACCAATAGCATTTCCACTCCAAGTAATTGTAAAATTAAAATTCCCAATAAATATAAATAATCTGGATCTATTTCCACAAAACATCGCTAAGAACATTCTCGAAAACTGCAGTTTTTATTATGGATAGAGCTACAATTCTACAGACAAATATATACATATGCACAGACAGGCAATGGCGTTTCTCTCAGTATATTGCCTAAAATACTTTTTTTTCCCCTTCTGTTACTCGTTTCAATACTCGCGCTCGCTATTTGATACGAGCTTTGCCTAAAATACTACGACAAATTACTGATGCGTATCCAATAGCGTTGACGCAGTCTGTCATATCGCAAATAAATAAGTAAAAAAAAAATGGCGTCAAACGTATAATACCGAACGATTGGATTTCAAAGGAATTTCCTTTTTCCAACAATCAGTTTGTGGAACAATACCTTGTTCCATAAACTGATTTTCCCAAGGGTCCTATCAAGATTTTCCCAAGGGTCAGTGAAGGGTTCCTAGAAGGGGCTTGAAAAGATTTTTAAAGGATCGGAAAAGCGCAAGTGGTACCCTTGGTGTTGCAGGCGTCCATAGGTACTGTAATCGATTATTATTAGTTTGCGTGTTTGCTTATCACCTTTGTGATAAAACTCACATTTTGTCGTTTATTTTTATACATTTTTCAATAAGGGTGGATGTTTTAAAGTAATTTAAAGTCTTACCGTTAATATTTACACGTACGAGGTAAATAATATTTTGGTTTAAAATAGTACAGCTACTGTATATCGTTCTGAGTGTGTGGTAAAAAATGCCGTGTACGACGATATCTCATTGTGTGTTTCTTGTCATGTTCTTTTTGGTGTTCTTACGTTTACATTTGAACTTATATTTGGGAAAGATTGCGTCTGCTCCGTCGCTTGGATTTAGAAAGCATTTCCTTACTTTTGTTGTCGTCAGTTATTCAATACAGTTATAAGTATTTATTGCCGTGAAAATTTTGATCAGTATTCTAATCCCCTTTATAATATAATTAGAAAGGTGATGTTATTGTAAATTCAATAGGACAGATATAATTTGGCCAATTAAAAATAAATACAGTAGAGGTATCATGTTTAGGCTCATTGAAATGATCTCTATGAATAGATTATAGATAGATGGTGATTACGGTCTGATGCTGGATCAGACGACTATTGTCAGGATACTCAGATTTCGGCGAGGCACGATCTCGTGTCGCAATTTTGTGTATCGTCCCGGAAAGTATTTGCGTGAATGTGGGAATAGAGTGTAGATCGTAGTGTTTAAAAAGCATGAAATAAAAAATAAATTAAAAATTTAAAAAACCCCCGACTCAAAAAAACCTCATAAAAGTAAAAAAATAATATGTACATGCATAGCCCTTTAAATTTGTGATAAGTTAAGTTTTAATATAAATAGTAGTAGTAACTAGTAATAAATCCAAACGTTGTCATGTCGGAGGACCGCTAAGTAAATAAAGTAATAAAAAAATGAGAATACAACTAAAAATTGTAATTGTAAGTTTGTATGCAATATAAATACAAGTGAACTAGCGGTCCCCCGACGTGACGACGCTTGGATATATGACTACTACAATTTATATTGAAACTTATCACAAATTTAAAGGGCTACGAGGTACATATTATTTTTTTACTTTTTAGAGTTTTTTTTTGAGTCGGGGGTTTTTTTTAACTTCCTTTGAGAGACCATGACCACAGATTAAATAGTCATAATTTACGCGTACCTTTATAAGGTTGCGTAACTTGGACTATTTGTTTAAATAGAACAAGAAATAAGTTCACTTCAATAAAATTTTGGAAGATTCAACTGAAGGTGGGCGCAGTTCTAACAATAATTTAGAATATAATTAATCTAAAATAGAGATTCTGCGCTAATAATACGAAAGAACGGTTATTTTAGTTTATATTAAAACTATAATTAATTTTAAAACACCGGTATTTTGAAGAATGTGTTTAGATTAATATACGCAGAAAATTTAGAGGCATAAATCGGTCCCGTGTAAGTTCGAATTTGATCTCTTTTAAATCTCTGTTTTAAAAGAGATCTCTTTGATATTTTTTATCTTTAAAAAAATTCAAACAATCGTGTAACGCAACTGATAAATGAAGTTAATAAAATGAAGAATCAGGTTACCAAATATCACTTTCAGACGTTTTGTAATTAATCACTTAGAAAATAGAAGATCCTAGCCGTCAAAATTTCCAATGGGTCGCCTTAAAATGATCATCTGATTTGTTGGGTACGAAAAACAAGAAACGTTTTCATTTTTTCAAGATTTGTTGATGCACACAGCGCAAGAGTTATTTTCTCGTGTGCCATGAGGCCATAATGTGGGAAGTTGGGTTATTAAATTGAAAAACTTATTTAAGAGCATGTGGGTAAAGCAATGCTTTACGATTAGTATAAGCATATCGCGCGAGAACATACTGGTGTCCATTTTTCAAACGATTTTGAATTCACTGTATGTCTTAATGTTTTTATATAATGGAATCTGCTACATTTAATAGTCATTTGGCCGCAACATTATAAGACGTTGATGAAAAATACAGATGTTTCGATGTACAGAGTAACTGAAGTGAATAATCGAATTAGTTCCTTATGAAAAAATTGTGTTCGTCTAAATTTCTTAATTTACCTACTGTATTTGAAAGTTAGACGAGGGCTCTTAACTTGGTCGGATAAATATTGCCACATAGCAACAGACAGGACCAAATGGTTAACGTCCTTTGCAACAGTGTAACTAACATTGAAATTACTTTCACCCATATAGTAAGTGTTTATGACTAATACGATAATAATTACGAGATTGTGTAGCATTGTCTTCAAATTATTACAGCACGAAATGTCTATTTTTAACAGACTTCTAAAAAAGGAGGTACTTGAGTTTTGATTAGTAAAGGATAATTATTTTATACTTTTCAGTGTTTTTTTTGAAGGCGGTTTAATTTTTTTTTAAATCATAAAAACGATGTCTAAATATTAATACTTACATAATTAATTTATATATTTATTACCTATTTTTTGCCAAAGTTTTAAAATTAATTTAAAATATCTAAACATTTATAAATTAATTAGTTGGATTTCCACAAAGTAACACCGTAGTCTATACAAAACTTTGATAAATATTAAAAAAAAAAAAATGGTTGACTACTTCTGAATTGTAAGGTGGCTGCATTGCCTTCTAGAGCATGGAAGTCGATATGAATGCTATCAGATTACCCCCCAAGTGAGTAGGCTATTTTATCACAGACATACATACTCTGAAACATCTGTGAGCGTCTTAAGCCTTTCTATTATCATAAGCATAAAGTATTGCGCAGAAACTAAAATATATTGTTAGGCTGTTAGTGTGTTATATACAGGGTGTACATACAAACGGGACATATTTTTGAATATGCTATAGTATATCGAGAATTCATCTTGATTACGATTTAATAAAGTATTATTATGCAATAATAACAAAGATACAGGTTAAAACACAATTTATTTCACTTGTGCTTCCCCTTAACACAAGTAAAAGACATCGAAATTTAATTTTTACCTAATTTCACAAATCCACAGAACCTCTTTTATTTATGTAACACTAAGGTTGATATTCCTGTGTATGTGGAAAAAACGTATTTTTAAATTAGATTAAAATGATAGGTAGGTAGTGTGCCTTTGTCGCCACGTTCTCGTCGCAATGATTCTGACCTCTCACTGCGGACGTACAAATGGTTATGAAAGAAATCCATAAAAAAACAAAAGATAGACTCTGACCTTGTATTCAGGCTGCAAATTACCAATGTGGGTAAATCACAAAATGTCGCACGATAGCACTGCTACAATTTGATACTTTTTGACATCACTTTTTTTCCATATGTATTGAGGTCTGTAGTAATTACACATTCACAAGTTCACAAATGTAAACGTTCAAAATTGCGGCCTTGCGCTTCTATGCATGCTCGTGCACGCCGCGCTATCTCACTATGCACACGATGCAATACGTTTGACGTTTCTCGTTGTAATTTATTAAAGGCGTCGATGATTTTGTGCTTCATGACCTCTTCTGTATCAGATTAGGTTAAAAGGATTGCGCAGGTCTTCCTTCAGCACTTTATGGACTGTACTGTGTTTACCTGTAGTAAACTTCCGGCCGACCTTGTACTATCATCGGGATGTTCATCAAAATGATTAAGAATGAGATCGCGGATGCCTTGGTTAGCATTGCCGCCGGAATCTGTATTGCGCGGTGTAAAGCTGCCATAATCCCTTAACCGTTGCACCACTCGCGTCAGTATTCTACCACTCGAAGGCACGTGATCATCATTACGATGTCCAAAATGGTCCAAATACAAACACAAAGCTTCACTAGAATTACCACTAGCCATACCATAAGCCAAAACCATATCGGTGTATTCCAGATTACTATACAGATAAAACGGCATGATTTAAACAAGAAAATAATTCGTAAGTAGTTAAAAACGAATTGACGATGTACACAATTAATACGTATCACAGAGATCGTAACCCGAATGCAACTGAAAAAATTTAATTTGAACAGCTGTTCAATATGGCGGATTGGCGGTGTTACATCAAAGAAAGCCACCGTAAATCACACGTCGACAAAGTCAAAGGCAGAAAGTATTTTAGTGACGTCACAAAGATGCCGACAAAATTTAAAGTGTGTACATACGAAGTACGAATTGATTTTTTAATGAATGAATATTTTTGAAAGTTTCTATGAAAGTGGACAAAGAGAATGAATTGATGAGGTAAGAGCATTGTTTCAAGGAAGCTCGGCTTCTCAAGATGAATTTCAGTAAGATAAAATGTTATCAAAATGTACCAAAGTAGTTCGACGGATGTAAGACACAACGACATTATCATAACAGGCCAGTAAATAACGGTTAGTAATAATGGTTATTGTTTTACATTGATGAAACATCTACTAGAAAGTTGTTTTTTTAAGAAGAGCTTCGTATATCGGTACTTACCTACAATAATTACCTATTTTCTTATTAATAAAAAGCTAATTTAATATTAATAAGTTAATAAGTAATTTTAAGCAGATAAAATAATGAAATCACTAAAAACAGTACCTAAATCGATCGAATGTTACAAAGAAATAAAAATGGTTCATGATTGTTTATCCCTAGCTATTGTGATCCGACCTTTATCTACCTATGAATAATAAGGATTTTTTTCAAAAATTATTAAATTTTTTCAGTTGCATTTAACCTTCCGGCCGACCTTGTACTATCATCGGGATGTTCATCAAAATGATTAGCGAGCTTGAAACAATGCTCTTACCTCATCAATTCATTCTCTTTGTCCACTTTCATAGAAACTTTCAAAAATATTCATTCATTAAAAATTCAATTCTTACTTCGTATGTACACACTTTACATTTTGTCGGCATCTTTGTGACGTCACTAAAATACTGTCTGCCTTTGACTTTGCCGACGTGTGATTTACGGTGGCTTTTTTTTGATGTAACACCGCCAATCCGCCATATTGAACAGCTGACAGTTCATGACCTTAGTGATTTGTAAACATTGTTAAGGGGTATACGACGGGTATACGCATTATTTTCGAAAATGGTTCTCAGGCTGTATTTCAGTAACGGATGAAATTATTACAAAATAAAAAAATAAGTAAGATTTAAAATCTGTAACTGTACACGATCAACCCAATTTTACGAGAAATGGTGGGGATAACACTTGAAAATTAAAACAGTCATAACTCTTAAACGGATACGTTTTTTTCGATAATTCTTTTTGTAACTACATACTAAAGTTATGCCCTTTCATCCATTAAAGTAACTGTCCCGTTTTCATATACACCCTGTATATTAGGCTGCTCAAGAACCGTTTTGAATATTGTTAATAACAACTTAATTTGGTTAATTTATTATTCGTGAGTTGAGTATCCAAGCTCTTCTGCGGTGGTACTAAAGTGGCATAATACGAGTATAGAATGTATAACAGAATTAAGCAAGACGTTCCCACACTTTCAGTGAATAATTATTTTAGTAAGTATAGAATTAATCGAAGATATTTTTGTATAAGTTATGTTTGAGTTATTATTATTAACTCCGTTCACATAAGATATTTATGGAGAACCGGAATTGCTCGCTAAAATCACTAAGGCGCAAGCCAGATTGAAGAGACAACGACGTCGCTAACGGGGCGGAGACGAAGCGCGGATGCAAGTTTTTTCATACATACATATCTTCACGCTGTATCCCTAAATAATAGCACGGGGTGCGGACGCGAACTGAATATAAGACTGGTCGCACACAGCCGGAATGTCTTTCTGATTTGATAATCTGAATTCTGGCAGGTTGGTCACAGATCAAAGATCCTACTGTTATGTTTATACACATAACAGTAGGATCTTCATAGAAAGTCAGTGTTCGCGGTTTGTATGTGTGCGCGCTAATACGCATGCGCCGTGGCACGCACACAACGGCAATATTTTGGACGAATATGGTAATTATTGTAGACACACGCGACCGCCTCTGTTTGTCTTTAATTCGTTCTTCGCATCGTCGCAAATACAAAAATGTCTAAATACCTTAAACGAGCGTATTTTAAAGTCCTTACATACTTAAAGCTAATTTTAGTTATTCTAATCCAGTTATCATTGTCAACATAACTACAAGAAATTAAATTTAACAACCATGAAAACCTTTTGCGTATGCATAGTTTATTATTATTATATATTAAAGCATAACTAAACGAGATGCTCTACGCATCTGATATCCAACGAAACAACTCTACGTATCCGGTCGAGAGTAAAAATTCCGTTACGGATGAGGAGTCAGTCTTCTATTCTACATATTATCTGGCTTGGTCGTCTTAAAATATACAATACCTATCAATTAATATGTATTAAATAAATCAATAGTCTAATGTTAACTAAATTTAATAGCCGAAATGCAGACAAAATTATTTAACAGCAATAAAAAAATTACTCGGTGGATTCGTATCAGCGTCAAAGCCGAAAGTATGACGTTAATATCGTCATGCATTTAAGGCCCACTCTTAATAAAAATAAAAAGATTTCATATTTCATGAAAAAATCAGAATGGGGCGTTATGAATTAATAAATTGTAGGAGACGTACTACAACGAAGTTCCGCCGCAGGCACTTTGTTCAGATTTTCTATTTTTTACATTTTTGGGAGTTTTTAATTACAAAAGTGATAGTATATTGTGTTTTAAAGTTTTGTATAAGTGAAAACAATGGAATAGGTCTAAACAAACATGTGTAGCCGAAGTTCTCGCGCTCTTCCAAGAAGTCCTTTAAAACTTCAGTAAAGCCTATTATCACTTTACTGAAAGAGTTTTACGATAAGAAAAAACTAATTTACTTGTGATTCTACTTATTAATACGTGACATTGGCAATGCGTTAAACTGTGCGCCATGTCGTAAAGAAAGAAAAAAAAACCTCGGTTCATTCAACGATGAAGCTCTTGTGTACAAATCACGTATCACTACAATTTTGAGTACCGAATTTCAACTCAATAGATGTAATGATGAATCGCACAGACAGGCGAATGAGATTATTCCAATATTGCTTCGTCATATAATGGAAAAGGTGATGCAAAGTCTTTTATTTCCGCTATGTTAGCATTAGAACTTGATATTATTATATTAGGAATAGAATTCAACGTTGCGCATTCTCTCTTCGAAGCTTTAACTGTTATTTATAATATAGAGAAAACAAATCAATAAGTATTCCACCTGATAGTGAGAGGACTAAATAAGTGGACTGAATCCATGAATGTTTACAGTATTAAGTTAAAGAAAGCAAATCAAACTACAAATGCTTTGGCGACCCTGAGGATATCGTGCCTTTTGCACTAGTTTCACAAGCTGTCGTACCCTTCACATCAGATCAAAACAGGGCAAGGTTATTATTTGGCAGCGGGATCAACGAATAAGATGATGGTAGCAATCCAGACGAACTCTGTTAACTTAACAGCGTTTAGAAGGTTTTTAAAGTTCAGATTCTGATGTGAGCATTCAATGGTACCTCTTAAGATCCGTCGAAATGGGACTATCTTCAATTTACACAATATTCGAGCTAAACATTTTGATTTATTATCTTAAGCGGCATTGAATACAATTTGTTGGCATTAAACATTTCTTTTTAAATTTCATTTGTGAAGTTCATCGTGATCTTTTGAAGCCGAGTTATTGCAGGAAAAACAGTTGAAAGACTTGTTGGGGATTTTAGAAACTTTGTTCTCAATTGTAATCAATCATTAAACAACGTAATGAATATTCATTTTTATTACTTTTTATTACTGCAAAAGTATTGACAGTTTGATAGTCTTTTCGGGATTCCACAGGCAACTAAAACTGTCTGTCAGACTGTGTTACATCCTCTCATTTAAGTAGAATGATCACTGAAGAACAGAAGTGACGAGATTTTTAAAAGAACAATATTTTGTGATCCCTCAAAAAAAAATGTACTCGAGTTTTTTCAATTACCTATTTGAATGGGATGTCTTTAGACAGGTCATCTAAAATACAACAAAAATATTTAAGAATGTTTCCATTTTAATCCTACATATCAAGAGATTTGCTTTCAGCCATTACCAAGGAGTCTCCTCTCAAATTTATTTTATTGCAAAAATTCTAAATACTCTTTAGTTAGTGCTTTCAACGAAAATTAAATAAACACTGTATACATATAGTTAAAATGAACTTAGGAAAATTTGTCTGTTTTCAAATAAAGTCAAAATAAAGTGTCTCTATTGATTAAAATATTGTTTTATAGTAAAATAAAAGTTGCAATCCGTTTGTCCGTGTATTAGCATATACCTTTTAAACTTCGAAATAGATTTCAATGGTCTATCAACCATCATTTAGGATATTTAACGAGGAAGGGTCATATGTATAACATATTCACATTTAATCTATATATAGAAATGGAGAAATAATGATGTTTCGCAATCAGGTCCTCGTACGAAACCGAGGCGATACCAGTTACAAAATAAAGTTGAATGTGGTTTAGTGATTAAGGTCTGCCATACTGGAAATAAACAATATTTCAGACAATTACGCAAATCGTTAAACCTAAACTAAGCTTAGCCACGGATACCACACAACGAACTATGAAGCTCCTACACAGACTACAAGACAATTTGGAAAAGTTCGTTTCTTAAATTAATGTGGACGAGAATGGAACCTGGGACCTCGGTTTGGAAGAGACGTTCTACCACCACATCCACGGGCCAGTCAATTTTATCTCAGTAATGACTAGTTCGTTGTGTAGACGAAGATTTCCCAAAACGCTTTTAGTCAAAAGTGTTTTAGTTTTGTTCTTAAAATTTACAGCAAGCATGCATGTAAACAAATGTATGTGGAGGCTCATAATCTTAATAAATTAGTTATCTTCTCAGACTCCAAAAACTGTCTACAAGTTATTTCGTCTAACCAATTCCGCAGTAGATTCTAGTTCCCTCTGATGCTCAAAATTAAATATTCCCTTTTTAAATGTCACCTAAGAGCAATTCAAGTTTGTCTCATTTGGATACCGGGACATAGCGGTATTGAAGGAAATGAGGCAGTTGGTCTTCTTGCTAAAGAGGCTACTCATAGAGGATGTAGTTCCCAGTTCATAACCCATTCATATGATTTAATGGCTTTTGCTGGAGTGAAATTACTCTATTCTTGGGATGACATCTGGAAAAAATCGCGTAACACTAAGGGTAAATATTATGCCTATATCCAAAATCATCCAACTAAACGAATTAAGCGGTACCTTTTGCTCTTTTTTCTATATGTATCTCTCTTTGTATATGACGTTGTGTGTGCAATAAATTGTTAAAAAAATAATAAACCTTGGTATTTTTATTACCGTGATATTAATAAAAGAGCAACTTCCATTATCTGCCGTCTTAGATTGGAACATGCTTGCACCCATGTACATTAAGCAAGGATCAGGATCAGACACAGTTCTCTTTGTAAATATGGTATAGATGAAGGAACTCCTGATCATATTTTCTTTAACTGCCCTAAAATATCATCTTCCCTTTATGACCTCCTTCCTCCCACTATTCCTAGGCCTATTAACTTAAACTCCCTGTTGACTTATGTAAACTCCCTTGTTGTGTATATTCTATGTGACTTTATTAATTCTAACAATATTAATCTTTAGATTGTCTGTCTAGTCTAACTCACTAACATAGTGTTTATCTTTTGTTTTAGGCAATTCAAAAGCTAATTATTGTGAAAAATTTCCGGTGAAATCTTTTCCAGTATTTTCATTGCAGCAGTTTCATTGCAGTCTATATACTCAAATATCTGCTAAGCTTTATAAACTTATTTACGTTTCACACTGTGTTATTGGCGGAAACAGCAGGATCGCCATAAAGAAGAAGAATATTAAAAATAATAACAATAATGATATAAACAAAGAGTATGATACGATTAGGGCTGCCAGTTGTAATAGGATAATAGTGTTTTATTTTTTTTTTGCTCTATTTCTGTAACAATGTTTACTGATTAAAAACAACATTTTCAAAATACTGTTTTTGACAATCATCTCTAAAACCCAAAGACTACCTCCAAATAACAAATAAATAAGAATATTTTAAAATATACCAAAATTTTCTGATCCTACCAACCAAACTTGCATGAGTTTCTACTAAGTTACTAAGTAAAGTTTAACAGCTGCACAAATAAATAGACTTAATTCATATATAATATATAAATAAAACATCGCACTATTTGTATCATCTATAATATATCTAATTTGTGTCGCCTACAATGGACATATTTAAAACATTTCGAAGAAGTGCTTTTCTCTTAGATACTGTATCTTTCATATTCATATTAAGCATAACATTTATGGTCTCATGTTCTTTCACTGACTTTATTACACTACATTTTTTTTAAAGTCGGCAACTTTTAGAAACGTTAGAACCAATTAGAACAATTTATATAAGTACTCAAGTACGTCGCAAAGCTAATACTCGCACACCAATACGTTGTGTATTATACGTCAGCACTGAAAGAGACAGCATGACCCAATGGATTTTTAGCGAGAGCAAGACAATATATTATCGTTATCATTGTTTAAGCACGTATCGCATTAAGTCCATAGACGTTAATGATTAAATCCATTAAGCACCGTTTATGGGGTCCATGTGAAAAGCTCTCGTTATTCTCGTACCAAGTCTTCACTTTTTTATAGAGGTTTTTATTGAAATTTTGGAAGCATTCGAAATAAATATTATAGATTACATAGTACACTGAAAGGGTATACGTACAATGGATTACATGAAGGTTACTTTAACATAAATGGTTACAAATTCAGGTACATTATAATCGAACTATTCGTATAGTGAAATCAGTTGTCGCGTGTTATTACAGAGAGCGAGGGTTCCGCCACAATATATTTTTCCTCCGTCGGTCCGTGACAACAGATGGGCTACTTAGGTAGCACACACACTGTACGACGGATAGCGAAAATATACTTCTCAGTTTAATTTTCATCCAATCAAAATAAGCTTTGAAAATTATTCTCAAAAAGCTTGTAACGAGGTATTTTAAATAGTTTAATAAAGATTTAATAGTAAGAATTTATTTGTATGAAATTATGAGTAGTTGTGAGCAATTAAGCTTATCATAAAAAAATAATGTGAAATAAGTACGAGGTGTGACAATTAAGTTCAGGAAATTTGTCAATAAAATACAAGCAAATTAACTTACGAGCGAAATTTTATTATCGACCTTCAATAGACCTCTAACTCTACACAACAATTCCAACGTTGCTCCTACTATTGGAGGCACTCTTGGTAATCTTCTGAAATTAACGCGTTCAGCACCGTGGTTACGGCTTCCTGTACGCCGTCATGATGAGTTCCCTTGAGTTGCCATTGCGGAATAAAAAAAAGTCGCAGGGGGCGATATCGAGGCAACAGGGTGGGTGCGGTAACGTTTGAATGCCTTTTTCCGCTAAAAACTTTTGGACGATGAACGAGAAATGGGCCGGTGGTTGTCGTAGTGCAATCCAGCCGTTTTCAGGGAGTTCGGGTCGCACATGAAAAACCAGTGCTCGCAGCTGCTACAAGATGCCAATATAGAACTGTCCAGCCCTTGTCTCGCCGGCAGGATTATACTCATGATGAATGATACCGCGGATATCGAAAAAGCGATCGACATTCCAATAGCATTAGTCTGACGTAAAATTCTTCAAGTTTCATCGTAAAGCACATGTTTGAAATAAAAGGAGTATGCCCATCCTGGATTTGGAAAAGTACCTGTCTCAAAAGTCACCAATATCAAAACTGTAATGGAGCATTTATTGGCTTTATTATAATTTTACTAAAAGTACATAACAAAAGAAAGTTTAAAAGTAGCGGTTACATTGTATTTTGAACGCATCAATATAGCATTTTTATTGAACAAATCATAGTGACTGTCATCTTGTCATCAGTGAATGTCATCTGTCATCAGGGCTGCCAATTCATGAAGATATACCTAAATAACGGGTGATTTCAAGCCGATTGGATTTGTAGGAAATATTATCGTGTGTGTGTGTGTGTGTACGTGTAAATAGAAGTTGGTGATATCTGGCGTTAAAATATAATAATATATAATAATACTCCAGACAATTACACAGATTGTGTGACCCCAAACTAAGCAGTAAGCTTGTATTATGAGTACCACCACACAACAAACTCTGGGGGAGTTCCCAATAACACCCAGACTCCAAACCAGTTAAGAAAAGTTGGTTTCCTAAATTGACCTGACCGGGGATCGAACCCGGGACCCTAGCTTGGAAAGCAAATGCATATGCCACTGCGCCAACTGACCAGTCGTTGGATCAGGATATGAGAGTAATTTCTTTACTCACCGAATGGATTCCACCTGTTATGATATATGCTAAGTGATCACATTGTTATTTATTTTGAGCCAACTGACGTGGTGTTATTCGGGTTTTAGGGTTCCGTATCTCAAAAGGAAAACCGGAACCTTTATTTTGATGAATCACATAAAAAGTGGTATAATATAAATAAATACTTTAAGTAAACCCTATTATGATATGTCTATTTCAACGGATGTTTTTCCACTAGCTTTCATTTACATAGCATCGGGTATCCAATATGGCAGTAACTAAGGCGAGAATGTTAATTATTATTTAATATACATTTTCACCTCTGCAACTGTTATTAGACATGTAAGGTCACATTCAATAGACGACCGTCACTTTGAGATTACTTTCATTACCAACAGCTACTCTGAAATTGTTTGTGAAGAAAACAACGTCAAAATGAAGGTTGTTAATTTAATGTTATCGCCAAATTGATTTCTAGTCACTGTGCTGGGCTAAAGCTGGGCTAGTGCCGTTTAGAAAAGATGCCAGTGCCGACAGCCATACTTCATTATAACAAATTATTTTAAATTTGTTTCTAAAATAAAACTTTCTTGTTTCAGGTAATCGAAGGCGACTGTAATTCTTAGCATGTCTGACATTCTGCGCAAGTTACTTCCGGCACACGTTGAAACACAGTGAGATGATGTTTTCGATGCACGTCTATAAAGAGTTCTTAGATAATGCAAAAAAGAATCCGATTAATAAATAAAAGTACTGAAAACATTGTTCGTTTTATTGTGTAAGCTATTTCAGTTTTTATTTAATGATCGATCACCCATCGACTATCTCCTGACTTCCTTTAATTTCCCGTATGAGTATTGTGAGTAGGTTAGAGCAAATAATAATCAAAGAAAAAAGTATAATAATGAAAAGAAGAGTTATTTAATAATTTTATAAAACATTCATTATTTTCTTAGAAATAATTATATTTCTGAGCATATTTCAAACTTTCTTTTAATATTATTACTTAATTCTTGATATGAATAAGGGCACTACGCCTATACAGCTTTGTCTTTCGTGTTCATTGTTCAGAGGCCAATAACACCTGTCTGATGTAAAACTTGTACTTTTTTCTTGTAAACAAGTCTCTAACACTCTTCAGTAAAGCAATAGTAATCAAACTTCAATTCTTCTCACTTGCATACAACTTTAACGTACAACATATTATCATTTTTGTACTTTAAAACTCCCAAAATCATAAAATGTAGCAAATCTGAGTTTTGAACAAAATGCCAACCACACGTCTTCCGTTCGCGTAAAAAAAAATAAAAACTCACTTGCCTGATTATCAACTTTTCCGTCTTTTAAAAATGTATCGTTTATGTCATTAAAGTTCATGTACTCACTTAAATCGAACCGCAAGCACGGTATTCATGGTACCCATTTTTTTTTCTTAGTCCACAGTAGTACGGAAGATGAGCTTCATCTTTTGTCTTTTTTTCCTTATCACAAAGTCCCTAACTCATCTTCATTAAAGTAATTAGGTTTTATGGGAGTTAATAAAGGAAGTTTCATTATTTTACGGCATAATGTACTCTCAGTTTTGTACTCCAAAACCCTCAAAAGAGAAAAAAATTGAAAATCCAAACATAATGTCAACGTTACCTTTCCTGTTGCTGTCAAAAAGTCCCTGGAACATTATATGATTATATGTAACGAAGCAAGTGGCACAATGGGCGGAGCATTTACTCTAAAAGCGTGTCCTTAAAGTGTCCTTTTTTGTTGACCGACTTTCTAGATTTTTACTAATGTGCGTGACTAACGTGCGTGACCCAGTACAACGATACACTGATGAACATGACATATTTTTATTTTCGTGAATACTAGTAGTCAAGACCTTTAAGATTTACGAGCTTTTGAAAATAATTATTTCATGACCGACTCATTAGCTGACACAAATTACACTGACAGTTCAAGGTTACCATACTTACTACAGCTGTTTTACTCGTAATTACATTCAATGAGATAGAAAGAGACACGAAATTCTTTTGACACACGATGGTAAGAGCGGCAACTTATTATGACTCCTTCCATTATGTTTTTGGTTCGAGATATGTAAGCAAATGTCATTGAAAATTTGGCTCAAGCAAATCCGCTAGCTCTTATCACTCTATGTTAGCCAATCATTTTTCAAGGCTGTCACGAGCAGGAGAAAAAATGGATGAAACGTATGCCTATTTCCCCATGATGGAGGTAAGGATTCCTCTCTTAGGTACCTACTTGTTTTATTACAAGATACTGGAGTTTTAAGGCATCATGTGTTGGGGAGATTTCAAAAAGGCCAAGTCTCAGTGTGGGTGCCAAATTGGCAACTGACAAGTTCTTTGTGCGTGTGACGAATAGGAACGTAAAAAACATTTCGTTGGAACCTCTAACAAACACTTTATCATAAAATTATTTTTTACATGGCAATTTAGTAAGGCGTTCTATTTCTCTCTTTTTTCTGTGTGACAGTCATCTACACCTGCCACGTGTACAGTGTAAAAATTAAATAATAAATCAGTTTGCAATATAACTCCACATAAGCGTGGAGTTTAATTGTTCTAAGGAAATAGCGAAATTCACCAGCTCTACAAGGTACAAACACATTTGTAGGGGCGTAAGCGACATAGTACGCATTATAAAATGACGGCCTCCGTGGCGCAATGGCTTAGCGCGTCGGAAAGTAAATGGGGGTGGCGGGTTCGATTCCCGTCTCGAGTCTGGGTGTTTATGTATAATATGTATTTATTTACAAAAGAAAAGTATATAAGTAGTATATCAGTAGTCTAGTACCCATAACACAAGCGCTGTGCTGCTTACTTTGGGACTAGATGGCGCTGTGTGAAATGTCTGAGCATATTATTATTATTATTATTATAAAGCCAATAAGCTCAGCGCCTTGGTGTCGATTTTAGTTTCATTAATAAACTACAAATAAATTTGATTTATTATTTCATAGATGCATGATGACCCTTTAGGCGTTTGGACTAACTCAATTCATTTTATGTTTATATTTTTGCGTAAACTATAATAAGCTTTATATTCGTAATTATATAATACAGATAAATATTTAAGTGGCTTAACACATATTTAAGAAAACTAATCTGGTATCAATTTGCAGTTGAAGGTCTTCTTAATATTCTGCCACAGACGTGCAGCCAATATAATCCAGATGAGGCTAGCGACCTCCACGATATCGTCCCTACAGCGCTGCCTCTATGTATCAGTGGTCAGCAAGAATTGTTATTATGTTTCATAATGTCTTCAATTTTTTGTTAAGTAAGCAGTCAGGTTACAATTTCATAACTTTTAGTTTCTATTTTGTTACGCACTGTTCTTTATGTGTGTCTACAAATAGCTCTAGAGGAGATTTTCTTATTGCTAATTGAACAAAAAAGATAAATAATATTTCTCTAATCGGGAGAAAACGAGTTTTTTTTAATATTTGAGAGGTAAAGGAAAGTATGCTTATATGTCTATCTATCGTAACTATGTCTTCCGTAATCAGATTCAGATTCTAATAGCATGTGTCTGATGTCTGTACTATTGTCCCTAACACTCCTGTTTCACAGACTTTACTGAAAAAAAAGACTTCTTGGAAGTACACGAAAACTTCAGTTGCACACACTTATTCAGACCTCCCAATTTTTCTCATAAAATTTTCACTTCTAAAAGCACAAAAAATAGAAAATCTAAACAAAATTCCAAGTTTTCCAGTTCCTGCAAAAACGTCTAAAAAAAAGGAAAAAAGTCAGTTTTAGTCATACCGTTTTAATTTCTTTTATATAATTCACAGTGATTTTAGCCATACATCTCAGTCGCGTTAATTTAAACACACAAAATTAATGTTTGTACAACAAACTGAATTATTACACTCCAAGAATCCAGGCAAAGTCAAAGTTGCTAATACGTTACCTAACACAATTTGAATATATTAACAAGGCAGATTGATTGATTAACGCCTAAATTAAATAATGCTGGCTTGAAATTAATTTAACAGAGTAGTACTTTGATCGAAGAACAAACAGAACGGAGAGGTATTTGATGGTGTTTATCGATTTTAGAGCAAAGTGATTTTACAGAATAGTTAATGTATTGTAAAAATTATGAATATGGACAAAAGCCTGTGGCTACAAATAACGGTGTAGGTGTAATATTTATTCATTTTTAGAGTTCTGTAACTAAATTCGCATGCCTAGGCGAAAATGTGTGAGGAGAATGATGAGATTTGAGGAAGCGAAAGAAGTACATAAGGACCGCGAGGCTTGGCGTTCCTCCATTAAGGATGCAGGCTGAACATATGTATGTATGCTGTAACTAAAAGGAAACAGACTGGATTCCTGTGGCTGTCAAGGTCGCCTGATTTGGATCCCATCGACTTATTTAGGGCTCTCACAAGTAGCTAGTCTACCAAGAGGAAAGTGATACACTGAATGAGTTGAAGCAAAAATTTCGGGTGGCAATGGAAATTATTAGGAACAATGGTCGAGCGTTCCGCGCAATCAGGAGGAATTTCATTCGACGTTGCCAATTGTGTTCCTAAATGTGCGGCAGTTTAGAACACATTTTATAACTGTTGAATTTCGAAATTAAATTAATTCTGTGATATGTGTTGTTTTCTTTAAGATTTCCTTAAAGAAACATTTGATATACCAAATAGGGTCATTTAGAGAAGAAAATATCATTGCTCCCAAGTTATGGTAATTAAAGGTAAATAAACCTTACTACCTCGTTTTAAACTGCTTAAAGTATTAGAAAGTTTTTCTCATAGTGAATTATTTCAGCGTGAAACATTTTTTTAGAGAATAGCGTTAACGCTATTCTCTAAAAAAATGTTTCACGTTAAGTTGTGGACTTGTGGTAAAATTTATTTGAGTAAAAAATAATGTTTTTGATTAATTCGCTGAATACAAGAGCTCACAGCATTTGTAAAAATGCTTAGACAAGAAGGGAGCGTCGTTATGGAACCTTAGAGAAAATAACCAAAGAAAATGTTGATGGTATTTTCTATTTTGTAAAATATTGTCTTTATGAATTTTTATTTGTTCGTGTACTAGACGATTTCAAAAAAATTAAAAAACTCCGTAACTTATTGCTTCTACTCTCTCTCTATAAATAGGTACTTACATAGTTAAATTTTACAGTTATCGAAGTCTGAGCCAAATCAATGTGCAACAACAGAAAGTCTTCTAGTTTAGTAGGCTTGGCAGTTGACAACGAGTAACTGCCATAGTAACTATTGGTGTTTTACTTGTGGTCACTCTTAATGAGGTAGAAAGAGAGACGAAAATTCGTTCGACACACGGTAATAAGAATGGCAACTCATTCTCACTCCGTCCATTATGATCTTTGGTCCGAGATTTTTAGTATGCAATATGGCGACCGATCTTATTTTCTCGGACAATAATTTCTCATAACATAAATTCTCTGTAATAATTTCTCAGACAAAAATATCTCATTGTAATAATTTCTCATAGCAATAATTTCTTTTGTATAAAATTTCTCCAGTTATAATTTCTTATTTACATATTAATATTTTTAAGTACCGCGGCAGCGGCCGGCGACGCGCCAGAACAGATTTCGTCCTATAAGAACACTCTCTTTGGGTAGATTACGTTAGGTATGTATGTGAGAATATATTACTCTGAGAAATATTTGTACTGAGTAATAATTGTATGAGAACATTTTGTCCGAGAAAATTTTGCCTGAGAAATACTTTTTGAGAAAATAAGACGGGGAGACGTGTGATATATGTGTTAAATATAATTACCGTTAATCAGAATCGTCCTTAAAAACAAGTAAATTGTTTATGAATCAGTTATAAGGTGCTGTTTTATTTTCTCATAGCTAAATTTTTTTTGTTAAAACACCCTGTATTTCCTCGGCCGCAGTATAGTATATTACATATGTGATGTGATAGCTATTTATTGTGTATAGCAACATTATTCATATTTTGACTGATTAGTCGGTGGAGTGGATAGGTTCGAGGGCCTTAGGTTCGACTCCATGCCAGATATAACTTCGAAAAAGAAGTTGAAGTCGGTGAGTATCTGCCACATAGTACAACCAAAAGTGCTATAGGTCTACAAAATTGTATCGCTGTGTCAAATTTCAAGTTTCAACGTTGTTTTTGAGATAATTATGACAAACAGACATTTGGACGAAAGGATTTAAGCATGAGTGATCTTTGATGTAAGTGGCTATGCAAGTCACGCCTGACCTGTACCAGTGCGATCTATATGAATGGTCTTTAAAAGCTTCTTTAAAAAAAATTGTTTTGATGACTTTTGCATTCAACGAGTAGTGTTTTACTAATAATTATTATTCATAGACTTTTTACCTCAGACAGTCAGTTCCTTAGTACAAAGAGATGCAAATAAACTAAAATGTAAAAGGGGGTGCTGTTTTCTAACGAATGTACTTATCTTTTAAACTTATCTCATAATATTATTTTATTATCAATTAAAATTAAGAAAAAAAAATTGAATTATATTGAAATCGGTCAATTAATACCAATCGAAAAACAAAAAACAAATAATTAAATATTTGTTCAATTATAGTAATTTGAAAAAATCTATTCCTGCATGAAATTATAACATTATGAATATGAAATTATTATATTATTGTAAATATATATTAGTATCCATGCACTTATTCAATGTACATTCAGTCAAGAATGTATCGGGAATGGATGATTTGTTTATGGTTCCAAATTCAATTTTTTGTTTTTTTTGTTGTTGTTAGATTGGCACAACTGTTTTCCATTTTGGCGCAGAGTTTGAGTTGCATCTGTTATTTAGATTAAACACAGTGCTGTTTTTAGTTATATTATTTTAGTGTATATTGCGAATTTCATAATGGACAAAAACATTGAACAAAGAGTTTGTCTTAAATTTTGCATCGCCAATGGAATTTCGTGTTCGGAGTCACTGAAAATGTTAGAGAAGGCTTACAGTGAATCGACTTTATCAAAAACACGTGCTTATGAGCGGTACAAAGCGTTTAAAAACGGTCGAGATGTGATGGAAGATTTGCCTCGCTCTGGTAGGCCATCAACGCCTGCAACTGAAGTTAACATCGCAAAAGTGAAGGAAATAGTGACTGAAAATGCTCATTCAAGTTTAAGAGAGATAGCCGCCGAAATTTCTGTGTCTCACGAGTCGATCCGTACTATTTTAAATAATCACTTGGGTATGAAACATGTTGCCGCTCGGCTAGTTCCAAAAGACCTGAATTTTATTCAAAAACACATTCGCATAAGAGTCGCTGAGGACATGCTAGAACGAGTCAATTCCGACCCAACATTCATGAAACGCATTGTTACTGGTGACGAGACGTGAGTTTACGAGTTTGACATGCAATCTAGTCAAAAAGCTTCGGAGTGGCGCCTTCCAACTGAACCGAAACCGAAAAAACCACGCCAAAGGCGATCAAAAGTCAAAGTCATGTTGACCGTTTTCTTTAACTATCGCGGTGTTGTGCACTCGGAATTCTTGCCGGAAGGTCAAACGGTAAATAAAGAATATTATTTGGGCGTTATGCGGCGTTTAAGAGGGCAAATTCGACGAAAAAGGCCAGATTTGTGGAAGGAAAATTCTTGGATTTTGCATCACGATAATGCGCCTTCGTACAAGGCCATGTGAACGAATTCTTGACCAAAAACTCAACAAATACCATCGAGCAACCACCTTATTCACCAGATATGGCTCCAGCCGACTTCTTTCTTTTTCCTAAACTCAAATTACCCCTTCGTGGCACCCGTTTTCATTCGGTAGAAGACATAAAGGGGAATTCGCGGCTAGCACTGAAATCAATTCCGGAAAAAGCGTTTAAAAAATGTTTTGATGATTGGATTATTCGTTGGCGTAAGTGTATCGTTTCTGAAGGAGCATACTTTGAAGGTGATAAAGTAAATTTGGATGAATAACTAACATTTCGTGTATTATTGATCTTTTCCCGGTACTTTCTTGACAGAGTAGTATGGTCGTTTAATCATATGAATAGACAGCCGCAAAATTGCTTCTGGTGTAAAGGTTTTGTGGGTTCAACAATAAGCTTTTTATTGTCATGTTTTTAATAAAGGTTATAATTTCCATAAAGCTAACACATCTTTTGTGTTCCACACGTTTTTCAGTTCAGTTGTCAGTGTTTTAAATTGATCTCTTTGTCGGCTTTTCAACGTCGTAATTATCATACACGTACGAGGTAAATATTAGGTGAGTAGAGTTTTACTTTGAGTAGAGTTAGCTTTTTTTAATATACTTATAAGTCTGATATAAATAGTACTTACATGTACGTTATACACATACATACATATCTTCACGTTGTTTCCCTAACGGGGTAGTCAGAGAGGACGGAGCGCTAAGCGAAGAATCTCATCATTCTCCTCACACATTTTCGTCTAGGTATGCGAATGCTTTTGATATTTCCGTTAGCTAACACTCTATTTGATTTTCGTAAGTCAGCCTTGGTCTTCCATAGCTTCTGCTGACTTTTTTATTTAAGTCGATAGTTGGTAAGATATGCGCTTCTAAGGTCGTGTTCCTCTCTAATAAATAATTCCTCTAAATAATAAATAGTTAAATAAATCTTAATTAAACATCATATTATTATGTATCTCCTCTTTACACTCGGCGTAGACAAAACGATCTACTATATCTACATACACTTTTACATTACCAAGTAAACTCTCCATACTTGCGTTGCTAGAATGTTTAAATCTCAACACCAGACATATTACACGTAATCCCAAGACTTTCACTTTGCAGGTATTTAAAAATAATATTTCATACCATAATTCGATAACACGCATGTGTCGCCTCTGTGATAAAGTTGCCATTAAATATGATTGGCTGGACATATTCGATCCCAGACACGTATTTAGGAATATAAAAAAAAAGAGTTCAATTATGCTAAACCTCCATACTGTTTTTGTTTCCAATTTCTCATAATATTTATCTATTTTCTGTTTTGTACCACTTATATTTTTTATATCTATTGTGATAACATATTATATTGTTTTGTTACAGATATATCTATCTGTGTGTACATGTTTTGAATTGCATTCTTGTTCTAAACTTTTAAGCATTTTTATCTTTAAATTTTATATGATTGTTGTCTGTTGTGTATACCTATAAAAAATATATATATATATTTGTGTTAACGAATGTTATTGTATTTCTTTTACATGCATTTAACGCGTTGAGAACACTAATTACTTAATTACGTGTCGAGATACTAATTAAAAATATTATATGTATGTAAAAATCGAAACTTTTGATTCGGAAAAGTATCAAAATTATATTTTATTCTGAACTCGTCTCGTTACTCACACTTCGTTACACTATGAAGTCGGACGTAAACACGAGTGTCCTAGCGCGCCAATAACTAAATTCAAGTGCTTACGATTTGTCATAGGGCTCTTAAAGTATGAGTCTTTCCGACGGCAGAATAATACCTGTTTTGTTTTGTTTATGTGTCGGGGGTTTTTCAAATGGATAATGTCACTTTTTGAATGTAACATTTCAGAACCTGTCAACTAGCCTACTACGTCTTTCACGCATACTCCTTATTTATTCTGACTCAGCCTTATTTCCAGTAATTCGTTTAAAGGAATTTACAATTATGTGTATGTATTCGTTTGAATAAGGTAATTTGGAAACTAAAGGAAGTAAGAAACTATTTACATAAGTCGTGAATGAAAGCCATTACACCGATATAATTTAAATATTTATTTCGTAATGTCACTTGAAACAACATAAGAGCGAGCGGCGGGGTCACCCTGGACTCTCGAGAGACACCGTCGCGGCTTCATAGACTATAACGCGTAAAAAAAACAATATTTCTCAACATCATCTCTAAGTTTATATATATGTATGTACTTTTATAATATTTACAATATTACAACTCACTAACATATTTACATTAAATAATGTTAAGTATGTATAACATACAGAAAGTTAAATATCATACATTTAAGTAGTCCATCAGGAGCCAACACTTGGCTCTAATTATATACATAATAGGGACTTTTTCGTTAGAATTTTTTATTGCGCCCGCGCCGGTGCGTGCCGAAGAGGATCCGAGCAAACGCCTGGCGGAAATCAGGGCTGAAAATCGTATAGATCACAGGATTGAGCGTCGAATTGAAATAACCGAGCCACAGGAAGAAACTAGCGAGGTAATCACTGATCATACACGTTTGGCATATGGGCATCACCAACGCCATTATAAAGAAAGGCAACCAGCAGAACACGAACGCACCGGTGATTATTGCGAGGGTTTTCGCTGCTTTTCTTTCTCTTTTAGCTTCTAGCGATTCTTTTTTCTCTCTATGCGTCTGAGCAGGAACGATAGCTCGCTCCGGTTTCGACCCATTAGTGACGGTCGAGGAAGACTTCTCCGGCGACACCGACGGTGCCTTTTCGTTGATAGTAAAAGCGGTGGTCCTCGGCTCCTCATCTAATGTGTCCACTGTGGATGTGCTCTGGCCTTCAGTTAGTAACAATGCTGCTGCTAGCGTTTCAGCTCGAGTACGCTGATTACATTTCTTGAGATTGAGGAACCGCTTTTTGACAAAGCGCCTGTCTCGCGCTGATTGAACAGGTCGCCCTGACGGGGGTGCACCGTCAGCTGAAGTAGGGCGCGGCGGTGGAGGATCCCTTCTCCTTCGAATACGTCTCCGCGCTGTCTGGAAGATTTTCCAATACAGGATGAGTATTACAGCGAGAGGGACGTAAAAAGTGGAGCACGTGGCGAAGATCTGGTACGCGAGATCTTGACTAACGAGGCACTTCTGCTGTTGAGTGATTCTTGCGAGGTAGTCAGGGTCCTTCCAGCCCAGTTGGGGGGCCAGAGACACTACGAGGGCGGCCCCCCATACCAACACGATCATTGTGAAGATTCGTTTTTCGTTTCGAGTGTGGATGTAGTCCACATTAGTTACTGCCCAATACCTGTAATTGAACATACGGTTGTGATATACTTTCTGTACGGTTATAATGATCATTATTTACAAACAAATACCAAATAGGGAAGAGACAACCTCAATAAGGAGTTATTTGCACAAAGACACTGTTTGTTTAGCAGAAATGTTTAAAGGTATATTTTAGCAAATCATGTTGGCTCATATTTGAAATGTGAAAATGGACTTGGCGTTCGTAATTTACCATCTTATTATATGTGAAATATTTAAGGTCAAAGTAAATTTGGTGAAATTATATCTTCATCTACATTTTATTAAAGCAATTTTTGGATTGTTGTCAAGCCTTTGAGGTCTCGTTATTGCAGTACTGAAAAACGAAATTATCTATCACAGAACATTTTCTAGAAAAACAGGATTCTGGTACAGTACAAAGATTAGGTAGTTTCAGTGTAAAAATAAATAGTGAATGGTTTACAAATTATTATAATCCCTTTACCTATCAGTGGCGATGGCAACCAGATGAAGAATGGAAGCAGAGCTGCACAGAACGTCGCTGGAAGTCCACATATCACACAATTCTGGTCCAAGTATCCAACCTTGACTCACCTGCGAATAAAAGTATTAGGTCTGTAATGTGTGCAATATTTTTTTACATCGCAGATCGAGATTTGGTTTTATGTAATTTTTACATTTTGTACGAAACATGTAGGTACATGTATATTTTTATGATGTACAAGCTATTGCGCGCGACTTCGTTTGCGCGGTGGTTGTGCTAATTCAAGAACTTTCGCGGGCGTGCACTCAATAACTCGCTATAGTTTCATATCATCGGATATGCATACACGACAGACAAAGGAACGAATAAAAGAAACGAATGGGTCTTAAAAGGAGAGAGTACGAATTTGTGTGCATGTGGACGATAATCTTCGGAACCATTGCACCTATCTGAATAATTCTTTCACAATTTCACATCATCATCATCAAACATCATACCAGGTAGACATAGGTTATATATTATGTATTCAACCCGGGCGAAGTTGAGACGGGCTGCTATATGTCACATAGACATAGATTTAGCAATAAGCATATCTACTATTTCGAGTTACATAGCCAGCCGCCGCTAACACAATATATTTTTTGCTATATTGTGCTGTGTGTGTTATGTTGTCTTGTGTTTATGTTCACCGAGAGAGGTTATAAATGCAATCTCTATATAATTTTCGATATTAATGGACACTCATTTCGCATTACATTCTGTATATTGTATTTGGATCTGTACATACTACATAATAACATCATATTTTTCGACATTTTGACCCGTAGTGCATACTACATTTTACTTATTATGTATTTCTTATTTAGTTCACTATGACTACGTTTAATCGACTTCAAAAAAGGAGGTTTTCAATTTGATTGTATGTTTTTTTTATATTTGTTACCTCAGAACTCCGTCATTTATATACTGATTTGAAAAATTCTTTTTTAATTTTAAAGGATACTTCCAAATTGGTTCCATTTTAATTTCACTGGCATTGGAGATTGTACTTCGAAGATACACCAAATAACACCAAATAATGCAAACTGCTTATAAATTTTATTTACATTGATGATAATAATCTTGTATATCATTGCGCTACAGAATTAGAAAAGAAGTTAATTGTAGCCCTATCCTTGATATTTATTTAGGCAAAGATCACTCAAAAGGAAGAAATAAAAATAATTAATAAAAAAAATTAAACTGAATTAAAAAACACTGAAAAGTACGAAATAACTATTATTACCAATCAAAATTATATATATGATTACTAATCAAAAGTCAAGTACAAAAATAATTTTATAAATACGATACAAATACCTATATAATTAAATTTGACAGTTATTAAAGTCGGTGCCAAATCAACAGCAACAGAAAGTCTATTAGTTTAGTATGCTTGGCATCGACTTCAGCAACTAATGACTATTTTAATGATATAGGTATTTATACCATATTTATAAAGTTACAATTGTACTTGAGTTTTAATTAGTAAAGGATAATTATTTCGGACTTTTCTTACTCAGTGTTTTTTTGAACCCGGTTTAATTTTTTTATTAGATTTTCTTAATCTGCTAATGATTTAATTTAGTATGCAACTTACTACGTTGTACCTAATAGGAAATAAAATGGCTTTTTCTTAAAAATTACTTTGTCAATTTCTTTTCCTCACCTCGTATACTGCTCCTAGTGGCATGACAAGACACGCCACCATCAAGTCAGCGACCGCCAGCGACGCAACCAAGTAATTTGCTACATTTTGAAGGTTTCTCTCGATTATTATTGCTGCGATCACGAATACATTACCTGTAGGAACAGATAAAAGAGACTATTTTATGCGTACGAAATAAAAATTTAACTGTATTTAAAATTTCTACTGTTTGAAAAATCATACTATAAAACAATTGATTTAATTGACATAGACAGACAGATATTTATTTGGCATCACTCACACATTACAACAATTAATAGAAAAACAAAAAAAAACATTAAGACAGAATAACATGATTTATACACTACATATAATTTAGTTAGCCCATGAGTGATGTGATGCCAAAATTGGACACCGACTCAGCATATGCTGACGCAAGCGCTACAGCACTGATTTTCAGCGGTGCCCACACAGAACATATAATATAAAATCAGGACATGTTGGTTGCTCTGCATATAAACTAAATACATAAATATAATAGAATAACAAGTTATTTGACACAAATAAATAAATAAGAAGATAAAATAAACGAATATATATGTGTAAACAATTATAATAAATATACATGTAACCAATGATGTTATAATACAAAAGAGGTAGATAGGTTATATGCACTCGAAAAGTGGCACCCTCAAAACTTTGCTAATTAGCCAACCCGGACTTGAGCAAAGAATATGAAAAGTAATGTTACAGAACCAACAATGTCATGCAATGCCTATTGCGCATTCAAAATTCTAAAATATTTTAATAATCCAAACGTTTTTTATAATATACACGATCATGTGATGACGCAGCCACCCAATTTTAATCGTCGTTTACATTTATTAAAAGAAATAATATACAATTCATCATTTTCAAATTTATAATTAAAATATGTTGGCCATCTTTTTAAATAAATATGTTCTCATGTACATGATTCAAGAAAAACGAAATTCGAAAAAAGCAAACATCATTTTTTACTGTCTAATCCCATTAGGTATCAATCATATTTTTTTTAAATGTCTGTTCTGTGGCATTAATTACTAATATTCTATGAATTAGTCACAGATTCGTTTAAAATGTAGTAAGACATTGAAATTGACCAATCACAATGATTTAGAGAGCTATGTGATTTGTTAATTTGAAATGCAATTATGTTTTACATTGCATAGCGAAGCAGTGCAATGTATATTTGTCTCACTTTTTAACGTTATAACTGGGACAATATTTTACTTGGATTGGTACTAAGGTAACCTATCTACCTCTTTTGTACTATAATATCATTGCATGTAACATATATGTACTGTACAATAAATATAAATATATAAATAAACATTTAAAATCGAATATGTAAATGTAGAATAAAATATACAGAAATAAATATCACAGAATAAAATATATAAATAAACAAAACGATGAGTCGATTTTCTAATGGACGCGTTTATCACTGGGAAACCTCATGCTGGAGAATTCGACCACCACATCTAAAGCAGTCTTCTTTCCTAGCACAGCAGATGGTTCTTTATCTTTTCTTTGAAAGTACTGACCGCACAAAGATCTGGAATAGGTGGTGGCAAATTATTCCAGTACTTGGTGGCCGCGTATTTAGAACTACCACGAAACGCTACTGTACGGTGCTACGGCATTTGTAAACCGCCACGACTCTGGCCTCTACATCTACCTCGCCATTTTCATTTCTCACGAAGATACTCAGGCTTTCCGTGCTGTATTATTCCAAAAAGCAATGTCGCTAGATGTAGTTTTCTTTGTAAGGACATTCTTAGCATGTTTGAGGTGTTAAAAAAGATCCCACATGGGCACGTGCTGGATTATCGAATATAAATCGTGCACAAGCATTTTGTATCCTCTTATTGTTCTCTACGTTCAGTTATAGCACGCAACCTAGGTCCATACACTGTGTCAGCATATTAAACTTTCAGAGGACAAGTGACTCGCAGTTTCTTACGTACGTCTTCGTACACGTCTTACTAAGTCAGGAATCCCATACAGCACCTTGAGTCTGTAAAAGCAGTTTCGTGCGATCTTGAGTATATGAGCCACAAAGCGTAGCTCGCTATCTGTCTGCACGCCCAAATTTCGAGCCTCCTGTACATACTCCACCCGTCTTCCGAGAATATCCATAATAGGATTTTTCTTGATTATTCGTACCACCTGATGTCTCGACCCCAGCACCATAAATTTAGATTTGTCTGGGTTTAAAACTAATGTACTAGTCTCCGACCAAAGAGCAATACTGTGCACATCCTCATTTATCTTTGCAACCCCATAGTCCGTATCACTGGGATCGAAAGACAGGTGGTCCTGCAAGTCATCTGCTTATAGATGATATCTACTGTATTTAATTGAAGACAAAGCTGTACTCCAGAAATAATGTCCTCTGCACATGCTTTTGTTGACTTTCTGAATATTGTTGATCTATATTATATATACTAATACTATAAAGATAAATTTTTTTATTGTTTGTTTGTAATGGATAAACTCCAAAACTACTCTACCGATATCAAATATTATTTCATTTATGGAATGCTACATTATCAGCAAGTAACATAGGCTGTATTTTATTTAAAAAAAAAATTCTACCCGTGTGAAGTTGGGCCGGGTCGTATGTTAATATAATATAATAATATATTGTAAAATGTTGTCAAAACAATCAGTGGCATATCATGGGTTACAGCCATTCAGATGTAAGCGAAATTCGCAACCCCTTATAAAATAGGAAATGAAATGGTTCTCAGATTATAAGATTATTATGTATTGGGAAATTTTGCCCTAAAAATGTCTCCCGGGCGGACCGGCGCGCCCCTACCGCCCCATCAACGCCACGTCATTGGAAAAAAGATACGTCACGTATCATTTTTTCCAATGACGTATACTCAGTCACTGACTTGTCGGTTCTCCTCAATGAAGGTTTTTTCCGAAGCAATAGCAAATTTGACATTCAAAATTACAACGCAGCTGCGTTTACTTGGATCTCGGACCAAGTAACAATGAATGGAGCATTTGCTATAAAAGCGTGCCCCTAAAATGCCTTACTTGTTGACCGACTTTATAGATTTTTACTAATGCACGTATCTAGGGAAGGTCACAGTACAACGATACACAGCTGAACATGACATATTTTTATTTTTGTGAATACCAGTAGCGAAAACACAAGATTTACGAGTATTTGGCAAATAAATATCTCATGTCCGACTCATTAGCTGACATGAATTACACTGACCGTGCCAGGTTGCCGTACTTACTATAGCTAACTGTTTTACTCTTGGTTACGCTCAATGAGATAGAAACAGACAGGAAAATTCAGACACACGGGCACACGGTGGTAAGCGCGGCAACTTTAATGGTTTTAGCCATTATATTTCTTGATCCGAGACTTGGATAGATTGATTTAATTCGACTATCAAGACACCATTTTGTTTCATTTTCGTGATCAAACCACAGCGAAAATTATATTGGATCAGACCATTGCGTAAAGTTTCTAACACGCGAAATTTATAGTCAAAAAAGGGATACCAAATACTATATTATCTTCGCAAAATAAAAAAAAACTGTATTGAGTGAACAGAGCTGCAAATAATAAGATTCTACAACAAGGCTTTTTCTAGCAATTCGCACCATTTGTAAACCCGAAGGTTTACAAATGGCGAAAATCTTGGCTAATCTTCAAATTTAATCTATGATGTACTTTAAACTGTCTACTGTTTAGTTACGCTTTGCCATAATAGTGAGTACAAACACTTATCATAATGTTACGGTGTGATTTTGTTACTTTTTAAGACTTTCCCGAATGGAAAGTAGCGTGAAAAGTTACGTACATAACATGTTATTATGTACAATAACATACATTATTTTTAATTATATCAATGCAATATATGTACTAGTACCTAAGCAAAATATTCAGCATATGAAAAGCAATGGATAGCTTTGTCAGATACCGGATATCGTATATATGACGAAAGTATTGACAGGATCTCCAAATATCCGGAACTTATCTGCTCAGTGAAAATCTAAACCACTTTCAGTCATTTTGTTTGCGGTTGTTCATCTTCCAGATGTCTAGTTACAAAGCAATAGATTTTTATTTATGAAAGGTATGCTTTATTGTTTAAAGCTATTTCTTAGTAAGTTTCTGTGCAGACTTTGATATGATTTTATACAAAAGATTGTATTTCCAGTGAAGAATGTACAGTAAAGATAAACATTGAGGGTATCGCTAAAGAAGTTTTTTATTTTACACTGGCTGTACCCGCGACTTCGCTCGCGCGGAAAATATTTCCATGGCTTTCTTTTTTCTCTCTTTTGAATTTGAAGTGCAAATTCCCATACAAAATTACCAAATTCGACTTTTTCGGTTTTTCCGTCGATCTTTTAAGTTTTCCTAGTTTTCTTTTTTTCTTGATGTTGAATTCAATATAATTAAGCTTTGGTGAATATAGCTAAGGACCATTGTTGTACTACATCCAGAAATAAAAGCTAATTGTAGACTTAATAGTTTTCGTTATTGTAGTATTTTTATTATTACTGGAGGTCGCCCTCTGTGGTCGAAATTCGACCATAAATATAAATTTATAATATAAACCTTTTGATAACAATCTCTACTCTGTGCGACTGTTTGATTCAAGGAGGCTACGTATATGCGATCACAAACAATTATGAGTTTGATATTTGCAGTCTTTTTGACATTGGCAGTATGAACGTAAACAATGAGTGATTTATTTAATTTAATGTATTTCTAATGCATATTATTAAAAATATTAGTTTTCTCCTATCCTTCTCCATATAAACTTTAAGTGTACCAAATTCCACACACCGTCCACGCAATTTTTAAAAAAAGCGAACCAAAGTTTTCGCTTCACGTATTAATGTATTATATAATATACATATTATAAAAACATAACATAATATTATAGTTTGTATATTAATATGAGAGTATGACCTGCAAATAAATTATTATTATGTTGTATTGACGACAATATACTCGTATGCATGAGGAGAATGATGAGATTTGAGGAAACGAAAGAAGTATGTAAGGACCGCGAAGTTTGGCGCTACGTCCTCTTGACTATCCCTTTAGGGATGGATAAAGCGTAAAGATAAGTATATATGTATGTATTGACGACCCCGATGGCGCAGTGGTTTAGAAGTGATGCAGAAGGTTTCAGGTTCGATTCCCAATCGGGTCAATTTGGGAAATGTATATCTCTAGATTGTCTCGGGTGTGGGTGTACTGGGAGACATCTCTAGTCACGTAGTGAAAACGAAGAGGAGGTGCCGTAACGAATTTTCTTCATACAAACCAGTGTAAGAATAGGCGGGGGTGAGGTGGACGCGGAATAAATGAAAGGGGATGTTGTGATGCTGCCGCCGTCTAGCGAGTTGTAGCAGTCTCTTTGTGTTATGACTTTTTAAGTAATTTTATTATTGACCACCAGATGGGTAAGATACATTCTAGATACAGGGACGTACTTAGTGATTAATCGGTAACTCGAAATTGCACAATTCAAACATTTTCATATTAAGTTATGAAATAATTATATTTGTGTTTGAGAGTAAAGTGATATAAGTCCAAAATGTATAATATGATGGAGCAGTAAAGCGGATGAGATGTACATTAATAGATTTGCAAAAATTTGTACTGTGGGGACGGAACAACGGTCTCGAATAGCAATATTTAAATTAACGTTTGTCGATTTGTTTGTCTGCGCACGCGATAGTAGTGGGCAGTCCGCCTAGATCTCTAGGTTCCCAAACTTATTTTGTCTACTGAGTCGAGAGCTCATGCAGTCGTTGTCTAAGATGCCTCCTAGCTAAATGAAATTATAAATCACCCCCCAGGCCTCTACACAACGCCCCCATTTTTTTTCTGGGTCTCTTACCCCTTTCCCCTTTAGGCCTGCAGCGCCCACAGGGGGGCGTTATCGCCCACTTTGGGAATGGGTGGCCCCTAGATGCACTCTCTTACGAAATTGTTATATTTTATTATTAATAAAACAATATATCGCACCTTTAGAATAAAACTGACTTAATTTAAAATTTCAGAATTTAGGATTAAAATAATAAACTTAAAAATACCTACTTACTATTTAATTTAAAAACAAATTTTCGAAGTCTTGTTTAAAATTTGATTTCTGCTGTAATTGATGTAATGCAAAAACCTAAATGCTTTGAATCTTTGAATATAGTTGAACATACATAGCTGTCTAATCGACAACCGTGATGTATAAATGGATTAAATAATATATATAAACTGGATTTACGTAAATAACATCGGAGTCTGTACAATATACTTCCGCTGTAAAATAAATAAAAGCATGAAAAGTAGTAAGAAAAGTATGCAAAAGTTGTCGGAGAATAAAGTTTTTGCTCGAAAGAGAAGCGTTTGTTTAATTTCCTTTTGTTAAGACTTGGCAAGCGGATACTTTTCCAGACGTAGATACGTGGTTGGAAAAAGGAAACGCTGCCAAGAGTATGTTAGTAATTAATGTGATTCGTGTTAAAGTTTTTGAAACTAACTCATATGTAATGTATGTAAGTGTAACGAATAGCGACGTCATTTACAATTAAAATTTCTTCATTTAATGAGGTACTTATTATCGTTACTTTTGATGTGAAACATTTTATGCGGTGTATCAGACCGACTGTTGGCGTGGCGACGTGAAGACGCGTCGCCACGCGCTTCTACTGAGCTCATGTACTTATAGCGTATGTTGTTATTTATTTCGGAACATCTTGCTATATTTTTAAATAAAGATTTATTTATTTATTTAACATGTGAATCATAGGTATCAATGGTGTTATAATACATACTTTGGTTCACTGTGTTCCACCCTTAAAGTCATACACACGAATAAAATTTTTTTCGTAGCACGGGACTTAATAGAAGAATATTTTTTTCTTAAAAAAAAATCTGAATATTTTGTTTTTGATGATGCCTTATTTATTTCCTTTAATAAACCATCCTTTCATTTTGTGTACAAAATAAGTTCGGTTTTTCACATCTGCCAAGCGTCCCGGGACAGCAAATTTTTTCGTATATACCATCCGGACAATTAAATGTATACTATTATATCATATTATTATATTTAAAAATGTATACTATAAGAGCGAAGAAGCGTCTCGAAGACGCATTAAGTTATAGGGTTCCAAATTGATTAATAATAATATTTATTATGAGTCGTATATTTTATAAGTCAGGATAACATTGATTAAAAATTGAAGATGCCGTTGAGTCAATTGAACCATATAGTTGCAATTTTATCCATAGATATCATAACTTCAGTCTGCCTGTCCCGTACTACGAAGTGAGAGATGTAAAATCAAATAAAATGTAGATGTAGATGTGTGGGTGCTGTTTTCTAACCAAATGGCGGGTCATCAGCTTATCTGATATGATATGTGCATCGTACGTTATAGGTGAGTCAGCTTATCTGATTTACCGCATTGTTACTAATCGGAAACTGCGTCTGGATTTATTTATAAAGTCAATGGTTTTGTCTAGTAATTTGTTGCTAAAGTGTGAAGTTCAATAAATGAAGCAAAATTCTGTGGTTTTGTAATCATAGATGAAAAACGTATTTAAACAACATGAAGTCCCACTGTCATTGTTACCCAAAGGAATCAAAGTTACCCAGACTGACTGTACCAGTTTTTTGACTTAGTAGTTTCTCTTTTTCGTGACGAGATTTACCGAAAAAGAATTACCGCGTTGGCATCTTTTAACTCAATTATTTATTTTTTGATAATTTTCTTGTAATAATTAGACGAAAGTGTATGTGGAGAATAATGATATTTGAGGAGGCGTAAGAAATATGCCAAGGGCTGTGGTACTTGATGCTGTGTCCATATCCACTCCTTAAAGCGTAAGGGATGTAGTATGAATATGCATCAGTGAGGCAGGAGCGCAAAGTATCGCGGTCCGCAGTTTGAGGAGGTGAATGAAGTATGTACCTCATTCGCCTCCTCAAATATCATTATTTTCCTCACACTCTTGCGCCTACGTAATTATATGTGTAATTATTGATAAATAAATATTAGAGTTAAAAGATGCCAAAGCGGTACCATATACTGATCGGTTGCTACCTCATTGCCTATATATTTTATTTCTTTATAAGGAGCAGTATCCCTTTATCAGACTTTTATGGCGGCCATGGGAAGATAAACAGCATGTGTCTAGTCACTTTTTATATTTTTCTCTCTTAGATTAGTACGTAAATAAGATGAGTAATTGTGGGCGTCCAAACAAAAAGGCTCCAGTAGTGGGGTATTGAGTTAAGACTAGATTCTGAATTTAGAATAGTCATTTGATATTAAAGATTAAAAAAATGTTCAAAAACTGGCATGTTTTTTTTATCAGACATTTAAAATTGAAATTTTGAAAAAGCTTGTTATGAGAAAAAGCATTTTTAAAGTTCGATTGAAAAAAAAACACTACTACTTGTTCGTTTCTACTTAGAAACATCATATACAGTCATTTACTGTATGAACTTGTATATAATGATAAATCTATATACACATATATGCTCTATATACATTAATTGCCGTACGTTAGTACCTCGAACCTCGAAAATGGCTCGACCGATTTGAATATTTTTTTGTTTTGTTCGCCTCAATACTGGGTGGTTCAGAAAAAAGAAAATTAGTAAAACCTATAAGAACGGCGGAAAAAACGAAAAAATCGAAATTGTTAATTGTGTATGTGAATTGTCACTTCAAATTCAAAAGAAAGAAAAAGAGAAAGTCATGGAAATATTTTCCGCGCAGATGATGTTGCGGTTACAGCCAGTGTAAAATAAAAACACTTCCGAATAATTTTTTAGGCTGGTGGAACAACATACAGACAAATAAGTCGGTCAACCCAAGTCTTTATCGACTTATTTAATCATTTAAATAGCCTAAAATCTTACTTTGATTACTCATTCAAAGCACCCAAGCGAGTAAGGGCTCGTTTACTCGCTTGGGTGCTATTGCCCTATCTATTAAATTTGTGTAGAGCTGTAATTGACCTTTAACAGAAAATAACAATTATTATCTCCAACACTATTAGCAAGTGAAGCGAGTTAGTCCAATAACATAGCTTCTAACAGCGCTATGGAGATCAAAATTACGTGTAACAGTAGCTATTTCTTCATCAAAACGGCTTAAAATGAGAACATAGTAGTTCGAAACTCTCGCTATTGTCGGCTATGACGTCACGAAACTTCCGCCATTCTCTTAGGACCTTAATCGGAGTACTAATGAGGACCCCGTTATACTCGTCTTAATTAAAAATAACTTAACGAAACTTCCGGACGGACGGTATTTCCGACATTAAGGATACTTATTTATAAAAATCTATAATAGTATAGCCAACTTAAGGATTTATTCCATTCAGGGGTGTTGAAATTGCAAAAAGTTTTCTTAGGGGCTAAAACTTTAGGGGTATTTTAGAGGCTTAAAATATTTAACTGACGATTTAATGTTTCAAGCGACTTTTGATCAAATTACTATTATTAATTAGTTTGTTGTTGAATCCTTTGAAATAAATACAGTGATACAGAAATACAGTGTATGGTGGTACGGTACCCTCGGTGCGTAAGTCCGACTCACACTTAGCCGGTTTTATTTTTTAAATTCAACTTTTACCTGTCGGTAATTTCTATGGACCCTAAGTGAAAGAATGTCCAACTCGCTGATGGCACGACAACTTTACTTTAGAGATATGATTGAATTTCAGGCGATTTTAGGTCACTTTAGGGAGAAAAAAATTTGATATTGGCAGTACTGCAAGAATGCCGAATATTAAGAGCTATATATGTTTGTTGAGTTGTCAAATTCTAGGTTAATGGAGTCGTCAGGATTACGATACCTACACAAATAAGGGAAATAAAAACAAATTACGGAAGACGCTCTTTAGTCTTCATCCCGTTATAAAAAGTCGTTTAAGTAATTTTTTATGAATAAATGACAGGACTCATAAAGAATTCGTTGTTTTGGATTCCAAATTTAATTTAATTTCACTTGAAGTTTTTATATTCGTGCCAAGTACGAAATCAAAATTCAGGATTGGTTTATATTATTTATGACTTTGTGATATTGTAATTTTTATCCAAAGAGACTTTTGATTTGAATACTTGCACCTTCTATAATACTTTAGTGAAATAGGTACTTACTTCTAAACAGTTTTTAATATACAATCTGTACCCTTAAATACATGGTAAATCGTTATAGAAACCTGAACTGATTTTTGAGTGTCTATTTTAAATTGGTAATGAGTTAATGAGTCATAATAATATGAACAAATTACTATGAGTTTTATTGTCAGTTTCATGACTGTACACTACATCCATTTCTGTATATAACTGCGCTGATTGACCATTAAATAAATTTGGATAGGTTTTGTCTGTTATGATCTATATTTCTCGAACAAGGTGGATTTGTATGGAAGTATAGACTTGTATACGTATATGTGTGAATATCGAAAATTGTACTATTGTACCGCAGTATTGAAGCCTTTTTTATTTTTTAGTATTTGTTATAGAAGAAAAAGAATATACAAAAAACACATATGTGGGCGTCCAAGCAAAAAGGACCCAGTAGTGGGGTATAGAGTTAAGACTAGATTTGGAATTTCGAATAGTCAATTGATAATAAGGATTAAAATAATATTAAAAAACTGGCATATATTTTTTTATCAGGCATTTAAAGTTGAAACTGAAAAAGCTTGTTTTGAGAAAAAATATTTTTAAAGTTTGATTGAAAAAAAGCGTACTTCTATTTGTTTATTTCTACTTAGAAACATTATATAAAGTCATTTACTATATGACCTTGTAGATAATTGAGCATTAATTAATAATCAATTATAATCGCGAAATGCCATTTTTTCATCCAACTTTACAAAATTGCGTATATCTCGGAAACTAAATGCCGACCACTGGTCCCTTTTTGCTTGGACGCCCACATATGTATGTTGCGGTTAAGGTCGATGAAATAAAGTGATAGCCCTGTGGCCTGGGTCAGAGAATAAGGTTACGGTGTATCTCGTCTGTTGTAAGAGTTGGCCAAAAAGGTATTCAGGATTGTGGTCAATCGGAGTGGGAGTTCAGGTTGTCCATTAATACTACACCAAGGAGAACGACAGCGCGCGTGGTCCGCGCTGTCGTGGTTCTGCGAGGTTTCAGGGGGGCTCCGCCGCTGCCCCTCGAAAAGTGCTTCGGCGTAAGGCAAGAGAGGTTACGGTGGTTTTCATAGGAGATCCAGGAGCTCCTCGATACTGCGACAAAGACATCTACCGCGGAAGTTTTAGGCGTAGGGTAAGAGATGATACGGTGCTTTTCACAGGAGATCCAGGAGCTCCTCGATAACGCGACAAAGACACCGGGGAAGTTTTAGGGGTAGAGTAAGAGAGGCTACGGTGCTTTTCATAGGAGATCCAGGAGCTCCTCAATAATGCGACAAAGACATCTACCGCGGAAGCTTTAGGCGTAGGGTAAGAGAGGCTACGGTGCTTTTCATGGGAGATCCAGGAGCTCCTCGATAATGTGACAAAGACATCTACCGCGGAAGTTTTAGGCGTAGGGTAAGAGGAGAGGTTACGGTGGTTTTCATAGGAGATCCAGGAGCTCCTCAATAACGTGACAAAGACAACTACCGCAGAAGTTTTAGTGAGTAAAAGCTACATATAACACGAACTCACACCAAGGGAGTTAGATATTTGTGTTCTGGTTTCTTCTGCATTGCCAAAAAAAGGAAAATAAAGTGAACACATAAACATTTATTTTTAGTCGTTTGAATTTATCAAGTGATTTAAGAGTACACATATTCCTTAAATCTATATAATTATGTACATCAAACAGTTTCAGCGCAAACACCGTCTTGACCTACTAAGAGCTGCTTCAGTACTAGACGTTCGATAGTTTACGTTAGCTCTAGAACCACTCGTGCTTGAGTTTTAGACGCTGCGAAGTTTATTGAATTTGATGTTAAGTATTTGAATGTAAACTTGACGCTTCCGACGTTTATAAACTTTAGAACTCACAACAGTGAAACTATCTAGGGACACAGAATCGGAATTATTGCCGAATTTGTTGAATCCGCATTTAAAATATTATTTTTAAGTTATCTGAAACGGGAAATTAACGCGATTACCTTTTATTTTGGCTTGACGTTTCGACAGAGTTTTATCGGCCGCGGTCGAAACGTCAGGCAAAATAAAAGGTAATCTCTAATTTCTTGTTTTAGATATTTTATAACGCAACGCGAAAGATTAAAAGTTTATTTTTAAATTGTTTAAAATGTTAACCTTTTACACTTTTATGTGGGAATTCCTGATTGACGTGTTGAGGCATATTTTATTAAAAATTATGCTCACGAACAGTATTCATATTACCATCAAGCTGCACCCAGCCATACGTTGTTGTAATTCAGTAGGTGGGTATATTAGGTATATAAAGTTATCCGCGTATATAAATGCAACGTTGTGTCAAAATTTCAAAGCAATCGGTGAAGAACTTTTGGAGATTTAATATTTTGAATCACACATTTACATTTTTATTTATATATAATCACGATACCTATATATATATATAGGTAGACAGATAGGTAGATTAGAGTTTCATAGCAAAAAGTCGAAAATGAAACCTTAATACGTAATTTGGTATGTCCGTCTGTTCAAATTAGATCACTGTTAGTGGCAGTGATACAACTATGACCTGCTACTTATATCAAAATGTCTGTTCATTATATGTCACGGCCGATTTATTCAGGCGTCTTTATACCTGATGAGCTGAAAAATATAGAGACGTACACTAGTAACTCAAAATATAGAGATGTGCACTGGTAACTCAAAATATAAAAGGGTACACCGTAAACCAAGCCATAGAGATGTACATTGGTAAACCCTAATATAAGGCCATATAACACTGGTAACCCAAACTATAAAGAGATGTAAGAGATGTATACCGGTAATCCAAAAAATAGAGATGTGCACTGGCAACCCAAAGTATAGAGACATATACTGCTAACCTAAAATATAACGAGACGTGCACTGGTAACCGAAAACCCTACACTATGTACATTGGTATGTACACTGGTAACCCAAAATAAAGAGACGTACACCGGTAAATCAAAACGCTGGTAACCCAAAGTCAGAAATGATAAACAAAAATTTTAGACACATTTTTGAATTCTTAAAACAAAATATTTTCTTTATTGCTCTGCAACTTTTAAGATAACACGTTCGACACGATTTTGGACGGTTTTTTAATTATTCGACTATGTTTTTTTGCTAAATCTCTAATCAGAATTAATGGCTATATAAAACTTAAAATATTACACATTATCAGGACATCGTCGCCATTTCTAACTTGATGATATGTCTGTGGTATAGATGGGTTAATTACCATGAGTTTGGAAGATGGCCAGTGGATATTGCCAAAAACAGATTTGATTAGAACGTTGATAACAGAGTTTTTACTAGACTAATATACGATACGGTTTCATTTTTTAGTTCTCATTTCTTGTTTAGGATTACCGATAAGCGTCTGTGACAGAGAGATAAATGTGTCTGGTGTAAAGATACCAATAAAATTGGCTGTGACATACGTATAGACTAGGGTTATCAAACATACTATAATACCATATTACACTTGTTGTTGGTATTTAACTATATTTCGTGTCTGCGTACTATATACTGTTGAAGAAATATATACAAAAATACTATATTTCAGTGATCAATCTTTATTTTGCAACACCAAAAGTAATAACAAGAAATTCCTCACTTTTTAAAATTTATGAACGCGCTTTAAGTTTATCTTTCCAGTTTTGATTGATGAGTTGACCGATGTGCGTGTAAACGTACGCGCCTCTGTCTTGAAATGAGCTTTCGATCTACATTAATTTAAAAATTGAATACGACAAAGTATATGACACTCTTATTGTACGCAAAAAATTGTTTAAAAATGCAAGAAGTGAAAAAAATGTAGTTTTTATAAAAACAAATAAATAGCCAATATATCTTTGCCTATATTTTATTCTTTCTATAAAATACTAATTTTTTTTAAAGTATACTATATTTTTAGAGCTTATTTTGAAAAATACTATAATCAGCCGAGGAAATGTTGGCAATCCTAGTATAGACAGACAGATAGACGGAGAGACGAACGAAGGGGAGGATAACGAAACTATGACATAAAGGTTCCGTTTGCTATTTCGCATACGGAAACCTAAATGGCACTATTTGCTTACATCGACTGCCCATTTTTCAAATATTGTTTTTTATTAGCCTGAAATATTGGCGGTCAGTTTGCCGTTACTGTTCATTTTGTGTTGGTTTGCAGTCACACAATTATGTTTGGTGTTACCTACAAATTGAAAATATATGTTACAAACACAAAAACAAACATAGTGATTATATTGAAAAACAAAAATAAAATGTTATTGTATAGACTCAGGTGTTACTTTGTGGAAATCCATTTCATGTGATAAATTACTAAAATCTTTAGCGATTTTCCGCTCAAATTCTGAAAACCACCAATCGACACGTGTTTCGCCTCTCAACGAAGCATCCTCAGGATATATCAGAGATCGGACTCGGTCAGCTTACCACTTACTTAGGGGATTCGGTGCTGGTAAGCTGACCGAGTCTGATCTCTAGTATATCCTAAGGATGCTTCGTTGAGAGGCGAAACACGTGTCGCTTGGTGGTTTTTGAAGTTTAGCGGAAAATGATTTTAGTAATTCATCACAAATAAAATGTTGTTCTTACACGTAAAATTCTTTTTAACCTTCTCTTCTATGTCTTTGAGCCACCACACAATGTAACTGTTCCAATTCAGCTGTTTGAGTCTTATAGTTTCCTATAAAAATGGCTAAAGCGGAACGAACAGACCTAATGATGTGATTTTAAAATAAGCGTTCCTTTTTTTAAGTTTTGGAAATACTATAAACGACATGAATTTATGGTCGTACGAGGGCTGCTATTTATGTATCCGGAATAACAAAGTGAAATAAACATATAGCATTTATTATAGTTTTATTGCTTTTCAAAATATTCACCATGTCGATTGATGCACTTTTGCATGCGTTGGAACCAATTTTCGTAGCCCTTTTTCCATTCGGATTGAGGTATCTCCAAAACATGCATTTTGAACGCATCAACAGCCTCTTCACGGCTCGAAAAACGTTGACCACGTAATTTATTCTTAATGGTTGGGAATAAATAGAAGACATTGGGGACCAAGTCGGGGCTGTACGGTGGATGACCCGTTAATTCGATCTTTTGATCTTCCAAATACCGAGTTGTTTCGGCCGATGTGTGGCAGCTAGCATTGTCATTACGAAGAAGGATTCTGCGTTGTCGGCTGTTCTTTCTTATTTCTTCAAAGATTTCTGGCAAACAAATGGTCGTGTACCATTCAGAATTAACCGTTTTACGATCCTCTAGTGGCACTGTAGCTACATGTCCATTTATACCAAAAAAACAAGCGACCATTTGCTTCAAAGTGATTTTTGAACGAATGACTTTTGTTGGGTTCGGCTCATCTTGGAACACCCAAACCGTTGATTGTTGTTTAGTTTCAGGATCATACGCATATATCCAAGATTCATCACCTGTGTACATATTATGGACAGCTTTTGACGCACCCCGATTGTACTTTTCACGATTGTACTTTTGACACGAACCCGTTTTTGGTCAATTCTCAAGTTGTGCGGAATCCAACGTGAATAAATTTTTTTTACAGCTAAATGTTCGTGTAATATTTTATATATACTCGTCATACTTATGCCCAGAGACGCCTCTATCTCGCGATATGTAACATGACGATCTTGCATTATTAGTTCCCGCACAGCATCAATATTTTGAGGTACAACAATCGATTTAAGGCGACCTTCTTTAACTTCGTCCGTGAGCACAGACCGCCTACGATTAAACTCACTAAACCAGTGATACACAGTAGTTTTCGATGGTGCTTCGTCCCCAAAAGTCGAAGTGAGTTGATCGATGCACTGTTTTTGAGTTAGCCCTCGCCGAAAATCGTAATAAATCATAGCACGAAAATTTTCACGACTTAAATCCATGGTGATAAAGACTCGCAATTTTCAAAATGACGCCACAAAGGATAAACAAATGACAGCTTCATGACACAAATTGTATTCTTCAGCCAAAGAGTTCCATTTTTAAATGTTATAATTACTTTTTTAATATTGTTCTGTAACTGACCAGTTCCGGATACATAAATAGCAGCCCTCGTAGATTAAAGAGAGTAGATTGATTAGACGCGTGTTATTAATTGTCTAATAATAGTAATTTCTGATCTATACATCCTCTTTCTTGTGAGATATCGTTAAAATAGGGATCAAAGATAACGTTCTATCGATTTAATGATATTGGTGGCTAGAGTGGCACTCCTGGCTTGGCGATGTTTCAGTCTTTGATAGAATTACCGAGGTTAAGAAATGAAGAGTTACCTAATGGATAAGCTATCTATTGAGTAATCGTTCAGAGGGTCTGCGCTAATGTTATGTGTTCATATTATAGTGATGTTTATTGTTTGATAAAATCATGGTTAAACAACATAAGTTTCTTGTTTGAATAGGCAAGTTAAGCCTGTTAGCTTTATACACATGATTTACTATCTTGTACGCCGTATCTCTGACGGGGTAATCAGAGAGGATGGAGCGCCAAGCGTCGCGTCGTGGTCCTTACATGCTTCTTTCGCTTCCGCAAATCTCGTCATTCTCCTCACACATTTTTGCCTAGGTATACGAGTGCTTTTGAGATTTGCGTCAGCTAATACTCTGGCTATTTGGTTTTCGCAAGTCAGCCTTGGTTTTCCTTGGCTTCTTCTACCACTCACTTTCGCTCTGTAGATGAGTAATATATTTGACTGACAAAGAAAATATAAAGCGCTTCATATTATCGATTAAGACAGATCGAAGTCTTCATGTGAAGTTTACAAGATATGTCAACAATTTGGCAGTACCTATAGAGTATTCAACAGATTTTAAAATTATTTTTAAGTCAGAAGAAGACAGAAAGAGGATATGAACATCCATGACTTTTCTAGGACTTGGCGCTCTGAGCTCCGTGCGAGACACTCCTCCAGCGTGTGCTGGGGACTATCCTGATCACCACCGCAGTGGTGGCACTGTGCCGCCTCTTCTCGACTGACTGAAATAGTCGTGTCCGGTCGGTACCTGTATCAGTCAGTAAGTGACGTGCAATCGCCTCCAGAGCTAGACCTAGGCGATTGGCATGATCGCGCTGACGACTCTTCGGCGCAAGTTTGTCGGCTCTTATGGTCGCTTGCACCGTTTTGCCGTTCGTACGTCGGCGTTCTCCCGCCGTCATAGGCGTGGTTTCGCCATCTTCGCTGTGGAGACGGCCGTCTTCGCGTCCATCTCCGCTAATGGCCAAGGGGGAAGCTACGTCATGACTAACGCCGCCTCTAGGGATATCGTAGATAGTACATACATACATATCTTCACGATGTATCTCTAACGGGTTAGTCAGAGAGGACAGAACGCCAAGCATCGCAGTCCTTACATACTTTTGTCGCTTTCTCAAATAGTAGGTCCGAGTTAATCATTTTTAAAGAATATGTAATCGAAAACATCGGTCACATCTTAAAATTGGGAACTGAGGTTTTAAATCTAATTTCTGGAGAGCTATGTGGTTTAAGTCTTTGTATAAGGTTTTCTTTTTGCACTTCATAGAAAATCTGGATGAATATAAACTTGGACTCACCAACAATAGTAGCTAGAATAATAAGCGCGAGGAGCACAGAGGTGACCGCCATGAGGACGAGCGATGTGACGTCACTGCTGGTGGAGTTGGTGCTGGTTCCGTTGATAGTGGTGTTGCAGCCCCACGACACGGCGTCAGCCCAGGAGCAGTTCTCGTCGAACCACTCCGGTGTTGGTGGGTACGTGATTTCATCTGCAGTGGTAATACTCATATGATTAAAACGAATGCAGCGTATGGTCAAGGGTCTGGATCGCAATTTAGAGGCATAGTGATTATTTGGCGTATTACAACAGTCCGTGAGGTTAAAGAATGTTCTCGCAATCATTTAAGAGATGGTTGAGGTTGTGCCTAGTTGCATCTATATCATGTATTTCCTATTATTGGTTCCAGTTGTTGTGAATTGTAGTAACTGTATTGTAAATGTGAGTGAAGTTGTGAAGTGAACTGTGAAGCTAAGGCAGAACCTTATAGGCGGTATGAAGTTCTGAAAGTAGATCGACCTGAAACGTATGTCTGCCGAATCGCATTGGGCCTGCGTGATGGAGTATTATGTCTGTCTCTCGTCCCTGTCTTACCTTAAAAAAGTATCCTTAAAAAAGGTCGTTTTGTATTCGGTTCTCATCCCAAAACAATCAAAATATTATCGCCTCAAGTGAATTAAAAATCCGGAATTTTCTCAAATCATGTATCATATCACCCCGCCGTGACACTGTCCTCGTCATTATCCGCTCATTTGTCATTGACAATGGTTTTTACGAATTTTTGTATAAAGTAAATTAATAAATGTAAGCACATAGATTAACCTTTAATTTATTCTAAAGCTCATATTTGTAGAATTTATGTCTGTTTAATATTTGTTCGAGCTTTAGTGAAAAACTACTGAATTAATTTCAATACGTAGTTGTACAGTTTCAAGGATAAGTTTTCATTTATTTAAGAAAGTATATATAATTAAGCAATTTTTATTACAAAGGGCGTCAGTGTTACTGAAATTATAGTGTTTGATCACGATAAGATTAGATTAGGATCTGTTATCATAGTAAGTTACATTTTACCGTAATTATGTATTTAAGTTGTTGTTCAGGAAGTGAAACGAAATATATCAATATAGTGAATAATATTCCATTTCATATTTATTGATTATTTTCCGACTCTATTTGTTTACACGACTCAATTTGTTATGTTTATTTTATAATTATTTCTGTTGACTTATGCCTATGCCTTCGTTTCTGTATCTCTCTCCCTTCAGTCCATCCCTTTCTCTCACGATCGTCCATCCCTTTTTCTCAATAATAACTACTAATTTTTACCCATCACAGCCTCATCCCACATAATGTATTTATGTACACCTCAATTTTCAAGCGAACGCGTGAATTGTAAATGCCTTTAAATTATGTACGCAGATGTTGTTTTATTCGCACCACTTTCGCTCGTCTGTCAAACAAATTACTGGATTGAAAGGCTAGAAAGTAACTTTTCGAAAGGGTATCAAGGAGGATCATCAACTTCAAGCGCTCCCGCACGTGACTGGAGTTCCACCTTTGTAAATTTCACCTAGATTTATGTTTATGCGGCTCACCTTGAATTTAGGGTTGCCAGAAAAAAGCATCGTTGTTTATCTTTCTGTAGTGTAATTTTTAATTCGATATTGGTTACGTTTCCAGGGTACCCAGAGCGGCTAAACAAGTGGCAAACGTTTCAGGCGTTTTGCTCGTCAAATGCGTCATTTGGCTACGTTTTAAACACCAGTTTTCACACGACTTTACTTATCGTTCGATTGAATAGAAAGTAATACCGCTTGACTGCCAATTTAAAATTCGTTACGTTCGTTACGAATGACTCGTTGATTCTTATTATTCTTATTATTCTAGTTAGCCGACCGAATCAGGTCTCTGGGACGTCCTGAGGATGTTTCGTTGAGAAGCGAGTCATTTTTTGGCAAATGTGTTCGTTTTTTTAGTAAAATTTCTCCAGAAAATACTTCATTCACGGAAAAGAGATTTAAACCTGTTATTAAAGGCACATTAATTGGAAAGGCATTTTCGAACCGAACTAAAGTATATGTACCGCTCAAAAATTCAAAAATACCTTGCAATTGAGTCTACTTCAATAAATTGATTTGACTTTGAACCTAAACACATGTCGATTATTATTGGTTTTGTAGTTTGGGCGGAAGACAGTTAAAAGTTAAAACGATTCATCGCATGAAATGGTTTTCCGCAAGATAACATTTGTATCTAATATACAACAAAAGCTATTTTATCTATATACAAATAAATAGGTAAATCAGTACATGCATATCCTAACGTTAATATTTACAAACTTGTAACTAAACATTATTTTCTATCTATCTATATTAATATAAATCTGTGGCGTCTGTCTGTAACTCCAATTTTACTGACAAATTTTGTGATAGATAGATTTTATGACTGAGTTTGATTCTACCTTTTTTAAAAGTTTTTCTGTATGTCTGTATGCCCTTTTATAACTAAAGAACGGCTTGACAGATCTTGATGAAAATTGGTACATAGTAAGTTCATGTGATTGCGCAAATGATACGTAACTTATTTTGTAGAAAACTTACCCTAAAAAGGTGAAAAGGGGGATGAAATTTTGTATGGGCAATGATAAACCTCATTAACACAACATACATGTAATCTAACCTAATTCGGGAAAGCCACAAAAAAATTTTCGGATGTAAAGAACCAATGTACAGCTAGTCTTAAAAAATTGACTTCCAGCAGACTTCCAAAACTACCATTTTGAATAGCCAAACTGATTCGTTGGCGGACAAAGATGCCAGCCCGGCGGTCCCCCGAAGCCTCGACCACTCTCTTACAAATATCAGAAACCAGTCTATGGGCTTCGGGGCCCGAGGGACTCAAACTTTCGACTTCAAAGGGCGTAATTATGAAACTCTTAGAGAAAGTCACATACTTACGTCGCTTCTACTAACAATTTATAAATATTTGTCGTTGAAATGGCATTGAAATGTGATTTCGTTGTGTGTTGAAATACCATTGGTTTTTTCCCAAGTGACAATATGTGTATCTATCTCTGATCGTTTCCACAGTATATTTTGTTATTGTTTTTTTTATTTTGCATATGTTGTATTTGTCTGTAATTAGTTGCGCGTTAAGTTTTTAATTGTACTTTGTGTTTATCTACGAGTATACTAAGTGTTAATGTGTAACTGTTCCAACTGTTCAAACTGTATCCAAGTTTTCTCTTTAAACCGAAGTAGAATCGACGTTCAAAGATACCTCGTAATTGGGCTTACTTGAATAAATTGATTTGACTTTGACTTTGAAATAGGGTAAATGTTATTCTACACACGCTTAGGTACATACATACACATCTTCACGCTATATCTCTAACGGGGTAGTCAGAGAAGGCAGAATCCCAAGCGTCGCAGTCCTTACATACTTCTTTCGCTTTCTCAAATCTCATTATTCTCCTTAGACATTTTCGACTACGTATGGTAGTGCTTTTGACATTTCCGTCAGCTAACACTCTGGCTATTCGATCTTCGTAAGTCAGCTTTGGTCTTCCTTGGCTTCTTTTACCATTCGCTTTCGGTCTTTAGATTTTCTTCGTCAGTCTTTCATCACTCATTTTTTCTTAGGTACTTCGGTACTATAGATTAAAAGTCGACATAAAAGAGAGGTGTTATAAGATCGACACCATTGCCTATCTGTCAACAATTTATATTTGTATTTTTTTAAGTTTTCGGATTCTTAATTTATTTGAAAATAACATAAAATATGCAGAAATGTAACGATTTCGATCTATAAAGCTTGTGATTTTTACTCAAAAGATAAATAAAATGTGTTTGTCATTTAACGATTCGAAACGTTATATTCTACCTCTAAAATTATCCATGTAGGAATTATTAGCACTTGCATAACGATTACTGCACTGTGACACTCCACCTCTCCTACCAGATTTGATAACATTTTTGGTTCTTGATTACCGTTAAAAAAATAAAAAAAACATACTGAAAATACCATTTTTCCACTGTTTCACAAAGTCCATATGACTTCCATCAAAGTGTGAATAAAGAGCTCATCATCTTTGTTCTCTTCTTTTATAAGTTTCCGTACAACATTTTCACAGTCCGTACAAGTATTTATCAAAATAAGTATTATCCAAATTGTCTTCGTTTTCACTTAATGTAATAAATTTAATTAATTAATTAAGAAAGGAATGCTTAGATGGTTCGGGCACATAGAGATAAGTGATGAAAGACTGACGAAGAAAAGCTAAAGAGCGAAAGTGAGTCGTAAAAGAAGCCAAGGAAGACCAAAGCTGACTTACGAAGATCGAATAGCCAGAGTGTTAGCTGACGGAAATGTTAAAAGTACTCGCATACCTATGTGACAATATGTGAGGAGAATGATAAGATTTGAGGAAGCGAAAGAGGTATGTAAGGACCGCGGCGACGCTTGTCGCTCCGTCCTCTCTGACTACCCCGTTAGGGATACATCGTGAAGATATGTATGTAAAGAATTCACTGATACATTTACTATCCATTTTAATTATGTAGGTTCACACTAGAGTTTTGTGAATAAAACCTCCAACGTAGCTTATACATACATACATATCCTCACGCTGTATCCCTAACGGGGTAGTATTTAGGTTATGTAGTTAAAAATACAATTATCAAATGAGTTGTCTATTACATGAATGATACAAGTTGCTTTTGTTGAAGCGGTCGTTATTTTCAATTAGATAAATCCTAATATATAATTTTCACAATACGTATGTGAAATGTAAGTTTTCAAATGTTAAATTGTTATAAACTGATAGTGATTAATTTATCAAATATACTGTGCTGATTTTGACAAAGATATGAAATGTGGTGTAGATAATTATTTTAATACTTCTGATTATCCTTCAAATAATGTTTATGGATTTCCATTATTTAAGAAAAGAAGTTAGGATATTTAAAAGATGAAAACTTAACCGAAATATTTAATAAGAACCGCTCAAAGAAAACGAAAATAGTTATTAATAACAAGTGACGTTTTGCGGATTAGACGACGAAGGCCATATGAAAAAGTAGGGCCAGGCTTTATGAGTTATATGATGAGCAATCTTACACGGTATATGAAATTTTTCAAAACTATATCCGCACTTACTTGAAAATATTTGAGAGGGTATCAGTACACGACAAAGCAATCTATATTGCGAATAAAATTGGAAAATCAGATAACGCAGTAAAGGCTATATGGAACATCATTAACAAAGAAGTCGGTGGTAAACAAAATAAAGAAACAAAGATATTTCAATACAAATTGATTATAAAATTGTTACAAATAAAATTGAGGTTGCTAATGCTTTGGAAAATTATTTTTTAAATATACCCGTAGAAATTACTAGTGGTCTAGAATCGTCTTCGCATACAACAGAGACGTTTTTGAGCAGAAATATTGGAAAATGATACCTAACTGAGTTTCTTGCCGATTCTTCTCAATGTCCGGGTTTTCTTTTCGAACCGAACTAAAGTAGATTTGAAGTTCAAAAACACCTTGCAATTGGGTTTACTTGAATAAATTGATTTGACTTTGATTTCTTTCTTCAATTTTACAATAACACTGTCGTGCAACCTTGTCATACTGCGTATCTCTTCATTGCTTATTTTTGACACCGTGACACCGCACATATTTCTAAGAGATCGTATTTCTACTCCATTTATCTTACTTTCACTCGATTTCGGGCATATCCAGGACTCACTACCGTACAATAAAGTTGGCACCAACACCACATGGTGGATGGCCATTTTGGTTGTGTTAGATATATTCGCACTGCCTACTAATGCGGACAGAGCACCGTTTACTTTATTGGCAGCCACTACCCGTCTCTTCGCTTCCAACTCACGTCTTCCATGCCTCGAAAACACACTTCCCAGATATATACACAGTTAAATAAGGGCACATATTTTTTTAACGAGACGATGGCCTTTAAAATTAGTAAAAAAACATGGCAAAGCGAACTACTAGGCGAAGCGCTTTAAAGGTCGGCAACGCACCCGTGATTTCCCGGACGTTGCGGGTGTTAATGGGCGGCAGTGTGCACTTTCCATCAGATGACTTCCTTGTTCGAATGTCTCCTCTTTTATCAAAAAGAAAAATCTGAGCACAGGTACTCAGCCCTCTCTATATGGGGCTCTTACTCACCGAAACTTCTGCGGTGGCCGTTCTGGGTGCGTTGTCGACGGGCTCTGGGATCTCTTGTATAACGCACTGAAGTCCCTCTCGGGCTGTGCAGAAATATTTCGGAGGGGTGAGCGCATTTACAGAGATTCTCTGGCCTAAGCTACAGCTCTTAAGCGTTAACTCTATTTTAATTATTGTTATCGATGCTTGGCGCTTCATCCTCCCTGAATACTCTATTAGAGATGCAGCCTGAAGATATGTTATTTTATAGAAGTTTGTTAGTATCAAAGTAGAAAGTTCCAAGTAGAGTTTCTTTAGTGGCAAGTAAGTTTGCTTATTTATTTGCTATTTGAAAGTTCTCCAGAAATGTCGTAGAAATCAAGATTAGTCACGTTTCAAATTAGTTTTTGGCGCCGTGTTAAAATATTTTAGTAAATGGGTAAAAATCATAACAGTTTTCAAACAGCTTGAAATCAGATTACGCTGAAGTTATTGTTTTATTTCTCGTTTTTCTCTTCTCGTTCTCGTTTTTCAAACCTTTCATCGAACCCCATTATGACGAATATCAAATACAAACAACATATAACACATTGGATAGAAGTATGATAGGTCTAATAACAATAAAAAAAAACGAAGTATGATTTATGTAATAAATAAATAATAAATATATAATTTCTGACCTACCCCTTAAAGAATATAGCGTGAATGAAATTTTCTAATAAAATAAATTACAATGTAAATATAGGTATAGTTAATGTGTTAGATATATAGCCATAGGTAATAATATTGCGTTATTAAGAAAATTACAGTTACTTCATCTTGCCTGTAAGTTTTTTTAAAATACGTAGCCGAGCTTCAGTTTCATTAACAGTTCGACTTTGTTTTAATCCGTGATTCAACGCAGAAAACGTTTTATTACAGTCGAATTAATCCTTGACAATCTAGAGAATATATCTAAGAATGTTAAGCGAATTTTGAACGTTAATTGCACTGTAATTAATCAACGTTTAAATTAAAGTAATAATTACGTGAATCAGAGGACATTGCAAGCGTTCCGTTCTACGCGACGCGCCGCGGTCTTTTCACGGAGTATTCAATTTGAACGAGTAATTTAACAGAAACGCATTTAAATGAAAATTAATTCATAAACGTGGGAAGGGAACGTTTTAGAACACACGAATTATTAAATGTGAAACTTTATGAAAATTTGTAGATATTAACGTACATTAGGTATATTTTATTTATAAATACTGGCTCTTTCAGACTCAGAACATAACCTCATCATCATCATAATCTCACTACATAGGAGAAAAAAGTTTTGCAAAAGTGTACGCACAGAGTGCGAGACGGGGCGCGTCCGCGAACTCATCCCACTCACCCTGATGAAGGACCTCCAATAGGTCCGAAACTAGTCGGTACCTATACCGATTAAACGCGAGTACAGCCGTGTTCAATAATTACTTTGTTAATAATGTCTCACGAAAGTTTTAATAATTTAATGGCTGAGTTCTTGTTTTGAGTTCCTGTAAATTCTACACCGTGCAGGTAGATTTGACGTTCAAAAATACATTGTAACTAGTTTTACTTGGACTTTAAACGATCATAGATGCGCTTTGATCGTTATTCGTGAATTGTCTCCGACAAAGTTCAAATTGCCGGTGTGAAGTGTAAATGTTCGCAGAATTATAACAAGACGATACAACTAATAAATGTATCCTTCAAATCTACGGGATAGTCTTTGAGCGCTTTCCCAATTTACCACTGAATAATTTTATCGTTATGAATATAATAGCTAAGCAAAATGCTTTCCTATTGCGTCGCGGAAAAGTCACTTTTTCAGTTGACGATAACGTTATGCCGTGAACGTTATCGTCGACGGAAATTTAAAAGCGTCTTCATACAACTGCATACATTTATCCTTCAAAAATCATGGCGAAAAACATTCAACGTGACTTGGTAGATGAAGGCTACTATATAGCCGTCACAATCCGTCACGAGTCGTCACTAGGGGAACCGGCACAATTTAAAAGGGAAGCATAATGTATGCAGTTGTACGAAGAAGGTTGGTGTACTTTGCATATTTTCACAGTTTAATGTCCTACGGCCTTCTGCTGTGGGGATCAGCGGCGCATATTAACTCCATTTTCATTTTACAAAAAAGAGCAATACGTGCCATCTACAGGATGAATGCACGAGAATCGCTTAAAGATCGTTTTAAAGACATTAATGTCCTCACCTTGCCCTCCTTATACATCTTTGAAATTATTATGTATACGAGAAAAAATATAGATCAGTTTAAAAAGAATGGCGATATGAATGGTATGGAAACCCGAGGTCGTGATAAATTGGTTATTCCAAAATTTAAATTACATAAGTCAAATGTTTCATTTTTAGGTAACTGCATTCGTTTTTATAATAAAGTTCCTCAAGAAATTACTCAATTAACAGAGAATAAATTTAGATTGGTTATAAAACGTACATTGACTAGACAATCATACTATAAAATAAACGATTTCATTGAAGATAAAACAATAGTCTGGAAATGATGTTCTCTGCACATGCGTTTACTGGCTTAATGAAAATATTGTATTTTAATAAACCTTTTGTAAAATGAAGTTGAAAAAATGATACCTGACTGAGTTTCTTGTCGGTTCTTCTCAGTGTCCAGGTTTTCTATTCGAACCGAACTAAAGTAGATTTGACGTTCAAAAATACCATGTAATTGGGTTTACTTGAATAAATTGATTTGACTTTGACTTTGACTTTGACGCATATAAATATATTATATGTATATTGTACCGTAAACGGGAAAATCGTGACGAAATATCGTTCAAAGGTAAATTATAAAAGCGGGCAATGGTACTCAGGAGTACGTACGATCCTGATGAAGAAGGCGCAAAGATAAAAAGCAAGTTTACCGCTGGAATCATTGAAGCCGCGTGTCAGTAATCGCGATGCATTCATGATCGTACGCCTCTCGCTCGTCCTCCTGGAACAATAAAATTAAATTTAATGTATTATTCTTTATCTACGTGAAGTGTTGGGGTCAAGAATATTAAAACCATCTGGATTTTGCAACACTCAAAATTTTTCGAAGATAGGAAAATTGACTTGCACGACGTCTCATCTCCAGCATCGCGGTACTTATATTATTATATATTTTTTTATTTATTGTATAATTTTTAATTAATGTACAGGATGGCAGGTGAAATGAGTGATATTTTTCAAATACAATAGTTTGTATAAATCAAAGAAAAAATAGTACAAATACAAATCTACGTAACGATATAAAGTATGTATAGGCGCCTAGCTAGTGTGTAGACGTGATAATAGTACTTTTATAATATTGCAAGTTGACCGTCACTTCGCCCACATAGTAAAAAATTAAAAAAATCTTTGCGAGCGTACACAATATAAACTCAACGATGTTTCATCACGATCGAATGAGTATTATAGGAACGCATAGAGGACAAACATATAAAGAAACATTCATTTATATGTACAAGGTTATTTCGAAAGGATGGGTAAATACGAAAGGGTATTAAAGTACTCATGACAACGGAAAACTTGCGTTCTACAACTTCGCTAAAACTCGGTAGTTCTAGTGTAAAACCTCAAAGTTAAAAAAATAAAGGTGAGGCAACCCTAATATTAGCATTTTTCCAACGCTAGCAAGCCTTTGGAGTATAGAGCATTATGACAGGGTTGTACAACACCTTTTCTTATTAAATGAATGTTTTTTTTTGTATGGAAAACAAAATAAACTTATCCCGTAATGACTACATCTTCAATATAAAACAGTCAACAGTGACAGGTTGAAAACCTTGTATATGTATTTACATATGACAGAAGATATTATGTGAGTAGGCACTTAGGTTATTAAATGTACGTATTATTAGATAAAGAAAAAAATCGCACCCTAGCTCTATCCATAATGCATGTCACAATACAAGTAATTCTTACTGAAATTCAACGAAAATAGTTCGTTAATTGATTGCATGGATTTTTCTGAGTAAGTTGATACTTAATACTAGGTTTTTTATACTTAAATCCAATTACCATATTCGATGAAATACACACGATAACTGAAATTAATCCTAATACCTAATACTCTTGTATTGGTTTTTCGTTATAGTAATTGAGAATCGGGGTAAAATTGTTTGCAACTGTGGCAACATTATATCCTAGCGCACTGCATAATTTGATTAACGAACGCAGAGTCACGCACGCGTTCATGAAAACCAGCTTCACTCCAGTGTTCATTCATTGTGACTTTGTCTTTACTTTTGATTGCTCTGTGGTGGATAATGGTAGTAGAAAATAGGTTGATAGCCCATTGCATGTTCAAATTCTTTTAATTTCTGTCCTGAGGATATTTTCACAGTTTGCACGGGTTTTTATAAGCATTTTATTCAACAGATCAAATGGTAATAACTTCTAATATGTAGTATTAACTATTGATACCCGTATTTAATAGGATGAATTGGTATTAATGTTAACCTTCTATGAATCCCAATTGTTAGAAAATAAACAATACGATTCATGTAATATGATAGGAGGATAAACAAAAATATCTTATAACATGTATTCCAAAATTTATTTTCGTGCCTACACGTGTTAGTAAACGTTAATAACAAGTAATATAAAAGTTACCCCTCGGCGAGCGTTTGTTTGTATGACTGCGATATGTTTGAGAACCACTGAAAGGATTTGAATGAGGTTTTCACTGTTTACATTTCTTAAGGAAGGCTTATATGTAATTCACATTCTTACTCACTTTCACATTAGAATTGACATTCATGCTCTCTTTCATATTCACATATATTCACATTTACATTAATGTTCATTCTTATATTATATTTACATAATTAAATGTTTATTGATATTATATGAAATTTTAATAAAAGTTTGTTGTGTTTATTTTTTCGTAGATTCTGTACTTCATTTTTTTTTTTTTATAATGTTCTTAAAATGTACTAATTTGTTCATCGGGTTATTTTCTTCGGATTATGTATGTATCTTTTCCTTATAAGTAAGCATTAGTTATGTATGTATGTAGTACATGTAAGTATAATTAATAATAGCAATAAAAGAACAAAGCACGTGTGTTCGTTAAGTTTAATTTTTTATAGTTATGTTGTAGAACGATAATTCTGGAGTTGATGAATGTTACTTAAGCATCTGAAGACATTACAATATGTTGGTTAGTGGGATGTTTTGTGACGTGGGATTTTTACATTCGTGACGATGTGAGGAACGAATTAGAAAGAAACTGTATCGGTTGCGCGATTGGTGGTAACCGTGCTACGTGGCTATATTTAGTGAATGATAACATAACATATTTTCACGCTGTATCCCCAACGGGGTAGTCAGAGAGGACGGAGCGCCAGGAGTCGCGGTCCTTACACACCACTTTCGCTTCCTCAAATCTCATCACTCACTTTCGCTCTGTAGATTTTCTTCGTCAGTCTTTCATCACTCATTCTTTCCAAGTGCCCGAACCATCTAAGCATTCCTTTCTTCATTTTTATAATAACACTGTTGTGCAACTGTCCGCAAGCGTGACACCGCACATATTTCTGAGAGACCGCATCTCCACAGCATTTATCATACTTTCACTTGATTTCGGGCATATCCAGGCCTCACTACAGTCAAGTCAAAGTCAAAGTCAAATCAATTTATTTTTGGTATTTACAAAAATAAATTACAAGGTATTTTTGAACGTCAAATCTACTTTAGTTCGGTTCAAAGAGAAGAGAAAAGAAAACCTGGACACTGAGAAGAACCGACAAGAAATATATATATATATATATACATTTATATATATATATACATATATACATATATATATATATATATATATATATATATATATATATATATATATATATATATCAGATATAATTTTTTCAATATCATTTTACAAAAGGTTTATTAAAATACAATATTCAGAGAGCCAGTAAATGTATGTGCAGAGAAAATCATTTCCAGACTATTGTTTTATCTTCAACGAAATCGTTTATTTTATAGTATGATTGTCTAATCAATGTACGTTTTATAACTAATCTAAATATATTTTCTGTTAATTGAGTGACTTCTTGAGGAACTTTATTATAAAAACGAACGCAGTTACCCAAAAATGAAACATTTGACTCATGTAATTTAAATTTTGGAACAACCAATTTATCACGACCTCGGGTTTCCATACCACCAATATCGCCATTTTTTGTAAATCGATCTATATTTTTCTTCGTATACATAATAATTTTAAAACCGTACAACAAAGTTGGCACCAACACCGCATTGTGGATGGCCATTTTAGCAGTGTTAGATATATTCACAATACCCACTAATGCGGGCAGAGCACCGTTCACCTTATTGCCAGCTGCTACCCGTCTCTCCACATCCAACTCACATCTTCCATCCCTCGAAAACGCACTCCCCAGAAACACAATTTCATTCACTTGTTTTAGACATTTTCCATTTACACAAATCACACATTTCGTTTGTACCGCTTCTCTTCAAATACCAGAACCTTAGTTTTGTTCACATTCATTTTCAATTCTTTTACTTCACAATCTTCTTTCATGCACGTGACTAGTGTCTGCAACTCGGCTTCTGATGGTGCTATTAGCACAGCATCGTCAGCGTACAATAGGCAGTTTACCACTGTGTCATCACACCTCATACCACTCATATTACTTTTCAATCTCTGGAGGCAACTGTCCAAATACAGTACGAACAGTCAGGCAGACATCACGCAGCCCTGTCTGACACCAGAACAGACTTCAAACCAGGGCGACATGTCACCGTCTATCCTTACACAGGCTCTGTGGCCACGATATAATGACCTCACAGCCCGTAGTAAGGAGCCCTCCACGCCATATTCAGGCAGAAGACTCCACAATTTCTTCCGCACTACTCTATCGAACGCTTTTTCTAGATCCACGAAAGCGCAGAAAACTTTCTGGCCTATAGCCAGAAACCTTCCCACGATAACGCGAAGCGAAAAAATCTGATCCATACAACCCCTACAGTTCCTGAATCCACCTTGCGCCTCCCACAAATATCTTTCTGAAACGCCTTTCATACGTTCAGTCAATACCTTAGTATAGACTTTACTCGCTAACCTGACCAAGCTGATTGCCCTATAATATATAATTATAGCTACATAATTTAATATAATGCCTATATAATTTAGGGAATGATAATAATAATATACCTTATTGCACACAAAAAAAAAGAAATAAAAATTAATTTATGTACAAAGAAAAATATGCTGCACATACGACATACTTATATACATTCAGAACAATATATGTAATACACACACACACACACACACACATAAACACAAACAAATAGACATTCACAAATCACATTGACAATTGACAATTAATGTTCTTTCACCAGTTGGTTAAAGGAGTCCAAATGTTGTGCACGTCTTATTAGTTACTGGCAGTGAATTCTAGAAACGCGCACCCTCTACAATTAAAGATTTAGCCAAAAATTTAGTAGTATGCTTAGGAATTTCCAAATTCAAATTTTCCGATGATTGCACGAATCTAGTATTAGTTTCAGAAAGAAACTTGAAATGCATACTAAGGTAGAGACGGCCAGTAGAATTAAATATTTTAAAGTAAGAAAAGAATATGGGCATTCCAGCGAAGACGAATAGACGACTACTTACGCTTAGTGCGAAAAGCGGATATGCGATCATATTTGTGCGATCCAAATATGAAACGTACTCGTATAGCAAAATTTGGAACCCGTTCAAGTCTTAAATTGCTCTTCAGAAAGATCAAGGTAACATACGTTAACTGGCCCGTTGGCGCAGTGGGATATGCATCTGCTTTCCGAGCTACGGTCCCAGGTTCGATTCCCGGTCAGGTCAATTTAGGAAACGAACTTTTCTAAATTGGCTTGTAGTCTGGGTGTTACTGGGAACTCCCCCAGAGTTCGTTGTGTGGTACCCATAGTACAAGCTTACTGCTTAGTTTAGGGTCGCATAATCTGTGTAATTGTCTGGAGTATTATTATTATTATACGTCAGTGTAATCCAGTACAGGCAGAAGAAGAGACTAGAAGAGCAAGCGCAATTTTGGTAGCAATTGGGAGAAAATTACGCAGTCTTCTTAAAGACCCAACAGAAGCAAACATTCGGCGACTAACCTCATTCAACTGGAGGCTTCAGATAAAACTTATTAAAGACAGAGCAAAAATTATTATATGTGTTCGCAACAACTACTCCCAACTAACTCTGATACACCGAGGAAAGATATACCGCACCTACGGCGTAACCCTACTGGCGTTGTCATAATCTTACTATAACTATTGCCGTTGTGTGCGTGCTATGGCTGGTGCGTTTTAGCGCGCACACATACAAAACGCGTTCGCCAGCTTTCTATGAAGTCATTCTACTACTATATTTGTACTATGCCGAAGGTATAACTTTTATGTCAAAACTTGCTGAAATTGCAACCGAGAGTTCGGTCGAACACAATATAATTTGAGCACTTGCGGCAGTGTTTTTGACAAAATAGCGACCTGTCGGATTATTTAATCTAAATGTGTATCATATTAAATGTGAGCCGGTTTAATTTGGTTGGTTTATTGTTGAAATACTTGACGCGATTTCTATTTTTTTATTATGTCTATGGATACAAAACGAAATTCATTTTCAGTGTAATTCAATTTCAATTTCAATGTAATTAAAGTTGATGAATTTGAAGTTATTAGTTGATGAAATAAAAATTATAACAGGTACAGACTGTATAAATTCGGAATGTTCTTAAAAAGGTCGTTGTTTTGATCTGTGCCAGTGATCTGGAAGGATCTGGAAGAATCAAGAGCTCTGAATCGAGGACAATGAAGAGTCCTTATTGGGTTTTCTTAGTTATCGAAAAGATAAAGCGTTTTAAAACGTCTGCAAGCACGGAATCGATGACCTTGTTATCGAGTAATTTTTTCACTCATTTCTATAACAGGCTGTAACTGTTAAAGAAATAGATTATTTCATAAATTTTTAGAAAGCACAGAAGTTCATTTTTCCTTACGTTTCGGATCATTATTAAAAACAAAAAATAGAAAGTACTTTTTCAACACATTTGCTCAAAAAATGCATTTACGGAGCCTGTATACATTGTTCGAAAGTTAAAAATTTATCAAGCAACGTTATGTGCGGTAAAATAAGTGTGCTCACTTAAGTACCTGTTTTACCGCATACTCCGTTGTATAGCGCCGTGCGTATCCTTTACGGTTTTTTTTAATTTTCATGAAAAATATATAAGAATTCCGCCGACTTTTTGGCGGGAACGGGAGAAGTGAGGTTGTCATTTTATTTAGATTTTCTATTTTTTACATTTTTGGGAGTATTAAAGTATAAAAGTGATAGTATATTGTGTTTTAAAGTTCTGTGTAAGTGAAAGGAATGGAGTAGGTTTAAATATAATATAAAGTCTACTATCACCTTACTGGAGAAGTTTTACATTATGAAAAAACTAATTTACTTGTGATTCTACTTATTAATACGTGACATTGGCAAATGCGCTAAACTGTGCGCCATGCCATAAAGAAAGAAAAACGTCAAAGATTGTTGCAACTTTCCGATTGATATTTATGAACAAAATAATAATATGAATTGAAGCGAGGAATCCGTTAATAATATGGAATCTACTCCACCTGATATCTTGAATGGGGCACAAATTGCAGAAAATCGTCTCTTGCTGCCAAATCGCGAGAGCGCTATTTAATGATTTGCAATAATTTTGTATCATGAAAAACTCGAAGTAATACTCAATCTTTCTCTGAAAATGTTTCGATGGCTTATTTCAATGAATTACGTGTGAAGTATAAGCCTCAATGTGGTCAATATATTCGATGTTAAAAAGCACTCTATAAACCAATAATGACATCGATTTAACAAAATACATAAAATTACATGTATTTTTGAAATGACAGTAAGATGGCTATACAAGCAAGAAATCAATATTATTCGCTACAGCTAACGTAGAAAAATTCCTTAATAACGCGCCAGATGAAAAATATTTAGTAACTAACGTACGTTTTTAAAACTTTTCTTTACTTTAAACCTCTTTGTAGACACTTACATACTTATTTGCTATAATAGTTTAGGCAATGCTTAATTCAGTAGGTAGGTACCTATATTTGATAGTTAATTTGGTCATTTACCTGTATAGAAATACATAAAACATACTTAAATTACTTATACTTATTTTATTACAGGCTATATTAATTTTTGGTATATCGGGGGTGTGCAGACGATAAGACTTAGCCAACCTAAATGTGAGCGATATCGAAAACCATGGTGACTTATTGCTTGTCAAGATACATGCCACAAAAACCAAAATCCCTCGTACATTCACCATACATGGTGATTTTTACGCATTTAAGAAGTATCAAGCTCTGAGGATTACAAACGCAAAGAGTAACAGATTCTTTTAGAAGTACCAACACTTAAACGGTAGAGTGCCACGTTTTGGAAATTGGAAAACCCGGCGAGTTATACCGGTCACAGCTTTAGAAGAACCTCTGCAACATTACTAGCGAATTCCGGAGTCGATATCATTACACTGAAACGCCACGGTGGATGGCGCTCTACTAATGTTACAGAGAGTTATATTGAAGACTTGGTGCACAATAAAATTGAAATAGGCGACAAGATATCAAAATCTATAAATATAAATAATGCTGTGGAATCGCGCCCTTCTACCTCACGCGAAAACGTCCAGCCATCACCGCCGCCGCTGCAAGCTCCGCCGCCACCGCCGTCATCGCCGTCGTCGCCGAAGGTTACATCACATTCTCCCGTTCAACATAATACGTGTGAAATTAATAATGTCAGTCAGTTAAGCTTCTAAAGCAGCAAATTTTACTAAATTTCAATAATTGTTTAAATTTTACTATTAATTTCCAAGAGTAGTGACCTATCTGTATAACTTCTTATTTGCTATTAAAAATAGTATAATGAAAAAGTTTGTTTCAGTACCTATTGTACTGTTTTCTCGCAAAAGTGTTGAAAAATGTCTGTTCTGTCTTTTTTCTTTCTACATCTCTTGTCACTTTCATTTTGTTTCCATATAAAGTGTGCAATAGCTCCATACAAAGTTGACACCCCCTGGTAGAGTTAGTCTTGTGGCGGACAGAGAATATGACTGGTAGTTGTCATACTGCTGCTGAATACTGCTAAGGTGTCATTATGCAACCTTTACACTATTCTTTTATCACTGCATGATATTGATATGATATTGATGATATTGATAATGGCCATAATGGGCAATAATATCCCATGTTCGATCTGTTCGCATCTTAATTGTGAAATCTCACGGTTTATGCTCTTCAATAGAATGGAAGTTAACACATTGCGCTCCAAAATTAGAAAATAAACAAATTGTTAGATCTGCCCTAAATATTTTTTTATGCCTAGGTCACTCAAAAGGGCAAAATAAAATTTTTTTATAAAAAAATTAAACCGACTTCAAAAAAGAACACTGAAAAGTATGAAATAACTATCCTCTACTAATCAAAACTTAAGTACAAAAATAACTTTATAAATACGATACAAATACCCATATATAATTAAATTTGACAGTCACTGAAGTCGGTGCCAAGCCTACTAAACTAATATACTTTCTGTTGTCGAACATTAATTTGGCACCGACTTCAATAACTGTCAAATTTAATTATATGGGTATTTGTATCGTATTTATAAAGTTATTTTTTACTTAAGTTGTGATTAGTAGAGGATAGTTATTTCATACTTTTCAGTGTTCTTTTTTGAAGTCGGTTTAATTTTTTTATAAAAATTTTTTATTTTGCCCTTTTGAGTGATCTAGGCATAAAAAAATATTTAGGGCAGATCTAACAATTTGTTTATTTTCTAATTTTGGAGCGCAATGTGTTAACTTCCATTCTATTGAAGAGTATAAACCGTGGGATTTCACAATTAAGATGCGAACAGATCGAACAGGGGATATTATTGCCCATTATGGCCATTATTAATATCATCAATATCATATCAATATCAAGCAGTGATAAAAGAATAGTGTAAAGGTTGCATCATAATGACACCTTAGCAGTATTCTTACAATCCGAAGATGACAACTACCAGTCATATTCTCTGTCCGCCACAAGACTGACTCTACCAGGGGGTGTCAACTTTGTATGGAGCTATTTATTGATATTATTTATCAATATATTGATATCGATTATTTATAGTGAAATTTATTTTATTTCGTTAATTTATTATAATTATTTGAGTACTACACATAAAAATGACAATAATAAAATATTTTACTTCATTGAACAAAGATATTTATAAATAATTTGAACAAAAATAACACATTTTGTTATCGATATTAATAATCGAATAAACTACTAATTGAATTCAATAATATAGTAACCCTGTTTGATGAAATGTCAAAAACTTTACAAATCGAAAAATTTTCTTCATAGCCCTAAATGATTTTTTCTATTTGATTTTAGCTTTTCTGTGTTTCGCACGAGCTATTCTCCCCCTGATCGCTTGAGGAAACTCGAATCGGTGTGGTCGAAACTTGTGGATCAAGCCAGTGGTGACTTTTGAAAGGACAGGAAAAGTAGACTTTTGTTCTCCATAATAAAGAATTAGAAATTGTTGTTATCATCAGAACTAGTGATTTCAAATTAAAAAAAATTATCACTAATTCTGTTTGTTTTATTAACTTTCCAAATTCTATTACCTTGTTATCCGCTGAACTAAAAAAAAAATTAGCGAAAACTTTATAGTTTTCGCTAATTTTTATTTAGTTTAGTCATCTAAGAAAATACGCTCAGAGTACTATTTAAATCCCCGTCATTTTAGTTTATGGAAGCATTACCAGAGGCCGCATAGTCTACATTTTTTTTGTATGGAGTTGTAATTCTTCTCCTTGGAGTATGTGTTCTGTGGACTCTACTGACTGAATTTATTATATCACAGGCAATTTATATCTTCTCCCTACTACCATTATACCATGTGGGGACAACGATAGTCAATAAATGTCATACAAGAGAATCATCAACATAAATGAACAAAGGTTATAACAAAATCGCATTATTTGGTGTATCTTCGAAATAAAAGTTTCAATTAAATGAAATTTCAATGGGACCAATCTGGAAGTGTGTCCTGTCAAACAAAAAAAGAATTTTCCAAATCGGTTCATAAATGACGGAGTTATGAGATAACAAACATAAAAAAGAAAAACATACAACCGAATTGAGAACCTCCTCCTTAAGTTGGTTAAAATTGATACCTGACTGAGTTTCTTGTCGGTTTTTCTCAGTATCCAGGCTTTCTTTTCGAACCGAACTAAACTAAATTTGACGTTCAAAAACGTCTTGTATTTGGGTTTACTTGAATAAATTGATTTGAGTTTGACTTTGACTCATTCATACGTTGATGTGTCCTTGTCTCTTGTGCAAAGCTGCATTTGCAAAAAAAAAAACATACAACCGAATTGAGAACCTCCTCTTTTTTTGGAAGTCGGTTGAAAATTACAGTAATATATTAGATTTTCAAATGTGCTTTAGGATCTATTTCGCGTGAAAATCATTTTCAGGATTTCAGTATTTGCAATATTTAGCTATTTTAGGCGCAAAAATCCAATGCTAGTCGACACGTGTTTCGCCTCTCAACACACTCGCACTGGAATGAATCTGTTATATTTGTAATATTCGGGGTGTAATCTGTACAGTTTTGTATTCTTCCGCGACTACTCTGGGAACGACCTGGGTACAAAAGGAATCGAGGTAGCACCCTGTAAATACTTATGTATCTACGGAGGTACAGGTAAAGTTTTAATACCGTTATATTAACTTCATTTGATAGCATTTAAAAATATATTAATATACAGTTCCGAATTATGTACGTTTATCGCGTTGGTATAATATGTCACGTTCTAATTTCCAGCATTTTAAAAACGATTTATATCCAATATTAGCGACCCGCCCCGGCTTAGCACGGGTAAAATTTTTTTTGAAAATATACAGCCCATGTTATTTGCTGATCGCTTTCTATATGTGAAAGAATTTTGGAATTGGTTGAGTAGTTTTTGAGTTTATCCATTACACACAAACAAACAAAACCTCTTTATTTTTTATTATGTGACTAATTAATCTGTGATATTAGTATAGACAAGCAAATTAGATAATTTTAGAAAATATGTTAGATATTTTAAAGAATTGCATCAAAAATAGGTAACATTATATTTTTTTTTGTTTCATGACAACTACCCACATGTAATTTTTGCCAACGACTTCTTTGAAAAGACACTGTACGGTACGCAAAAATTACTGAATACTGTTGGCCCAGTTAAAATTCCGGAGCGATGTTCCAGTTGAGGACTAAAAAAAATTCGTTATTTGGGTAAAGCTGCGGGTAAAATGTAGTATTTGAAAATAGTCATATCATACTTGCATAATTACATACCTGAATTTCGTTATGGAGGTTATACAACAACGGATGCATAACACTCAAAATGGTGTTCGATCAAAACCGAGAGAGAGAACGATGAAACGTCTAAATAAGTTACTGTGTCAGTACCTATACCCGATCTGAATTCAGCCAACGAATAATAGGAGGGCATTAATCTCGAGCGCGTTTCATTTAAGCGTATTCTGTGACTACAGGATTGAAATCAGGTAGGAATTCTACATTGTTAACGCCTACCATAATACAACCGCAATGCCGTTTGTGCGCGATAGTTCAACATTATTACAAAATATTACAGTGTTTTTTTTATAGGCTAAATGATTATTTCTTAACAATTTACTCAATTTCAGTAATCATGAACAAAATAGCGAAAAAAATATTTGAAATACTATGAAAAAAATAGGAGTTATTTGCTTATAAACTTTTGTAGTGGGAACAGTGGGAATAAATTCCGTTTCCGTTCTGTTCCGCTGCGCAATGTCATTGCGACTTGGCAACGTCACAGCTATGTAACGCTATATCCCTCTAGGACCTAGAACAGCTTGGGAATGACCTAGAGCCTAGCTCATCCCCAATCTGTTCCTACTATTAAAGTTTAAAACCCAATAACTCGGTTTTTGTCAGTGAATGTCGATTAGTTTTATTTCAATCGTATTTAAAATGTATCATTATATGAATATAACATATAAACTATACCACATTTAAGACCAATCGTCTAGCCTATTGTCAATACTTCTTCTATGAATCTCGTCGTGCGAATAAAGCCAAATATTATAAAAAACTAATCCTTTCGTTAAAAACTACATTACCTTTATAAATCATACAAAATTCTATACACCTTACAAATTATTCCATAAATCACTAGCGGGCTCATATCTAACTATCATTTAATGGGAAATTAATCACTATGTAAACAGTAATTATAAATATTCTAGACAATTATAATGGGCGCTTAACGGTAATTAATATAATGTAATGTACGTAACGGCGCTTAATGGGACGGTAAAATAGTGGCGATAAAATCGTTCAACGGTAAATAATAAAATCGGCCATTTATCGTATGATCGGAAAGCAAGCCGTAGGTCTCTAGGTATTACAAATACCACATAACGAATTGAGGGAGCACCCGGTAATGTCCAGATTCTAAGATAATTTAGAAAATTTTGTTACTCAAATCGATGTAACCATGAATTGGTCCTGGGGTTTCGGCTAGTAAAGATATTGTACTAATCTCGGACCAAGTCACACAATGGAACGAGCATTTGCGTTGCATTTGCATTTCTTAAGAGCATGTCTTTACGGCATTGAGTACCTACTCTGTCTATAGGTAAAAAAATAACCACTGTCCAATAAAAATTAGCATTAAGTGTTCCGCAAAATACGTCGTCTTGTAGTCAGGAGGTGCAACCAAAAATCCGCCACATCCAATCTAGCCAAGGATGGAATTACATTCCATAAGTAAATATAATTTTTGTATGGGATATATATATATATACTCGTATATAATGGAAATTTAGATTTAGTAATTTTATCTACAAATCTCAATATTTAAAATTGTTGGTTTTCGCTATAAATTTGCTACCGTTGATATAAGTCACGGTCTTCTTTAAAATTAATGGTCTTTGCTATAAAAAAATAGTAAACTTCAAAATTAACAGTTTTCAAAATAACATTTTGGTTACAACTTCAATCACTGAAACTTTAATGTGGTGTAATGATGATAATGAATGCTTAGGAGGAAATCGTGAGGACGAATACAGACTAAGGTTTAGATCGTTTCATATTGGGTAAAATTATGCAAATTTTTTGAATTTTATACAAACACGACGATATATTTATAAAATTTATTTTGGTTAGGTTAGGATTTTTTACTACAACGTGCGAGTAATGCGGGCGAAATGAGCGTGCTCTGGCAGCGGCCGGCGAAGCGCCAGATCGGAATCCACTTTATACATAGAGCAGTATTGAAACAGGAGTCCACACTCTAAGGAGATAGTTGAAGTCAAGAAATTTAATCTCAAAAGATCTCTATAATCCTCCATCTCTTTTCATCTGTTGCTGTTGGTATATCTATATATAGCAATGTTATATAATATACTAGTGGGTATATTTCTGAGTTATTTCCAAGAGCAGTATTGAAACAGGACTCCGCACTCTAAAGAGACAGTTTTAGTCGGAAAATTTAATCTCGATACATCTCTATAATCTTCCATCTCTTTTCATCTTTTGCTGTTGGTATATGTACATATAACAATTTTATATAAACTAGTAGGTGTATTTCTGAGTTATTTCCAGGAGTTAGGAAGAGACGTCGCGCGATTGCACCAACTCCATTCGCTGCGTCGTATGTGGCGGCATTGTCAGGATGATAGCTTGTCAAATTTATTTATTTAGTTTATAGAAAATGTTATTTTTCATAGCACAATCTATTATTTTAAATGATTGCTTATTTTTTTTTATTGGCAAAAATTATTTTATAACGTCTTAATTTTTTTAAAGCTAACATATTTTTAATAAAGGAGAAACATTTAATTGTATAGCACTATATTATTGAATAGCAATTCATAACAATTTTGTTTATATTTTCACCAATTTCGAAGTATCATTAAATGCATCCTTTTTTGAATTTGCAAAATAGTCGTAAATCTTAAGTGTTTTGGTTACTAGTATTCAAAAAAATAAAATATGTCCTGTTCAGCTGTGTATTGTTGTATTGTAACTCTTCCTTTGTCACGCATATTAGTAATAGTGAAGAAAGTCGGTAGACAAAAAATGGTCACGTTCTTAGAGCAAATGCTCCGTCCATTTAGTTCTTGGTCCGAGCAGAAAATAGTAGATAAAAATGAAAGAATCAATTACTTGTCATCATCTGTCAAAAATGTAAATTCGTAAATTGTTCCAGAATATGAATGGTGACGTCACTGTGTTTGTGTTTCTTGCGGAAAATTAATCATTCACTCATTTTACATGTAGCATTTTGTAATTCATTTTGAATACTTTCGAATAACCCATTGTTTGTTGTAACATTGTTGTTTACGAGTAAATGAAACTCAAAAAATCTCAGTGTTCGCATTACAATTTAAGAGAGTTGTTTTTAGAATCGGCTAATTAAATTTTCTTCAATTTCACGCTAAAGAGATAGTTTATTAAAAGTCCGTATTCCAAAAAGAATGATATGAAAGCTCAAAGAAAATTATCTCAACTGTATAGTTTCAAAGGTTTCAGATATCTCTTGATTTATGTTTTTTTGTAGATAATTCTACGGATCTATAGGCTAAAATAAATATTTATAAAAAGAAAGCAAAATCTATCGCAGAGTAATTTCGACGATAAGTTACAAATACGCCTCGATTGAGTAGTGCGATTTATCTGGAACGTTCGACGCCTTAACACGTATTTTATTCTCTCTTCTCGTATAATTTTTTTTAGTGGAACATGATTTCAGTTATATATTATACAGTGTATCAACTTATTTTTGATATATGGTTTATGTATGGTTTAGGACATTACAGGTACTTTTTTGTTCATGTAAATTTCACATATATCACATATTTATTGCTTGAATGTAATTAACTCGTTCAATTGTGATATTATTGAGGGAACTGCTAGTGTCGAAGTTGCCACCGCACATGGGCAAAACAACGGCCATGGACGTACTGTTTGGAGTAAAACGTCCATAACAACGACAGAGATGCTTCTGCATCTCTGGAAGCATCTCTGTTGTTGTCATGGACATCTGTTATTATGTCTGCCGTGGCGCCACCAATTATTAATATAAAACGTGACTTGTTATTGTGGCATTTTGCGGGTTTGCCTGAGCATCCAACATCATGGAGGTCGTATAACAAAACTGCAGTTAAGAATCATTTATATTGCTCATGGTATATATGAATATATTTTTTGGTTATATTTCAGCAAAATTTCAGAGCTCTACAAAGACACGTGTTTCTTTAAGAAATGAAACTCGTGTCAATCTTATAGGATCGAAATTTTAGCTAAATAAATCAAAACATATGAGTATATATAAATTTCGTTCGCAATATGTATATTACATAAATTTTAATTTTCTGCACTCTTTCTCCAAATAAGCTTTAACTATGCCAAATCTCGTACTGCCCCGTTCGCGAAATATACTAAAAAAGGGGTACAAAGTTTACTTTTCCGCAAGTACGACTAGCGTGTACTGGCCTGTTCAAATGCACATAATTCTTGCATATACTTTGTAAACTTTTTAAATATTTTTCTAAACGATGCTTTTGGGGACAAGGTAAGACAGCAGTTTTTTTAGTAAAACGATACTTTATTAAATTAACGCATTCCATAACAGCATCTTGTCACACAGCTAGATATATATACATATAAATGCGCCTGTTTACTTGTACTCTGGTGTTACGTATTATTAGTATATACATATATGATTTAGAATATAATATGTCACGCAATAACTCGTTCAGAAAAGGTGAAGTGGATTGTGATTTTTATGTAAATTGTGTTATTATAAGTTGATGACTTGCCATTTGCTCAAATAATAATGTATGGTCATGTTCCATTAAATCAGAATATTAACATACTTGATGTCATTTACTGTTACGTCAAAAATATATTTAATAAAATCGCGTGTTATTTGTAACGGAGCAAGATGACGTCACTGTCACCGGGTCTGCCTAGCTGACATCACATCCTGCCTGCCACATCTGTTGTCGCCAAGGCGTGGGAGAAATGACGTCAGCAAGTCTATATAAGCCGATGCATGCCAAGATATGGATCATTCGGGCCTTAAGCCACATTTTAAACTGCCACGCGGAACACTAGGCACACTAACCGGCCCTCAGCCGCCTCGCCGGCCGGGTCCGCTAGAGGCCCGGCCCTCACCCGAATAGGAAGCCCGTTAAGATGCACGCAGGTGCGGAAAGTTCCCCTGGCGACGCCTTGAGCCCGAGGTCCGCCCTCCATACGAGGCATCCCTCGGCTGGAGGAACCCTCAGGCGGTCGACCATCTGGCAGGGCGCCTTCAGCGCTCGCACCAACGCGACCTGTGACGCTGTAAAAGCCACTAGGGCTAACAGCAAAGAGGGGTTTTGTTTAATCGGTTCGAGTCCGACACTCCCCAGTCGGCGTAGAGTCCGGCTGGGTAGCCCGCGGGGGTTTAATTTCGCCTCTCAGAAACCAAAAAAAAAAAATATGGATCATTCTATATCATTCTGCGGCTTCAGCTGTTGATTGTTCGTCGTCGGCTATTCGTGACAGATTTAAGGTAGAAACATGATTGGAAAAAAACATCTCAAAAAAAAACGCCGATTTGCACAAAGATTCAGTTGCATATCTAATATTATATAATTATTAATTATATAATTCCACAGAATTTTAAAATGATTTTTACGAAAATGAATTATATAATATATTAAATAAAATGAATTACAATATCTCAAATCTTCAAATACCGTTTATTAACTATGTGTAAGTGATGTGGTTTTCTTGCAAATTACAATCGTTGAGAGAAAAACAAATGAGATTTTTTCCGCGCTAATATATAATCAAACCACAACTCCGAAAATCAACTCTATTGTTACCGCCATAGAACGCGGTGGTAACGAACAAATTCGGTTGTACTGGACTGCATTGACGTAGTCTTAAGACATTAGGGAGCCTCTAAACAGAAATTTAAAAATGTATTGTGCAGTTTTACAGTGACCTAAAAGTTGTGTTTCTTTGATAGTTATTTATCGTACGGTTGCTAAATGACACAGTTTTATTCCTCCGCGTTTCAGTTACAAAATTCATTTAGCTCGGTCCCCATCTGTAACTATTGTATTTTTTTTTCATAGGTTTTTATATTTGTAAATAAAAGCAGATTATTTTACTTTATATTTAAAACATAGACTTAAAATTCTAATATAAATATATTTGACTTTTATGGTAGGCAGTAAGGAATAACAAATACAGAAAATGTTTACTTTGTATAATATAAGGCAAAATTTTAAAATCAAGTTTATTTTCCAGCTTGTAAGTGTTATCCACCACCTACTTCGAATTATATTTTGGTCACGTCAGCACTTTATTTTAAAACTGTCGGCAAGTTGTTTGTTTTAGTAATCTGCACTGAGTTTTACCAGTTTGAGTTATATTTTATTTTTATATGTGTAATCATAGACGTAGAATGTAAAAAAAAATGAAACAAATACAGGGTTCCTATTGTCTTTTTCCGCATTTGCGTACGCATTGTCTTATTTTTTTATTTTTGTCCAGTTTCAGTGCTCCGTCTGCTATCTCGCCACAATGACTCATAGATATTAGCGGACAGAATAGGAACTTGGCGGATGTCTCGAGATGGTTTGCTGCTGATAATTTACTACTGAATGCACAAAAAACCAATTGCGTCAAGTTTTCCCTACCCAATGTACACAGGACTGGGTGGGAAATAATTAGAACTAGCGAAATCAGCTACTTTTCTTGGTTTAAGAGTAGATAATAAGCTACAGTGGGGGGACCATATCGGGACTTTGGCTAATGAGCTCAGTTCGGCAATATATGCTATTAGACGCCTTAGACAGTTGACAGATGTGGTTACGGCTAGGCTGGAATATGAAGTCTTTATTTTGCAAAAGAAGGCAATACGTGCCATCTACAGTATGAACGCACGAGAGTCGCTGATATCGTTTTAAAGATATTGCGGTGTACTTACCTTACCCTCGTTGTATGTACATCTTTGAAAAAATAATGTACACTAGAAAAAATATAGATCTATTTCAAAAGAAAGGCGTTGTTAACCCTAGAAAGATAATCTACGTCTAATCGACGTGTGCCGTTTTGTTAAATCCGTTTTACTCGTACGCGACTTGCGACTAGGCGACTATCTTTTTGATCAACTCAGTGGTCCCCAACAGCTCGCAGGACACACACTCGTTGTTCGGGTAAGTGCGCTATTTTCGTAGATATTAACCTATCGTACGTCTAAGAGACGTATGATTATCTTTTAAGTTACTTTTGTGTCTTTTCTGAACATGTTTTTATTACGTTTATACGGTTAATTTTTGCATGTATTTTTTTGTGTCTTAGGTGAAAGTTAGCATAACATCATGACGTTACAAAATATGTTAAATGACGAGCGAATATGCTGATTATTGCAAGAATTTAGCGAAGAAGAGGTGCGAGAGTCGGATAGTGAGATTGAGAATAATTTGCAAGAAGATGAAGATGAAGAGGTGAATCTACCTCATGCTGATGACAGTCCTTTACTCGTAGAACTTGAAAATACAACAGAGCGACCCGCGTCTTCAGTTACGAATGATCCTATTTATAGGCCACAAAGACAAAGGCTAAGAGGCAAGAATGGTCATATTTGGGCAGCTACAAAAGCTACATGTAAATGCCTACGTTATTTACTGTCACAACATTTTGCGCCAGCAAGAAAAGCCATTGAGTCGCCGCAATTTTATGAAAAACCTCAGCAATAGCCTTACAGCTTCTTGGATGTTGACACGGCAGAATATACCTACTTTGCCTACGAATCTGAAAGACAAAATCAGCAATATTCTAACAAAGAGAGCGACTGAGTCTTCTGAACAAGAAGATGATGTGCCTATGCCAAAAAAGAAGAAGTATTGCGCATTTTGTGCTTCAAAACTTAGAAGGATGTCAAAATTTCTCTGCGATAAGTGCAAAAATCCTATATGTGGAGAACATAAAAATAATGTTTGTTCTAAGTGCATTTAAGATAAAGTATGACTAGTTCTTTTATTTTGTTATTATAAAATAAGTAAAGACCTTATAAAAAGTTGATTATGTGAGCCATAATTTCGAATAATTAGTCTAAAGAATAGATCTCAATTTAAGTTCATTTTTGTTTGGTTAAAAAAGTTTACAATTTTTATAATTCAATTTTTTTATTAAAATACTAAAATGGAAACCATGTTTTTATTTTATTTACATAAAAACACCATGGACAATAAGTACCATTCACAAAAATACTAAATTTACGTGATGATCTTAAATATTTATTAATAACTAGAGCACACGTCTTAACGACGTATGATTATCTTTCCCGTACTATAAAATAAGATTATCTTTCTAGGGTTAATGGTATGGAAACTCGTGGTCGTGATCAGCTAGTCATTCCTAAATTTAAATTACAAAAGTCAAGTGGTTCATTTTTGGGCAACTGTGTTTGTTTTTATAATAAACTTTCTCAAGAATTTATTCAATTAATGGAAAAGAGATTTAAACTTGTTATTAAACGCACACTGATTGAAAAAGCGTACTACAAAATTAGCGATTTCATTGAAAAAAGAACAATAGTCTGGAAATAATCCTCACTGCACATGCATTTACTTGGCTTTACATGGCTTTATGAATATTATGGTATTTTAAATAACTATTGTAGAATGATGTTGAAAAAAATTAAACACGACTTCGAAAAAGAACACTGAAAAGTATCAAATAACTATCCTTACTCATCAAAACTTAAGTACAAAAATAACTTTATAAATACGAAACAATTTATTTTCTATTTCTGGAGCGCAGTGTGTTAACTTCCATTCTATTGAAGAGCACAAACTGTGAGCTTTCATAATAAAAGATGCGAACAGATGGAACATGGGATATTATTGCCCATTATGGCCATTATCAATATCAATATCATATCAATATCAATCAGTTATAAAAGAACAGTGTAAAGGTTACATTATAATTATACCCTAGCAGTATTCTTACAATCTAGTATATAATACCCTAAGTATATAATACCCTAGCAGTATTCTTATAATCCGAAGACGACAGCCACTAGCCGTATTCTCTGTCCGCCACAAGACTGACTCTATTGACTGAATTTATTATATCACAGCCAAGTTATATCTTCTCCCTACTACCAATATACCAAGTGGGGACACCGATAGTTAACAAATGACATACAAGATAATCATCAATATAAAGGAATAAAGGTTATAACCAGGACGTGTTATTCGGTGTATCTACGAAACCAAAGCTTCAATATCAGTGAAATGTCAGTGGGACTAATCTGAAAGCGTATTCTTTCATACAAAAAAAGAATTTTCCAAATCAGTTCACAAATGACGGATTTATGAGGTAACAAACATAAAAAAGAAAAACATACAACCGAATTGAGAACCTCCTCCTTTTTTGGAAGTCGGTAAAAAATGATACCTGACTGAGTTTCTTGTCGGTTTTTCTCAGTATCCAAGCTTTCTTTTCGAACCGAACTAAACTAGATTTGACGTTCAAAAATGTCTTGTATTTGGGTTTACTTGAATAAATTGATTTGAGTTTGACTTTGACTCATTCATACGTCGATGTGTCCTTGTCTCTTGCTGATCTTTGTCGATATATTTCGACCACTATCCCCTTGTGCAAAACTACATTTTTTTGCTAATACATTATGTCTGCGGTTGGCACATTTATTTCCGATTGAGTCGACGTGCGCATGCTCCAGAACAATCATGTCTAATATACCGGAATATAGGAATATTTTATCGTATGTCGAGGGCAATGAAATATGACCTTGAGCTGTTAAGAGTCCACCTATGCAGCCCAGTGCAACTGGATTCGTTCATTACATTATATTTGAGATATTATAATTACCTATTAGTTTTAGTAAAAATCATTTTGAAATTCTGTAGAATTTCGGAGACGCAGCTGAATCTTTGTACAAAACAGTCTTTATTCTGGATTTTTTTCTATCGAGTTTTTTTCTGCAATTACGTTCCCACGTTTAAGAATTTCAAAATAAAGAGTTGCAAGAAGATCTAGGTCATAAAACACACCAAAATTTGTATAGGCGGACTCTTAAGCCGAAACTCAGTTCATCGCTCTGTATTCTTTCGTCTCCACCTTCGCAACCAAATGGCCTGAAAAGACCTACAATATGCATCTATAAAGGTATCCCAGTGCAAGATTTGTTCATCTAAAATTTGATAACTAGAAGTAAACTTAGCATGATATTCCATAAGACTGGAAGCTGGAATAGAGGCGTACCTCCTGCATGGCTTTTTTTTCTTCAATGCAAATCATCCGGAATTTGTTATTATGATATACCTTCTCTGATGAGGGAGGATGTGTGAAACGTGTAACCTCTACGACTTCCATAATTTAAGGAAAGAGCACTTAATGGATATTGCTCTGCAAATGGAAATATCGTATTTGGAGATATTTGTAACAACAACGTGTTAGTGATGCTTAAAGGTGGAATATAAGGTGGGATTCAGTTTGACTATAGATTAGTGAATATGTGGAACTTGTTTTTGGCATTATTTCTCATATTAGGGAACTAAACTCATCTGTCTGAAGAAAATCCTAGTTCTTAGCTGCAGTGGAAGTTGGTAGTGTTTTATAGTACAGTGGGAATCACAGTAGTTCAGAGTTAGTCGCGGTAATACAGTTTCATAATAACAATATTGCAAAGTTGTACTACCGCTCCTTGTACTACAGGCAATACACAAATCGTTGGATTCTGAATTAAATACTAGGCTTGTGCTATGAATCCACACAACGAATTGGGAAAGCTTCCAGCAACACCAAGACTACAAGCCAATTAAAAAAGTTCTCTTCCTAAATGGATTTGACTGAGAATCGAACCCGGTACCCCAGCTTGGCAAGCAGACGCTCTGCTACCACGCCGACAGACGAGTCCGACCAGTTTGTACATAGACTTCTTAGTCACTTCAGAGAATTCTTCTATCCCTACTACTCTGAAGTAAGTAATAGACTTTCACTGTATAATGCAAAGATAAGTAGGTATCTCGGGCCAAGGTGAGATTCTCTGCTAAAACTTTACCTACATTTATGTTTCTGGCACATCCGTGTTTAAGATTCACCTGACGTTATTTTATGGTCGTCGCCAGTCACACCGCAGGTGTATACGTTGACATTTTACTTTATATTATATTACGGTGTAACTGATATAGGGACTTTCCAGTCTCTAAAATTGTATCTTGTTTGAATACTTATGTTGCCGTGCGATTGCCAAGTCATTATACATATTGTAGAGATAAAGATATTTAATATTGATACGGTCATTATAAATGTTGATAGGTAATTGGTTAGATAACAATTTATAACAAGTTGTGGAATGGGTGCTTTCATAGACACTATCTAAAATAACTGACTTGGTTTTACACGAGATCTCACAACTTTTTTTAGAGGTAGAACTGCGTTGCGAGACTTGACATTTTTTGCACTTTTTGTTTTTGATGGGATCTGTTTTCTCTTTGTAGGTCATCCTCCTTTTTTTCTCAGGTTTTACCCAATACCTACCCAAATAATATCAGTAAATAAATAAGTCCTTCAATCATCAAACCAATAATAGCAATCGAAATTATAAAATGAAAATCGTAAACGTATAAGTAGCGTCTAAGGGCACATCCGAACAGTATGTGGGTTGTGAGCGCTCGTACTACTGAGCGCAGATGGGACTTGTTTTGATGGCTGCACTGCTATCCGCACGTAGTCTTTCCCGCCAGCATCACCCTTTTTTTTCTTTTTTGCGTCAGGAAATGCTTTATGCATCCCGTCCTACCGTAGGGGGGTGGCAAAGGGGTATGTGGGACTCCACAGCTGTAAGGTGCAATGCCGGGCTACTCACTAAAACCTGACGGTGTTCCTCGAGAGCCTTTGTACCGGGGCAACAGGTATACTTTCGTATTCTTCCGCGATCCAGGCGGGCAACGGCCGGCGCTGGACCGCCAGCCTCGTCTCATTTTGGGTGGGAGGACAGAACTCCCACCCATAAAGTCGTGAGAGGCGCCATCTCGAGCCTATCTAAGGAGCGACCCTCCCCCGAAAGTCACCCCAAGACTCTGTTGGCACTCCGCCGTTATGGTCGGCGGAGCTTATGCACGCCCAAGGCGTTAAACTTTTTCGGGGACGCCACCAGATGTGTCCATCCGCTCTCCTTCCGTACAAGCCACAGCGACTGCAGGTTTTCTTTTTTCGCCTTTTTTGGGCTTATCCCCTTTACAGGACTTGCCTCCCACAAGATGGTTGGCCGAAAGACCTGTACCGGCCCTGTGTCCCTCCTGTCCGCAGCGGTAGCATTGTCCGCTGCGGTCCACCTCAGACGTGCAAAACGCCCTAACATGGCCAATTTTAAGGCATTTATAGCATCTCAAAGGCCCCGCCAGCATCACTAAGCGCCGCCCCCTCCAACCGTACCTAATGGCAAGCATGAGTACAAGCCCAATGCGTTATTCGAAAGTAATTTTTAATAATAATCTTGCTTTTTTTTACATTTAATGAGTAATGAAATTTCGGGATTTTTCATCTTTTCCTTCCTTCTTTCCTTTCCTTCCTGTGTTATTAGATACTGCAGAAACTATACTAGCAAGACTTTCAAAGGTTCTCGAATCTCGTATCATGCTTAAGTATACTTATTTAATTCATTTGTGTCACCATTTTTTCCAAAATCTAAAATATCAGTAAAATATTAAATCACAAAAATATGAAATGCGATAGGTAATACCCCAGTTACCAAGTGCGACAGAGAGAAATATATTATATTTGGTCAAAGATTATAAAAAGTTATATTACAGAACCGTCAATGTCAGGCAGTGCCTATTAAACATTTGATTACGTTTATTTAGTTGGTATATATAAGTTATAGTATACGTATTTTTAAAACGAATCAGAAGCTTTAGCAGTGAGTCTAATATCCCAATAATCCCACAAAATAACAATTATTTTACATGAAAATACCTAGTGTTTTATTTTTATCATTTTCAAATTTATAACAAAATTGTTTTACAAATGTATGTACTTAAATAATTCTGCTTACAAATGTACATGACTCAAGAAAAATTAATTTTAAAAATCAAATATAAATCCTTTTTTATTGTCTAAACCCATTAGGCATCAATCATATTTTTCGAAAATGTCTGTTCTGTGGTATTAATTACTAATATTCTATGAATTAGTCACGGATTCGCTCAATAAGAAGCAAGCAAGCACGAAAGTAAAATTGACCAATCACAATGGTTTTAGAGAACCGTGCGATGTGTTAGTTTGAAATGCAATTGAAGTCTTACATTGCATAGCAACGCAGTGCAATGTATATTTGTCTCACTTTGCTTGTGGTAATTGTCATGCTATCTTGTTTACACTTCATCATTTTATTAGTGTGTATAAACAAAGCGTGCGGCTTATGTGTGTGCGTAACCGGGACAATATTTTACAAGCATTAGTACTAACGTAACCTATCTACCTCTTTTTTGTTGGAATAGATTTCAGTTATTTCATTACAGTGTTCACTTTGTAATAATATATTTGATCGACATTCATTATTGAGTTTCAAAGTATCAAAATGATATTCGTTTTCAGTCAATTGAAGTTACACAATTAGGACCTTATTCCGACATAATCTAAAACGCTAGTAAGTAAATTGCATTAAAATTGATCCATACGATATAAGAAGCAAACGGTAACATACGAACGTGTGTTACCATTTCAAATAAATACAAATCCGCTTCCCTACATCTATAAATCCTTCCGTAAGTTAAAAATAGAATCCTTTCATCTTTGAGCATTTTTAATTGGTAAAACACTAAACGGACACTAAACTAATTATCTTCCTCACGTTTAGGTTGCCCGTGACACTTTGACAGTGACACATTACAGGCGGCTGTCTTGTGTCTTGCCAGACCAAAAAAGTTGCATCGTTGTTCCTTGGAATAAAAATGAAGAGCAAAAAACTAAAATCCTGTTTAGGAGAATTATATCTCGTTAGGGACTTTTTAATGTCTTTGTTCGGTTTTGAATGTGAAGCTGTCCAGGACAGGTTTTTACACTGTAAGACCTTGAGAGTATGATGTTTACACTCAAAGAATAGTTCACCTGATTTTGAAATACGCATAATATGCTAAAAAGACTCGTTCGTTTAATATTGCAGGAAATCTTTTATTATTTAATTTAACGTTATATCCTCGAAGAAGATGGCAGAACATTTCTTTGAATATGTACTTTTTATGTATTATTTACGATGCAATTCAATACAGACGATGCTAGAATGTTTAAATTTTTTTTTATTGTGTGACTACAGAGCAGGGGTTACTGCTGACAATAAGCTACATCCGTTAAAACAACCGATGAATCGAACGACAAAACCACGATAAAGTAACCAATTAAAAAAAGCGATGAAACAATCCGTTAAGCAACTGATGATATAACTCATGAAACATCCAATGAAACATCTGATGAAACAACCGATGAAACATCCAACGAAACATCAGACAAATCATCGGTTACAGTGACAATATCGAATCCATTTACTCACTGATGAAATTACTGGCGAAAGAATATTCAAATTTTAAAATAGTAGGTACTCTGACAAAAAAATCCAACACAAATAATACTATTGCCTGTTTTGTGTGATATCATTTCCGTTTTTATACTCCATATTTCAACATAGAATTAAATTTAATCTATAATTAATAGAATGTCAAAATTGGAATGCATTATTACCAAAAAAATACGAAAAATCAACATTTTTTGTCCAATATTCTTCGTAGCATCTCAAAAATATGTACAAGGGAAATAAAATGTTTTTAGTCAAACAGAAATATGCATGAAGAGACTGACTGAAGCGTCTTTATTCATGAATTCTCGATGTCATGAAGCAAATAGAGTACAAAAAATATAAATTATATAACGTACTATAATATTCCTGCTGGAAGTTGTAGACACGCTCTCGTGCCAATATAGAGATTATGGCTGTCATAAGTTGTTATTACATTATGCAGATTTCTTAGATTATCTACCAATAAAAGTTATAATTTATACTTATAGAAAAATGTATATTTCTCCCAATAATTCTCTTTACTCTCTCAATTAATAAACAGTAACAGACATATTCATGAACTATTTATTTATTCTTTATTGTACACCTAATACAGATACAAAAAATATTTAAAAAAAAAATACAATTTTAGGCTAACTATATCATTGGCGGTGTTATCGCTCTTGGCGACATCTTTCAACCTTAGGATGAAAATTGCGCAAAATAAAATTAAGGCAGTATGTGGGGTTAGTACCCCATGATAAATATCGTCATACATACGCTTAATATGTAATCAACGTATGGCAAAATATATAATGCAATAATACATACAAAACAATAATACATAAATACGGGATGAATAAATACATACGACAAGTACACGTACATATATAAATATAAATGGACTAAATAATGTTCTTTCTAGTTTTTTTAACTTATATTTTTGTTTTTAGTAGATAGGTACTTGTACCTTCAAACATAGCTAGAAATTTATATACAACAGTGTTCAGATAAAGTTTAAAAATTTAGGGTAATCTGAACAAAAGCGAATCCTAATTTACTTACCGCTACTTAAAAAGACTGTCTCCATCCCTTTTTGGAAATGTTAATTAATTAATTAATTAGATTATTAACTTATATAGGTAATTTCATGAAACATCGTCTGCTTTTAGCTGGCTTTTCCTGCAAGTTACTCTCTAGAGTGTATATTTGAGGCACCTTTAAATTCCATCCATTAGTTTCACGTTACATAGATAATTCTCTAAGAAATAAATTGTTAAACAATTTAACCAGTTCTTGCGTCCCGAGAATGAAACTTCGTACTGTATTCTTTTATTACGTGAAAGAATAAATTTATTTGGACGGCGAAATGAAAAATGCAGAACACTTGATATTTTGTACTGAATAATAACAAGTATAAGTCGCATTTAAAGAGAGAAATTCAGGCGGAAGGCAAAGAATAAGCAAAAAATATGGCATTTTTCTGTACAAGTGCAGTGTGATTGTGGAAAAAGATAAGGTACAATGAGCGAGATTATAATGCTGTCAGGAGTATTTCAAAATCAGCATTTAAAAAAATTCCTTTCTTTTACAGGATGATTAGAAAGAAAATTCTTATTTAGGCAATGTATGCACATTGTACATATGTCCCTGATTTTATCAGAAAGTATTGCACAGTGGTAATTGTAGTGTATATTTTACACGTGTCTTTCATTATTAATTTTTAAAGTAGTACAAGCATTTTGGGTTCTTTGTGTTCCATTATTATCTTTGACAACCGGTTTAATTCAACAGTAATTGTGAATAACGTATTGAAGACCTGGAATTCGATGAGGCGTCGAATTTCCGATACAGACATTGATGGCTATAGCAAAATCAAATAAAAATGTGGCAAACACTAGCGATTCATGACACTTGTCCTAAAATATTGTGCGAGACAAACCCATCGACTGGACTCGTCATGGACTTTATGAATAGAGTACACCTAGAAAAATTTGGTAGTCACGTAGGCGATTTGATTTGAGTTCATAGTATGTTGTAGAAAAATATAAATGTACCAAATAGAAAGTGTGAAGACGATTCACAAACTCAACTATTTTCAGGTACTTCATTATACATCGGTGAAGGAATATTGCGAGAGTAAACGAAGAAACGAAATTGGGGTCTTCGCTATGTATCACCATATTATCAACGTTGGATACTATTTAAATCGATGTTTATTTTGACCTCAAAATTACATACCAAGTCCAAGTGCACCCTTGGTGTTGTAGGCATCCATAGGCTACAATAACTTGTAATGGAGAGATCGAGAGCAGCAGGACGAAACGAGGCGAGGTGAGCCGGGTGTGAGGCAGAAGAGAGGAGTGGCGAGGGAGAGAGGATAGGAGGAGAGGAGGGGAAAGTAGAGGCGATAAACGAGACGACGAGACAGCACGTGCGCGTTATGTATATTATGTAACTAAAATCTAAAACTACAAAACCGACTTCAAAAAAAGGAGGAGATTCTCAATTCGTCTGTATGTTCTTTTTTTTTTTGTATGTTTGTTACCTCATAACTCCGTCATTTATGAACCGATTTCGAAAATTCTTTTTTTCTTTGGTAGATAATACTTTAGAGGTGGTTCCATTTAAATTTCACCGATATTGGAGCTTGGACTTCGAAGATACACTAAACAACTCAACCTGGTTATAACCTTTATTTATATTGATGATTCTCTTGTACATCGTTGCGCTCTGGTATTAGAAACAAGTTAATTGCAGACCTGCTCTAGATATTTATTTAGGTTAAGATGATTCAAAAGGGAGAAATAAAAAAAAATTATTAAAAAAAATTAAACCGCCTTCAAAAAAAACACTGAAAGTATAAAATAACTATCCTTTACTAATCAAAACTCAAGTACAATTAAAATAACTTTATAAACACGATACACACACCTATATATTTAATTTGACAGTTATTGAAGTCGGTGCCAAATCAATGTGCAACAACAGAAAGTCTATTAGTTTGGTAGGCTTAAGTCCATGAAATTTAACATTAAATTCATTGTTCTGGGAAATAAATAATAGATTTTTCTCCATTACTTTTAGCCATAGACTTTATGAATAGACCTACGCTCTAGCCATTGTACTACTGAGAAGGTAAACTCTGCCCCAAAATAAAAAAAAATTTAGAATTTAGAAGTTTTAAGTGTGTGAAAGACGGAGAAAACGATTTTCCCCAGAAATGAGACCTAGCTAGATAAATTTCTCGCACCCCGCAAATCCTATATTGTAAATTTCATCGAAATCGCTAGAGCCGTTTTTGAGAAAGCGATATCAAATATATATATATGTATAAATATACAAATATTGCTTATTTAATATAATAGTGAATAAAAATGCCTTGTGTTAATAAATCGTGGTACTTTGATAAGAAACTTTATTAAAATCCAGAAACATTTAATAATGCGATTATTATATAAATCAGTTTTATTATGTCATCACATTTAAAAACATGTATTTTAAAAACGCATTCCAAGGAGACTGATGACAATAAAATTATAATACTTACAATGCCCGACGGATTCTTAGTCAACCTTCCAAGGCTGTATTCTCTTTCTAGTTAGACTTCTCTCAGTGATATTTAATTTTGACATTTTGCATTAAAAAAGCTTACATCTTTTATGTTTCCTGATTCAAACGTTAAATACAAAATAATGTAATTACTGTTTTTGAGCAAATGCTACAGCTTGCATGTATTATACACGACGTCAGCCTTTAGAGATTAACATGACAGGTCGTAAATCTTGGCTGGTCCATTGAGACGGCAGTTAGTACATTATCTTTAGATGTTGAAGGTTACGAGTTCAATTCATAGTGAGGTCAGTATAGGAAACGACTTCGTCTAAATAGTCTTGTAATCTTGGTGTTATTGCATGCTCTCTTAATTCGTTGCATACTATCCTTACCTAATCAAAATTAAACTACGAAAATGACTTCTTAAATATTACACTATACAATTACCTGTATAATTAAATTGCACAGTTATTAAAGTCCGTGTGAAACCAATAAGCAACAATAGAAAGTCAACTTCAATTTTTAAATAATGGCTTTTAATGCGACAAGCACATTCATTTTGCCAATGTCAGAAGACACTAGTGGAGATTGATAAAAAAATAATAATTTTGATTTGCTGTTTACAAACAAATGAAAGTACCTAAAACAGAAAAGGACACATCACAAACACATTCATTTATTTATGAGATAGAGTAGCGTCGAAAATGAACCAATATTTTGTAGCAATAAGAAAATGTTCTTCATTTATTTCAATTATTTAATACATTATGAATTGACGACGCTACAGGGCTATGTCAGCTGACTAGTCGATCGATTTAGTCGAATCGATAACAACTCAGTTCTATCACTTGACAACACTATTTTAGCTGGCCACATTATTTAAAACTTTGACACATTAAAACGTCAAATCACTCTATAAAATTAAAAGTAAGCCTTTAGGTATTTGTGTTGTATTATTAATTACATTTTCGTACTTGAATTTTGATTACATCATAATAAAGGATTACAATGTATTACTTTTTCGTTTACTTATTGTTTAATTTATGTTACTATATAATACTATAAAATGTATGAGTCAGTTCGTGTATTGTATATTCAAGGCTTACGTAGCGATTTTCCCAGCGAAGTTATTAAAAAAGCAAAACGCGTATAATGATGCATCGTCTGAACTTTGCAGAGCCATTCATGCGACCGACGCTCGTGAGAGAAAAAAGAAAATCTGTTTTAATTTAGAAAATTATTTGCATTTCATTACTACCTATTCTTTTACTGCGTTTTTCTTTACACGAGTTTTTTTTTCGAAATACATTGAAAAAAGAAAACAGTATTCGTATAGGTATACTCAAGCTTCCGATTCCGTTTGTCACAATTGATTATTTCAAAAACTATGTGTAATAAAAATTTAAAGGCATAGTGATATATCTTTTTAAAATACACGTATTTTGTACTATTTCGCTCCTTAAGGTATTTACTAGTTGTGCCTTAAGCTTCTGGGTGCTTTTGGATTACTCGGGTAGAAATTTCGAGCGTCCCACGATTTTATTTAGTCTGATCACTGCCCTAGATTGATGAGAAGAGTGGTGCGATGACTGGTACCTAGAGCCTACCTAATTATTTTTTAGCTTTTAGTACATTATCTACATCATTATTATATTTCTTTTCAATAAAACCGTTTCAATTAATTTTTTTTTTGATTTTCAAGTTTTTTTTTAAATTTCGTTACTTAATATTTCTCAATCTATTTAGTATATAGACTGTCTAAACTCTATGATTTGCTATGCACTGTGTTCTACTCGTAAAGCCCTTTCAATTAATATCCATTACCCATGTTATGGGAATTGAAACAAATATGAAATCTGCCATTTTTTACCGGCGGTCATCTTAGATTTAGAATTTTTCATAATGTACTGTATTCTACTAGTCAAGCTCTTTCATTTGATACCCACATATGGGGGAGTTGTGAAAAAATATGTAATCCGCTATTTTGTGGCGGCAGCCATCTTGGATTTACAATGATATGAATTTATTCAAATGTATTGTCATCAGAATTAAAGATGTGTACTAAATATCAGATCAATCTGTCATAAGGAAGGGGGTAAAATTTAAGTACTAACTTTGACCCAAAAAACAATAACAACAACAAAGAGGGCAAGCTAAATAAAACCGTTTAAGCTCCGTCCGAGGTATGAGCTTTTAAATTTTAGTGTTGCACTATTAAACTTATCTAACACGCGGGAAATTAATGCGATTACCTTTTATTTTGGTTCGACATTTCGGCCAAGTTGCATTGGCCGTGGCCTCAAGCAAATTGTCTCTGCAAGTTTCACTCTAGATGTTTTGTCATCTACCTTCAACATTTCAAAATATTCCTACGCACCTCTCACAGTGTCCACGCGTTTAACCGAATGCGAAAACGAGACTTTGTCCCTTAAGTCACTGGATTCCACGATAAATTGTACCCATTTTCGCGACTAAAATTTTTATGTCTCTTGATTTCAATCGCTTCATACACTACCAAATATCGGAATAGGTAGTTCTAGTATTTGTGTCATTAACGTTATCAAAGTATGGATAAGCTTCCGGAATCCGGAAAGTAAGATTAAATTTTTGTGTTCATATGATTTTTAGATTATGGTTTAGTAAAATAAAACACTAACAGTTAAACAGTTATTTTTTCATTGTTTGAAAGTGTAAGTTACAAGTAAAAAGGGAAAATTGAATATGAATACAATTAAATTTCTTAAAGTAATTGAAACAAAGTTATATTACTGTTTTAATATTAAGCACATGATAATTTTTTTACTACAATACTGAAGACTAACAATAAAGAAACTATGTCAATAAAAGTCGAGTAAAAAATAAATGAAATCTAAAGTCCGGTTAGCCACAGTGAGAGCCTATGGAGTTAACAGAAAGGATTGTAATGAATATTGATCTGAGCGTTCAATTTAAATTCGCCCTTAAGGTTTCTTGTCCTTAATTATTCTATTCGTCCAATCCATCCGATCCGATAGAAGAAAAATTGGCTTTTTCAGTCGGATCGGACGCATTGATTAAATTACAATAAATAATCATGATTTTTTTCAACATTTTCGGGTTTTAGTTTATTTCGCTTAACTTGCAGGAACCATTTATATTTATAAATAGCGCAGGAACATAACGCAAACTTGAAATAGATTCTTTCTTTTAACGTCTCTGCCCGTGAATTTCTGTTTTACCTTATTTTCATTATTTGCATGCCTATCTTGCACTAGTCTTAGTACAAGAATATAAATTATTGTTACAATATTTGATTCGAAAAAAAATACACATTTATTTAACCCACTCACACACACACAGGTGGATATATTTTTCATTTGAAAATATATTATATTACTCTATTACGTTTTTCCGGATACCGGAAATAACAAAACAATCTGTGCATATCCATGTTATGCAAACGTTGCAAAAGTACATGAAGAAACTCTACTTATTCCGATCACTGTATACTACTCTTTGATAAAAGTTGCGATCAGTGGAAAGGACTTGTGGGCGTCGAAACTCAATTAGATTGGTCTTTGACTGAAACTGACGAACAGACAGACAAACGCATGAGTCACCCTGTGACGGTTCCTTTATTCCTTTTTGAGTAAAGAACTTTAAAAGAACAATTTACCTAGTTTAGTTACCCCAGCATTTGATGTCGAAAAGCTAGAAACAAATTTTATCTGTTAGCCAAGTTTGTATGAGAATGGAGCATTAGGCCATGAGAAGGCTGTAACAATTGCTTCAAAGGTCGGCGAATGGAAAAAGTTTTTATTACGAGCTTACCTTTTGTAAATGTATATTTCCTCTCTACTTTGTTTATACTTGCGAAAGTAAATAGAGATCTTGTATTCTTTCATGTTGTGTAGTGTAATAATTTTACGGAGCAGACATTTTATTCTCCTTCCAATGTTCAAACAAAAATAGAACACTAGCACCTTCGTGTTTTATTATTTAAAAATGATGTAATTATACTGCATTGTTTTATTTTTTATATCTTTACGGAAGGTAAATACATACATATCTTCACGCTGCATCCCTAACGAGGTAGTCACAGGGGACGGAGCACCAAGCCGCGGTCTTTACGTACTTCTTTCGCTTCCTCAAATCTCATCATTCTCCTCACACATTTTCGCCTAGGTATGCGTGTGATTTTGACATTTCCGTCGGCTAACACTCTGGCTATGTGATCTTCATAAGTCAGCCTTGATCTTCCTTGGCTTTTTATGCCACCCGCTTCCGCTCTTTGGATTTTCTTCGTCAGTATTTCATCACTCATTCTTTATAAGTGCCCGAACCATCTAAGCATTCCTTTTTTCATTTTTACAATAACACTGTCGCCCAACCCTGTCATACTGCGTATCTCTTCATTTGTTTTATGAAATATATTTCTGTACTTTATTAGCCTACTTTTATGGAAGTTAAAGCTTTTGTGTATGACGTGTTTGTTTAATGGAAAGGTTATTATTTAATATATCAAACATACATACATATCTTCACGCTGTATCCCTAACGGAGCACTCAGAGAGGACGGAGCGCCAAGCTTCGCAGTCCCTACGTACTTCCTTTGTCTCCTCAAATCTCATCAATCTAATTCATTCAATGTTCCTAATTCTTGGAGACGAGTATAATTTTTTTTTCTTATTACTGGGACCTTAACACTCCTCCTGTTAAATGATAGTAGGTTTTACTAAAGTTAAATAGGAGTTATTGGAAGAACGCGAAAACTTCCGCTGCACATTCAGACCTTCCATTTCTTACATTACTAACAACTTTAAGGCATATATACTATCATTTTTGTACGTTAAAACTTACGGATGACCAGGTAATAGAAAACCTAAATAAAATGCCAACTACACTTTTACCGTTCCCGCCAAAAAGACTTGTAGTTTTATTACAAAATCGGTCAACTGAGAGTAAGCACACAGTTACATACGATATTTAAAAATTAGTATTTTAAACTCAATTTCTGGAGATCTATAAGACTTCGTATTTTCGTTTTATTTTTCCTGTAACCTTTTGGACTTTTGGAAAGCGTTTCATATTTTCTGAAATTGCTTGAAATTGTTCAAATTCTCGATTCAGTAGTTGGGGATGATTAAATTGAGTTCTAGTCGATACCTATACAATTTGAAAATTCTTTATTTTTGCTACGAATAATTCAATTGTTATCTGGTGCAACATAATGTATGTTATCGAGATATATCACATGCCACAAAGTTTTTGTTTCTGTAGTTTCTGGAAAGTCCACTGTGAGGAACTGACAGAACAGAAGAACTGAAGAGCAGAGGTACAGATGAACTTTTTGTAACAAAGTTTCGGGGTAAATCGATTGTGATTGCAGGCCATATAATATGCACACTACACTACACTACATACATACATACACACATTCATTCTGCGTTCGTTCTAACGGCTATTACAAGTTGAGATCGTATTCATTTAATTCACTTATTTATAATCGATAATATCTGTTGTTTTTATTATCGTGATTCGTAAATATTGTTGTATTGCTTGTATAATATTATTATTGTATCTGTAAATCATGTCTGAAAATTATATTTGTTACCTCTGTGAAGTGTTTGTCTCATTTATTTCCGCTCGTATATCAAGTGTCGTTTCTTTATGTTTGTAATGTAGAGAAGTTTATATATATCCATATCTGCACCCCCACATAATGGATGGATAAACGTACAGAAGAACAGATAAACAGACGGACGGACTATATGAGTCTTTTCTTTAATGTGTGGAACCCTAGTCAAAGGAGATTTAGCAAACGAACTGGCTGACTAAAAACGATATTATAAAAAATAATTTCGCTACATAATAGAACTTTTTGCACAATGTTCGACACGAATTTTGTTAATTTAACGCGAGCAAGAATTTTCTTTTACTTTTTGTTAACAATGGATTCTTTAAATCCGGTTCTTATTAATGGGACGATGTCAGTATTTAACCGTAATAGGTAGAAAACGATACTTTAAAAACAAATCTAGCAATATAATCTGTACTTTTTGCACAATGCTCGACATGAGTTTTATTATCTTTTACTTTTTGTCAAGAATGGGTTCTTTAAATCCGATTCATGTTAATGGGACGATGTCAGTATTTGGCTGTAATAAGTAGCCGGCTGAACTCTTCACAAAATATGTATTACTATGGCGAATATCCTAAAAAATCTATATATTAATACATGAAGCGAAAACTTTGGTTCGGGAGAAAGCTAAAATTTTTATGTAATATGTGTTACGCATAAGTACATTAAATTAAATTAAATAAAACATTCATTGTTTACATTTTTGTTCATTGTCATGGCATGGCGCACAGTTTAGCGCATTTGCCAATGTCACGTATTAATAAGTAGAATCACAAGTAATTAAGTTTTTTCTTATCGTAAAACTCCTCCAGTAAAGTGATAGTAGGCTTTACTGAAATTATAAAGAACTTCTTGGAAGAGCCCAAGAACTTCAGCTGCACATGTTTATTTAGACCTACTCCATTCTTTTCACTTATACAGAACTTTAAAACACAATATATTATCACTTTTGTAATTTAAAACTCCCAAAAATGTAAAAATAGAAAATCTAAACAAAATGACAACCTCACTTCTCCCGTTCCCGCCAAAAAGTCCATTGTTTACGATCATACTACCAATGTCAAAAAGACTGTCAATGTCAAACTCATAATAGTTTGTGATCATATATAATGTAACCTCCTTAGATCAAACAGTCGCACAGAGTAGATTGTTGCCAAAGAGTTTATAAGTTTCTATTGGATCCTTACATATGAAATTAGCGTTTTGTCGTACTGACCACTTTGATCTGAAATATCTCCTCTTTGGTTAAGAATTCCAAATTCAAATTTATAAATTCATTTAGCTGGTACATTTGAGTTTTGAAAACAGTCATTCATTTGTTTTTTCCTCATTATTTTTTTCCACTCACTTTCACTCTGTATATTTTCTTCGTCAGTCTTTCATCACTCATTCTTTCCATGTGCCCGAACCATCTAAGCATTCCTTTCTTCATTTTTAGATAGATAGATAGATATTATTTATTTGGACATCTCACAATACAATACACTTTTTACAATAACACTGTTGTGCAACCCTGTCATACTGCGTATCTCATCAATGCTTATCCTGTCCGCAAGCATGACACCGCACATATTTCTGAGAGACCGCATCTCCACAGCATTTATCATACTTTCACTCGATTTTGGGCATATCTAGGCCTCATTACCGTACAACAAAGTTGGCACCAACATCGCATTGTGGATGGCCATTTTAGCTCTGTCAGATATATTCACACTACCCACTAATGCGGACAGAGCACCGTTCATTTTATTGCCAACTGCTACCCGTCTCTCCACATCCGACTCACATCTTCCATCCCTCGAAAACGCACTCCCCAGGTACACAATTTCATTCACCTCTTCTAGACATTTTCCATTTACAAAAATCACACATTTCGTTTGTACCGCTTCTCTTTCAAACACCAGAACCTTAGTTTTGTTCACATTCATTTTCAATCCTTTTACTTTACAATCTTCTTTCATACACGTGACTAGTGTCTGCAACTCTGCTTCTGATGGTGCTATTAGCACAGCATCGTCAGCGTACAATAGGCACTTTACCACTGTGTCACCACATCCCATACCACTCATATTACCTTTTAATCTCTGGAGGCAACTGTCCAAATACAGCACGAATAGCCAGGCAGACATCACGCAGCCCTGTCTGACACCAGAACAGACTTCGAACCATGGCGACATGTCACCGTCTATCCTTACATAGGCTCTGTGGTCTCGATATAATGACCTCACAGCCTGCAGTAAGGAGCCTTCCACGCCATATTCAGGCAGAAGACTCCACAATTTCTTCCGCACTACTCTATCGAATGCTTTTTCTAGATCCACGAAAGCGCAGAAAACTTTCTGGCCTATAGCCAGAAACCTTCCCACGATAACGCGAAGCGAGAAAATCTGATCCATACAACCCTTACCGTCCTGAATCCACCTTGCGCCTCCCACAAATATCTTTCTGAAACGCCTTTCATACGTTCAGTCAATACCTTAGTATAGACTTTACTCGCTAAGCTGACCAAGCTGATGGCCCTATAGCACGCGGAGTTTAGATAGGAATCTTTCCCTTTGTATAAAGGTACTATGACTGCCGTGCGCCAGCCGTCTGGAAACTCGAAACAAATTCTCGTTTTGACAGCAGATATCGCGCGATATTTGGCTGTCGCGTGCTGACTGCAAGGTAATAAGCCTGCCGTTTGGCTTTGGGCCATCATTTTCAATAATTGTTTCAACAACTGGTTTACATCAAATAATTTCTGAAAAGAATTGCTATGACTCTGATTCTTTAGTAAATAATCAAAGTGCTGTGACTAACAAACAAACAGACAAACCTAACCCAAATTCATTCTATAAGTGTTCTATATTTACAATATTGGAACGGAATGTTATCAAAAATTGGACTTTATAACAACTTTTGAATATACTTATTTGGGTTTATAAATAGTATTACATTGCAACAGGTCAACACTTGCAAGCATATTACTTGTATTGGGTCCTTACATATGAAATTAGCGTTTTGTCGTACTGACCACTTTGATCTGAATTATCTCCTCTTTGGTTAAGAATTCCAAATTCAAATTTATAAATTCATTTAGCTGGTACATTTGAGTTTTGAAAACAGTCATTCATTTGTTTTTTTCCTCATTATTTTTTTCTTTGGCGTCGCTTATTACCGCACAATGGAAAACATGAAATATCGGTATATTTACGAGTACGAGTTTTACCGTGGCACCAGTGCTGCAGAAACAACTCGAAGGATTAATGATGTGTACGGCGCTGATGTCGCAAAAGAAAGCACGGTACGTTTTTGGTTTCAACGTTTCCGTTCTGGAAATTTCGACCTTCAGAACCAACCCCGTGGACGGCCGGAGACCAAAGTGGAAAATGAAGAATTAAAGGTTATTGTGGAAATGGATCCATCACAAAGCACTTCCGAGATAGCTGCAGGCTTCGGGATAAATGACAAAACTGTATTAATCCACTTGAAGCAAATCTGGAAAGTAAAAAAACTTGAACGATGGGTACCTCATGAATTGAGTGAATCGAACTTGCAAACACGCGTCGACTGCTGTGTTACTTTGCTCAACCGACACAATAATGAAGGGATTTTAAATCGAATCATTACTTGTGATGAAAAGTGGATACTGTACTATAATCGGAAGCGCTTGTCGCAATGGCTGAACCCTGGAGACCCAGCCAAATCCTGCCCTAAACGAAAATTGACTCAGAAAAAGTTACTTGTGAGTGTTTCGTGGACTAGCGCCGGTGTCGTTCACTACAGCTTTCTAAAATCTGGCCAAACGATTACGGCAGATATCTATTGTCAGCAACTGCAAACCATGAAGGAAGAACTAGCTGCTAAACAACCGAGATTGGTCAATCGCTCTAGGCCACTGCTGCTTCACGACAACGCAAGACCACACACTGCACAACAAACAACCACTAAGTTAGATGAGCTACAATTGGAATGTCTGCGACATTCACCGTACTCCCCGGACCTTGCTCCAACAGATTACCATTTTTTTCCGGAATTTGGACAACTTCTTACAAGGAAAAAAAATCAACTCTGATGCAGCAGTCCAAACCGCCTTCAAAGAGTTTATTGATTCTCGCCCCCATGGTTTTTTTAGTAAAGGGATCAATGAACTACCTATGAGTTGGCAAAAGTACATAGATAACAACGGTGCATACTTTGATTAATTAAATATATTTTACAAAAAAAAATTGACTTTATATTCCTCCCGTACAAAACGCCAATTTCATATGTAAGGACCCAATATTTACGGTCGAATTTTGATTACAGGGCGACATCTAGTACGAGTATATAATGAAAAGCTAAAATTTAGATGGATTACTGTTTCCTCTTTTAACACTTGATCATAGATATTTTTTAACTAATTTTGGCAGTTGAAGTTACACTCATATTACTGATTTTCACGATATTAATTAAATTCAAAAAACAAAGTTACACTTACAAAATCTTGCTCGTGCTAAGGGATCCGAACTGAATGTTGTATTTTCGGAGACTTATCAGAATGAAAAGTTGGAGTATGTTAATCTCTTCAAAATATAGACTCCTAATCTACCAACAATATGTAGTAATTCAGAATACCAAGCAATTTATATCGGAACAATAATTTAATTTCGTGATTGTAAAATGATTATGCAAACAAGCAATCGAGCTAATACCCTGAACCAAAGACGGGATAAAATTGATTTGGTATTTGAAGAAATGTTTACTCCAGCGGTTAAAATGTCGTGGTCTTGAGCGATTTAATGGCTACAGTAAAGTCTATATAAATTATACTTAACTGACAAACAGTTTCGGATACATTTTGATTAATAAACGTAGTCAATTATTTTAGTTAATAGTTTATCGGTTCAAAGTTTCATTAATATTAATATGTAATTCTATGTAACTTTTACACCGAACTGCTTCAGAAAGAGAGTTTCTAGGTTTTTAGCGCATCCTGTAGTTTAAACAGTTTGAGGATTTTAAAGAATAAGATGAAAGAAGAAATTATTTGCAGAAGTTCAATAGAAGATTTTTACGTAAGTCACACATTTGCACATTTTTTTTTACTATCGATGTGCTCCGCTATTGCTAGGTGATTCGTCCATTTGTATTGAAAATTTTTATTAAAAAAAATTAAACCGCCTTCAAAAAAAAACACTGAAAAGTATAAAATTACTATCCTTTACTAATCAAAACTCAAGTACAATTAAAATAACTTTATAAATACGATACACATACCTATATAATTAAATTTGACAGTTACTGAAGTCAGTGCCAAGCCCACCAAACTAATAGAGTTTCTGTTGTTGCACATTGATTTGGGACTGACTTCAATAACTGTCAAATTTAATTATAAAGATATGTGTATCGTATTTATAAAGTTATTTTAATTGTACTTGAGTTTTGATTAGTAAAGGATAGTTATTTTATACTTTTCAGTGTTTTTTTTGAAGGCGGCTTAATTTTTTTTAATACAATTTTTTTATTTCTCCTTTTTGAGTGATCTTGACCTAAATAAATATCTAGTGCAGGTCTGCAATTAACTTCTTTCTAATTCCGGAGCGCAACGACACACAAGAGAATCATCAATATAAATAAAGGTTATAACCAGGTCGCGTTATTTAGTGTATCTTCGAAGTCCAAACTCCAATACCGGTGAAATTTAAATGAGACCATTTCTGAAGTATTACCTACCAAAGAAAAAAATAATTTTCGAAATTGGTTCATAAATGACGGAGTTATATGAGGTAACAAATATAAAAAAAAATAAAAAAAAAGAACATACAGACGAATTGAGAACCTCCTCCTTTTTTTGAAGTCGGTTAAAAAATATAGCGGATATTGGCAATTACATATATACATGTACAGGATAACATACGTTTATGTTTGTGCAGTTTTCGTTAACAAAATATATTACAAAAAGAAAAAAAAAACCTACACTTACTACATACATACAATCATACATATCTTCACGCTGTATCCCTAACGGGGTAGTCATAGGATAAAGTGCCAATCTCCGCGGTCATTACATACGTCTATCGTCTTCTCAAATTTAATTTATTCTCCTCACACATTTTTGCCCTGAGTTTGCAAGCTAACCTGGTTATTTGATCTTTGGTCTACCTTGGTTTCTGCTACCACTCACTACATATGAATAAACTCACGTAAATAATAATATTATTATATTATTTCTAAACTACATATCTCATTACTATACTTTATGTATTGTATAAGATGCGTATACATAAACATAAAATTTAAATATTAAAATAATTAAATAATTAAATAACTTATACATAGGGACGAGGTTTTTACATACGTATTTCATTTTACATATACCTATTGGATATGTGTAAATGGAATATCTCTAGAACAATTGAATGAAATTGTGTACCTGGGGAGTGCGTTTTCGAGGGTTGGAAGATGTGAGTTGGATGTGGAGAGACGGGTAGCAGCCGGCAACAAAGAGAACGGTGCTCTGTCCACATTAGTAGGCAGTGTGAATATATCTAACACTGCTAAAATGGCCATCCACAATGCGGTGTTGGTGTCAACTTTATTGTATGGTAGTGAGGCCTGGATATGACCGAAATCGAATTAAAGTATGATAAATGCAGTAGAAATGCGATCTCTCAGAAATATACGCGGTGTCACTCTTGCGGACAGGATAAACAATGAAGAGATACGCAATATAACAGCGTTGTACGAGAGTGTTATTGTAATAATGAAGAAAGGAATGCTTAGATGGTTCGGGCACTTGGAAAGAATGAGTGATGAAAGACTGACGAAGAAAATTTACAGAGCGAAAGTAAGAAGTAAAAGAAGCCAAGGAAGACCAAGAGTGACTTATGAAGATCAAATAGCCAGAGTGTTAGCCGACAGAAATGTGAAAAGCACTCGCATACCTGGGCGAAAATGTGTGAGAAGAATTGTGAGATTTGAGGAAGCGAAAGAATTTTTAAGGACTGCGACGCTTGGCGCTCCGTCCTCTCTGACTACCCCGCTAGGAATATAGCGTGAAGATATGTATCTATTTCTCATAAGAACATATAGTATTTACTTAAGTGAAAAATTTAATTTATAGCATGATTTATTCATTTATGCATTTAACGAGAGTAATGATAATGATAGGCGTGGAGTTGAACATATCCATTTAATAGAATTCGTCTGATTTCTTTAAATGCTTCTGAGTTGGTTTTTAAATATGGTTAAAGATATAAAATCCTTAATAACTTCGGGCAAGGCGTTAAACAATTGTACTCCCTCAAACATGATGTTTTTTTACCATATTCGGTTCTTAGTGTTATCAACCTACGGCTGTTTTTATTTCTGAAAGTGTATTTAGTGTCTTTAGTGATAAAGTGTATCTGAATGTGGATTTCATTTGTGAGTGTTTTTCTAATAAGGATGCATATGTTGTATGTGTACAGTATGTATATGTGTAAGTGTAAGGTAATTATAATGATGAAATGTGAATATCGATTAATATTTACTATTTGACTGCCTCTCGTTTCAATATAAATCTTATTACTTTCCGAATAAGGTATATAAATAAGGAAACTATAAATATCTCTAATACAATTCGTCAGCCATTCCAATAACAACATAACTCTCGTTCGACTAAAATATACGTCGAAACTTGTCTACATTTTTTCGGATACGAAACTTTGTTTTCGGTAGAACGGTCATACACTCCCTGTTAAGCTCCTACACGTCGTGACATGCTTGTAGTCCCTGAGACACGCGGAAGTCGCCATTAACTGTAATTAGGAGTCCCAGATCCGAGGACTTTCATGTTACAACGCGTAGGAGCTTAACAGCAGCGCCGGACAAGCGGAAAAGTTTTGTTTAAGTAGTGTATGTACAGTAAGGCTGTTTGATAACGGTTATAAATTTTGAATAGCCCACTTTTATGAAAGGTCAAGCTTTTGTGTACGACGTGTTTCTTTCGAGGAAAGGTTTTTTAATATTTTAAATATAGATACATACATACCTTCACGATGTATCCGTAAAGAATTAGTCAGAGAGGACGGAACGCCAAGCTTCGCGGTCCTTACATACTTTTTACGCATCTTTAAATCTCATCATTTTTCTCACACATTTTCGCCTAAGTTTGCGAGTACTTTTGACATTTCCGTCAGCTAACACTCTGGCTATTTGGTCTTTGTTAGTTAGCCTTGATCTTTTTAGGCTTCTGCTACCACTCACTTTTTCGCTTTGTAGATTTTCTTACTCGGTCGTTCATCACTCATTCTTTCTACCTGCCCGAATCGTCTAAGCATTCCTTTCTTCATTTTTACAATAATGCTGTCGTGCAATCCTGTCACACTGTGTATTTCTTCATTGCTTATTTTGTCCACAAGGGTGACACCATACATTACTGCATTTATCTAACTTTCGTTTATTTTCGGGCAATCCAGGCCTCACTACCGCACAATAAAATTGGCTCCAATATCGCATCGTCGATGGTCATTTTGGCTGAGTTAGTTTTGTTCACACTGTCTACTAATGGGATCAAAGCACCGCATCCACAAACATTCCACACAATTATATTAACTGAGATACCCCAAATCAATTACCAGGTTTGTATTATGGGTTCTCAGCAAACTGGGGAGCTCCTAAAAACCAAAAACTTTGAATTCCTTTTTGAAATTCATCGGTCCTCAAATTTACTTGCTTCGCTTGACTTGGGAGGTAGATGTTACTAAACACAGGGCTAAGAGTCCGATCAAGTTGAAGTTGGACAAATTTTGAGTGTGAGCGCATACCGTTTAGTCAACTAAGGTGATATGCTGGTGCAGTGATAAGACGAGTATATAGTGAATCTTTTAAAAACGGGTATGAAATCCACAATTGCTGTTGGACGGACTTAAATCACTCCGTGATAAAGAAGTCACCTTTTCGAATAGAAATTGCGAACAATAACGTGGCCTTTCTTCTAATTCGAGCACGCCAAATACAAACTAACGTAAAGTTTGCTTTTCAGCTAACACTAGGTATCTGTATTATTGGACGCCAGTCTTTGGAGATTAAAATGACAGGCAATCAATCTTGACTACCCCGTTGGCGCACTAGTCAATGTATTTTCCTTCAGTGCTGTGATGGTCCAGGGTTCAATCCCTGCCAAGATCAATTTAGGTAACGTAGTTTTTAAAATTCTCGTCGGCGAGAAGAATTACTAACGGTTCCAAACACGCTTGGCACAGTTAGAAAAAAAGGACGAAGTAGCCAATACTTGCTGAAGGTCAGTAATAACATCTACTGCCAATGTCGAATTTAGGGACCGTTGTCACGCTCCATTACGGAAGGTGTGGGATAACATTATGCTAAAAAATTATGATTTATAGAGAGCCAAGACAAAAGATCAGGAGATAAAGCTACGCAAGTACACCACTCATATCCTGCGACTCGCTCTGTATATCACAGGTGAGTTGAAATGTAAAAGGTGATGGATTTTATAAATTATTGATGTTACCGACTGCTGTCATACTTTGTTATGTGGCACCCACAGTGAAAGTGTAGTGGTTAGACTGAGGTCACACGATTAATGTGTAATTGTTTGGAGTAGTAGAGCCAGAGGAGTATGAAGTTCTACACCTTTTGTCAAAGGTTTGTAAAAGAAGAAAACGTTCCAACTGACTGATTGATTCATTCATCAATGCCAAGCTGACGCCGCTAGGTCAGGATAGGATAGAACCTCTGTGCTGAACTTCAAGTTTCCCGACCCAGCAATTTCGGCTTAGCATTCCTAAAGCTTAGCATAGAGAAGCCTTTTATTAGTGTTATTACAAAGAATTTCTGTGCTAAACTTCAAGTTTCCTACCCTATCGGTTTTGGTTGGTAAGTAACCATTAAAACGGATTTTTTAAAATTTAACCTCTGCTGGGTCATTATACGGTGTTAAACTTAGGGAGGAAAATAATGCTTTTAGGTACTCATAACTTTGTTTAAGGAAATTTTGATATAATATGATAAGTAAACTTGTCGTCGTGTAGAAATGAAAACGAATGTTTAAATTACTATGGAACGCCTAACGGGATAGCTCGATACCGTTTAAATGAAACAAACGCTTTTTCCCTCGACATTCACTCCACAGACTCGAAACAGGCTCACAAATCACTCATTTACAGCTCGAAACTCATTCAGTCATTCTGTCAGTAATTATTTGGTGGCAACTTTTTAAAATTCCTTTGCGACAATCTCTACTCTTTGCGAGGGATTGACCATAAACTATTATGTGTTTGACATTGACAGTATAGCTATTATGTGTTTGTATGTGGCATTATTAACATAAACGTCGAATCCAGAAACATATGGACGGAGCCATAATAAGTTGCCGCTCTTACCACCGTGTCAAACGAATTTTCCTGTCTCTTTCTATCTTATTGAACTTTACCAAGAGTACTTATTATACCATACTTATTATATACATACCTATTACAACTAACTGTTTTCAGTTAGCTGTAATATTACAACTTCGCGCTGTCAGTTTATTTCGTGTCAGCTTATGAGTCGGTCATCAAATTATTATTTGCAAAATACTCGTAAATCTTAATTGTTTTGGCTACTAATATTCAGAAAAATAAAACTATGTCCTGTTCAGGTGTGTATCGTTGTACTGTGAAAGGACTAATCACGCACATTAGTAAAAATCTATAAAGTCGGTCAACAAAAAAAGGACACTTTAAGAACACGCTTTTAGAACGAATGCTCCGTCCATTTTAACACTTGCTCTGAGACGTAACAATGAATGTTTGATTTCATTTAACGTATTTGTAACACACATCTATATTAATATTATAAAGAGGTAAACTTTGTTTGTATGTATAGGTCAAAAAAGCTGCTTGACTAATTTTAAAATTATTTCACTTATAGAAAGCTACTTTATCCGTGAGTAGCATGGACTGTATTTTATTTTCAAAAAAATTTCTACCCAAGCGAAGCCGGGGCGGGTCGCTTGTTATATATAAATTTTAGTTTTCTCCATTCCGTCTTAATATACATTTTAAATATGCCAAATTTCACACTTCTCTGTGCGCGCAATATGTTTAAAAAGGGGTAAACAGTTTCTCTTCACGTATAAATTTAGCTGTAAGTGTATGCGTATGTTTGCGTAAACAACGAAATAAAGTTAAAATCACCTGTCCTGATTTCCTTATTCTGTGAAAAACTGATCAACTTGCCTACCTTTTTTCCTATCATGATCCCTTGAGAGAGCATCAGGCATTTTCTCGATTTTCCCAATTTGTGAACAATTAGTTTGAGTGCTAGCGCGTCCCGAGACTTCGATATCAGTAAATAAATAAATCTACTCCCTCGTCTCGTCCAATTCTACGAATGAAGAGTAAACATTATATTATATACAGTTAGGTGCGTTACACTAAAGGAAAGTACACAATAAAAAAATTATATTGAGACAATCAAACAGAATAAATCTGGTCGGTTGTAGTATAAGTGTCTGGTATGAAACGAAAACAGTCCGCGTTTGTCTCTGTATTCGCTTATAACTTCAAAATTTTTACGTGGATTTAATGCGGCTTACATCTAGACATTTAGTTTTTTATAACACATTTAGTCTACAAAAGTAGACTTATATTGACATTTCGTAATCAAATCGTCAAAAAAAGCTTTTAGAGCATTTACACGTTTCACGATATCATAAGAAATAAATCAAATTGCTACAAAATTGTAGCTCACAAAATAATTGGCAGTTACAGTTCCTATAATTCAAAATTAGATTAAAAATATTAATGGTTCGCTTGCGCAGAATTTTGACTGACATACATATAGGCACTGATCCTCATCCAATTAAATGTCTTGGTTATAGCTTTTAGAAGCTATGAATGTTACTTATGAGGAAATTTTTAAAAAAATTAAAAAAACTCCGAGCGAAGCCGTGGGAGAGTCGCCGGTAAATTGTAATTAAAAAATACTCTGAACAATTGTATCTATATCGTGTGACCAAACTGGAGAAGCACCCAGTCAGCGCAATCAGTTCGCAATGATTACAAATTATTGAAATTGGGATGTTAGCATCAAATGCACTAACCATCGCGCGGACGGGCCAGTCAGGATAGACGACAAGTCGTGTTCTCTAAGGACTTCCGATATTGTATTTATTTATTTTATGTTACGAGTATTATTAGGATCTATCTTTTTGTTACATTTTCATAACTGAATAATTGAAGTGATTTTGATAAAATTTGTAATGGAAAAATAGCTTGAACCCTGGGGACAGCTACGTTTTTATTCTATACGAACGAAGTCATGCGAAACAGCAGTCAATAATAATAAAAATAATATCATAAAAGAGAGCTTATATATTCTGTTATCTACACGTATTTCTGCTATTTACATATCTATACATTAATGCGTGGAGAGAAAATTTTGTAAACCTTTTTAAACATATTGCGCGCACGGAGCAGTGTGAGATTTGGCATAGTTGTAGTTTATATGGAGAAGGAATCCAGAAAGCTGAAATTTATTTATAATATGAGTTACAAATGCAGTTCATTGTATTAAATAAAACATTAATTGTATACGTTCATACTGTCTATATAAAATACATAATAGTTATATTGTCAATGTCAAATACATAATAGTTTGTGGTTAAATCCATGGGTCGAACAAACAGTCGCACAGAGTAGAATGCTATTTACATATCTATACAATAATGCGTTGAGAGAAAATTTTGTAAACCTTTTTAATCATATTACGCGCACGGAGCAGTGTGAGATTTGGCATAGTTATACTTTATATGGAGAAGGAATCCAGAAAGCTGAAATTTATTTATAATATGAGTTGCAAATGCAGTTCATTGTATTAAATAAAACATTGATTGTATATGTTCATACTGTCAATATAAAATACATAATAGTTATATTGTCAATGTCAAACACATAATAATTTGTGGTCAAACCCATGGGTCAAATAAACAGTCGCACAGAGTAGAGATTGTCATCAAAGAATTTCAAAACGTTGCCAACGAGTTATTGCTGGCAGATTAAATGAAAGAGTTTCAAGCTGTGAATTTTGTGTGATTTGTGAGCTTTTTTGTATTTGTGAAATGTTTGCCAAGAGAAAAACGCGTTTATTTTGTATTTACGGTCGAACTTCGACCACTCGGAGACCATCAATACATGTTATAGCGTGCAACTGTTAAATTTGAATGAATTGATTGACATTATTAATAGTTCAATTTCCAAACACAATATTATGTAAGAAGAATTTAAGCATGAAGATTGCACCACGAGCAAGTACAGACATTTAGATGCTTGTTCATTTTAAAAGTAAAATTTAAATGATCTATTCCAGTAAATTCATCGGATCTTATAAATCTGCACCGAGAAGAACAGCCAAGAAATTCTTAAAATGTAGGTCATAAAAAAATTCAAAAGGAATCACACTTATTGTAAAGCACTTACTTATATTGGGTCCTTACATATGAAATTGGCGTTTTGTACGGGAGGAATATAAAGTAAATTTTTTTTGTAAAATATATTTAATTAATCAAAGTATGCACCGTTGTTATCTATGCAATTTTGCCATCTCATAGGTAGTTCATTGATCCCTTTACTAAAAAAACCATGGGGGCGAGAATCAATAAACTCTTTGAAGGCGGTTTGGACTGCTGCTTCGGAGTTGAATTTTTTTCCTTCTAAGAAGTTGTCCAAATTCGGGAAAAAATGGTAATCTGTTAGAGCAAGGTCCGGGGAGTACGGTGGATGTCGCAGACATTCCAATAGTAGCTCATCTAACTTAGTGATTGTTTGTTGTGCAGTGTGTGGTCTTGCGTTGTCGTGAAGCAGCAGTGGCCTAGAGCGATTGACCAATCTCGGTTGTTTAGCAGCTAGTTCTTCCTTCATGGTTTGCAGTTGCTGACAATAGATATCTGCCGTAATCGTTTGGCCAGATTTTAGAAAGCTGTAGTGAACGACACCGGCGCTAGTCCACCAAACACTCACAAGTAACTTTTTCTGAGTCAATTTTCGTTTAGGGCAGGATTTGGCTGGGTCTCCAGGGTTCAGCCATTGCGACGAGCGCTTCCGATTATAGTACAGTATCCACTTTTCATCACAAGTAATGATGCGATTTAAAATCCCTTCATTATTGTGTCGGTTGAGCAAAGTAACACAGCAGTCGACGCGTGTTTGCAAGTTCGATTCACTCAATTCATGAGGTACCCATCGTTCGAGTTTTTTTACTTTCCCGATTTGCTTCAAGTGGACTAATACAGTTTTGTCACTTACCCCGAAGCCTGCAGCTATCTCTGAAGTGCTTTATGATGGATCGGCTTCCACAATAGCCTTTAATTCTTCATTTTCCACTTTGGTCTTCGGCCGTCCACAGGGTTGGTTCTGAAGGTCGAAATTTCCAGAACGAAAATGTTGAAACTAAAAACGTACCGTGCTTTTTTTGCGTCATCAGCGCCGTACACATCATTAATCCTTCGAGCTGTTTCTGTAACACTGGTACCACGGTAGAACTCGTACTCGTAAATATACCGATATTTCATGTTTTCTATTGTACGGTAATAAGCGACGCCAAAGAAAAAAATAATGAGGAAGAAAACAAATGAATGACTGTTTTCAAAACTCAAATGTACCAGCTAAATGAATTTATAAATTTGAATTTGGAATTCTTAACCAAAGAGGAGATAATTCAGATCAAAGTGGTCAGTACGACAAAACGCTAATTTCATATGTAAGGACCCAATACAAGTAATATGCTTGCAAGTGTTGACCTGTTGCAATGTAATACTATTTATAAACCCAAATAAGTATATTCAAAAGTTGTTATAAAGTCCAATTTTTGATAACATTCCGTTCCAATATTGTAAATATAGAACACTTATAGAATGAATTTGGGTTAGGTTTGTCTGTTTGTTTGTTAGTCACAGCACTTTGATTATTTACTAAAGAATCAGAGTCATAGCAATTCTTTTCAGAAATTATTTGATGTAAACCAGTTGTTGAAACAATTATTGAAAATGATGGCCCAAAGCCAAACGGCAGGCTTATTACCTTGCAGTCAGCACGCGACAGCCAAATATCGCGCGATATCTGCTGTCAAAACGAGAATTTGTTTCGAGTTTCCAGAGGGCTGGCGCACGGCAGTCATAGTACCTTTATACAAAGGGAAAGATTCCTATCTAAACTGCGCGTGCTATAGGGCCATCAGCTTGGTCAGCTTAGCGAGTAAAGTCTATACTAAGGTATTGACTGAACGTATGAAAGGCGTTTCAGAAAGATATTTGTGGGAGGCGCAAGGTGAATTCAGGAACGGTAAGGGTTGTATGGATCAGATTTTCTCGCTTCGCGTTATCGTGGGAAGGTTTCTGGCTATAGGCCAGAAAGTTTTCTGCGCTTTCGTGGATCTAGAAAAAGCATTCGATAGAGTAGTGCGGAAGAAATTGTGGAGTCTTCTGCCTGAATATGGCGTGGAAGGCTCCTTACTGCAGGCTGTGAGGTCATTATATCGAGACCACAGAGTCTATGTAAGGATAGACGGTGACATGTCGCCATGGTTCGAAGTCTGTTCTGGTGTCAGACAGGGCTGCGTGATGTCTGCCTGGCTATTCGTGCTGTATTTGGACAGTTGCCTCCAGAGATTAAAAGGTAATATGAGTGGTATGGGATGTGGTGACACAGTGGTAAAGTGCCTATTGTACGCTGACGATGCTGTGCTAATAGCACCATCAGAAGCAGAGTTGCAGACACTAGTCACGTGTATGAAAGAAGATTGTAAAGTAAAAGGATTGAAAATGAATGTGAACAAAACTAAGGTTCTGGTGTTTGAAAGAGAAGCGGTACAAACGAAATGTGTGATTTTTGTAAATGGAAAATGTCTAGAAGAGGTGAATGAAATTGTGTACCTGGGGAGTGCGTTTTCGAGGGATGGAAGATGTGAGTTGGATGTGGAGAGACGGGTAGCAGTTGGCAATAAAATGAACGGTGCTCTGTCCGCATTAGTGGGTAGTGTGAATATATCTGACAGAGCTAAAATGGCCATCCACAATGCGGTGTTGGTGCCAACTTTGTTGTACGGTAGTGAGGCCTAGATATGCCCAAAATCGAGTGAAAGTATGATAAATGCTGTGGAGATGCGGTCTCTCAGAAATATGTGCGGTGTCATGCTTGCGGACAGGATAAGCATTGATGAGATACGCAGTATGACAGGGTTGCACAACAGTGTTATTGTAAAAAGTGTATTGTATTGTGAGATGTCGAAATAAATAATATCTATCTATCTATCTAAAAATGAAGAAAGGAATGCTTAGATGGTTCGGGCACATGGAAAGAATGAGTGATGAAAGACTGACGAAGAAAATATACAGAGCGAAAGTGAGTGGTAAAAGAAGCCAAGGAAGACCAAGGCTGACTTATGACGATCAAATAGCCAGAGTGTTAGCAGACGGAAATGTCAAAAGCACTCGCATACCTAGGCGAAAATGTGTGAGGAGAATGATGAGATTTGAGGAAGCGAAAGAGGTGTGTAAAGACCGCGACTCCTGGCGCTCCGTCCTCTCTGACTACCCTTTTGGGGATACAGTGTGAAGATATGTTATGTTATGTTAATGTGTATAGTGGCGCTATATCTACCGCGAAAAGTACATTTTATGGTCATGGCGTAATAAACTTGCAATCGTCATACATGATATGCATTTTTATTGCAATTAGTCACCGGTCTCGCAATGTTTGTGTGGTTATCTCTGTCTGCAAATTTTTAGGTAATACCGTAATGATCCCGCGGGTTTGAAGCTTTTAGTCCACCATTTTAATTTTTTTTAAAAATGGCAGTCGCGGATGATTCTTATTAAAATCGATCGCTGAGATCTATACAAACAAGTAATATTCTTTGACAGAACCACATAAAGTATCAAACTTAGAAGACATAGCAGCCAAAAAATGTATTCACGGACAATAAAAACACTGCCAATGACGCGTAAGTGCTATAGAGCACGCAATATCTGCTGCCTCGCTCCCACGTTTTACACATACATACATAAATACATACATATCTTCTAAATATATACTAAATACATACTATCTAGTTATATGTCATGTAATTGTAGAATTAGATAATGTACGTGGGCATTGGTCGTGAAACACCATTTCATAAAATATTATGTGTGAGAGTCACAAGATAATTTGGTTGGCTATAAAACAAAACAGTTATATTTTATGGCCACTAGTGACGCTATCTCTGTGATATCGAAATGGTTCATGTATCCGCGCAAGATGGCTGCGCCGGAATAAGTTCCACATTAAAAACCGGCCAAGTGCGACTCGTACCGGGTACCGAGGGTTCAGTGCAATCATATAATGTAGTTGTATTTATTCACCGATAATATATGGTATAAGTTGGTTTCAAAAACAAACTTAACTATACGATTGAAAGACACGTTCTCCCATACTATCCAGCTGCAAATGTAAGTTCTCAAAGGCAAATAACTACAAATTAATTATTTTCGGATTTTTTTCCTTTACTTGTGCTGCGAGACCTTGCTTCTTGCTAAATTTGCTGGTTCTAGTTCTATTGTTCTGTGGGTAGTACCTATAGGTTTTGATTTACTTGCCAATGTCAAAATAAGTGGCTATATTTTTTTGATTGCGTTTACTTGGGAGTTTAATTTTTTTACAGCTCCAGTGAACCGCAGACATAAGTATTTAATAATAATTTCAACTTTCTAGAAGTATCAATCTCTACGCGTTCCTGAGAAAAAGAGTCTTGACAGATGGATAGACAGATAGACGGACAACGAAGTGATCCTACAAGGGTTCCGTTTTTTCCTTTTGACTTACGAAATCCTAAAAATGGTAGTAAAAAGTAATTGGACGAGAAAAGTGCATTTCAATGAAGCTATGAGCAGGAGTTACAAGAGTCTTATGCGAATCGCGCAATTGCATTGGATTTCTACTTACTTATATTTGTGACAGCTTACATAACATGGAGCACTCAACCTATAGAGTGGCATGTCATTTATTTTGTATGAAAATAATTTACGCCTGAACACTGTTGCGGTTACTGCGTTCGGTTTTATAGTTTGATTTTTTTGCTGGTTTTGCCACACCGCCGAATAGAACAATAAGCCATTAAATAAATATTCATATATGTCGGAATATACAGATGTACACACAGTTCCAGTATTTGTTATGTACTGCTTAATTCGAACGAGAGTTGATATTTGTTAGTGTAAATAAACTGAGCAGTGGTGAATAAGATTTTCCGATATTTCGTCTTTATAGCTTCAGTACTTCATGTTATATACAGAATTGATGGCCCGACAACAAGTGGGTGAATCGCCAAATGATATGTATTGAATTGAATTAAGGGTATAAATGATCAACTTAGTTTTGTTAGCTTAACTAAGACTTTAATCACATCAATTAGCAATCTGTGATAATTTTGTAACATTTTAATGGCAAGAGTAAGAGATAACATTTTAATTAAAAATTGAAAAACCCGACTGTAAAAACTGTAAAAGGAAGTAAACTTCAGCTCCTAATTTATTTTCCTTAATAGTACAATTGTCAAAATTTTTAAAGTTAATTACAGCAAGTAAATGTTTGTAGGTTAAATGTTGCCCATTTTAGTGTGCATGCGGAGTTCACTTTTAAGTGACTGTTACATTTAAATCGCTACCATTGTGTGTGTTTAATTGATCATGAATTAATGTAAATAGTTGTAGTGAACCTTTTTCAATGAATAAATAAAGTAAATAAATAAAAAGATGTAAAAAAAATAATACTCATGCATAGGCTTTCAAAAAATTATGCTATTAAATCTTAACATGCAGTTGGAGGCTACAAAGATTTTTAGTCACTTTATGAATTAGGTACTAACATACCTAGATAGCTGGTGTAGCCTCCGACTATATGTTAAGCACTTCCTATAGTCTGTTTTTTTTGCAGGCATCTTCTCGTTATTTGCAAAAAAATATAAAAAATAAAAAAAATATAATAATAATCCGCAACATTTTTGCCGTCTCATATTTTTCATTTTTATATAAAATACATATAAAATCTATATTCAAAAGAAAGCCTAAAAATTTTAAATAAGTGCATCTCCTTCATCAGTAGAAATTATATTTACTTGCGATATACACCAATGTATAGATGACCATTTAATTTTTTTAAAAGATCGTTTTTTCATAAGTAAAACCAATAATTACTAGATTACATAAATAACTTTACGAATTCTAGAATGAGGGGCTCCATACGTTTGCCTGTTTTCCTGAGAGAGCGCCTTAAGATTCAATTCAAGAACATGAATTTTTGAAAGCCCGATCGTAAGAATGAACTTAAAAAAAATATTATGAACCCGTCTCGTTAACATCATTTTTAACATAGTTTTAGTTCCTTTTAAAGTTTTCATAGTCGGGTTTTAACTAACTTTTTTTATTTCCAAACTTTTGGTTTTCAGAATTTCAACATCACAGGTTAAAATTTAGCCTATGACAATCCTTGGATTAAGACCAATTCAACAATACCTTGCATTTCAAAATCCATCAAACTGTTTAGCCTGCAGGAGGTCATAAAGAAACAGACATATGTACATGCATATATCCGAAAAACATTACCCTCCTTCTTGAGCAGTTAGGTAAAAACAGATTGCCTGCGTATTAATGAGGCCGTATGTGAGAGTCTGAATTTAGTCTTTGTGTTGTTGGCAAATAGCCACCAAGTTGTTAACAATTCTATCGGATAGAGGTAGTCAAAGATAGTTTGATTCTAACCGCCGCCATGTGTTGTCAGATTAGTAGTATACTGCGATAATCTTTAGCAGTATCCGCAAATGGTAATTGTTTAAATATGTCACATTTCATAGATAAATCAGTGACAAGTGTAGTGAACACAGTGTGTATCTTTAACCAAGTCATAATTAAATATCATGTTTTAATGAAATGTCAAAAGCACTCGCATATCTAGGCGAAAATGTGTGAGAAGAATGATGAGATTCGAGGAAGCGAAAGAAGTATGTAAGGACCGCGACGCTTGGCGTTCCATCCTCTCTGACTACCCCGTTGGAGATACATCATGAATATATGTATGTATGTATGTTTTAATGAACCTCCGAACGTGATATTTTTGTATATTCGAAATGTGGTTAGTGAATTTCCATTTTATACGATTAAACTAAGGTGAGTGCGACAAGTAAACATGCCGCTTGCTGCCAAGCAAAAGGGGTCCAGTAGTGGGGTATTGAGTTAAGACTAGATTCGGAATTTAGAATAGTAAATTGATAATAAGGATTAAAAAAATATTTAAAAACTGGTATATATTTTTTTTATGTCAGACATTTAAAGTTGAAACTCTGAAAAAGCTTGTTTTGAGAAAAAGTATTTATAAAGTTTGATTGGAAAAAAACACACTTCTACTTGTATGTTTCTACTTAAAACATCATATAGAGTCATTTACTATATGAAAATTGCGAAATGCTATATTTTCACCCAACTTTACAAAATTGCGTATATCATGGAAACTAAATGCCGACCACTGGACCCTTTTTGCTTGGACGCTCACATAAATATCTATAATATTAAAGTATAACACGTGACTATAACAAATTCAACAACTGTTACGATATTAACATAAAAAACAATTTCTATTAAATCTTATTCACATAAATCAGTACCGTTACTCTTATATCTTAACGTTAATATTTTCAAGCTTAAAATTAAATAGTATCTTAATAGAATAGAACAATAAATAGAAAACTGTCATTGCTCAGGGTGCCTAGCAGACTGGCAGCATTACTTCTTTGAATAGCCAAACTGATTCGTTGGTGGAAAAAGCTGCCAGTTCGACGACCTCCCGAAGCCTCGACCAGTCTCTTATAAATACAAGAAACCAGTGGATTGATTTCGGGGCCCCAGAGTCCCAAAGTTTCGATTGCAAAAGGCGTAAATATGAATCTCTCAGAGAGAGTTGCATACTTACGCCGCCTCAACTTCTCGGCAGTGCTGGCCGCGGCATCTACTGACTTGGAAGACATGGGAAACACCAAGTATATCGACATAAGTGGCGTCCCGCACCAGCGATCTTCCAAGTTTCAACAGTTTTCCAACAGTTCTTAATCGTGATAATATTTTAATGAAGTCAAAATTGTTCAGTTCTGTTGTTCTAGTAGGTATATGGTGTTCTAGTAAGCCTTATATAATGAGTGAGTTGTATTTTAGTGAGTTGTAATAAGTTTAATAGTGTGTTTAATTAATATAGTCGTTTATTATTTAGTGTGCGTATTATTGTTAGTTACCTGGGTGTTTCATGAATTTACCACTCTTTCGAATTCCACAATCGCAAGACGGCATCCTATATTAATTTACGAGCAATATTCGTTTATAATCGCGTTCTCGAAAACGGTTTTAACGATTTAAACAAACACTATATTAATACATATTATAATGAGGTGAACTTTGTTTGTATGTAATGGATAAACTCAAAAACTCCTCAAACGATATCAAAAATTATTTCACTTATAGAAAGCTACATTATTGTCGAGTAACATGGGGTGTATTTTATTTTAAGAAAAATTTCTATCCGTGCTAAGCCGGGGCGGGTCACTAGTTTACAATATGGGGCTTTACAGAGGCGAAATATTGATCTAGCTAGGTCTCGGTTCTGGAAATTAGTTTTTTCTGTTTTTCGTGTTTTCTGGCACTTAAAATTGGTAATTAGTGTTGATTGGTTATTTCGCCATTCTTCACAGCAGTGGCTAGCGCGTAGGTCTACCAGGTCGAATTGCGCGGGTTCTAATCCCGCAATGTGGTCAGACTTTGTTTTTTTTTTCTGATCCGAGCAAAACTCGGTCGCCCAGGTACTATTATGTTATGTAAGGTTGCAACAATAATGAATCATCTAAAAACACGGGAAATTAACGCGATTACCTTTTATTTTCGCTTAACGTTTCGACAGAGTTGCATCGGCCGTGGTCTCTAGTAAAGTGAAGACTACGGCTGATGCAACTCGGCCGAACCGTCAAGCGAAAATAAAAAATTGCGTTAATTTCCCGTATTTTTAGATATTTTATAATGCAACGCGAAAGTTTAAAAGTTTATAATAATGAATCAGCTTTATATTATGTAGGAATTTTAAAGTAAAAGCAGAAATGAATTCGATTTGTTCGCGAGTTCGTAAAGTCATTCAACATGAAACGTTTCCGACGTGCTTGTAGGTATCTAAGTTTCCAACTTTTTATTAACGTGAAATGAGCAGACGCTTATATAGAAATAAATTGCTTAGAAATTGTGTTGTACGACTTTTTAATGTGCCATTTCTCTTCATAAAGACGGGACGCAAGGTTTTATGACGTCCTTGTAGACGTTACAGCGTGCGTTTGTTCGGCCTCGTTTGATTATATTCCCACTAGTTTTTAAATTTGATGTTATAAGCTAATAACAATAACGCAAGACAAAAGTTAAACTTCAGATGTTTCAGAGAACCTTGTGAATTTATCGTTTTACTCATGTAGCCCTGTTGAAATAAAATCTCTACGGTTTCAATTGGAATTCCAAAATTTAAGTTTTTGTATTTAAGGCATATTATTCCCTTTTTAAAAATATTATTAATTGATTCGGTTTTATCATAAGTAAAACATCGCATGATTACGTTCGTTTGTCGCTTATCAAAGTCGATTTTCTTAGAAAATATAAATTGTAGTAGTAGGTAACACTTATCCAAGCGTCGTTGCGTCGGGTGACGTAAATAAAGTAAAAACAGAATATCACTAAAATGATAAAAAATTAGCGGACCCCAGAAGCAATGACTCATGGATTTATGATCTACTAATATTTATTTTACAACCTATCACAAACATAAAGATCCAACAGGTACATATTATCCTTTTTACTTTTTAGAGGTGTTTCTGGGTCGCGGGATTTTTAAATGTTTAATTCATTTTGTTTTCTTCCAAATATTACATTTGAAAACTTGTCATTTTCGATAACAAATTCTGTAGAGTCAATGGGTCTGAAACCGATCACATTGCAAACAACATGTATGGGCCTATGAGCCTAGCAAACCAACGATCTGATCATAACGTGATGTCAGATAATCCTAATCTCATTTAGGTAAACGAAGTCGTAGGTACACGCTAGTTATATTATGTTTTGTGTCAGTATACGCAAGTTGTATCTGTATACGTGTACGGTGTTTGGTTAGCAATAGGATATTAATCCATCATCTCCTGGTGACGTCTCGTCAAATAAGTAATCGTCCGCGTACGGCTTTGTTTGGGCACCGACTTGATGGTGTCGCGGTAAATATCACACATTCACTTAAGATTAATGTTCTCGTTAGATATTTCTAAAAATTTTCATGAAAAATTGAATTTTGTAAATGATTGTGAAATATAATTTCCGGTCTTTAATTTCTGACTGAATTTTTTTGTCTGTTCTCTTCAACTCGCGTTTACTCTAAATTAATTTAAAGGATAATTCAATTTTTTAAAACTTAAATGGGCGTTCTTTTGGTTAACATCTAACTAACGGTAGATGAAATAGATATTGCATATCAAGATTTTCAGTGGCTTTGGCCTTGAATTCAATACATTGCCTAAATCTCATGTTAGGTATTATCTCTATTTGAGATTATATACATGGCAAGATTATTTTGAATATGATTTAAAATGTTCTACATTAATAACAACTTATGGTAGCCTAATAATTAAGAAACTTTTGAGTTAATTATTCATTTATTTATGCAACTTACATTGCGCTGGAAATGACCTTCGATTACGTAGACTTTTTTTATTCAACGATGAAAGTCGATCAATTAATTTGACCAATTGGATTACGATAACTTTGAAGTACTTCTTCGCCGTTTCAACTTCATGTCCGTTTCCAGTGCAATGGAAGTAGTGCGCTATTAGCTTAATACATTCCAAATGATTCCAACCAAACAATCGTGTGACTAAAGCCAGTATTATCCTTCTACCATGAGTTCCACACACTTCGATACCTAAATCGATCTGTTTAGAATTGAACTGAGATTCTCTACCTGAAAAGAAGATAACCTACGTATACCTGAAAGGAAGACTAAACACTGAATCATCTGATTAGTAAAAGTTAGAACATCAGTCACTTCTTACAGTCAATTCAGTCTTATACTTATTTTGATACGAAATATCAAAACAAAGAACAATTTTCAGTACTATTTATTTCCATTACACTGCCTTCACGAGACTACAAATAAATAATGTTCTGTTCAATGTTCTAACTAAATAATCTATACATACAAGTGTTTTGTGTTTACAGTAAGTCATTGCGCTAGGGACGATAGTCGGGAAAATTTTCTATTTGAACAACACAAAAGTACCTCATAGTAAATATCAACGTTTTTGAGTTTTTTTTTATAGTTTTTGAAAATAGTAACCTCATGTCAGTTTTTCTGGCGCTTTTGCTACAAATTACTTTCGTTGTTATTTTTTTTACTGGACACTCTTAGGTAGTTAGTTTAACAGACATATCACTAACTCCGAGACAAGTGAAGTAGTTGCTTACATAGTGTAGGCAATAACTAAGAAGAAATTCAGCTCCCGGGGCTTGAAAAGCATAAAAAAAACTGTCATATCATGAAGATTTATTGAAAAAATCTGTCAAACAAATAATGAAACTCGTATTCGGTCGATTTTGAAGGATCCATTGTGCTCCATAAGAGAGCAAAAAGGGTGTTAGAGTTAATATGAAAAAAACTAAATTAAACGCATACATTTACAGGCAGCACTAATTGTTGGGTACCTTCGTTCTAAGTTACTTACAAGTATGCATCCTCACGTGTGAAGTCGGGTCGCTAGTCTATATTAAACAATGAACGGTAATATTATAGAAATTGTTTTGTTTAAATGATAATATATTTGATTAGTCGATACTGTCAACAGAATTGAAAATCGAACAATACCGCTGAAGACCCGCCCGTGTAAGTGAAAAAGATAAAAGCTCCAACCTCTTTATAGCGAGGGTGGAAGAGCCTGACCTAGAAAATGAGAATGCATTTTTTGCTTCCGCGAGACTGGCTGCTAGCGTTTATTGCACTCATTAAGCAAACTTTTTATTCATTTCTCATTTCAATTCTAATGGGGTTGGTGTGCACAGATTTATGGCTTCAATCTAAATGTGATTGAAATGTTTGAAATGAAAACCGGGTTTAACCTTTGTCGTACCTGGTTAAGAGAAATCACATAACATGACTGGTGGGTTTGTCTGACCCGTAGTCAAATATTATGTTTTTATGTTATGACATGTCACGTCGTCACGTTATGTTGTGTTATGGACCTACTAGAAACTCATAAATCTAGTTTTTTAAAGTTGTATTTATGTAAAAATAAATAAAAAACAAACTTTATAATTTTCATTGTTTCGTAATTAAATGTCAAATGTTTTTAGTAATAAAAAAGGAATATGTATAATGGAGCTATTAAATTAGTAATTTTATCTACAAATCTCATTATTTAAAATTTACGTTTTTCCCCATAAATTTGCTACTTTTCATATAAATCATATCTTCTTTAAAATTAATTGTGTTTGCTACAAAAAATGGTAAACTTCAAAATTAACAGTTTTCACAATAAAATTTTGGTTACAACTTCAATCACTGAAACTATAATGTGGTGTAATGGTGATAATGAATGCTTAGGACGAAATCGTGAGGACAAATGCAGGCTAAGGCTTCCATTGGTCACATTGGGTAAAATTTCGCAAATTTTTTTGCAATTTTATACAAACACGACGATATATTTATAAAACTTTTTTTGGTTAGTGTGCGAGATATTACTCTGACGCCGTAAATCATGACCTTGTACACGATGCGCGATCTACAAATTAAATATCTGCATCGCTGCAAAGGAACTCGTCACGTACATCTCAAATATAAATAGTTGTAAGAATTAGTATAAGACATGTAATGTAAACGACAGCTCTATAGCGTTAATACGCCGCACCGACCATTATATCTTCTGCCACATAGTCCGCAGTATTATTTAACAACATGAAGCACGAGAAAAAATACCCCAACACAGTTTAGGTTAGGTCTTTTTATCACAACGCGCGAGCCGTGCGAACGACGCGAGCTTGCCGCGGCAGCGGCCGGCCTAGCGCCAGACCCGCGGGGTTATTATCTAAAAATTTGCAGACAACGACAGTCATGCGATCGCTGCGCGGTGGTGACTAATTGTAATAAAAAATTGGTATGATGTATGATGATTGCGTATCTATTATCCTATGACCGTAAAATGCACTTTTTGCGGTAGATTTAGCGCCGCTATACAAATTACGATACACAAATTTTCGTTTTGACAGCAAAAGTGCATTATAATTGATCTTGTTGTCTGTACTTCTATCCTAATAATACAGAGTTAAAATTTGTTTGTTTGTAATGGACAAAATCAAAAACTACTCAACCGTTTTTAAAAATTCTTTCACCTATAGAAAACTACATTATCAGCGTGTAGCATGGGCTGTATTTTATTTTAAAAACTGTCAGCCCGTGCGAAGCTGAGGCGGGTCGCTAGTCCAATGTATAAAAATGAATGATTGGATGTATGTAATCGCTAAAGTCCAACATCGTTTGATCGATCGCTATGAAAGTAATCATCTAATACATAAAAATCAATGTTTGTTTATTTGTTTGTATTTTATGGGCCGCCATACCATATCGTTCATCCGATTGCGATTAAATTTGGTACGGAGGTAGGGTGAGTCCTAAGAAAGGACATAGGATATTTTAATAACAAAAAATGAGGGCGAAGTCGCGGGCATCAGATAGAAGAATATAAGAAATGAATAATAAATCATTTTCGTCACTTCCGTGTCGATTCAATGTTCGACAACAGAAAGTCTATTAGTTTAGTAGGCTTGGCACCGACTTCAATAACTGTCAAATTTAATTATATGGGTATTTATATCGTATTTATAAACTTATTTTTGTAGTTAAGTTTTGATTGGTAAGGGATAGTTATTTCATACTTTTTAGTGTTCTTTTTTGGAGTCGGTTTAATTTTTTTATAAAAGTTTTTTTATTTCTCCCTTTTGAGCGACCTTGGACTAAATAAATATCTAGGGCAGGTCTACAATTAGTTTATTTTCTAATTCTGGAGCGCAATGTGTTAACTTCCAATCTATTGAGGAGCACAAAACGTGGGCTTTCACAATAAAAGATGCGATCAAATCGAACATGGGATATTATAGCCCATTATGGCCATTATCAATATCATCAATATAATATCATATCATTATCAATCAGTTATAAAAGAACAGTGTAAGGGTTGCATCATAATTATACCCTAGCAGTATTCTTACAATCCGAAGACGACAGCCACCAGCCATATTCTCTGTCCGCCACAAGACTGATTCTACTGACAGAATTTATTATATCACAGCCAATTTATATCTTCTCCCTACTACCATTATACCATGTGGGGACAACGTTAGTTAACAAATGACATAGGTACAAGAGAATCGTCAATATAAATGAATAAAGGTTAAATCAGGTCGCGTTATTGGGTGTATCTTCGAAACCAAAGCTTCAATACTAGTGAAATTTCAATGGCACCAATCTGGAAGTGTATCCTTTCAAACGAAAAAAGATTTTTCAAATCGGTTCATAAGTGACGGAGTTATGAGGTAATAAACATAAAAAAAAAATACAACCGAATTGAGAACCTCCTACTTTTTTGGAAGTCGGTTGAAAATGTATTTATTATTTCTTCTTTAAAAACAGTAACGTCGGTTGCAATATACAATAGAGTGTAAGTAGCTCTGGTAGAGTATCTCTGATTAACATGAAAATACTATTATATTAACATCATGCATCCATACAGTACCCTTAGGAGACAAATTAGAAGCTGTACAATATAAATCTACTCTTTAATGGCGTATCAAAGGTGAATATAGTATTTAGTTTATTTAAAAATTTGGTCCATACACTTACGAGATATCTAACAGATAGGTACGTGCTATAACATCACCAACGAGTTGTTAGTTTCTAGGTAGTTTTATTTAAGATTCCGTCTATGCAGCCCAATGCAATCGAATTCGTTCATTTTTCCTGCCCCTATAGTACGAGGGCTGCTATTTATGTATCCGGAACTGGCCAGTTACAGAACAATATTAAAAAAGTAAATATAACATTTAAAAATGGAACTCTTTGGCTGAAGAATACAATTTGTTTCATGTAGCTGTCATTTGTTTATCCTTTGTGGCGTCATTTTGAAAATTGCGAGTCTTTATCACCATGGATTTAAGTCGTGAAAATTTTCGTGCTATGATTTATTACGATTTTCGGCGAGGGCTAACTCAAAAACAGTGCATCGATCAACTCACTTAGACTTTTGGGGACGAAGCACCATTGAAAACTACTGTGTATCACTGGTTTAGTGAGTTTAATCGTGGGCGGTCTGTGCTCACGGACGAAGTTAAAGAAGGTCGCCCTAAATCGGTTGTTGTACCTCAAAATATTGATGCTGTGCGGGAACTAATAATGCAAGATCGTCATGTTACATATCGCGAGATAGAGGCGTCTCTGGGCATAAGTATGACGAGTATATATAAAATATTACATGAACATTTAGCTGTAAAAAAATTTGTTCACGTTGGATTCCGCACAACTTTGAGAATTGACCTAAAACGGGCTCGTGTCGATTGGTGTGAAAAAATGTTGCAAAAGTACAATCAGGGTGCGTCAAAAGCTGTCTATAATATCTACACAGGTGATGAATCTTGGATATATGCGTATGATCCTGAAACTAAACAACAATCACGGTTTGGGTGTACCAAGATGAGGCGAACCCAACAAAAGTCATTCGTTCAAAAAGCACTTTGAAGCAAATGGTCGCTTGTTTTTTTGGTATAAATGGACATGTAGCTACAGTGCCACTAGAGGATCGTAAAACGGTTAATTCTGAATGGTACACGACCATTTGTTTGCCAGAAGTCTTTGAAGAAATAAGAAAGAACAACCTACTACGCAGAATCCTTCTCCATCATGACAATGCCAGCTGCCACACATCCGCCGATACAACTCGGTATTTGGAAGATCAAAAGATCGAATTAACGGGTCATCCGCCGTACAGCCCCGACTTGGCCCCCAACGACTTCTATTTATTCCCAACCGTGAAGAATAAATTAAGTGGTCAACGTTTTTCGAGCCGTGAAGAGGCTGTAGATGCGTTCAAAACGCACCTTTTGGAGATACCTCAATCCGAATGGAAAAAGTGCTACGAAAATTGGTTCTAACGCATGCAAAAGTGCATCAATCATCATGGTGAATATTTTGAAAACCAATAAAACTATAATAAATGCTATATGTTTGTTTCAGTTTGTTATTCCGGATACATAAATAGCAGCCCTCGTAATTAACTATAAAGTTGATTTTCGCAGTTTTGGTTTGATCATGTTTTAGCGCGTTGAATTTTCAACATTTTTTTTTGCATATAATTGTATTTTGCAAAAAAACTATATTACCAATCAAATAACTGGTTTTAGAGGTTTGAGATAATTTAATTACCTATCCATTTCAATAAAAATCATTTTAAAGTTCTGTAGAATTTCGGAAATGCAACTGGATCTTTGAACAAAACAGGGTTTTTTCTGGATTCTTTGTATCGAGTTTTTTTTCTCGAATTGTTTTTCCACTTTTAAGGATTTCAAGGTAAAGAGTTAAATTTGTATGTATCCAAATATATAACTCTCAGTCTTCTTAGATATTGAGTCCAGGTCACAAAACACACTAAAGTCTGCATAAGTAGACTTCTAAGGACTCGCAATTTTCAAAATGACGCCACAAAGGATAAAAAAATGACAGCTACATGAAACAAATTGTATTCTTCGGCCAAAGAGTTAGTTCCATTTTTAAATGTCATAATTATTTTTTAATATTGTTCTGTAACTGGTCAGTTCCGGCTATAAATAGCCTCGTATAGTTTGCAATTTCTTATTAAGTATTAAGAAATAAAATGTAATGAAATGAGCTGTCGATAAAATTTAGTTAATCCATTACTGTCACGAAACAAATCAAATCCTTGAGCATTTCGTTCGTTAACAAGTAGATTCGTTGACGCTGACATAGTTGAAATACTTAATTATTTTTTTCAATTAGTTAACGATTCAAAAACGGTTACGTTTCGTTGGCACTAGAAATATCAACAAGCCACCCCTACTCATAAAGTTATTAAAGCAACGCACCAGTTCTCGAATCTCGTATATGCGCTAACGTTGTTGTAAGTTAATTGTAGCTTAGATGTTAATGAGAACTTTATGCACTTAGTGCATATTTTATCGAATTAGGTTAAGTATATTCTACATAATATTATGTACATATTTTTATACTTTAAACACAACGATTGAAAATATATTGATATTGTTTTATATGATTACAGCGAAGACAAAAGAGAGTTATGGCTTATATATATATGTATATATATATATATGTATGTATAAATTGCATAACCCATTAAAGTATTATATTCTACATAATATTATGTACATAAAAATATGTACATAATATTATGTAGAATATACTTAACCCAATTCGATATATACACATATGTATTTTCATATGTGTGTTGATTCGTTTCCTCACAGAACCGAAACTACTCAAGCGATTTCTATGTACCTACGAGGTACTACTGTGTTAGCTTCGCAACAAGTTCAATTATGTCAATTAGTCATCTGTGATAATTTTGTAACATTACTATGACAAAAGTGGAGATAAGATAAGTTGCATATGAATGAGGTTGTATAAAAGAGTTTGGCTTCGGTTTTTGTGAAGTACTTGTCTACTCGCCACCAAGCGGTCGTATACAACCAGAGTCGAATCAGAAATAGTTCAACTCTAACTGCCGTCATGTGCCGTTAGATGGAAAACACTACTTCCATGTGACGGCACATAACTTCCGTTAGAATTAGTATATCTTTAACTGTATCTGCGAACGGTCATTGTTTAGGTATATTCAAGGTCGGTGTGGTCGAAGTTAATAGTTAAATCATTGATTACTTTAGTGAACGTATTGCGTGTACTTTTAATTGGATTTGTCTCAATTTGTCTTAATGACGCATGCTGTGATAGTATTATCTATACGAGGTTATTGTGAAAGGAGGTATAAATCCGCTGGTGTCCCAACATGTCACTGTTGACTGTTATATTACTAATGTAATAATTACGGTATACGTTTATTTTCTTTTCCATACAAAAAAAAACATTCAATTAATGGAAAAAAAATGTACAACCCTATCATTACGCCCTACATTCCAAATGTTTGCTAGAGACGGGAAAACGCTGATATTAGGGTTGCCTCACCTTTATTTTTGTTTAAACTTTGAGGTTTTACAGAACTATTGACTTTTGACGAAGCTGTAGAACGCAAGTTTTCCGTTGTCATAGGTACTTTTATACTCTTCAGTATTTACCCATCCTTTCGAAATAACCTTGTATAATCGTTGGTGCGTTTGTTCGTTATCGTGTAATTTGTGAATTACTTGACCACCATAACTTCGTTAAGTAAGTTCGTTTACTGAATTGAGCTGTCCGGGAATCGAATTTGCCGACCCTCAGAGTAGACGGTAGATGAACTAACTTCTATTATATTAAGGGTAAAATTATAAATATTTAAAAAAAACTGTCACAAAACTTTTGTTATTATCACAAATATTTAAACATTATTACAAAAAAGATGTCTATTAATTAGTTGGTGCTTGACGTACATACATACAACGAAATTAATACAGAAGTGATTATGCCACCCTCCCCAGGCATTTTGAAATAAAGGTCTTATTCTCTTTACTGAGTAAAGGTTCACTTGAATTAGGCATGTTTTGATTCAATTTGCACCCAAGCGGGTGTTACGAGTACAAGCTGGTAACTAAGTAACTATATAGTATGGCGGAGGGTATGTAGATTGATGAAATATTTAGAATCTGCCTACCAAAAGTAAATTAATATTATCACGTAACCGACGTCTAAGAGATAAGAACGTAATATCCAGTCCTCTGTAATCTAGTTTCCAATCTTGATATACTGAGAATGCGGCTCTTTTTATGATATTTTTTGTTGCAAGTTATTCCGCGGGAACTTACAGGTTTTGCGGAACGGTGCTTAAAAGTCGCTCTATCACGAGTGCGATCAATCGACTATTGATTAGTAGCCAGTGTTTATATTAAAATATCCTGTTACTTATTTTCTTTCAAAGTAATCTACTTACGTGCATGAATATCCTCACGCTGTATCTATAGTGGACAGTCAGTGAGGATGGAGCGCTAAACATCGCGGTCCTTACTACTTTCGCCTCCTGAAATCTCATTTTCCTCACGTGTTTGTGCTGCGATATATGAGTATTATTAACCTTTTCGTCAGCTGATATTCTCGCTATTTTATGTTCTTTAGTTAAATTTGGTCTCATCTTATATTAAGTATCTGTTACACATTACTTATTTTCGCTCTATGGATTTTCTTCATCAATCGTTCATAACTCATTTTGTATCCAAACTTTCTAAGCATTTCTTCCTAATTTTTACAATAAGACTCTTATCGACTCTTATCGATTTTATTTATATGTATATCTGGATAAAGTATAATATAATACTAGTATTCACAGTTATATAAATTTAAATCTATTATTTTAAAGCATTTACTTCATTAAAATTTTATTACAGATAAGCAGGATCCCGTTAATGTTGAAATCTTGCCGGATTTAAACTTGTTAATATCCGAAATACAGAGCATTAGCTGCTCTACTTTATATTAATCTACTACACAAAATCTACGAAGAATTTTTCAATAGCATTGACTGGCTAATAGTTGTCAGTTTTTATTGGCGCACAAATCTGTTACTTTTATATCCGAAATCAACTCGAGACAGTAATTTCAGACTCCAGCGAACTAATAACACTAAAAGAAATTCCCTTTAAGAAATGTTTGTGAACCAAGTACGCATTTAGATATGTTTACACGTAGATTTTAGACTTTGTCTACGCGAGAGTTCTGTTTCGTGATTTACGTTTAACTGGGAACGATTGGCATAACGTCGGCGTTTCACCTTGAGTTTGTTCCTTAATATTTAAGTTTACTTTAAGCTTACATTATTAAATAAGTTCAAATAGTCTTTACCAAATTAATATGGAAAAGGAGTCTAATTGAGTACTAACTTTAATTGGTTGGAATGGATATGATTGTGTATTTATTCCAGCATCTACTGTAAAAATGTATCTTATTGATGTTAAGCGATGGGTTTAAAATGTCAAATTTATTTGAATTTAAATTCTCGTTATTGTAGTCTGGGTTGAAGAATAAAGCTACAAAGTCCTCCACCTTTTGTACGAAGTACAAATAAGGGAGCCTTTGGGGTCACGACCCATCAGAGAAGGGGCTCCAATCATACAACCATGCGATCTAGATGAGGATGACAGCACATGTAGTCCGTGCTGTCGTAACACTGTGAGAGGGCTGGTTTCGCTTCTCCTTCTCGAGAGTCTCGGCTAGCGCAAGTGAGGCTCCGGTCCGTCCCGTAGGGGATTCCGGAACACCTTGACAACGCCCCGAGGACGACGATAGTTTATGTGGGTCTTTTACCCACTGAAACAGTGCAAATTTGCCAAACTTACTATAACTAACTGTTTTAGTCGTACGCTCAATGAGATAGACAGAGAGAGACTCAAATTCGTTTGACACGAGGCGATAAAAGCATGATTTACGTTACACCGTGTCGGGGCCGGGCCGTTCTACGGGCGGGGCTCGGACAAATATCTTTAACATACTTTTATATGAAGTAATTCATGTTCGACCGGGCCGAGTCCCTACCACGGCTGGGGCACGGACGGCCCAAATGTCGGTGGGTATTTTTTCCCGCCTCCGACCCGGCCCCGCGACAGCAACGACGAGCTACAACGAACTAAATTGCATTACAACACACTTCTCTCAAGCGATATATGGAAACTAATAAAAATGTAAATAAAAAAGAAAATAGAAATAAAAAACGGGCAGGTGCTTGACAACACTCAGTAGAAGTAGAAGTAATTTATTTCCAAAGCTGCAACACATAACAACTTAATTTAACATAATATAAAGTATATGTAAGTTTTATCAGCGCTGTCACGTGCTGTGGTGCTGCAAAAAAAGGGAACTGCTCAGCAGAAGCCGTGGCAGGAACAACGACGCTGGTTTTCAGTGTCCCCTTAGTGACGTACAGACGTATGATATATATATATATATATACATACATATATATATATATACATATACATATATATACATATACATATATATACATATACATATATATATATATACATATATATATATATATATATAATACATACAATACATGTATAACGCAAAAAATAATAATGTCAGGTCGGCGTAGTTATTCAGGTAATGTAATGTAATGAGTAATGAAATGAATTAAAGAGTAATAATATTATTATACCATATACATAAACAATATAAACCAGTGCATTCCAGTTTGAATTAATAACTTTGTTTTAATTTATAATAATATAAAGTAAGTACAGCGCATTTGAATTTCTCAGAGATACTTTAATCTTTTAAGGCAAATATCATGCTTTTCAATTAGGACTTCCCTATTCCTTCCTGTTTTCTTATATCGAAAACCGATATTATTGTAATGATATAAATATATTATTTCAGCTAGATTGCCCTCTTTTGCATGTCTAGAAGGTGCTTTTTATATTTATACAGTATACTATACGCGGAAACGGGCTTGCAATAATTACTTATAAATAGCCTGGTGTAATATGAATTACAAGCCCGCGGGGTTATTATCTAAAAATTTCCAGACAGCGACAGCCACGCGATTACTGCGCGACCGGTGATTAATTGTAATAAATAATTAGTATCATGTATGACAATTGCGTATCTATTATTGTATGACCGTAAAATGCACTTTTAGACCGTAAAATGCGCGGTAGATTTAGCGCCACTTCTTTTGACAGCAGATATCGCGCGATATCTGTCGCATGCGGTCTGCAAGTTACGTAATAAGCGCGGCCCAGCCCCGACACGGTGTACCGTGAATTATGCTAAAAGAGGCAGTTAATTGCAGCCCGGTCCGTTATGATTTTTGGTCCGATGATTGTACACTATCTGATAGGGTAACAACAATAATATGTACAATTTAAGTAGAATTTCAAAACAGTGGTGATATAGATTTGAGAAAAGAGAATGTAACTCAAGTTTTACTTGAGTTCAGCTTTATCATCGAACGGCTACTCTTAATTTCTTGTGACATAATAAATAAAGAATAAGATTTGTAATAAGTTTGTTATTAATTTACATGCCACGTATTGTATCATTACCGTTTTCGATAATTTATTCATATAGGTGCTGTCATTCCTATTTTAGGTCAATTTTTCATTAGTATTCTTTTTACTGGAGTCTTATGAAGAGTCAGTACAGTAATTTTCTGTTTTTTGAGTACTAGAGTTAGATATTTGGATGTATATATGTATAATATTTGGATATAATATATAACTTCAACTCTTTTTTATTCTTATATCATATTCTTCTTTTATAAACAGAATTATGATTGAAAAAACATCTCGATAAAAAATTTAGAAAAAAAAAATCATTTGCACAAAAATTCGGTTGGATGCGTGAAACTCTACAGGTTTTCAAAATGATTTTCACTACAATAATACGATAATGAACGATAATTACGATTACGTATACAGTAATTTATGACACTTACGGTAATAACGGTATCTCAAATCTTTCAAACCACTTTTTTAATCGGTATTATATTTTTCTTGCAAATTACAATTATGTACAAACACAAATGTTGGAGATTTCTTCCGCTAAAATACAATCAAACCACAATTGCGATAATCAACCTTATTGCTGCTACCATATGGCGTAAGAGTAATTAAATTTCTCATGTATCAGTTAGTTTGTCCGCTTTTTCACAAATTTTTTTCAGAAATTATTTCACGTACAAGTTTGACATTTGGCATAGTGGTAACATTGTAATAACTATTCATATAAAATTGAAGTGCTTGTCTGTGACTTAGACATAAAGGATTTTTCTTAAGCTAATATGGTTACTTTGACGTATCCATAATACTTTTTAACTCTTATTCATTTGCTTATTATTCAAAACAATTTTTTAAAATTTTTGTTTGTCTCTTTGTCCTAGCTAATCTCCGAAAAGGCTGAAGCGATCTGTCATTTTGAAGTAAAGGTTTTTTCTTAGGCATTTGCACATAACTAAAACCATAACATGCTCCTTTAAAATTTTTGTCTGTCTGTCTGTTTGTCTAGAGTAGTCTAAACTAATCTCTGATACGTCTTTACCGATTTGACAGGACTTTCAGTGGCAGGTAGAGTCTTTTAAGAGAATAATTTGAATTATTTTCTATAAAAGGTACCGTATTAAACGCAGGTAAAACCGGGAAGCGCAACTAGTATTAAAAAAAAGAACGGATAATTTGTATATTTGAATTATACTTGAATGTTTCCTCTCTTTCTTAAGCACAAAATTGTTATACTTAAAGTTAAAAAAATCAAGAAATATGAAGCGTTATCAAAAGCCTATAGGCAAAATATAACTAATTCCCAACCATGGTTTCCTGCACATTAGAGATCTTCGGAAAAGTGTCATAAAGAATCATATACATGAATTGAATCCACACAACGAATTCTATTTTAGTACATTTAACACCGTCTGACAATTTTATTGTCGAATCGACGGCCAAATATATAAATAAATCTTATTGTATGTACTAGTACCATTGGGAAGCTAGTAAGAGGGAATAATCACTTTCTAACATTGAAGGATTTATTTAAGCCCTAGAAATTTATGACCTGGATAAAATTTCGACCGTGGATTAAATTCGTTGAGTAAAACACTGAAATACAGATAAAAAGTAGTTTGAAATAGTAGTTGAAGTTACGGCAAAGTTTAAAAGAGATTTAGTAACCAGCGAGATATTTCTATCTAACTCAAGTTTTGTGAAGAATGCAAAAGAAGATAGAACTAAGGCTCAAATAATTTTAAATAGTGCTAGTGAAGTTTATGAACATGCCAAAAAGATATATGACCCCACTGTAAAAGTAGATGCCTCCTTTTCGTTTCCTAATATAGAAACAATGTGAAAGGTTGAATAACGTCAGGTAGGTCCTGCGAGCGTCGATTGTAGGTATTATAAAATTGAAGAAATACATCTTCATTTAACAGAATTATGTTAAGTGTCTCGTGTATTCAATGACAATTATTTTGGTATACTTTTTAATAACCAGAACTAAATATCTCAAATGGTATTTAGGTTACAAATTAAACGACTGTTTGAGACTTATTTCGATACATAAAATAAAAACAGATCGTGTTCATCATCAGATCATCAAATGGCCGGTATTATTTCGAAAGCGAAAAGATTTTGAAGAAAATATAAAGATGCAATAGATTATACCGAATCCCGGATTGTGGATTTGGTGCTGGTCATCTGACCAAGTCTGAGTATTAATAAAATATTATTTTAATTTACTATTACCTAGAAAGTATAATAAAGTGTTATTTTGTGTGTAAAAGGAATAGCTCCTGTTGGAAAACACGGCTAAAAGGCGTCACAAAGCTGATCCGTCAGTGGATCGCATGATACAATTTTATTGTTACTGTAATTAATCTTACATGTAAATTGTCGCAATGACGCGACAGTCTAGTTGTTTGATCGTTACGTTGTGTTTACATATGTTCGAGCTGTTTACAGTTTTGGCTTCCTAATTTGCAACGATATGAATATATATCTGAGTATACGTATTTACAAATTACATATTTACTTTCATATTGCATCTCATCTATACATATAAATAAAATTGAGTGTCTGACGATGATTTTAAAAAAAAGGCATTTTTTAAATTTTAAATGGTTATTTCCACGCATTTCCACGTAGCCGAAACCATAACACGGTTTATAAAAATGTTTGTCTGTCTGCCAGTTTGTTTGAGAGAGCTTTTCTCCGAAACGGCTGACCAAATTTTGATGAGACTTTTAATTTTATGGAGAGTAAACTAAGCTACTTTTCAACCGGAAAAATACCAAATTTAACGCGAGAGAAAGCGCGAGGCACATCCAGAATAAGATAAGAATCTGACTGATTCATTGAGAGAAAATCAACGCACAGTAATTGAAATTGGACGATGTACTTAATTAGATTTAATCTAAGTAGTGTAGTTCTGGGTGGGAGTTCTACCTTTCCGCGCACAATTTTGGAGAGTGAATCACTAATAGATTGAAAAGGGCTTTCGAAGGGAGTAAAACAAATAATCATTCATAATAATATACAACCTAAAATATAAAATTTATACAAAAGCATTTTAAGAAGAAAATTAAACCGCCTTAAATAAACACTGAAAAGTACAAAATAACTATCTTTTACAAAACTCAAGTCTCATAAAAATTACTTTACAAATACGACACACGTGAATTAAATTTGACAGATATTAAATACGATACTCATAAATTATAATAATAATAATATACTCAGACATTTCACACAGCGGCATCTAGTCCCAAAGTAAGCAGCACAGCGCTTGTGTTATGGGTACTACACAACTGATATACTACTTATATACTTTTCTTTTTGTAAATAAATACATATTATACATAAACACCCAGACTCGGGGCGGGAATCAAACCCGCAACACCCGTTTACATTCCGAAACACTTAGCCGTTGCGCCACGGAGGTCGTCAAAAAATTTGACAGATATTAATTTTTTTTGTTTTTTTTTATTTCTCACTTTTGAGTGTCCTTGATCTAAATAAATATCTAGGGCAGGTCTACAAATAACTTCTTTCTAATTCTGGAGTGCAACGACATCTAAGAGAATCATCAGTAGAATCATCAATATAAATAAAGGTTACAAGCAGTTCGTGTTATTTGGTGTTATTTGATCTATCTTCCAAGTCCAAGCTCCAATACCGATGAAATTTAAATGGGACCTCGGAGGTATATCCTTTCGAACAAAAAAAATTTCAACAAAATCATACCTCGGAGGTATATACCCTTTCAGACAAAAAATCAACCGAATCTTATACATATTTTTAGATATCTGACGCCCACATTTTCAGTTATCCGTCGACACGTGTTTCAATTGTCAACGGAGCAGGCTCAGAAATTCTTTCTGACATTTCGAATTTCCTGAGTTCAGGATTTCCTGACAATGTTTCGTTGAGAAGTAAAACACGTGTCGATCGATAAATTTGGAACTTCGAGCGGAACACAAAACATACAAAATAAATACATTTTCATAACCACTTTATATAAAAGTGAAATAGTAAATCGTTCCGCAGTCTTGACTGCTTACTACGTATGTTTCAACAATGCGGCAATATATTTTGGGGTAAAGCAAAAGGAAACGAATTAGTATTCCGAGTATAAAAAAATGCATAAAACCATAAATGAAACCTATATTTCTTCAGCTCACAAACTTAGTATATACTGGCGTATAGGCGAACATAGAACTCGTTGACGCGTGACGATTTTTAATTTGTCAAAATCACCTATGAAACGAATGATTCCCTTGATTATTGCGATATGTAATATTACAATCAGATACAGAACACGTAACCCTTATTGAAAAATACAGTACTTCATTGAAATAAAACAGGAATAACACAAAATAATAAATTAAGTTCTCCACAGCGTGACGACTTGTGACGATCTGTCATTCAAAAAGGGTTACAATAGTGTCTCGTTTGCTGTCCTTTTCCTATTAGTGCCACTATAATAAAAGATTACATTCTCACTCGCACACTTTGTACGTCTATACGCCAGTATTTATACAAAGTTTATGCTTCAGCTCGTAGCTATACAGTGTGTGTAGTATACACATTACGACTAAATAAATAAATAGCCCCTATTTTTGCGTTCCGCGCAGTCGAATGGAAAATATAATGGCTTATTTAAATGCTTTGTTAATTCTAATCTCTCTTGAAAACGGGACGGGAGTATCTCGAGTGATAACGTCACCTAAATACAATGAGAGTGGATATTCACAAAAGCTCGCGTATTAACTCGAGTACCACTTCAAGTAATAGTAGGAAGGCGTAATGGGTGTGACGTCCACTCAAGTTGAGATAAGGTAAACAGTGTTGTGATAGAGAACAGAATACATGGTAATAGTTACAAGAAGTTGGTATTGATGTCATCTTTGGAGTGTACGAGATTGATAGTTATAGTAAAAAGAAGCGAGTATAAAAATAAAACCATGTTGATTTATTAAGAATTAAATTATCAATATCACTGTTTAGGGTTTTATATACAATCAATTAGTGTCCTTTATATTTTTCGGTTGTGCGTCTATATGCCTGTGTGTCCCATGGGTCTTTTACTGATGTATTTAAGAAGAAAGTTGATATACAATTGTAACAATTGTAAATTTACTTAAAAACAGAAACCATGAAACTTTTCAGAGTTCCCTTGTAGAGAAAAATGTACTCAATATTTCTTTCATTTACTCCATTTACTATAGTCTTTTGACAGATCTCGTAAATGCAACAAAAAATGTTACTTGATCTTTGTTCACTATTATTAGTAGTCATAAGTTTATTATTATATAAATCACAAATTATATCGTCAACATAAATTATCATGCTCAGAAAACCCATCAAAGTTACGTATGATATGAGAAAAAAAAAAATCAAAGTCATCATTGACAACTGTTTGGCTCTTCTTTCTTAAAATTATTTTAAAGTCCTTTCGCCTATTTTTGGTCAAATTTCATTACCATCATTTTCCCCATATCTGGTTCTCACAGTGGTGTTTTTGTTTCAGGTGGTGGATGCAGCTGCAGTCCACATATTGCTGGGTTTTTCTCATCCGGCCGGGTGTGACAGTTCTGCCATAGCAACGTCAACAAGAACGGTTGCTTAGAGATTTTAGCGCTTATAGCTTATTTTTCACTGTAGTTTTTTTGTATTTTTTCGTAATATTATGTCGTGATATGCTCCCGGCCCTCACATCCTCACCTTCCTCTAGCTCACATATTATAATTAATGACATATCGTTGGAAAATTTAATAAAATGTGAGCAGTGTTCCCAACCTCGTTTTTTTCGTGGAAATAGGGGCTTGAAGATTCATGTCGGCAGGGTACACAAACGGTGTGACACTGCCGGCATTGCTTCAGGCCCCACTTCCTTATCAGTGCCATCTCAGTCCAATAATTTGACTAATTCCTCAAATTCCAATCACAATCGCACACCTTTTTGGAAATATATTGGTTCGCTCAAAAACAATGTATGCTTAATAAAGCGTATTCCACGTGGCGCACGCATCAGCGTTGCCAAATCTCTTAATTTAATAATACAAAGAATATTAAACCGAAATGACAAATGCGATTAGGAAGAACTGCACATTTTCGGTTATAGAACATTATGTTTGGAACAAAACGATAAAGACAAAATTTCCTTAACACAAAAAATTAAACATAAGTGCTCTAACTCTTCAGTTCCGAGCATTCATGTTCGGCCCATTTATAAATCTTTCAATTCAGACAGTATTCCAAAAATAGAAACAAAAATTAGCGACGGCGATCTAAGAGGTGCCGCTCACTTGCTATTTTCCAGCGATGTTTTGGCACCGAATACGGCCGAGACTCTTTTTGCTCTCAGATCAAAGCATCCCTCTTCCTCTGTGGCTTGTTGTCTGCCAGATCCCCCACATCCAAATGATGTGTCGACTCGAGCTACGGAGGAAGATGTGCTTGCCGCAATAAATTCTTTTAAAAGCGGTTCCGCGGGAGGTCTCGATGGCTTAACGCCACAACATTATAAAGATCTGATTACAGGCTCTGTCGGTGATACCGGTAAGACACTCTTATCTAGTTTAACAGCTCTAATAAATGTTATGCTGGCTGGTAAGGTGCCCCTGGAGATAACCGACATCCTGTGTGGTGCCAATTTATGTGCCCTGAAAAAAAAAGACGGTGGCGTTAGGCCAATTGCCGTAGGTGCAACTATACGCCGCATTGCTTCCAAAATTTGTTGCCGTCACATTGTCTCTACCGTATCAAACTATTTTTGTCCTACACAAGTAGGATTTGACTCAAAGAGAGGATGTGAAGCGGCAGTGCATGCGGCGCGTGCTTTCTTGACACACGATGGAGGTGAGGTACTCCTCAAAGTAGACATAAAAAATGCATTTAATTCTGTTGACAGATCCACCTTGTTGACACAGATAAAACAGCATGCTCCGGACATATATCCCTACCTCTGGCAATCTTACAGCAGTCCTTCAAAATTAATATATAAAGATAATTTATTACATTCCGAAGTTGGCTGTCAACAAGGTGATCCTCTCGGACCAGCTATTTTTAGTCTGGCTATCCATCCTGCGATTTGTAATTTAAATTCCAAATTTAATATTTGGTACCTTGACGACGGAACAATAGGAGGTAAAGCAATTACTGTTTTAGAAGACCTTAAAATCCTCATTCAAAGGTTTAAAAAGGAATTAAATTTTTCAAAATGTGAACTCTTTGTTTCCGATTCTGTTCCAACTATTACAAAAAATGAAATAATTAATAAATTTAACAATCTGGCACCAGGTATTAAAGTCTTGTCAAAAGAATTGCTGTACCTCCTAGGTGCTCCCGTCTTAGATGACTCCATACCCTGCTTTATCAATGATCAAATACAAAAATTTAGCCAGTCTTCAGACAAACTTTTCAAAATTAATTCCCACATGGCTCTCCTCATTGTCCGCTTTTGCCTTTTCGTTCCAAAACTTACATATGCTCTTCGCTGTTCTCAGCTTTTTAAATTTCAAACGCTTTTAAAATCTGTAGACAATATTCTAAAAAATACATTATCTAAAATATTAAATTGCTCCTTTGTTGATGACAGGGTCTGGAATCAAGCCTCGCTTCCCATCTGTTATGGAGGCCTGGGCATACGCAAAATCTCGAGTGTGTCACTGCCAGCTTGTCTTTCGTCAGCCTACAGCACGGAAAACCTTTTCCTATCTGTTATTCGCCCTTCCTTAGGATCGGTTGAGGTGCCGTGCTTGACTGATGCTCGAAATGCTTGGTTAAGTGTTTGTCCGAGTACTAACCTGCCTACCTCGACCTTTTCTCAAAAACACTGGGATGAGCCTCTATGCAAAAATGTTCATTTACAACTTTTAGATTCTTGTAGTACCGAAAAAGATCGGTCTCGCCTCCTAGCTGTTTCTGAGAAGGAGTCAGGACACTGGTTGAAGGTAATACCTTTAAAAAACTTAGGAACCTTAATCGACAATACCACGCTTTCTCTCATAGTATCCCTTCGTCTGGGGGCCAGGACTAACCTTCTTCACCGTTGCCGCTGTGGTGATCTCGTCGATGTACTAGGTCACCACGGTTTATCCTGTTTACGTAGTGCGGGCCGCATGTCACGACATGCTGCCTTGAATGACGTTATTCGGCGGGCTCTTGTCGCCGCTGGCGTTCCTGCAGTCTTAGAGCCTGTAGGTATTGTGCGCAGCGACGGCAGGAGACCGGGTTGTTTGACGCTCATTCCTTGGAAACTTGGAAGATCGCTGGTGTGGGATGCCACTTGTGTCGATACATTTGCTGTTTCCCATGTGCCGGCGACTTCCAAGTCAGTAGATGCCGCGGCCAGCACTGCCGAGAACTTGAAGCGGCGTAAGTATGCGACTCTCTCTGAGAGTTTCATATTTACGCTCTTTGCAGTCGAAACTTTGGGTCCCTGGGGCCCCGAAGCCCATCGACTGGTTTCTGATATTTGTAAGAGACTGGTCGAGGCTTCGGGAGACCGCCGGGCTGGCAGCTTCTTCCGCCAACGAATCAGTTTGGCTATTCAAAAAGGCAATGCTGCCAATCTGCTAGGTACCTTGAGCAATGACAGCTTTCTAAGCGCCAACTTTGAGGAAGTTTATTATTTAAGATAATGTGTAGTTTTAAGTTTGTAAATATTAACATATGTATGTACTTTTTATTAATAAATTACCAATTGTTACGTATGATATTGATTTAATTAATTTAGTACTAACAGATTGTCGCGAGATGGCGCTGGTAAGCTTTCTGAAACACGATGTCGTTTGCTTCCCGCACCAACGTATATAGTTGTATGAAATATTGTTAAGTAATAAAGCACCGTTGATACTGTATCTTTTGTCTTTATATTATTGGGTCCTTACATATGAAATTGGCGTTTTGTACGGGAGGAATATAAAGTCAATTTTTTTTTTGTAAAATATATTTAATTAATCAAAGTATGCACCGTTGTTATCTATGCACTTTTGCCATCTCATAGGTAGTTCATTGATCCCTTTACTAAAAAAACCATGGGAGCGAGAATCAATAAACTCTTTGAAGGCGGTTTGGACTGCCGCATCGGAATTGAATTTTTTTCCTTGTAAGAAGTTGTCCAAATTCCGGAAAAAATGGTAATCTGTTGGAGTCCGGGGAGTACGGTGGATGTCGCAGACATTCCAATGGTAGCTCATCTAACTTAGTGGTTGTTTGTTGTGCAGTGTGTGGTCTTGCGTTGTCGTGAAGAAGCAGTGGCCTAGAGCGATTGACCAATCTCGGTTGTTTAGCAGCTAGTTCTTCCTTCATGGCTTGCAGTTGCTGACAATAGATATCTTCCGTAATCGTTTGGCCAGATTTTAGAAAGCTGTAGTGAGCGACACCGGCGCTAGTCCACCAAACACTCACAAGTAACTTTTTCTGAGTCAATTTTTGTTTAGGACAGGATTTGGCTGGGTCTCCAGGGTTCAGCCATTGCGACGAGCGTTTCCCATTGTCGTACAGTATCCACTTTTCATCACAAGTAATGATTCGATTTAAAATCCCTTCATTATTGTGTCGGTTGAGCAAAGTAACACAGCAGTGGACGCGTGTTTGCAAGTTCGATTCACTCAATTCATGAGGTACCCATCGTTCAAGTTTTTTTACTTTCCCAATTTGCTTCAAGTGGATTAATACAGTTTTGTCACTTACCCCGAAACCTGCAGCTATCTCTGAAGTGCTTTGTGATGGATCCATTTTCACAATAGCCTTTAATTCTTCATTTTCCACTTTGGTCTCCGGCCGTCCACGGGGTTGGTTCTGAAGGTCGAAATTTCCAGAACGAAAACGTTGAAACCAAAAATGTATCGTGCTTTCTTTTGCGACACCAGTGCCGTACACATCATTAATCCTTCGAGCTGTTTCTGCAGCACTGGTGTCACGGTAGAACTCGTACCCGTAAATATACCGATATTTCATATTTTCCATTGTGCGGTAATAAGCGACGCCAAAGAAAAAAATAATGAGGAAAAAACAAATGAATGACTGTTTTCAAAACTCAAATGTACCAGCTAAATGAATTTATAAATTTGAATTTGGAATTCTTAACCAAAGAGGAGATATTTCAGATCAAAGTGGTCAGTACGACAAAACGCTAATTTCATTTGTAAGGACCCAATATTAGACCTTTGGGTATAGTGGCTTGGTACCTATGTCTAATTTTTGTACAATCTTCCTGTTTTAAACCTTTAATCACGAGACATTTGCTTAAATCATTAATACAGCGTTATCCCCGTCTAATTTCCAAATTATAAACACAAGAATTTACATTTTTGTTCACAGGCTAGTGTAGGAATGAAAGAAAAATATATATAGAATAGAGGTTCCTCACAGTAATTTATACTTAATACATTCGTTATATTTTGTTAAGATGTAATTGACTATTATGACTGTTTCATACTACCCTGTCTGGTATTTTGACAGATAAACTAAAGAAATAGAACACAGATTATACTACTATAGAATTAATAGCTTTCGCTTTATCTTTTTAGAAAGACAGACTTTCCAATTTATAATATTAGTATAGATAACAAGGATTTTTATACTTAAAGAATGATGAGATTTGAGGAAGCGAAAGAAGTGTGTAGGGACCACGACGATTGGCGCTCCATTCTCTCTGACTGGCCCGTCAGGTATGCAGCGTAAAGATATGTATGTACCAATCTAACGGTTCCCTTATAATGTCAGGCATAGTTATGATATGTTTTATTGTGTCTATAATAATTATTCGTTTCTAAAGGTTTATCGATAACGGATATATACATTATTACAATTCTAAGCTTCTATAGAATATAATAAATTATTGCTCATATTGTCAAAAACAAATTACACACATTAAACTTGATTTTGTAACCCATAACACATGCCACGTAGTGTTATGGGTTCGACAATCGAGTTTCTAAATTTATGGGATCTTTCAAATACATAGGGGCTCCTAACATTTTGTGAAACGCACAATCTACGTTAGGTGTCCTCTATCATTTTTTTGAGATTTATTTTGTATTATAGGACTTTGGTGAAACTTTTGGAAACGAATAGTCACTATGGAAACAATAAAATCTTACTTAACTGCGCCTGACATTATTAGGGAACCGTTAGATTTGTGAAAACGAATGTTACCTATCTAAGAACCGGTTTAGTGGTTCTTTTCATTTAGGTGGTACATAGTCGTATGATAAGTTAGCGTTGGTGAATCGGGCATTTAGACTCATAAATAAATTTAGAATTAGAATGTCACTAGACAACCAGGCAATGAGATAGAGCTGTTCGTACTAGATTTTCATGCTATTAGTGCTTCTTATTTTCACGTTTAGAAAATTTATAGAACATGTAATGATTAAATAATCAATATTCCGCTAGTAAATAACTTAACAAAATCGATAACTCATCATGGATGTATTTCTGAAACATTATATATATAATATATAAACTGACCTACGAAGATCCACAATGCGGTGTTGGTGCCCAAATTTACTGTACCGTAGTGAGGCCTGAATTCGAGTGAAAGTAAGATAAATGAAGTAAAAATGCGATCTCATAGAAATATGTGCGGTGACACCCTTGCGGACATAACAAGCAATGAGGAGATACGCAGTATGACGGGGTTTGCATAACAGTGTTATTGTAAAAATGAATAATGAAATGCTTAGATGGTTCAGGCACATGGAAAGAATGAGTGATGAAAGACTGACGAAGAAAATATATAGAGTGAAAGTGAGAGATAACAGAAGCCAAGGAAGACCAAGGCTGACTAATGAACATCAAATAGCCAGAGTGTTAGCCGACGGGAATGTCAAAAGCACTCGCATACCTAGGTGAAAATGTGTGAGGAGAATGATGAGATTTGTGAAAGCGAAAGAAGTATGTAAGAACTGCAAAACTTGGCGCCCCGTCATCACTGACTACCCTGTTAGGGATACAGCGTGAAGATACGTATATAAACTCAACTTCACAACGGGGCAACCTCAGAAAATTCGGGATGCAGAGAATCAGTCCTCCTCAGGAGATCAGATTCAGTTACCGGTTACCCAGCACCGAATAATAAGTCTATTTTGAATAACTGAAGGGACATTATAGCCGGAAGGATTCTGTAAATTATCAATACATATTACAGAAGAAGACGAATAATCAGACTTCAAATATACTAAAGTTAATGCATTTTGCACAAAATGTTAAAGGTAATCACAATCCGTGTTATTATGAAGTTTAATCTGTTTTATCCATAAAATCCAACCGCCATATTTTCTTCATTTGCGTCCAAAAGCTGTTTTCACATGATTACACCGAGATTATATCCTTATACAAAAGCAATGAAGCTACAAATTCGCTCATCCAAATATTGGATTAAATTGAATGTTATTTGTTTTTAATCGAAGAATTTAGTGGAAGTTCTTTATGTAGATCTTAATTAATGAAACAGTAATGAACGAAACGTTTATAACTAAGTGGGTATGTTCTGAAAACGATTTTGAGTGATCGCTTCGAAACAGACCCGTGGTGGAAAATAAAATTCGTAAACTTGATTTAGTACTGATGCGCAGAAATGGTTTATAGTTCACATGGTACAGCGTATCAATGATTTGAGCAAATGAACTTTAATTAGCATTGTAATAACTGTAAAAGTGGGTAGGCTAACTTATTGTTTTTTCATTATTGAGATTTCTGCGGAATTTTTAAAAATAACTGAAAACTCTAGCTGTCTTCACTAAAAAGACTAGGCTACGTAGTATATTAGATAAATAGGATCAAAATTTCGTTGTTTAATATTTTTTCATGTTTGGTTTTGTTGTAAAGCTGACGGAATAAATCGACAATGACATACGGACAGATAGACGACACTAATTGCCATATAGTCAGTTCCTTGTTTTATATACATATGTATAAAGACAGATATTGGGTTATCATTCAGATCACAAACGTAACATTTACAACACAATCGGATAACTGGAAGTATTTCAAATCGATTTGCAAGATTCCATTACTCGTGATGCTTTTATTGAGCCTTTAAAATCCATGAGGTAAAATGTTCGATGTTGTAATAGAAGGGCATATTGCAGCTTTGAATTTATATCTGTCAAAGTGGATTGATTTTTTTGTGAACATTATGATTTTTCTCGGACCAAAATCATAATGATCGGAGCGTGTCCGTTTTCCGTGACCTAGGTTCTACTTGTACTAATGTTCGTGACTAGGGAAGGATCACGATACGTCAATACACAGATGAACATGACATTATTTATTTTTGTGAATACTAGTAAGTAGCCAAAATATTTAAGATTTAAGAGTTCTTTGCAAATAATTATTTCAGTAGGTGCCTCGATGTTTGTACGTCAAGTCGTTCATAAGCTGACATGAATTACACCGACAGTGCAAGGTCGCCATACTTATTACAGCTAACTCTTTTACTCGTAGTTACGCTCAATGGGACAGAAAGAGAGATACGAAAATTCGTTTGACATACGGTGATAAGAGCGGAAACTCATTACGGCTTCGTCCATTATGATTGTTGGTTCAAGCTTCCAATACTTATTATGACATAAATTAACCTGTGACGTAAATAAAAACAAAATGAATCAATCCAAGCCCTTAATTTCCATCTGTACTTATATTATAAATGTGAAACTCTATTAGGTTTTCACAGCTGAGTTGTTACCGACGAGATAGACTGCACTTTAGGGAAGGACATAGGCTACATTTTGTAAATTCCTCAAGAATGAAGTCGCGGGCGATAGATCGATTTATCAATGAGACATGTTAGTCTCTCAGCCAGTCAATGACTGGCCCGTTGACGCAATGGCATATGCATCTGCTTTCCAAACTAGAGTCCTGGGTTCGATCAACGGTCAGGTCAATTTAGGAAACGAACTTTTCTAAATTGGCTTGGAGTCTGGGTGTTACTGGAAACTCCCCCAGAGTTCGTTGTGTGGTACCCACAGTACAAGCTTACTGGTTAATCTGTGTAATTGTCTGGAGTATTATTATTATTGATAAATGTCAATATATCTCCATATACAATTGGAATGCTACGGTACAGTATGGAACGGAACGATACATTTTTGGATAATGGAAGTTACACGGTTAGGTTAGATCAAGTGGTAATCTCATTTCTTAAGTTTTATAGTTACGTATTTGTTCATTTAGAACAGTGTTATTCAACATTGTTGAATAAGCGACCTTTTTAAAATTAAAAAGGTTCCGGCGATCCCTCAGGACCGTAATAAAACTGGAGATTTCAAAGAAGACAGTCATGTTCTTTGGCGCGGGTAACGAAAAAATATTATTAGAAAATAAACGGCGACAGCCTTATTATCACTAAAACTGATGTATTTTTATTGTACTGTATAACCTTCAACTCTTATTTACATTTACCTAACTTGCGACTGCGACTCCTCTGCGACTCCTAGACTTTGCGACCCCACTGGAGGTCACGAGCGCGACCCACAGATTGAAAAACACGGATTTAGAAAAATGGACTTCTAATTCTACAGAGAACTGATTTAATAATTGATAAATTACATAATAGTAATAAGTAAAACGAAATAATTTACTTATCATCAATTTAAATAATTTTCACATATTTTTCATGCTCTCCTCTAAAATTAAAAAAAAAATTTTCATGGAATACTAAACAATTTCTTTTGGTTACAGTTTGAGATTTCAAATGAAAGCTTTTTAAATCGCAAATTCAAAAACATTATGTATAACAAATTTCTGAAATTGATCTCGTCACATTTTATTTACAAAAGTACTGGTCAGAATAATTCGAAAAATAAAAGAAACTAAAGAAAAAAATAACTATCCTTTCAACTAACTAACTATCAATCAAAACTCAAGTGCAATAAAAATAACTTTATAAGTACGATACATATACCTATATAATTAAATTTAACAGTTACTGAAGTCTTCTCTATGTTTTTTTTAGGGAAGTTTGATTTTTTCCTTGAATTTCTTTTATTTCTCCCTTTTGAGTGATCTTGGCCTACATAAATATCTAGGGCAGGTCTGCAATTGACTTCTTTCTAATTCTGGAACGTAACGGATATACAAAAGAATCATCAATATAAATAAAGGTTACAACCAGGTCGCGTTATTGGGTGTGTCTTCGAAGTCCAAGCTCCAATATCGGTGAAATTTTAATAAGACCACCTCAAAAAAAAAAAGATCATCAAAGTCAATTCATAATTGACGGAGTTATCGCGTAACAAACATGCAAAAAAAGAATGCCGTTGAGTTCAAAACTCACCTAATTTTTTTGAAGTCTGTTAAATAAGCTTGAACATTGAGAATATGTAGATTTAAGAAAAATTTAAGAACAGCATTATGTTCTCGGAGCATGTATCACAATGGACGGAGCGAAGCGAGTGAAAGGAACGGACGGATTAGCTCTAAAAGCGTGTCCTCCTTAAAGTGTTCTTTTTTTGTGGACCGACTTTCTAGATGTTTACTAATGCGCGTGACGAGGGAAGGTCACAGTACAACGATACACAGCTGAACATGACATATTTTTATTTTCATGAATACTATTAGCTAAAACACTTAAGATTTATGAGTATTGTGCAAATTATTATTTCATGACCGACTCATAAGCTGACACGAAATACACTGACAGTGCGAGTTCATACTAATAAACTGTTTTACTCGTGGTTACGCTGAATGAGATAGAATGAGACACGAAAATTCATTCGATACACAGTGGTAAGAGCGGCAACTTATTTTGACTCTGTCCATTATGGTTTTTGGTCCGAAATTATGTTTATCCATAGAAATAAACACTGTTGCCACATGAACTTGACGACATATTTTCTTTTACGGTTGACGGTTGGTAATAACTTAAGAGTCCGCCTATGCAGACTTTGGTGTGTTTGGTGACCTGGATCTCGATATTTATAAAAACTGAGAGTTAGGTATTTGGTCACGTACAACTTCAATTATTTATCTTGAAATCTTTAAACATAGAAATATGATTGGAGAAAAAATCTCGAAAAAAAAATTCTAGAAAAATCCCTGTTTCGCACAAAGATCCAGTAGCATCTCCGAAATTCTACAAAATTTTAAAATGTTTTTTACTTAAATGGATAGGTAATTATAATATCTCAAATCTCTAAAACCAGTTTTGTAATTGGTAATGTAGTTTTTTTGCAAATTACAATTATGTGCAAAACCAAGTATTGAGATTTCTGCGCCCTAAAATGTGATCATACCGCAACAGCTAAAATTAAGTCATAGGGCGCGAGGGCAAAGAACGAATTCGGTTGCAATGAGCTGTTAAGTAAGTACGTGTTGTAAAATTTCTATGTAGTACTTAATATTGTAAAATTTCTTTGTAGTACGCTATCTACATCTTAAAAACTTTAATTTTATTTCGTTACTTGACATTCTTATGACTAAAATTTTGTGTACGAATGCGCTAAGCACATAATAAATCAGCTTTACCCATTACTTCACCTTCGTGGATAATTTTTCTGTGGCTTTCCCAGGTCAGAGGTAGTTTTTCAAATGTAGTCTAGTAGATCTATGAGCGGGCACTTACTATTTCTGTAGATATCATAATAGGTTCAGCGGCTTAGCATTTACTATAGTGAGTTTCATTCCTCTTTTCACGCCTTTTGAAGTAAATTTTTGATGACAAAGTTGGTAACCCCAAAGTCTTTTTGATAAAAAAAGTCTATGACCCAAATTTCATCATAATCGGCTCGGCGATTTAGCATCCTAACTCTTCCTAATTTATTAACATTATATATGCGAAAGTGAGTTTGTTTGTTTGTTGGTTACGCTTTTACGCCTAAACCGCTGAATCGATTGAGACGAATTTTCGTACAGAGATAGATGGGACCCTGGAGACAGTTATAGGCTACTTTTTCTTACTAAAAACTTATAGGGAATGAGGTGAGGAGAGGGGTCATTTTTGTATGAGACTTTATTATGTAGTCCGATTTGCTTCAAACTTGGCAGAATTGTTGTTGCAGAAATGTTGTTGAAGAATTAATGTATTCATATTTGTTTTTTTCAAACTACTCTTAAAAGGGGGTAAAACGGGGTTGAAAAGGTAATATAAAGAAATCGTTGAAGAAGAATGAAGTTAAAACACTACGTATGAAACTCACTGAATAATTCACTGCATACTGAATAACTCACTGAACACTAATTTTAGCTATATTTTAACAACGACGGTTCGCGGATACAGCTAAAGATATACTAACACTGGTTGCACTAGACCACTTCTATTTAACAGCAAATGGTGGAGGGTATAATTAAACTATTTCTGACTGCTTCCATTCAAATAAACTGTCACGATCGCTTGTTGCTACTTGATAACTACTACACAAAGACTAACGTCAGATTCTTTTATAAAGCCTCATTAATACGTAGGCAAAGTATTTTGACCCCACTTTTGCTATCAAAACGTCACAAAAGTGTCATAGATGACTAATTGACGTGATTCATTCATTACATTCATTTCATTCTTGTAGTGAAGCTAACGCTACATAAAGTTTAATCTCCCTTTTTCACCCTCTAGTGGTTTAATTTTTGATAAAAAAAGTAGTTGCTCTTCGTCCCCTTGTGTTAAAGTATCTCCGTGCCAAATTTCATCAAAATCGATCTGGTGGTTTAGCCTTGAAAACGTAACAGACAGACAGACACTTTCGCATCTATAATATTGGTAAATGGTTTATAGGTATATTACTACTTACAGCAAACGACGATGAACATTATCCACATAGTAACGAATAAATCAAGTACATATACTATGGTACATTTTTTGCATATTTTATTAACGTTGGTATAAAATGGGTTGCCTTAATTATCAGTACCGTCTAATGATAATCATCTAAGTACATCAAAATTTAAATTTGCTTTCCAACCACTTCTTAAGATTAACGCTATTAACTTCCAATAGCTTGTCGGCGATTAATGGTGCTTAATCGTGATGATGGCTTTGAACATAAGTGTCTCCACTGCGAAAAATCTTCAAAGTTATCCATTTATTTGTGTTTATAATTTAATATAGATGTCTTCAGAGCTAAGGTATTTGAATGAAATATTCTTAATTTTGGCAAGAAAATTGCTACGGTATTTGCCCGCTGTTCTCTCCGACGTCGATTCGCGTAAAATGTGATTTTTCTTTTCTGATTCATTGGCGCGAAATCTAAAAGAACACCGTACAGATATTTTTACCGGAACACCCAAATGCGAACAATTTTGCCAATTTGAATTGCAAAACCCAATTTCCTGTAACCGTGAGCTGTGAGCCTACCATGTTTACTTATCGGTTTGAACTTCAAGAATTTTCGCTGTCATAATCATTTTACTAAAAGGGATTGTTTTACATGTGGGGTGTTTATTGCTACTGGAGCACGTATTTTGCTAATTATAACTTTATTGTCATCTTAGATACACACCCTACTGTCTTTTTAACATAGATTTTTAATATAATCGTCTTCATAGAGGTAGAGGCATCTATCACGTACGATTTATTATAATACGAAGTGGTAATGATAAAAGGTCTATTGAGTGAAATAACATGGAACTACAAAATAGTTCCCCAAAGCCCCCAAAAGAGTATCGAGATAATAATACTTTCTGATGGTGTTTAGTTGGCTACCGATGATTGCAATTACAATTGAACGAACGTATCATCGATTAAATCATTTAACAAACTAGATCTCGTCTCTAGTCAATATTTAACTGTATAAATTTTCTTGTGACTTAACTTAAACTTAAATACTTTTGCGTTGCACTATAAGACATCTAAGACGGGAAATTTAACGCGATTACCTTTTTATTTTGGCTTGACGTTTCAACCGGTGCATTTGCAGTTTTGCATCGGCCGTTTGCTTGAGACCATGGCCGATGCAACTCGGTCGAAACGTCAAGCTAAACCAAAAAGGTAACTGTGTTAAATTTCCCGTTTTAGGTTAATTAATATTAACTGCACGGTTGTGTATGCTGCGAAATGTGATAAAAGGCAAAATTTAGACAAGTTTACAAAATTCAAACATTACTTTTAAAAACACAAACAATAAAATTACGATAGTAAAAATATTAAAAAAATATCTAAATCGCAAATTTTCGGATCACTCATACAAAAGTTCGATATTTTATTTCAATCGAAACTACATAATTGAGCCTGTGTAAAATGTACGATTGATTAGATCATTTGACCGAATCTTATTTCATATTAGTACTTGAACGGCCGAATCTATGAAAATGAACGATTGACACAGGTCTGAATGAAACACTCAAACGAACACTGAGGTGATTATATCAGTGTTCGTTTGTGACAGAGATTTGTCCTGAGAAATTCAATTGTTATTTTCAGTACATACATAATGTTAACCGTATAAGTTGAAATTGATTTCGTATATTAATTTAAGTGAAAGTGTTTAAGCGGCTGCTATGACAATATAGTTATATGTCAAAGTACTAAAAGGTATTCTTAAATTAATATATGTTACAATACTTTAGTGCATATCTAAACTTCTACCAATTGAAGAGTTGATAGTATATTTGGTGAATTTTGCTCCTGGCGAACTATAGAAATTTCCTAAGAGGACGTGGAAAAAACCCTTGGATTTTTCATGAACAGGCTTAATAAATAACTTGTAATGTGACTGATACTTTAATACATTTTTTTTATAATGTCCAGACAATCACGTCAATTATCGGGCTCCAATAATGGTAATAAGTCCTAGCCCTTGGCCGGTTTTTACAACTTACGTGGCATAATAAGCAGCTGGCAATACATTATACATTTCTCTTTTTTCCCTGACCAGCATTGCACATATGTGTTGTCTTTAGGTTATCGAATATACGTTATACATACAGGTAATACTAAAAGGTATGCAAATGTAATTTGTAACAATATTCATTTCAAAATTGGTTCTAATTGTAGTAGGGTTGCCAACACTAGTGAACACGTGTTTAGGTTATTATTGAAGCTTTCATGTTTTTATTGATTGAGCTTTTTATTGATATCGAACATAAGTAAATCGACAGCGTTGTTACGAAATGCGGAGACACTCGATAATAAAGATGTTGTCTACATTCTTCTTTGAATGGTATCGTCGCGATTGTGAATGTAGCCCACAGAACACATATACTCCAAGGAGAAGAACTACAACTCAATATAAAAAAGTGTAGACTATGCGCCATCTGGTAATGCTTCCATAAACTAAAATGACGGGGATTTAAATAGTACTCTGAGCGTATTTTCTTAGATGACTAAACTAAATAAAAATTAGCGAAAACTATAAAGTTTTCGCTTATTTTTTTTAGTTCAAGTTAATAAAACAAACAGAATTAGTGATAATTTTGAGAGATTTAGAGTTCTGATTACAATTAAACGTGGATATAATAACAACAGTTTCTAATTATTTATTATGGAGAACAAAAGTCTACTTTTCCTGTCCTTTCAAAAGTCACCACTGGCTTGATCCACAAGTTTCGACCACACCGATTCGAGTTTCCTCAAGCGATCAGGGGGAGAATAGCTCGTGCGAAACACAGAAAAGCTAAAAACAAATAGAAAAAATAATCGACGGTTATGAAGAAAATTTTT